>OX451351.1:20444520-21644520 GCA_949629185.1 Apamea crenata
ATTTGTTTATTTAGATTTCTGTGGGTATAATCATAAAATTTTACGAATAAGTAAACAAGACGAACATGACAAGGTATTGTAGTCAATAGCGTGATTATTCAAAGTAATTGCAAACCAATGTGAGAGTCTGTGTATAGAATGTGTGAATAGAGTGTGTGTACCTATACTATAAAGTATAGAAATAACTCATTAGAAGAAGGTCGTAAGTTAAATACAGACAAATCGTACATACGTGCTCTGTGATACAAACGCCTTGCACTCCGAGACAAAAGTGTCAATCTATTTCTTCGTGACTATGTCACTCGACTTCTAACCCCCACTGTACCTCAGAGGTCTGGCGCCTTAATAAGCTTGCTAGTCACAATTTGCCTGTAGATTCTACAGGCATTCAGGCATAATAGAATATTATGATTGGCGGGTAGAAGATATTGGGTTCGATAAATGTCTTTCCATTATTGATGTTAACCCAGTCCTAGCGTATTTTGCTCTGTTAGCGGGGTTACTTATTTACAATACCTACAGATTCAACCACTAATGGCCAGCACCTTAATTGCTTAACACACTATCAATCACAACCCGAATAATTTGGAAGGTTATTGCTAATTCATTGCTTTATATGTTCGAACAATTTGTCTGCTCAACACCGTATGTTAATAACTCAATGAATGTTCTTGAACTGTCAAATTGGAAGCCATTGCTACTGATAGTTGTTACGTAATTACGCCGCAAGAGAACCTTCTAATGAAACTAAAATATTTGGGAGAAACTAAGTTGTTCTACTTGAATACTAATTAATACGAGTATACTCAGAATTTACAATAATGTGGTTTGTTGCTGTTGTTCTATTCTATAACTAACTCAAACGTTCCTACCTACTTGTACAATCCCTAAAGTCTCCCATTGGTAACTCTTAATCTCAGGATTTCCGAGGCCAAGAGATCGACCTCGGCTCTCTAGACTGCATTCTTTAGCAGTGTTACAAAATGTACTTCAAATAAAGTCTTTGTTTCGCTCTGAGTAAAGCTAAGCTACTTGTAGTTACTTGATGCTGCTGCTGTTGATGGTTTTTAATTTTATATTTAATGTACCTAGTTAATTTATTTACGTCATACAAAGACTACTATATCCATCCAGTCCATTAGGTAAACCGTGTTTTGACAGATGGAAGTAGTGATTGCAACAAAACACAATACATTGATTGATACAGGTACGGTATTAGAATGTATGTAAGAAGCTGTAAATAAGATAATTCAATAAGATAAGGCAGTTTATATATTTATTTTATTATGCATTTTAAAGTTAACTTTTACGGAATCTAGAATATGAACGTTCTAAGACAGCTGTCAAAAAAAAGGTTACCTAATGGACAGGGTATAATAGTCTGTGTATGACGTAAATAAATTAACTATAGTAAATATAAAATAACCTAATGGGTATACGTGAAACGGACGATAAGGTCAAACGTCAAAAGTCAATATACGTATATATCGTCGATTGTCAATCAGATCCAAGTTTCGATTTAAATTTACATTAAATTGATGCTGTCCGGCCTCCATTTTCCAGATAACTTATACCCATTTTCGAAAATCAAACCGTTCTGCACAGAAACTGCGTTGTCTGAAAAGTTAACGACAAGTACGTAGGTATATATTTCTAAATACTTTCAATGAAACATTACCCAATATACTCCAGTGCGTAACATCAAATCATAATTTAAGATTGAGCTGGAGGCTGGAACCAATCCACAATCATATCACACCCTCATCAAACAAAAACATAAATCACATTTAAAGCGTGCCTCGTTTCGCTGAACGCTTCGCAAATTACCGAGACGTTTTTTTCCTTTCGTACAAACTGCACTTGGGGTATAAGGGACGGTGGTAACTGGCACACCGCCATACTTATCAGGCGGTTGCTCGCAACCCACGCATCACTAGTCCAGGCACGTACACTAAATCTATATTTCTCGCTGAGCATGAATGTAAGCAAGTTTTAAGAACATCTGCTTGCGATGTCTGCCCCTAGAAAATTGAAATGATATTAAATCTATGTATGTAGTTACATGAGCAGGAGGCACACGCATAAAACATAACAACGTGAGGACATTACAACGCAATCTTATTGAGCAAATGCAGCCTTTTTATTCAGTAAACATTCCCAGCTTCGCACAAATACAATCAGTTTTACTCAACATGTGAGGAAATTGTTTAAAGTTTTTTGCTCGTTTTGTTCTCCGACCACTTTTTAGTCCCGAGTGAGATTGCAGGCGCGCATTTCTGTATGATTTTCAATTGAACGAAGATTTATTTCCTGCGACTTGTTTTACTAACACTACCATATTCCGTTTGACATAGGTACCTGCAATTTCCGTTTTATCAAAGAGTTTTATTTATCGTTTTTAATTAAATTCCTCCATATTCATACGGATTTCTTGAATGCTGTTTGAATGCCATTGGTAATGTCGAACCACGATACGGAGCAAAAAGTTTAATTCCTCGCGGATTTTATAACTAGTTACGGCAGCCAAATGGGCAAATGGGCCGTATTTGCAACTACGGGTTTTGGGGATTGGGAACTAATTACAGGCAAATATTGCAAAAACCAGCGTGTGAAAAAATCTCGTAGTAAAATCAAAACAGAGCGTCGTTAGTGAGATCAGCAGGCAATATTACTTCGGAAAAGTTTATTTTTGCACCAGATCTGTCACGAAGTAAGAAACGAAACTTAGCTGATAGTAGACAATACCTATCTTTCTTTTTCTCGCAAAGATCGTCTATCTAGTTTCTTAAGCACCCATTTCAGTCTTACGGTAGTGTCCGGGAAAATCTTTAGTTTTCTGAAAACGCCTAAAGCTTTCAAACCCTTGCAATGTGTAAAAAACCGTTATATATTCATATTAATTAGTAAATATAATTTTCAGAATAGAACCAAATTAAAGCAATAAAAAAATATATATACGTACCCTATATATTACAATAACAGCTCCTTTTCCAATTCTACTTTTAGCGCATTTATTTTGCGGTTACATTTTTTAGTGTACGTAACAGCACGGAATATGGCTATCGGGAATAGTAGGTACTCGTTTGGTTTTTAGAAAAATTAACGTAACTGTATCTGGCGGTGTACAAAACATGAAAAAAAGGAGTTGCAGTTTTAAAAGTTTTCCAAACGTTATCACTTTGTGGAATATGTGAGTGGCGATAAAAATATCGAAATAACTTTTCTTTTTTATGAAAGACAACTTCTGAAATTACAGAAAGTGTAATTAACTTACACATTTTTAGCCGTTGTTAAAACTTAATACAGCGTTCACTTATTACAGTAAAAAACAGATAAATAACTTTTATCTAAATCTTAGTATCGTTTCTTAATAAATATTAACAAGTACCTAAGCACGTAGCCTAGTCCATAATTACTTTTCTTTATCTATATTCGTGGGTATTCTTTGGCCCCGACGTCAAAAATATGTAACATAATGAACGAAAACACCACACACACACAAAACATACGACACACACTCAGACACACACACACGCACACGAAATATCCTATAATCAATTTATAACTACGTACATACATACATACTCCTTACATACATACTCCTTTAATTTGGTTGTTTGATTTGGCTCAGGATGGGCAAAGAGTTAGGAAATTCTCAGTATCGGCCCGAAGACTGGATTAGTAAACGGTTACGCCCATCGTTATAAGGGATTTAAGCATACCTGGCGAAATCTGGGTGGGTAGATAGGTCTAGTATATTCATCCGCTTAACTCTTCGGGGCATAATGTCGTTATGTTTTGCTTTTTTTTGTCAACTAACGCAAGAACCAAAATTATATATTTAACGGGTGTAAAAAGATACTTAACGAAGCCGAGAGTCACTTGTACGAACAAAAATAATGATTACAATGATGGCGAATCATTGTAATCATTATTTTTGTGCGTGTTAAAATTCCAACTTTTACTGAAGCTTTTTTACGAAAAAAAGTTTTTAATGATTTGTTATAACACAACTTTAAATACCTCTACGACCCCTGTACCAGTGCATGCATATACATATAAGCACAATGTTTTGCGTGTGTTTCATTGCGCACTACCGCAAACAGTAAATTTTTACACCAAAAATAAAAGTTGTTTCCCAGCAATTATTTTTGTGCAATGTTACTTAGTTCGATGAACAAAATGCGTAGTTGACGGTGATGGGTCTTTCTTTACACCCTGTAAGTACATTAATCGTAACATAATATTTGTTATAAATGGACCCTTTATATAAAAGACAGATGTTCAGCACTCAGCACTGAGCTCCATGACGACTGTTTGCCAACTTCCCGAACCTAGCAAACACCGCACCATAACTACTGCATCACCTCGCTCTCAATACACTTCTGTGGCATACAATCTGGCAGTTAGCAAGCAATGTAAAGTGCTTAAGCTGTTCAAGCACCACCCATCGTGTTGGGATTAAAGATCAATAATATCGGCCAGCTGGACGATTGGTCAGTTCCATAGCCGTTCCTTAAACCAACAGCTACAGGTTAGCTCTTAGGGGAGTTCTATATAACTAATACAATATTCAATCTGCATAGTGCTCTTTTTTCTCAATCTGAATAGAATATTAGTTCTTGCAATTTGTGCTTCATTTTTAGAGCCACATATTTTGCTTTTATGTTATCATTTCTAGAAGGTTAGTGATCAGATCAGGCTATTCTATCTAAATTGTTTCTGATAAAGTTTATTGAGTGGAAAAGATAATGTTTCCTTGAGCCACGGTCGCTCGTTTTTTATGACGTTGGTCTCGCTTGGTAGACAAGTGCTTGCGTTTCGCTTAGAAACTTAATAAAAACGCAAGCGCTTGTGTCCACAACAAGCACACGATGCCGTAATTCTAAACAAGTCATTTTCATAAGTGTTTTTCCTTTTTTCTTGTCCTTACCTACAGGCTATTTATGGCTTTATTTGATTAAGGGTGGCTTTTTAATAGGCAGTCAGATGGTTATTACCTGAAAAGTGAATATAGATTGACACAATATTTTTATACAAAAGCTGTCGAAATGCAATATTTATTGCTCAGGTGTAAGTTATCTCACTATTGAAAAATTTGCCCTAAAAATGGTAAATCAAAAGCAAAAAAAAACGATGTTCACACGCAATTTGTATTTTTTTATTTTACTGGCGGGCTGTTTAATAAGTACCTACCAAACATAAATGTGTGAAATCCCCCATAGTCGACAATTTTTTGACATAAAATTATTGCAGAATCAGGGGTAGCGGTTTGTTGAAACAGAACCGTTACAACCGCCAACACGCCTTCCGAATGTTAAGTGTTAGCAGCTGAGAAAGAATATAGTATGCAGGTCGGACGACACTTGCAAGTCATTCCTTATGGAAATAATACTAACACGACTTTAGGAAATTATCTTGTTCCTGTTAACCTGCATCATCCCATTGCTTGCCTCTCATGACTTCCAGCTCTTCCGATCAAGGGCTAAAGCTAATTATCGTGTACACATCTGTAACTCACAAAGGGTTATGGTGTTATAGTAACAGTTCTCATAAGACACTCTCTACATTGGTAATATTACAAAAGTAATCCACTAAGATTCGCATAACTTTTAAACCTTCAACTAAAGTTTCAGCTCATCCTGATTTACCGTGTCCGGGTTCATAAAAGCATTCAATTGTGTGGAATCCTAGCTGGATTCAAACATGTTGTTTCTTATCATTTCCAAATTGTGGTTTATTTGTCATATATTATAATAACTATCTACTAGCTTACTTCAAGTACGACTTGCTCAATTACGGTGGTTCGGAAGCGCTCTCTGCGGTCAGCTTACCGCAATCACATAGGTGTTAGCACAATACCCTCGCCGCAAGTGTCTGCTGAGCTATAGAGAAGCTACTCAAGCTGCATCTAGTTTGCAAGCTTGCAGCTTAAGGAGGATACTTTGCACTTTCAGTTGTCGGAACAAGAGTTTTAGAAAGAAAAGACAGCTGTTTCTTTAAAGAAATTCCGGAAGAGATTGCATTTTTGATTTTCAATGAATTTTGAATTGAAATGTGCTGTTTATATTCCACTGATACATTGTAGGTATATAATAAAAAATAAAAACAAGAAAAATGTTTGACTCGATCGGAGAAATGTTTATTCTAGCTGTAGCTATAGCCTTTTACCGAGCTATTAAAAAATACCCAACAGTACACATTTTCTAAGGATTTTAATTAAAAATATAGAGAAGAGGTTCCCGAACCGATCGACCTCAAACACTTATTCACTTAATTAAACGCAAGGCACAGAAAAAATACAAACATTTAATGAGAAATTCAAATTTAAATGTTGGCAAAGCTTTTTAATTAGTAAGACGTCGATGTCCTCGAAATAACTCAATTACGAGTCGCTAAAAGCTTGTTCAAGCTGTACTCAGTAGTTTTTCTTTATTTTTCCTTATTTTTTTATTCAGACGGCAATACGTACACATACATACATTCTTAATAACTAAAATAGATCGAGTCCTATTTTTGAGCACCCACACTAGCGGAATGTCTGCCCGGGCAGCTATCGATTGCAGGATAGTGTTGGGACTGCCACGCAGCCTGGGAAGTAGCGAGGCAGATTTCATACGCCACAGTGCATCAAAGCGGTCAGTGCGTGTATCTGCAAACATTGCCGAAGCACTAAGAAGCGCGCCAATACAGTAAATGCGTTACTGTATTGGATACACAGAGCATTGTGAGGCTTTTGGGTATATGTGAACCACAGGGCTCCCGAGCACATTGCTGCGCGGAATGCCTTAAAAAAGGTTATTTTAATTGCATCTGTGCATCGAGAAATTCTGCGGGCCACCATATTCGCCCTAACTGCCTACCTAACCCTAACTCTCCTGCCCACCGCACCTGAGTCTCTTGGTTCAGGTGCCTGTGCTTGAAAAGTAATACGAACTCGGTGGCCGCGCTGTCTCTTTTAGCTTTTGCCAAAGAAGATCGTATAGGTGTTGCTTTTGACCACCGACACCACCTGAGATCGCACTCGATCAGGTGGAAGATGTGAACAGACACAGATTAAATAAAAGGGCCAGCACCCGAGGTAAGTGGGAACCAGCATGCTGTAGGTGCCCAATGCTGAGTCTGTCATGCCCAGAGGATTTGCCTCTTGTAATTTTCTTGTCTGATCTTCTTTGCGAGAATTACAGTGGCCACGTCCTCGCGCTCAGGACCAGCACTGTAGCCACAGTATGAGGTGTTCCCACACGGTGGCCGCAGTGTCGACTTAATAGAGGATTTTTTTTTAACACTTCAGCTATATCCCTTGTTCAGAAAAGAACCGTCGACGCTCACAGGTACGCCAGGCTTAGGATTCAATCTATTAGTAGTGTCTACTTCAGGTAGCCTGTAAATATACTTCCGCAACGATTCAAGCACCACTTTCCAGTGATGAAAATTGAATAGACTGTTCATTGTACACTAGCTTATTGCGACCCGGGCCGTGCCGCCGTGATTCATACAAAAATACCCCGGAACGGTATTTGTAAAGGTAGGTATCGATTGTTTAATTTGTGTAACGTCTTCACGCTACTAGGAAGGTATTTAGCGAGCCCGCTACTAATTAGCATAAAGCTTTTTTGGGTGATCGCCAAATTTAAGAAAAGGAAAGGAAGGATAAGATGCTGAAATTACGATTTTTACCGACACACTGAAAATTTATGTCCATCGCCAAGATATCTCGAGTATCTTACAAACTCGATTTAGAGACGTAACAAAGAATATCTGCTGGAGTTTCTAGGATCTATTTTTAGTAAGTACAGCGAACAATACAATAGGAAGTTCATCGATCAGTTTCACAAGTTTCCGTTGAATTAGTAGTAATTGACTAGTCTTTATTTGCTGGCAGCGAGGAATGGTTGCTGCCTAACCAGGCGCCTTGCTGATTACTATTGATCGTGGTTAGTGTGTCAACAATGGGAAGCAACTAATTATTCTGTACAACAGAATTAACAAATACAAACCACAGTTGCTTTATGAAGAGCAGCTCTAGTTCGAGTTAATCGAAATATAATAATACTAGCTATTGCCCGCGGCTTCGCCCGCGTGGATGTCGGAAATTATCCCACGGGAACGTGCTACCAGGATTAAAAGTATGTCCTTCCCCAGGATGCCATCTATCTCTTTGCCAAATCAGAAGTTCAGTGGTTTAGGTGTGAAAATGTAACATATAGTTTCAAGTTCAAATCCTACCCTTAAAAATCGAATTACCCCTTTTTGCCCCATCAGGGGTCAATTTTCGACAACTTTACATACTTATTATAAATTATTTTCTGTCAAAAGTATTAATACTGAGTTTCGAGTTAATTGGACCGCGCATTCAATTATGTACTTCCACACCAACTTCAACACCCCTATATCTCCCTTTGAGGGGTAGTTTTGAAAAACTTATAACAATAAACTTTATTACTTACTTAGGCGAGTATTCTTGCCAAGTTTCAAGTTTAGTAACTAAATGAATAAGATTTTTCATATAAACCAAATCCCCCCCCCCTTTCACCCTCTTAGGCGTAGAATTTCAAAAAACCCTTTCTTAGTTGATACCTACTCATCACGAAGAACACACCCTCCAAATGTCATGTCTCTAGGACCAGCGGTTTAGGCTGTGCGTTGATGTATCAGTCAGTCAGTCGGTCAGTCAGTCAGGACTTTGAATTTTATATAAAATATACAGATTCTGTGGGACGCCTTCTTGAGGAGGTTTCCATACCTATTACACACACTTTAAAGTTAGCAAGTGTGCTAGAGTTTAGGATGAAAAGCGGAAACCACGAACTAAAACTAAGCACATAAGATGCAATTAAGGAAAACAACTTTTGAACAAGGTCTACTACTGTGAAGTATGTGTTTGTATATTTTTCAGTGTCTGTGTGTTACTTACAGTGGCCTCCAAAAGTGAGTTGACATTTTTCCACTTCAGCTGTGGCACACCACAAGTTTGAACTGATTAGCATAACGTTTTTATTGACTAATTCAACTACCTACGACTTATATATGTCGACCAGTGTCGACTAATGTATGTCTTATATCAGTGTGTCTGTGTATATAAATTATACGAGATAATTAAATTCTAACAACTTAACATTCAGAAGGTCATTCTTAGGTCATGCAGGTGTGGTTTTTTCATCAACCGCAACGCAAGTTACGTACTTATGTCGTTCTAAAACGTATTTTTAAATAAAAATCAAAGGAACGTTTTGTTATCTAAAGAGAGATCGTAATATAGTATATACAAATAAAAACCCTTTTCCTGTTCCCTGTTATTTTTAGAGAGGACCTTGAATTACAAAAAAAGTTACCTTTATTATTTCGCAGAAGAAAATTTAATATTTTGTAACCCTCCATTACGTAATAAGCTTAAGTAAATTAGGAGAATTTAATTTAATACTTACTATAATACCCTATTTTCCATTTCCTACAAGCAGCTTTTTCATTAAACCTGAGCATGATTTTTGAAAACTTTTCATTGATTTGCTTAATTTGATTTACCAAACCTTCGAACTCTGCTTACCGTGCTCTGAAAAATGAGCGAGAATATACCTAATTACCTGCCTATACATATGTTGGTCCTTGCAAGGGAAGTTATAAAAACGTTTACCTCGTTGCTGAACTGAAAAGGTGATATTGAAACACATGTAGCTTGACTTTGTGAAGTTATGACTGACGCCGCCTCCCCTCGGTTCATTAGCATGCACGTGAATGATTTCGGTATAAACGTTTCCGAGGTTCCATTGAGCGCCCCATGGCTTTTTGTATAAGTACAGACCAAATAACTACGATTTTAAAAAAAAAAACAGCTGTCGGCAGCAATTTGTATATCGATTTTGACTTACAAAAAGATTAATATTTAAATTGTCTTCTCGAACGTAAGAACAGAGATAGTAATTTCATCGGGAAATTGCTTTTTCATCTCAAAGTCCAGCACCTCTAAATGTCTAGCTCACTGCGAACTAGCTAAGTCTTTCCAAGTAACAACGCAATAACATTTTACTGTGCACTAAGCAGCTCCTTATTTCTTATATTATTTAAAAACTCATCTGGTTCCAACGTAAGTACATGTTGGGAAATAAAGTTTCCCGGAACTGAGTCGCAGGATCCAATCAGTCGGCACGGCGGTGCGCAAGTATCGAGTCGTAGGCAGGAGGCGGGCAGGAACTGAGCTCGTTCAATATGCTACAATCATACACCTATAAATTATGCCACAAACTTAGTTTTCTACTTGCTGCTTCCGCGTCACAACTCTACACAATATTCGACGTATTTTGCTAAATAACTTGTGTGGCAACAACGTTCTCGACTCAACGTTTATCGGCTTACAGATATAAAAATAAAAGGCATTCGATCTAAAGCTCAGGAAATTTGAAACCAACATTTTCTTTGATATTTTAAGAATAAAGATATTATGTTCTTTTGTAATATTGTGTACATTCTACGTACCTCACATCGCATCGCCAGTTCGCACCTATGCTCAGTTTATACTGAGCATCAGTGCTGACTGGCGATGCGATGGCGATGCTCAGTTTATACTGAGCATCATCTCATATTATTATTATGGGGTCGGCTTCCAGTTTAACCAGACGCAGCTGAATACCAGTATGATATTAGATAGGTATTATAGCCTAATGATTGAGGATTTTCGAAGGGAAGATAAACATTTACAAGACTCAACTCAGCAGTTATGTCTGATTAATTCATACAGGAACCAATAACTAAATATTTATATGCATGTTACAATAATCCCATGTGACATTAGTTTGACCTAGTTGTTTAGCTAAGAGATGCTGACAAAGGTTCTGTGCTCTGTGTATGTAAGTTCTAATACCGTGAATGTTTAGCCTTACATATTGTGACAATATCTGTTTAAACTTAGCTCCAGACACTGAAACCTGAGTTAGTTATGACTACGTACTTTGATAAGGAATTGCGACAGCTATTTAATATTAAATGGTATTCGCGACTGAGCTCTAAGATGAACAATTTGTAGCAACAGTAGCTTCTAATTACTTAGTGTCTTGCATTCCGAGTAGCAATTTCATGAAATAATAGGGTTTGTTATTACGTAGTTTGTTATTGGATTGGGATTGCTCGTGAAAAGTTAGGTACCTGCATTATTTGGGTTTTAGCCATGGAACCAACGCCGATTGGTGTAGGTGTGTTATTTGCGAAGGCTGCATATAGGCAAACGTCTCTACTATGTAAGCCCTCAGGCTATATGGGATGACATTCTCCACAAGTCGGCTAATATTGGCCCGATCGATGGTTTATATGGTAGGTATTTCCGCAGACAGACATTGTACGTAGGTAGATAGCTTTGGTGAGTCCGTTAAATACCAAATATGATATTCATGGTTGATACCTCTAAACTGCTATTATTTACGATACTTTGGCTCGAATACTATTAAATGGCCTTTTATAAGGAATGCTACGTGACTCGAACAGCCTGATTAACAAAACCAATTTATCCATCTAACAGGTACAGCCGCATACGCGTGTCCAAACTAGTGTTAATAACCGAATACATTACAGATTGGGATCACGCTTGTCGATATATCATTGTGTTGCAATGGACTTTGTATATCGTAGTTCTTAATTACGTACAGATAATGTCACCCCGGGTTTTCATTAAAACGAATACGAGGGCAACGGATGCAATATGTCAGCGAGGGTCGCTTGAATTTAATATATACCCTGGTCATCCCTATTCAGTGAAAACATTCAACAGTTTACGCCGCTACGCTGGTCACCGCTCTTGACGTCTCAGTCTAAATGGAACACAGTCTTTCTCAATTTTATCGGAATTCATTTAATGTATTTTAAGATGCGGCGTTCCTTCGCCACTTTTCTTAGTTACAGTATCTACTATGGACATGGTACGCGCAAGATTGTATTTGTAATCTATTTTCTTTCCGTTTTCTCGTATGTCGATTTATGCCTAACGATTTTTATAGATTTGTTGTTAGGTATAAGGTCAATACTAAATACGTATAAATTGAATCGAGGTCGAAATAAATACAAATACCTCATCGGGATGTTGACACATGAAGAAGACGACGTCATTCTAGTCTATACAATAAAGTTGTTTTTGTATTTCCTACGTACTCCACATGGGACAATCTGCCCACTCATTGGTGACCTTTGATCATATTACCGCCATATGTCGTCACATTCAAGATTCCTTTGTTGTTCTCACAAGAATTTTCACGAAAACAAATAATATCGGAGATATTGTAAATTCAAAAACATTTTGCATAAATGGTCTATTCATAACATTTCTATAGTCTAATATAAGACAGTAAAAAAAAGCATCAAAATCCAGACAAACATAATTAGTGGAAGTACCCGCTAATAGATTACTCAGTCGCCGTCATCTGCCGACTATCAGCGAGAAAGTTCTACACGCTATGAATTATCGGCCGAGCTACTAATGAGAGAAGTGGCAGCATTACAAGTAGCTATCGGGCCAACTCTAATAGATTACCGATAGATCAACGTCCTGGGAACGACACCGTGTCTTGGTACAGAGAAATACAGAGATACGTACTTCCACAGAACTACATCTTAACTACAGTAGCGTAAAGAGGGCGTGAACTCGTTCTCATATGAAATCTAAGAACACGACTACTCGGCAACAATTCAAATTCCCAGTTTGTAAGTGTACGTTGTTTCATGTTGTTTGATACAACTTTAGACACGGTCTTATCGGTTTATTGTCTAACCTTTATGTTTGGACTGCAGATCATTAATTAGCTGTTATTAGTTTTGCAAAGAAACACGCAGACCGTGTGTGCACGAAATAATCTTATTCGCACAAAAAAAGAGATACGATGTTTATCATTAGTTTAACCGGTTGAATGCCGTAATTACAGAAACAATTAAAAAGCTTTTGTGTTTCGCGTGGATCCACGTTCACACAAAGGTTTAAGCTTCCAAACTTGTGAACTGTAAAATATTGGAAGCTCAAACCGGTAAAATACATTTATCTAGTTAAATATCCCGTTTTATGTGCAAATAACCAATTGAGTGACTAAGTAAGTTCAGAAACTTATTATCTACTCCAACGGCTCAGGTGAAACTAACGAACGAGAGATTCACGAGTTCGAACTCAATCTGTTGCACAAACCGTAGCACGAGCATAATAATATTATTTAGCTTTGAATAAGTTACCAGGAGCACGAGTAATTTTCAAATCTCAATACTATTGCTAATATTCAAAGATGCAGTTTGCGGTATTTCGAAGATTCAATATCGATAGACATTCGAGCCGGATTCGGTTTACTTGGAAGTCAATTAGCGTCTCTTGCATTCCTCTAACGATCGGTTTGTTGAAAACGTGTCTTTTTGGCAATGTTAGTCGGAATATTGGTTTACGATATTGACGCAAAGGATTTTTTACTATAAAATCGGCTTATCACTGGCTTTTTGTGAACGCGTAGCAACATAGGAGTTTTGTCCACCTGTGTAGCAGTCGCGTGGGCCTGCGTGGAAGATGTGTAGCAGTGGCGTAGGCCTATGTAGAAGCTGCGTAGCAGTCGCGTAGGCCTGCATAGATGATGTGTAGCAGTGGCGTAGGCCTACGTAGAAGCTGCGTAGCAGTCGCGTAGGCCTGCGTTGAAGCTGTATAGCAGTGGCGTAGGCCTGCGTAGAAGCTGTATAGCAGTGGCGTAAGCCTGCGTAGAAGATGTGTAGCAGTGGCGTAGGCCTGCGTAGAAGCTGTATAGCAGTGGCGTAAGCCTGCGTAGAAGCTGTTTAGCAGTCGCGCCAGTCGGTGGCCTTTGTAGCAGTCTCGTAGACATGGGTAAAAGCTGTATAGCAGTGGCGTAGGCCTGTGTTGAAGCTGCGTAGCAGTCGCGTAGGCCTGCGTTCCAGTCGGGTAGGTAGTTAAGGCGTAAAAATCGCGTTAACGCCACGAATAATAGTTAGCAAACTTGAAACAACTCGAACTCGTTGAGTAAACTCGAGGGTGCACAGGTTTCTTTGTAAAAACAAAGAAACCTGTGCACCCTCGAGTTTACAGAAAATATTATATCAATATTAAAACGATCAATATTTTATTCGTAAAATTGCTCCAAAAAGTAGCAAAATTTTAAATCTTGCCTTAAAACGTCAAGCTGCACAGCCTGTCTATTCGTTATCGATGCACATAGTCGATGCACGATGCAATAACGGATTCCTTGAACATTTTTCAAACGTTCACATGAATAAAATATGTTCGTAAAAGCTTCTAAGGAAACTTGTTAATAAATTTTGAACATGTTGCTAATGTGCTGTTGCTCTAAGTCTCACTCGGTGGGGCTTAACATCACCTCGCCTCCTTGCGTCCGCCTTCATGCTATCGAATATTGCTTGAGACTTCACTATTCACGGATTATTTAGCTGTTTCCTTCAAGCAGGACTATTTTTTGAACAATGAATAGTAGGAGTTTTGAATAAGTTCTTACCTAAATGCATGTTTGCAGTAAACCTGCGCATCACCCAAAGAGACGCTTAAAAGTTTGGCGGTTCTTAATGCCGTGTTGCATTTATGTTCCACAAAATTATAGAACGCGCATATTATCGTGCTTGTCAGGTGTAACATTCTTTTGGGCATTTTTCCTGTTGATAGCGATACATAAGAAGAAGAAAGAAAGAGACAGATTTTCATACATGTACATATTACTGTTAGCTCATTAATTATATGATGTATATATATTTCACTGTTTATGATAGCTTATCATAGATGATTTATCATTTCCCTTACCCCTTATTTGAGTTTGTTTAGTGTTTTGAATATTTATAAAACAATTAATATTAGTTTACAAAAGAGTAACATGCATGATATACAAACAAAATCTATGCTGCCCGACGTTCGTGAGAGACAGTAGTAATTCCCATGTAGGTAGTAATCACAGGGTGGGCTTTTCCCCGATCACCCCACTTGGCCACTTACCAGGAAACCCCAGCGTAATACAGCCGAGTATTTTTCAAACTAACAAACCCTTACCTACCTATACCTTTGTCTGACCTGTGGATTGACACTAAGTAATACAACTCCGCACCCTGAGATTTGCGACTAACAGGAAATCTGAACAAAACAGTACTAGATTTATTCCTGGTTCCTGAAATCCAATTCAAAAAGCCAATACCAATTGTATCCGTTGTCAAATCTCAGCTTAAATTTGATTAGTTTGACGGGTCCTACAACACGGCAAAAGGACGATTTTTCAGTAGACCTGTTTAACTATTGTAAAGTCTTTTTATTCATAAATTTATGTAATGTATAAACAATTTTCTCGTAGTTATACAGAAAGTCTCATGGAACTGGCTCAAAAGTTAATCCAGTTAAGCAGTTGTGAGTAAAATTGCAAACAATTGAATAATCATGTTCTGTGATGTCTTAGAAAAGTTTTAAACTTCTCAGAGGACCTATTGGGACACGAGCGCTCAAGCAGTTGTCGTCATGTAGGTATACTTAGCCGTAGACACTGCTGTCGTAGCTTAGCGTAGTGCACAATGTGCAAACAATAACTTTACAGAGCATCCAAGTACCTTAGTAAATAATTATTCGTAAAGATTCTCCAATAAGTTGTTACTAGTACATTATAGTGTAACAACAAGATATGTTACCATTCTTATTAATACACAATATTGCTCTATTTTATTAAAATGAAATTAAAACGGCCATACAAAGAAGTTTGTTTGTTTCTACAGAAAGATTATCCACTAAAAGCCTTTATACCTGTACCAAAGAATAATAAGTGCATTAGGAATACGTATGGTACCTATTAACTTGTAACTAATGTATTGTACCTGAATTAGAAATTATATTCGTTATCTTTTTGTAAATGAACTGTAAGTTTTCATGAAAAATTATTCATAAGAATGTATAATTTGTCATGCAAACTTACAATTAATTTAAAAGCCAACTTAATTTCAGACAGTTAAGTTGGATTTTAATTATTAGTAGTACAGGTACCCACAGGATGTCACGCGTCAGTAGTAACACTGACCTTGAGCTGGCCTAACGAAGTACGGAGTTTCAATAGAATAAGAGGCCCGCTTATACTGATTATACTGGCCGCTAATACTGGCCTAATGTACGGTCACCAAAGGAGATAAGGAACCAGGGTCGTCGGTCTTGATGTTTAGTAAGAAACCGATGGATGTTTTCGAATAAAATTTAATTTAAGTAATAGAAAACAAGCAGTTCATTTAACAAATTAAATTTCATTCGAATACATCCATCGGTTTCTTACTAAACTTCTACCATATCTGACGACACTGGTTACCCTTTTGGTGACTCTACCTTCCTTAGATTTTTCTTGGAAAATGTTCAAATTAATAACTGACCAAACAATATAAATCGTATGAAACTTCATAATTGATATCAAAGAATGAGACAGACTAAAAACCCTTCTACGATTGATCAACCTTGTATCTATCAAACCTGGACAGCGAAACGGTACTTCTTTTATATCGTTTTGTTAAAAAAAAAATCCGGAGCGATGCTTCATTTAGCTGCCTGTCATGTTAACAGTATCTGCAATCCAGCCTACACAGTACGGCTTTTAGCTGAAAACAAAAAGTAAAGACCACCGTTTCATGGGTATTTCGTGGCTCGTTATTATTTTTCCAATACTTTTTCTTAGGAAAAGTGATACATTGGAATTTTAACTAGCAAGTTTTATTTGTTTATGCGCTAATTAACGCTTGACACCTGGTCATTTTAACGGTCCATTAATGGTTAGTTGTTTTTACAACTTATGATATATTCCACTTAGGTAGGGCCGAAATTTGATCCGTAGTTAACCAATTGTTAAAAATAGTAACTAATGGTAAAAGTTTTGCAAAATTGGTTTTTTGATCAATTGTTAG
The DNA here is from genome assembly GCA_949629185.1 of Apamea crenata. Lineage (NCBI taxonomy): Eukaryota > Metazoa > Arthropoda > Insecta > Lepidoptera > Noctuidae > Apamea > Apamea crenata. The sequence continues at coordinate 20,461,408 of OX451351.1, forward strand.
TTCACCTAATTGTCACTAATGGTAATTTTTTTAACTAATAGTTAATTATTTCACCAGTAGCAGTGATATTATATCGTTAGATAAACTAAAAATGTATGCAAAATATGTTTTTGCATTTTTGCAAAATATGTTTTTCGATCAATTTTTAGCTTATCTAATGATATAGGTAATATCATTGCTAATGGTCAAATAATTAACTATTAGTTTTAAAAAAATAACCGTTAGATGAACTAACAATTGATCAAAAAACACATTTTTCACAAATTTAACCATTAGTTACTATTTTTAACAATTGTTTGAGTTTAACTACGGATCAAATAACCGGGCCTTACCCGTAGATAGACGTTTTAAAAATAAGTTAACTTTAACACTTTATAACATGAAATTATCAAGGGCAGCAAGTATTTAAAATCCGCCTAATAAATAAAAGTTATGACATATACGAAGCAAAAAGAGTATGTAATGATCAAAGCAGGTGGTGTTCTGTAGTTTCTGCCTACCCCCATGGGAAGAAGGCGTGAATTTATGTGTATTTGTATCTAAATGTTATGTTTTTAAGAATTACATTTTATCGCAATCATAATTTGTGCAGATATAGCCTGATATATGTATTAATAGTGTTGTAGTATTTATAGTGTTGAATAGTGTTATATCATATGTCTCGGTGTTACTAGCAAAATAATGTACGCAAATATTAAATTCCGACTTCATTTCGAGCCCATTACGGGCGTCTACCTAGCTAACCTGGCCTTTAAAAAATACCATTAAAATCTCATTTACGTTTCCCTCCCCGAACTACGAAAACTGCGCGGTATTATATCCCGGTTTAACTATTTAAGTGTGTATTATTTCTAGTTTAAAATGGAGCTTCTCCCGGTTTTCATATTTTTGGGTGCTTCTAATAGGTATTTAGTGCGATTACTAACTTTATGACATCATAACATTCATGCTCATCTTTAATTATTTTGGCCATAAGCTACCGTACTCTCCGCCCATTTCCCCTTTTGATGGGTAACGGGTCAAATTATTGTTAAGGATTTAAAGAAGGCAACCTCCCAACCACGGCATGCCGTATCCGAAACTAGTACCTTCTGTATCAAGCTCTCGACTGTTCATCGATAGCTTTTATTTCATGACACTTTAATAAACAATGATTAGCCTTGCCAGATTTTGTAAATTACCTACTTGGTTCCTATTACACATGGCAGCTAATTTTGTTAATGTTTTTATAATAAACCACAGTCACAAAATAAATAAAGACTTTATCTACCTCATATCTAGCTTGACTCTATCATTAAAAGCTATGAGACAATTTTATACTCATCATATCGTTTACAGTCGCTCAATTCTATTTTACACCTTAGAACTTTAGTGGTCGTCAAATAAAACCTGAAGCTCCAAGCTATACTTGCAGTGGTATAAACTAAATATCTCTATGGGACTACACGTCTCTTATTAATCTACTTAATACAAATAAAAGGTACTTTCCGTCCATCTGGGAACCGATAAACCCTTTGAATTTATTTGAATTGCAACAAATGGTCTGTCCAGATGAGCATGTCTGCGTCGTCTCCTTTTCGCAGTTTGTCCAACAGTCAAAGGCGGTCTCGATAAATTGGATTATCTGGTGCCGATGACATGATGGGTGGAGGCGACGACTGTAGCAGACAATGGCTAAGTTATCTGATAGCTAAATACATTTGTATAGTCGCTACAGACGGCACCGTCGTCGTCCACAAAGCCCGCTGCACTATACGGCTTGAACAGGTATGATACATGTCACTAACTGCCGAGAACATCCTCCCTAATCGCTATGTTGTTCTGCTTCAATTTGATGCATTTACCCATGTTTATTGGTTTGTTGGATTCTAACAAATATTCATATGAAAATATTTTACTCACATTGGTTTATCATGTAGATCAGGGAAAATTTGCGACTGATAATTTCCGGGTAGGCACATACAGAAGGAACGGTTCCTTTGAAAACAATGAATAGTAAGAATTGAAGAAGTCAACCACGTGCCGTTAGTAATTTTCTTTGGAAAAATAACGTAATGGACGTTTTTCTAAAGCCACCGAAATTATTTTCAGAGAAATCAAGTAGGATTTCTCTGAAAATAATTTTATTTTTTTTAAACTAAGAAAGTTTTAATTTAAACTGACCGCGGGACTTCTTGTTCGAATTAAAAATTCACTTCATTGTTATTTCGATGTTGGGCCAAAGTCGGGCTTATACAAAGATTTATCTGGGTAAAGTTGAGAGGTCGCGGCGTCCACATTGTCGTCTCATCTATATTGAGTCGGGCGTTCACTGTCGGCTCGGCCACCAACTATCTCTGCCAGCAGCCATATTCAGTGCATTTTAGAATTGAATTGAGCTGACTTCGTGAGTTTTCTCTTTCATTCGCTCCGACCATCTTGTTACACCGCTGCGAGCACGCAAACTTCTCCTGCCACATTTCCAATAAAAAAGATCTGACTACTTACTTCTGTTTTAATTTTTTTTTTAACTTCCAGGTAACTAACAACTAGTAACAGCTGCGAGTCGAGACGCAAGGTAAAAATAAATGAAGGATTTTAAAGTTTTAAATTAGGTACAAGTCAAAGTACTTAACTAATTACTATGAAAAACCTCTTTTCGTAGATTCTGTGTATTGTTGAAAAAAACTAAACAAGTGTTTCATAATCGAATTCAGAAGAAAGTAATTGAGGTTTAATTCTGTTAATCGAGCCCATTAACTGGCGGTATCACGGCACTGCCACCGCTGCCCCTAATGGCCTTTTACCAACGCATTTACCTAACGAATGACCTAGGACGGCGCGTCCTGCCGCCTGCCGCCTGGCGTCAGCACGTTGCCACGATTTAAAACCCAATATACGAGTCCCGAGAGCACCTCCACCACACAAATACAACCTGCTCATAATAATTTGGACAACGAAATTGAACGGCCCCTACACTATCGCACCCAACACGACTCGCTACAAAATATTCATACAAAAAGGCTGAATTATATAAGTGAGCCATTTTATAGGCCGCATGACAAATACGGATAACAGCATTCTGACAAATACATTTGTTTAAAATTAATGGCTGGCAAAATATTAGTGGTATGAAACAAAGCACGCAATTAATCCATGAATGCTAGTGAAGTCACGCGATGGGCGGCTGGCGAACAATCATCTCAACGATTTATATACACACGGGAACATAAAACAACTACAACTCACTATTCACTAAAAGCCGGCTGGAACTAATAATGGGAACCGCAATATTATGTACGATTTCCAAGTGGTTTATTACCAAACTGAATGAGCTCAGTTTTTAAAATAATTCTCCAACTTGCAGTTGCGAAAACTGCTTTAGTTTGACTAAATTATGTGGTATTGGTGGTCGTAGAAATTGGTTTCCCGGAACTTAGCCGTTATGAATCAGAATGCACGGTAACAAACAATGGCATAGCACAAGTTCCATGATTCCAAGTAAGTCCGAATATAAAGGAGCGAGTATCAGGAACTAAATTGACTTCAACATTCTTGAGTTCCGAAACTTCAAATCAACTTTTGGGATGAAGTTTGTGTGGGAATACTTTTAGGCTAATTAATATTGCAGTTGCTTAACTTTGCCGCTCAAGTCAAACCTTAATTATGTTTTATTGGGAGAGATACTTTCATTTTGGCGTTTAACATTTCGGATTTATGAAATTGTATTTGTTTTGTGAGTAGGTAAATACCTCAAATATTGGCCTGTGAGATAATAATGTTTCGCGATTGTATCGTATGATGGAAATCATCAAATAAAGTGCCCATTTATTGGAACGAGGTTCCTTAACGTGGCTTGCGGTAGGAGTTGACAGGTAGAAATTGACACGCTGAAAAACGTCGTGTCTCTCTCTCCGTCTTTTTCTATTATATAAGAAAGTGTGTGTGTGCGTGCGAAGATCGCGTGGGTCCCCCGACCGCACACTTTTTTTTCTCTGTATTATCGCGATTATTCAGGATGTATTTTCTTTTATGCTCGAAACCACGTGTATCAATTTTGTGAATATGTAGGTGTTATGTTATTTATGTAACATTATTTGAACTGTACATCCTGTGTGTTTATTTCTGTTTATTTTCCTATACAAGCAATTCGCTACTCGGACGGCGAACCCAAAACTCACGAGTATGTGTGTAGTCGTTATTGACTCATGAAAATTCTTCGACACGTGTTCCAACTAACAGGTGACGAAGAGAGCATTCGTGGCCAGACCAACCACCATGAAATTTTACCCCCTAATTTTAAAGAACCCAGGAACAATTTTTGTCTTCGCAACTAATTTGTCTCTCACATTAAGTCTACGGGTTTGCATGAAAGTGCGCGCATGTAGCGACGCGACAGCTGGGAGACTCTTCTGTCCGCGGGTTTGGAGACAGGCTGGCGACTTGCGCACGGCGGCAAAATATGTTGACAAATTCGGATTTTTTTTACGAAAATGTATTGTTGCTGTCGCTCCCGTGTCCGCATAGTTCAAATCTCGGCGAGGAGACAGCGACAGCGACAAAAAGTTACCCAAATTGCCACGAGCAACTTAGTTGCCCAACTAGGTTGCTCGTGGGCGCCCTACCTAACTCTTATTTAGCAGGCTACAAAGGAGATGGCGGGACAAACTAGGACAATTCCGCCAAAACCAGAAGGAGGACGTGCGGGTTCTCGAACGATGGAAGGAAGCCTTTGTCCAGGAGTGGAACAGGGCAGATTAGCAAAAAGGTTCTATACGTTCCTGCAACAGTAAAGCTATGCGAATTCCAATTTCAATTTTCAAATGACAAGACCATAGGTACAAAGGTAAATTGAAACGGATCATGAGTCTAAAACATTACATTAAAAATGTCTGCAATACTACCAACACAAAAGGCAATCCTTGATTGAAACATAAAATAAATGATAAATATAAGATTTCAATTGCATTTTATGAAGCATGGACTTACACATGCTAACTTTTCAAAGGTTACTGCTTCTAAGAAAAACGTGCTTTGAGTGCCTCTATTACCTCTATCTCTGCAATCCTTTTTACATGTAAGTAATAACCCTGAGTAGTAGATACCTAGAGCATTAAGATTCTTGAATTTTATTGTTTAGAAGTTATTGGCAATGTGTACGTGAATTAAATGCCTCGCTTATTAAAATGACACCCTACGCGAATCTGCCGTGTTCCTTGCCATTTCATACAACTCCATCAAAGTATGACAGTAGTGATTTGGATAAACAGACAATTAAGTTAGTACCAACTATTGGCACCGCCTATCTCGCGCTGATAGTTATGTCTCGCGTTTATTAAGCATTCAGTTATAAAGAGAAGAGATTGAAACTTAATTATATAATACTTTCTCGTTGGTATCTCGGTGGTAGCAAGTACTACTGCTTAGCATGAGGTCCTGAGTTCAATTTCCAGGTCGGGGAAAGTGTTATACGATTTTTCTAACAGGATTTTTTTAGTAGCGGCCTTTTGGATCATGGAATTTAAACATAACTGGCAAAAGGTTGGTGTGCTATTGGTACACCACTGCCTAACCCTTCGGGGATTACAGGCGTGATGTTATGTTATGTTTTCTGTTTTGGATAGTTTTCCTTTCATCTTAGGCCAAAGCCACAGAAGGCCACGTCCATCTTCAACCTCGCGCGCTTCTTGCAAGTACCTTCTACACATCTGACCTTTTTGAGGATAAAAACTCCTAAAGACTTACCAACATCAAAATAATATATGACTTTCTGCCCGTAGTATTCGTTATTAACCTTGGAGTAAGTAAATAGCTGCTTAGCAATAAAATAAAAATATTAGAAGCTACAGAAATAAATTACAACTTATTTAACGGTTGATAAATCATTTCGTGGCGTTATTTGTATGCATAAAATGTATATTATTAGGTCTCAGCCAGTTTCAAGGCTTTCGTCAAATGATTGCTTTTAGACATGCTTTTGGCATGTCCCACTTATATGTTGTTCTGTAGGTAAATAAAACAAAACGAATTGTTTGGAATGAACGAATAACATGTTATTAAAACTATGTAATTATAAAAATTAATATCACATCATGATAATCAGATAAATTCGATCAAATTCTAGTAAAATAAACCTAACGATACAAATGGTTGTCTCTAATATTACTTCCTATCTCCGGTTCCCAGCGGTCCCCGTTCGTGAGTAATTTTTCTTTGTTATAAATGAGTTCCTCACGAGATTCCGTGCTGTACTCGAAGTTTGGTCCTTCAACGATGGCGTCCACGGGGCAGGCCTCCTGGCAGTAGCCGCAGAAGATGCACTTGGAGAGGTCGATGTCGTAGCGAGTGGCGCGGCGGGAGCCGTCGCGCCTCTCCTCGGCCTCGATGGTGATAGCTTGCGCCGGGCACATGGCCTCGCACAGCTTACAAGCGATACACCGCTCTTCGCCCGACGGGTACCGACGCAGTGCATGCTCCCCCCTGAACCGTGGAGACAGGGGGCCTTTCTCGAAAGGATAGTTTATTGTAGCAGGCTCTTTAAAAATATGCCCTAGTGTTACCGCGAAGCCTGAAAGATATGTCCTGTTTAATTTTCAGCCAGTGTCACATACTTATGCAGTTGAGTTTGGGTATATTTAAAGAGACAAAGCAAAGCGCAATGCTTTGATCGGATACTGTTATTTATTAGCCAGTAACTGTCATATTTGCAATATGCAAATAATATTAATATATATGTCGCAGGTTTTTCATAAAATTAGGTTTTTGATGAAAAACCGGAAGATGATACATTTTAAACTCAATTTCATCATAAACCTGTAACAATCCAGATTTTTGATCAAAAACCTGAACTAGTTATGGTTTATGATCAATCTGATATACATTAGATGTCAAAAGTCAACAAACTGTCATAATGAATAAAGCATACCAGCAGATTTATAAAAAAGGCAGCACGTGGTAAACGTTTCTTAATTTCATTTTTACTCTTTTTTAATTTTGACTCAATTTAGTCGTATTTAATAGTTACGAAATTTCATTTTCGCGGCTTATCAAAATCAGATTAATATAGGTAGGTACGTGAAATTGAAACATTTCATTTCATAATTGGATTGAAGGAGGAGAATATTGATTGGATCATGGATGTAAAATTTTGATAAATAAATAATTGTTTTCTTTCTACTAATTTGCAAATGATGATGGATTGTTTTATTTATTTCATTTAAATTGATTTATTTGTCATGAAACAAAGCAAACCCGTGATTTTGACAAGAATTTTACAATAAACCCAAAATAGTTCAGGTTTTTTATGAAAAATCTGGATTGTTACAGGTTTATGATGAAATTGAGTTTAAAATGTGTCATCTACCGGTTTTTCATCAAAAGCCTAGGTTTTTGATGAAACACCTAATTTTATGAAAAACCTGCGACATATTAAAATAATTATTATTCGTAACTGAAGTAAAAGATAAAGAAATCTACACTTTTATCAACAAAAACGTTTTTTTTTTAATCATTATCATCATAATAATTTCAGCAGAAAGACGTCCGCTGCTGGACATAGCCTCAACAAGGCACCGCCACTTCGACCGGTTTTGTGATTTTTAAAGATAGTTTGTTATTATCTTTAGACATTGCGATTGCTTTTATCCAAATCAAATTTTATGGGTAGTACAAGTAAATCCCTGATTTCTATTACTGATGATACCATCTCGGGGACGAAAAAGGGTGGACTGTTGAGGCGTGTGACGAATAAGTTAAAGCTGCGTGTTCCTAACAAAGACTTGTTTTGAACGTCTAATAATAATACACTCCTTTGCAAAAAAACGGGCGGTTTTCATTTTTCTACATTACTAGCTGACCCGGCAAACATTGTTTTTTTTTATGTTAGCCTACGCTGTCCCACTCCTGGGCAAAGGCCTCCCTCCACTCCTTCTATCTTCCGCGAGCATTGTTTTGCCATATAAATTATTTCTAGCTGCCCGGCGCTACTTCGTTCGCGTGGTGTCCTACCCCCTACCCTACTCTTACCACACTCCTACATTACTCCTACATTACTCCTACCCTACTCCTACCCTACTCCTACCCGAGTCCTACCCTACTCCTACCCTACTCCTACACTACTCCTACCCTACTCCTAACCTTTTTCCATATTTTCTGACCGTTTAAACCTTCCCTGGACTACGACAAACATTTCAAAACCAAAATCAGCTAAATCGGCCCAACCGTTCTTGAGTTATAAAATTACAACGAAAAGTGGCATTGATTTTTATATATTACTAGCTGACCCGGCAAACGTTGTTTTGCCATATACATTATTTCTAGGAAATACATTTTTTTTTTAATGAAAAATAGATGTTGGTCGATTCTCAGACCTACCCGATATGCACACAAAATTTCATACAAATCGGTCCAGCCGTTTCGGAGGAGTTTAGTAACAAACATTGCGACACGATAATTTCATATAATACTAGCTTACCCGGCAAACGTTGTTTTGCCATATATGTAGAAATTATTTCTAGCTGCCCGGCGCTACTTCGTTCGCGTGGTGTCCTACCCCCTACCCTACTCCTACACTACTCCTACCCTACTCCTACCCTACTCCTACACTGCTCCTACCCTACTCCTACCCTACTCCTACACTACTCCTACCCTACTCCTACCCTACTCCTACACTACTCCTATTCTAGGGTGGACATCCCTTATCACTTAAGGGTTTGAAAAAAAAAAAAAAAAATAGATAGTAGCCGATTCTCAGGCTTACTGCATATGCATAAAAAATTTCATCAAAATCGGTCAAGCCGTTTCGGAGGAGTATGGCAACGAAAACTGTGACACGAGAATTTTATATATTAGACTAGCTGACCCGGCAAACGTTGTTTTGCCATATATATATTATTTCTAGCTGCCCGGCGCTACTTCGTTCGCGTGGTGTCCTACCCCCTACCCTACTCCTACCCTACTCCTACCCTACTCCTACACTACTCCTACCCTACTCCTACCCTACTCCTACTCTACTCCTACCCTACTCCTACCCTACTCCTACACTACTCCTACACTACTCCTACCCTAGGGTGGAAATCCCTTATCACTTAAGGGTTTGAAAAAAAAAAAAATAGATAGTAGCCGATTCTCAGACTTACTGAATATGCACACAAAATTTCACCAAAATCGGTCAAGCCGGTTCGGAGGAGTATGGCAACGAAAACTGTGACACGAGAATTTTATATATTAGATATAGATTGGTAATCATTTGGTTCTAAAGAGGTTTTAATAGCCAAACTATGTTGCCGGCACTTAATAAAGAGTCGGGATATGTAAAACAGCTAATTCCAAATTCGAAACTTTTGTTTTTTTAAATAATAATCCCTTTTTTTTCAGTTTGTGACTTTTTACTTACTTTTCGCGGGTTTGCGGTTAAAAGGTTATCAGGCAACTAAAACTAAGGTCTCGTTATTTTTAGTAGAATAATTTATGTTAGTCGCATTATCCTGCCTTATTGTGACTAAAACAGACATCTTTGTGTCGATTGTAATGGCAGAAAAAGCAATAAGAGCTAGTAAAATTATAGCGCTGCTGGAAGGGGGTGCAGCCAATGTTACGTCTCACAGCGGTTAAACGTGAGTCGTTCAACCATCCAAAAAACCTGGACTCGATACCAAGAGACAGGTTCCGTTCAGATAAGGCAAGGTTCTGGGAGAAAACGCTGCACACAACCAGGAGACGACCGCTTTTTATTAACTCAGGCGCTGAGGAACCGCAAATGCAGTTACATAGACCTCAAAAGAAACCTTGATGAGGTACGAGGAGCACTAGTTAGCCTATGGACAGTGAGGAGGAGGCTTTTAGCGGCTGATATACGCAATCGACGACCAGCGTGGGCCCCCAAGTTACTCAGTGAGCACCGGATTGCTCGATTGAGGTTCGCTAGAAATTGCCTATCTCGGTCACTAGGTAACTGGAGTAGCGTACTCTTCTCCAATGAGGCTTGAATTTATCTGAATGGTGAGGACTGACGTCGGCGAGTGTTACGAAGACCAGGGGAACGCTACGCCGACGTGTGTTTTAAAGAAATCACTCCTTATGGTGGAGGGTCCGTTATGTTTTGGGCGGGCGTAACTTCCAGCTATCGTACCGAGATAGTATTAATTGAAAATGGCTCACTAAATGCGCAAAGGTAGGTACATTAACTGAAATCCTTTGTCAACATGCACAACCCGCACTGACTGTAATTGGTGAAGATGCCATTTACATGAATGATAATGCTTGGGCCCACCGTTCTGGCGACGTAGAAGCTTATATGCAAGAGGTCGGTATTCGTCGTTTGGATTGGCCAGCGCGGAGCCCCGACCTTAACCCCATTGAGCACGTCTGGGACCTCTTAAAACGGTGAGTACGATCTGTCCAACCACTTCCACAAATCATCAGGGAGCTTAAACGTGTGATCTATTCGCATTAAATACTTTTTCTTTCTTTCTTTTTTTTTTGATCTCGGCTGAGATGGGAACACATTCCACAGGACACCATCAAAAGCCTGGTGGAAAGCATGCCAAGGCGATTACATACCGTAATCGCTGCAAGGGGAGGTCATACTCGTTAGTAATTTATTTTTTTATGTCTTTCTTTAATAAAATACCATAAAAACACTCGTAGTCTTAATTTCATTAAACCCATAAAAATGTCCGTTTTAACACGACTCTCTGTTTACATTGACCAAAACATCGATTCCAGGATTGAAGTGTTAAAAACTATATTCTCATTGATAATAAGAAATTTCTAGTCATTTATGCTAATGACATACTAAAAATATTAATATTATCCATAGAAAAGCCAATGACTCTCTCACTCCTTTGCAAAGGAGTGTATAAATAGTGTAATATAAAGAAGTCATAGAACAGCTACTTTTATTTCCTTTGTACGGTTAAAAGGAGGTGTTATTTAACATATGATATAAATCAGTATCTGCTATCACCCTATACAATATTCTATGCTAGGTATTATTCTACATGGGAATGGTTTGGGTACCGCGCCATACATTATATCTATACTCGTACTAATATTATAAAGAGGTAAAATTTGTTTGTTTGTATGTATGTAGGGGGTAATCTCTGGAACTACCAGTCGGATTTGAATAATTATTTTTGCATTTGATAGCCCAATTCATGAGGAAGGTTATAGGGTATATAACATCACGCTGCAACCAATAGGATAGGAGCGGAGCATCAATGGAAAATATTGCAATAACGGGAAAATTGATTCCTTTTGAGAGCTTCAGTGTGCGTGCGCTGCATAAACGGTTTAAGTGACGCTAAAATTATGTACAATGGAATTGCTCCTCATTAAAAGTTCTACAAAATAGTCCGGGAAACATATGTCTATCTTTTAAGATTGACTCACTATAACCTTTTTTATGGTAATATTTGTTAGAAATTAATGCATTATTTGCGAAGGTGTTTGATCAACATGATGTCCTTATCCAAATGGTAATCCTTATCCAAACAAATACGTTATTCATCACAAGTATTTAACTGTGAACAAAATTGCCCTTAACATCTCTTGATTTCAATCAACATCTTAGGAGATATCATAATTTTAAAATAACTCCGCAACAAAATAGGTATGATATTAACGTTCGGGTCGGTTCAACATCACGCTAGGTCAAAATGAATACAGTCAGAAAGAGAACTAAGCGAAAACGAAGTGATAGTGTGGGCGAGCGATGCGATGCGACGGGGTGGGGTGGGGGAACAAGAATTTCAGGCGGACGAAGTTGCGGGCAGAAGCTAGTGATTAATATAATAATATTAATCATATAATGTATGGATGGATGCGGTGTGTAAAAAACGGGAGATCAGGGTCTTATTAGGGGCGGGAGCAAAGTCTAATACTGTTATAAGAAACCAGAGTAAAATCACCTCGCATTATCTCCGTCCAAAACACAGTTTGCGCTATCCGCTCGACGACGTCTGTGAATCCGGTCTTTGGTGGAATATCATTGACGTAGAGCCATTTCACCTGGTATTGGGTTCTTGGACAGCAGTAGTAGGGAGGATAGAGCGGGCATGGTGGGCATATGGGGAAGCAAGGAGGACAAGGGGGCGGCGGGCATATCGGCCCGCACACCACGGGACAGTTTGCCTGGTCTTTCTGTTGCCAGCGAACATGCTCACACACCACTTTAGCACTCACGCAATTTTGAGGTCTCAATACACCACGTTTAACTAAAAACATTTTCTTCAAAATTATGTTACTGTAATGACGTTAGACACTGACGTTATTTATGGATCAAAATTCGATTGTCAAAGTTTCATAAAGCCTCTTTTTAGATATATTTTAATAGACTTTAAAAAAGTTGTCACTTCACAGTTTCGCTATCTTCAAAATATGGGCAGGAGCTGGGAGGTTGGGAGCATGGAGGAGCATGGGGTAGACTGGGAGTTACAATTTCCTTTTAACTTAACTGTCGCAAATAAGTTCACAAGTCTAAAACGTCGCTCGTGAACAGAATGACAGCGACACAAACCTTGTATTAGGTATCTATTATTATAAGTAAAACTTTGATAGAAATACTTTGTTCTATGTACAAGGTTGTTTTCTGTCTGGCATATTTTAAAATTGTCGTGTGAACAAGGGGCCTGTGCAAAACAGTAACAAGTTTCGTTCCTATATTAAATGAAATGAGCTTAATTAATTCAGCTTTCATTATTCATAACAATAGCTTCAAATCTAAGAAACATATTATTACTGAAATCTATCAATTAGGTTTATCCTAGTACAGGTATCTAACATTATTATACCTTTGTAAGTTATTTCTAAGACTTTATGTAAATATTTTACCAATTTAATACTGAATAAAATATTATTATTATTATTAATTCTTTCTGAAAACAAAAGAAAAAAATAGGCTATGCGTTTATTATTCCTGACAGGAAAACATATCACCGATATCATTAAAGCAATAGATGATATTCAATTGTAATCTGCCTATAATGTTCCCAATGCTGGGGCACAGGCCTCCTCCCTTCGAGATCCGAGTGCGCTGTAATCCACCACGCGGGCCCAGTGCAGTTTGGCGGATGTCACATGTCTTCGAATTTTTGGTTCTAGGGCATGCCGGTTTCCTCACGATGTTTTCTTTCACCGTTTTGAGAGCAGTGGTGATGAAATTATTTACACAAACTAAAGCACCTGCGTGGGTTTACAATCCTACAGCCTACGGGCCTACAGGAAAATCCGTTACCAACATCATCAATAACAAAGCAATACAAATGTTATTCAATCATCATACCAGTATCCCGCAGCTTACATTATCTGTTCGATCAAACTATGATCGGATCATCGGATTACTTATTACGCAAATAAATTAAATAGAACATCCCGTTAACCAAATTAGCGAAGTGAGTGGAGGGAAATTCAGAGGATTGCATTATGCAGTGGCACGTTGCTTCAGGCATTCGAAAGTTAAGGCCAGTTAGTTCCCCTGAAGCAGTGGCCCAGTTGTCTTGAGTACTTGGCGTGCAATCGTTTGGCTGTTCACTGCTCACGACATGGAACCGCATTCCGGGACCGTATTGAAGCATGCGACTGAAAAATTCTCCAAGAAGTTTTCTTTCTCCTTCAACATTATTAATCCTAACTTTTGCTGACGCCCGAGTAGGAAACTATTTTTTACTTCTAGCTTAGGTCGGTCTGTCCTGTGTTTAAACATGGCTTGAACCAACATCTGGTTGTTATGTGTAGCTGCTGTAGCTGCAAACTGTTAGTTGCCGCGTGCTAACTACCCTGCGGTTAGTAGTTATGTGTTTGATTGACATAAAGGTCACCACGCGGTGGATTTGCCGTCTCCGAGCTATGTTTGAACTTGTTTGATGACCTAGATATTATATCAATGCCTCAATTTTATTATCTGGTGATAAGGACATGAAGGAATCAGGTGCATGTTGAAAACCGGAAGATCAAATAAAAACTTTTTAACCGACGAAAACAGAAACTAAAAAGTGACAAAAACACCTTCAAGTCTAACTTATAAGCTCCTAAATTAATGTTAGTACGTAACTAATGTCGAGGCGGCGCCAAACAAACAATCAACGAAGATCAATCAAGCTGCCATAATATTACGCTTTAGGTACGTTATTAATTTGCTTGTACGTTGTAGGCCTTAGAGACATTAGATTTGTAGACCATTTTTTATTTTGTTACTTCTTGTTGACAGGCCTACACTGTCATATACGATTTGAAAACATTGTTAAAGCCAATTATGTTAAAAGAGTGACCGTGGTGTTTCTTCCGGCTCTTCTCTCTTCTCTTCTCTTGTACTATCCCCTAACCTTGCGGGAATTACAGGCGTGATTTTATGTTATGTTATCGTTACCTGAAACTGGAAATATTTAATCGAGGTAAACGCAAAAGTTCGAAACATGTTATCTTAATACACAGGAATTTTGTGAGTTTGGCGTTAGTTACGAAGTTAATATTACCAATCTAATATCTGCTTGTGTGTAGTGTATAGTTATCCCCGATGGTCGAGTAATATGGAAATCATAGTTTTCAGCGCAAACTTCCGACCGTATTCCGATATGTTAGTTACACCGGAAGTGTGAAACATGATTTCAAATGCAGCTTCTAGTAATTTATTGGAAAAGCAAATCGGACATACATATTGGTTTCTACTGCTCACAACTGTTAAAACTTTTAAATACATGTTCTTAAACTAATGTGTGAATTGAATGATTCTGAACTTTTTCGTCGATTATAAAAAAAAATAAGCTCTGCCACACATTTTGACCGAATAGGTCTAGGTAGATAGGCCACTTCTCTCATAGAGAACAGCTGTTTTTTTTATAACTATCCAAAAATTCCTTGGGAGGTCTAGAACGATGTGCTGAATTCATGGTTTCAGTTTGCGCGTCGATGTCCCTGCCATATTGCATATTAAATTTTAACGCAAAAAAAACAAAAGACAGTACAAAATATAATCTCGTACCCACTAAACACTCAACTCACAACATTCCTGTATCAAGCAAGCAGAAGCTTTAACAAGTTATAAAAAACTAAACTGAAACTAACCAGTCCCAAGATTTTCTCAGGAAGTAAAATCTTATATTTTCCTAGATGCTGATTCCTGATGTTGGTCTTCCAAGGAACAATAAATAAGTTAAACTATTTACTTAATAGTCTGCGAAAATTAACTGTCAAGCAAGTTGACACCATACGTCAATTTACAATTTCATACAACTGTCAAAGTACGACAGTTATGCTTTAAATACGTTATAGTTGATGGTAGGGGTAGAGCTTTGGTGTTATGTCCCACCTCTTAACTGCCCTGTGTGCCCCAAAAAAATGCAGTCACTGATGCTGTTGAATTGGCAAAGTTAAACAAAAAAAAATCGAATTCATTGTCGTTCCATCGTACGATGTAGAAAAAGAAGTTGATAGTAAATTACCTTTTTTTTCGAGACTGCCAAGCGGTGTCGACTCTTCACGTGACCAGAGGGCTGGTCTATTTTTTGGCCAAAGAATCAGCATTGCTTTACAACGGGGCAATGCTGCCAGGCTTTTGGAGACTTTTCCTGTTGACAACTATGTGGACGAATTTTGATGCCATAAGATTATATCCTTTTCACCCGACTGCGCGACGCAAAAGAGTGATAATGTGTTTATAAGCCCATGTATGTATGTTTGTACGTTCCTTTGAAGCACTATACAGACCAAACGCCTGGGCCGATTTTTATGATTCACTCGTCAATCGATTCCTCTTAGTCCGGCGAGTGTCACTAAAGACATGACGTTAGTTAAAATTCAATATGGCGACTACTGCACCCCAATTGCGTAACACACAATCAATCGGAATCTGAATCATTTTGAAGCAAATTGCTAATTCATTGCTTCAAGTTCGAAAAATTTGTCTGCTCAACACGTATCTAAATAACGCAATGAATGTTGTTTAACTGTCAAAATGAAACCGATTCCGATTGATCGTGTTTTACGCAATTAGGGTGCTGGACTCCATATTGTGAAAATGAAAAAAATGAAAGTCAACAAACTATGTCAAGTGGGGTATTGTTGAATATGTATTTAAAATCATTGTTAGTTTCCTCTCAACATTTTTTGATTTGATTGACCGTTTAGGATCTATATCGATTTAAAGTTGCGTAACAACCATTCTCACATATAGGTTTTTAGACTTCATTAAGAGAACTTAAATTCCAGTGCAATTGCGATGTAGTACTGATGCTGATAGGAAATCCAATCTGATAAATAGCTAGCTAGGTACTCATAACTAAAAAGTATAAAATAAAAATTTTAAAAACCAAAAAACCCGACTGCGTAAAAAGTGAACCAAACTACGTACTTACATAATAAAACAAACTGAAAAGAAAAAAACAAGCACTTAGAGTTCCGGTGGTCTAGAATTCTATAATATATTATTAAATGAATACTATTGAAGAAAATAAAATAAATTCTAATAATGGAACATACTCGTAACAACTGAACAGTCCGGATCCATTATTCGACAGCCAATCTAATTTTCAATGGATCCCGACTGTTCAGTTGCTATGTTCCTCCAGACAACGTATCAAAATCTTAGCCAACTATAACATCAGTAATACCTGACGTATCGCAAACGATATCAATATTAGCGTGCATAACGAGCCTATTACGATCGCGACACTATTCCATCGAAGAAAGTTTAATCACGTGTTCACTTCGTCTTCGCCACGCATTCGCGTCGCCTTCGTCGTTAGTTGGTCGTTATGCTAATAGCCTTGAGCCTGTGACGCGCCTGCTCGTCACCGGTTCATCGGATTACAGATATTATTATACCTACGGCTGTAGAGGCAACTGGGAACAGAAGCGGCCTCTTTATCTTAACTAGTTTACTGTAACTGCTGCTTCGAATAAAGTAGAACCTATTATTTTAGTCATAATATGTGTAGATCTCAGTGTAATAACTTTAGGGAAAAGGTTATTTCCCATAGTGATCGTATTAGCTTTGACCGAGTCCCCTATGCATGATGGCTATTACCGCAGAAAGTTTGTATTTTCTAGCTGGTATACAACATCAATTTATTTCAAAGCTTTCAAACTCTATACATAACGAAGCGCTTAAAAGCAAATCTACGGAAATCCGGCCGTTTTTTAATTTCAATTCCATTATTCATATTCCATGCACCATACAGGAGGCACTCTATTCATATTTGAATATTTAGATGAATATTTTATAATACACAGTTCAATAAATAAAACCTTTGATATAAATATAATACAGACGAAATAATTTCCCAATAATTTGTAATGGAAAGTATAAATTTACATCGCCCACGCGAAAATAAGACCGGAAGGACCCATCGAGTTTCAATCTAACGTAATCGTGTTGACATTAAAATATGAAATAATTACATATCAAAATCGGGTAAAGTTATTTATGTAGATTATATTTTTATCTACGTTATCTGTCGCAATACAAAGGTCATGTCAATTTTATTATTCAAAAGCCTGCCAACGGATTAACATATGTAACAACGTAGGTGCTTTTTGATATTACACGTGAGGTCTCGAGACGACTCACTAAACGACCCGCTACATATAATTAGCACTAAACATAATTAAAACGTAATTTTAGTTCCGTCTACTTCATACAATTGAGTGAATACAATGATGTTATTGCGCTTGGTGTAATTACGTAATTAGTTGGTTAAATTGTCGTGAAATTGAACTAAGTGACTGTTCATTTCAATAATTTCAAACAAGTATCGGAATCGGACGATCTGCCACCGCTCGGTGGGCCTATGCTCAGTAACGATAGGCTAAGATGACACACAATTTATCTTGTTCTTCATTTGAGGGTCAGAATTCGATCTTCGTTGCTAAGCGACGTTACCAAGATAAAGCTCATGAAACACAGACCGTTCGTGCCTCCTGCTACTACGTCGTCATGAGAACATTTATTACAGTCGTTTAAAGAAGTTTAAATGCTGAAAATACCTAAAACTGTCCTATGTTCCAAATATACCTATTGCACGATTAACACCGATACTCTAAGTCCGTTTAAATTAGTTTGGGGGAAATTCCTGGAGTAGGTCACCATGACAAGGCTCTATTGCTAGCCACGACTAAGCTACGCAGCTGTCCTTTACTTCGCTTTGTATGAAAATGTATTCGGGATTGACCACTGCAAGCCTTTGTACGGCTGACAAACAAATGAACAGCGCTACTAACGTGGGTAGGTAACCTGTCCGTGCACATCAGACGCAGTAACAGGATTGCGCCCGTTATGTATTTGTCAATTAACACAGGTTCCCAGAACTGATCCTTAGACATCGAAGCGCATCCTTGGTATTGGAGACCGCAAATCGTAAGCGTAGCGTACGCTTCACACATAGATGGATCTACGATACAGCTGGAATTGTGGTTATTGAATGTGAAGACACGATCGCAGAAGCAACCGATAATATTCTATATCAGGAATTTCAAAGTAGAAGTCTGGAGTAAATAGTAAATATACGCGGTGAATGTGGGTGTACTTTATGTCTGCTCTGCCTACCCCGCTAAGAAAAGAGGTTATGTAATTTAGACACGACCAAGTGTTAGATAAATTAGCCAATATAAGTAGGGAATGCTATTTCGATTTCACTAGAATTCAAGCCATTTTTCGAGATTTAATCTCGTGAGAAGATAATCTCGACCAATGTGGTCGGAGTCGAACAGGATTTCGAGACGCCATCATATGCTTCATGGGTAGCCATTTTTTAAATAATAAATAATTAACGGATTTATAGTGTTCCTGTTGTGCAGATGATCATGTATAAAGAACATATAAAAAACAGGGTATGTTCGTAAACCTCGCACAACTGTTAAAGATAAAAACTTGAATTTTAGACAGTAGGTATTTGTAATTTAAAAACGGAAGAAGGTGTACTAAAAAATTGCTTAAATGGGGGCATTTATTCGTTTATATGGGAAATCATATCCC
Organism: Apamea crenata; assembly: GCA_949629185.1. Lineage (NCBI taxonomy): Eukaryota > Metazoa > Arthropoda > Insecta > Lepidoptera > Noctuidae > Apamea > Apamea crenata. Next base: position 20,480,354 of record OX451351.1, read on the forward strand.
TTGGGTTTATAAACTTTAAACTTGGCAAGAATGCGTGAGTACCTACTTAAAAATATATTACTACTAGAGTTTGACATTATTAGTTTTTGTAATCTATCCCCCAATAGGGGTTAATGTATGGAAGAAAATATTTAAAAAAAGTGTTTTTGAATTTTACGAAATTCAATAATAAACTGGGTAAATAGGGGTGATTTTTTAGGGGAGGATTCTACTGCTGGCTTCGATTAACACTAAAATTCAATAAGTTTCTATTATTTGACTTCATAAAGTCAAAATTTCCATTATTTGAATTTATAAAGTCAAATAATGGAAACGTATTGAACGATTAAGTATTCAAAACTCAACTCCTGTCGGGGTGAAAACAATTTGTAAACTTGGCACACATACTTATCTAGGATTTACCTAGACAAGTATGTGTGCCAAGTAAATAAAGACCGTAATGATTAATTTACAAAACTACCCTTTATAGGAGGTGGAAAGGGTATTGAAGTTCTCAACGGAAAGTACTAAATCCTTGCGGACGAAGTCGTGGGTGAAATGCTGGTTACATAAATAAACGTTGATATTTTTTTATTTGAGTTTTAGATAAATTTGTTATTTTTTTACAAATTAATAATTAGTAAAAAATAAATTGAGAAAAGTTAAAAAAACGTTTCGTTAAAACTTGTTAAAAGAAATATTTTACTTAAATTTAACCCGTATTCGTATACGTTCACATTTTTTTTATGAATTTCAGATTAATTGTTGTACTTTAATTAGTACATATTTTGATTCCTTAATAATTCAGCTATAGGCTGGTACTTTTTACTTTAGTAGCTGCAATAGTTTGCTACGCGGTTCAACACCGATCGCGCGCGCGTGCGGACAAGGTGTTGACAGGTGTCACACTCGAACGCTTGAGTGGATATGGCAAAAATACCCAAAGTGTAGTTTCAATTATCTGTAAGGCGGGTATCACATCTCCGCCTCGAAACCATAGCAGCCAAACCGCACTAGTTCCCTCATGACTTGAATAAATCTCTTTCCCGCGAGATTTTACCGAGCTGCTCGGAAGTCAGTTACACCTCTGCGCTCACCCCGCTATTTTGTTGCAGTGCCCCGTTTGTTTTGCACGTATCTGTGGCAGTATTTTTTTTAAATGGATTTTGATTTTACGGAATAACTAATCTAACCTATCTAGACCTATACTGTATTTACTAAGTCGAAAGCGACGACATTTTGCTCCGATTGCTAGTAGGTGAAATCTCTATCTCAAATGTCTCGAAAATCGAGATCTCGCCAGATTGCCGGGCATGATCTTGAATGGCCAATTTCAATTCCAGACTCAGCACACGAGATCTCGAGTTGCACATCTCAACTCGGGATTGCATTCCCTAAATAAAAGAAAACATTTCACATTCGTAATGTTGCACAATGTTCACAATAGTAAATCGTCCCGTATTAGTTGGCGTCCTCTGCCGACACTCGCCACAACCGTCAGTGGTGCCAACCAAGTGCCAAAATGTCCCACAACTTTCACGATATCACATAAATCGAGCTGTTTGCGAGTGGCTGTATTGTTCCTCTAATGAGAATAATATCTGCGTGATATTAAATGTGCTAATTTTGGCAACTTACTGAATTCATACACTAACGATCCCTTGATGAGGTAAGTAGGTATAAACCCCCTTTATTCATAAACGTTGCTTAAAGTTAAGTATTGATTAGTGACTATTTAACCATACATTTTTGACGTTTAAACGTCACTTAGCTTTAATCATCGTTTATAAATAAACCCTATACTTAGTGTTCGTTAGGGCTGGATAACTTTTTCAATTTACAAGTGTTCCTAATTAGCAGCAATGGAAGAACTTGTGAGAATATCACCATTCACCATAATCACCACGCCTTAAAAACAGATTAGTGTAAGTTATTATTAGCGGAAATATAGGTTCTTAAAATAAATATCGATGTAAAAAATGCAGGAGGTTGGATATTCCGAGAACTTTCATACTTTGTTTTAAATACATTTTATACAGCTGGTTAACTAACGTCATAAAATTACAATGTAGTGATGAATTACCAAGCCCTCGTGTACACACGGCTACACATCAAGCTATACATTTCCAGTTTTAGCTGACCTCGCATTGTATAGGTTTTTCGTACAATGAGAAGTCAGCTTATACTGGTTGTGTATAGCTTTATGTGTAGCCGTGCGTACGTTGTTGTTTGCACAATAAATGGTAAGGGGTGCATTTAAAGAGCCTCCACAAGTGACGATACTCAGTCTGAATCATTTTGAAGGGTATTGCTAATACATTTCTTCATATTATGTTCGAAAAAATTGTCTGCTCAACATCGTAAATAACGCAAGGAATGTTGTTGGACTGTCAAAATGAAATTGATAATGTGTTACACAATTACCCCGCTGGGCTGTCACCTTTGCCTATCATCTTTCAACTATTCTCGTTTCCTCGGTTGTAGAATTAAATTACCTACTTAGTTATAGCAATTGACTCTTATACCGTGATCTACATATAAACGATACATGTTCCCATCTCTGTCTTGCACTTGTAGTTTGACAGATGCGCGACGGTGACAGGAATAACGCTTCCCCTAAGGCCTAAGTACGTGCTAAGTAACGTGTATAGACTTCAGCTTTAGGGCAAGATTCACAGATCGCGCTTTGACTTTATATTGCATAGTAAAATAATCGTCGCATACAAATTTGAACCTTATTTGTATAAGATTAATGTTTGTAGTCGCACTAAACAAATGCTTCCTTTACTTAGCAAAGTAAATACGAAGTGCGTTTTGTGAATCTTGCCCTTAGGACTTTCAGAAAGTGATTTTCTACATAAATAGGTATGCAGGCTCCGGCTCTAAGATTACCTAGAACTGAATTTGATATCTTGAAAGACACGACTATTTTGTATATGTCAATAATCTGCACCCTAATTACGTAACATACGATCAATCGGAATTGCTTTCATTTTGACATTCAACAACATTCATTGTGTTATTTACGTTGTTGAGCAGACACATGACACATTTTTTGAACATATGAAGCAATGGATTAGCAATATCCTTCAAAATGATTCAGATTGAGATTGATTGTGTGTTACGCAATTAGGGTGCTGTTTGCCCAGTTCTGTACGCTGCATGTGTGTATACTGGTCGTATAATAAGAGCTCTTCGTGTAAATGTGCTACATAAACTGACCCGGGGTCTTCATTATTTGTTTTTTGACCAATAAAACCAGTAATACGAAGAAAGAATCTTTATTAGTTCATAAATAGGAGATTACATTCAGCAGGACATTCAGTTTAGTGCATGCAAAGATATAAACATAATTTCTTAGGTTTACAACACGTATATTCTAAAATCAGACTGACAGAAGCTGAGAAAAATCACCGTTACATTAAGCTACCTGCCTACGCGGTTCATCAGGTCTAACTTTACATCCTCATCTCTTCAAATTTCTTCCTGCAGATTGTATTTTTTTTTGGGAGGATATCCTCAAGGGGAGAGTTCTCCCTAGATGGATCTGCTACGATGCTTTTGCCATCATAAGTGAAGAGCCCGAGAGGTTCGCAGCCTCCACTGGTACTATCTTCTATCGGCCACCCTTGCTTTAGCGGACCGCATCACCGCGTGATATTGTTCTACGACTGCATCTTTTCCTAACTGGGCTACGTCCCGCCTAACTGTCGTGTCCTTCGACGGTCGCTTTTCTAATACTGGAGGAGGGAGAGGTTATACTCTCTCTCTTCCACTCCACCTTCTTCCAAAAAGAGGCGTTGGCATCCCGTCGGCATGGGTTGAACCACAGTCGGATGCGAGAAACCAAAGTCTGAATATTACTTGAAGCAAATCATTCCAACAGATGAGACCGTGTCGTTATTTTCTTTCCAGTTTGGTCTTCCCATGTGTGTTAGGCGGTGCTTCGTTGGTTCAGAATGATTCAAAGCTGTCTATTTATCTTTTGACGGAAAGGAAGTGTAACAGCTTGCACCCTAATTGTTATCAGTGTTATAACTATTTGCTAAGTATTTACTTATATAAAGTTGTTTAAGTTGGTGTTAGATGGCGAACTTTGCTTAAATATTTACAGACCTGCTCATTCTGGCTGGGTACTAGATCTTTAGAATAAGAACCCCTTTATGGAATTGGTTTTTAGGGATTTTTATATCGGATCAAATTTTCGTATAGGTGAATGACTTTAGATTGTATATTTTCCGTACCAGTATTATATAAGCCTTAGTAAGGGTGTGCACCCTTACTAAGGTTTTCAGCGTAAAAATGACACGTCTGAAGATAATTAAGCGTTGAAATTCGATAGTTAGGCTCTTTATACACACACGTTTTTCTTGTCGTGAAAAACTACGATTCATTTGCCATGTGTAGGCACGGTTCGTCAGTGTTGTATGGATCACTATGGAAGCTTGTTGACAGACACGCTTTTTTCTACAGCGCGGTTTATACGCCGTACCGTAAAGAAACCGTGTTTTAAAACATTTTAAATATTTCCGAGGCACACGTGATTTTTCAGCTTCTGTCAGCCCTACTGCAATTCTGATTATATGGAATATCTAACATGTAGATTGATTACATTTAAAATCGATTATATCAGACATTAATACAAATGAGAAGGTATCTTATATGATTGATACCTATCTACTTAGATTATAATTAATATATTAATACATAACTAGAGATAATTAATACTACTCCCGTCTAAGGACGGACACATAGTGGTTACAGCTACCGGATATTTTTTTGTGGATTTTTTTTGTGATTTTGTTGATAATTGGTTATACATCGATTATAATAAGTAGCTGGGACTGAACGCCCAGTTTGGTGAGCAGGCAAAGCTACAGAAACATCTCACTAATCTTCCAACCCGCAATTTTTATTGAGAAAAAAAAAATACGACTTAATCGAAAGTACCCGGTTCTTTGGAAATCTCAAATCTCATCATTATAATACGGTGGCGCTATTTTCCTCGATCCATTTATATTCCCACACTTTTATAAATCATTGTTATTTTCCTGTTATTTGGTGGTCATCATCATTGATTCAGATCATTATCCATAATGTTTTTAATAAAATTGTATCGTCCTCTAAACCTAATAAAGCGCCCCCACGTATATATACAATACTTTTCTCCCTTCTCTGCCCATCGACATTTTTTGTCAAAAATTTCTTGGTTATTGCTTCTTTGTCCCGTTCCTAGATAGCAAGTTTAGTCGCCCTCATGTCTGGCCCTTCTCGCAAAAAACCGGGTAAAGCCCGGATACGTCTATCAATAACTATCTATCTCTTAATCGTACACCTTCACCCACTCTACTTCGCATGCGTATTTATTAGCCATCCTTATAAGTAGCCGTAAAATAACTTAACGTAACGTAAATTAAAAATAACTTAATAACAATTTTCAAAGAAATTTCATAACAACTGACTGCTTAGATTAACCTTTATATAAAGCTGCGCTCACACGGCCGTAACGAGTAATGTAACATATAATGTTAAGTGAATGGAATCGTTTATATGACGAACGAGCTCATGCCGAATACTGAAAGAATCCTCTATTTTGGTAACTTTCTCTGTTTTCTTTTGATTTCTTACGGTTAAACTAATAAATTTTCACTCCTTTGTTGTTATTACCAGAGGTGCTATATCCGTTGTTACCATAGTTTTGTCGATACGATTTCAAATAAACGGCTTATTTATATACTTGTTTTTATGTTTTCTACTTCCCGTTATTGCCCTCTACCTGATGGTACAAACGCTAAACAATTTAGTAAGTGAGCGTATCACGACTATAACATAAAAGGTTTTGTGTAAAGACTATCAGAATAACGAAACTATTGCGGAAATTAAACGGGTTTCCAGAATTCAGAGCTGTTCACTTGACTTTTTTATGTTTTTAGGTCTCATTTCTCACAGATAAACTAAAATAGACACTGCCTTTAACCGATCGAAAATCTGTTAAGAAAACAAATGAAGCTGGAACCCCTGGAATGTGCAAAAAGCGGTTTACCTACTCTTTGATGATTATAATTTGGTTACCGCGATAAATTGTTGAGTGTGGCGGTGACATAGCTCCACATGAAGGCAGCGGAATGCCGCGAGCGCCTGCGGGTGCGCCGCAAAAACCGGCGGCAGATGGATCAGAGCAAGCTACGCCCTATCAATAAATTATGTGGCGCTCCCAACTCCGTGCACTCCAAGGATTTACATACACGGCTGACCTTAACTCTCACTTGATGAGAGATGTGCTACTTTCATGAAGAGTTTACATCAGTTAAGCACACTACCGCTTCTTAAGCGATGGAAATTAACAGATTATTGTTTTAAAGGGCCTATCCTATTAAAGCACGAATGATGCTTCAACTGATACTTTTAACTCAACAGCCTATAAAGAACTTTCAATTTGTGGCAGTAATTAATAGCCTACCGAATGAAATATCAAGGGGAACAATTAGTATGAAAAATTAATATTAACTTTGAAGAGATAGTCAAACCTTTTAGAAACTTTTGTAATTTAATTATATTTCTGATTTTTCTTAGAACTAGGAAGCATTTAGGTATTTTTATAATTTTCTAAAACCACAGTAACTTGCCGGGTGGAAGATTTGCAGATCGGAGTGGCCAGAGTGAGACAACAGGCATGATCTACTGCTATTACACGTATAGGTTTATATACTTAATTAAACATCAAAATGGTTAAAATGCATAATTCAGAGTATAAGGTGAATTAACTCGTCACTGAGATAGTTTATTGACAGTCAGTGAAGGAAAATGTGACACACTTGTTTCTGGATGTCCTCGACCCCTGGAAATGGAGACCATGGAGACAGTTCGGTCTCAAAACAATCATGTTTTCAGTCTCAGCTTCAGTGTTTTGAACCAAAACCACCGTGAAGTGTGAATCACCTTTCATGTATTACATTCTATTAATACCTACAATTGGTATATTATGAGTATTGGTATATTATGATTATTGGTATTATATGAGTTTATATTAAGTTATTCTTACACACTAGGTTCTTATTCTAGGACAATGAATTTTGTCATACTGTTTAATTAAATTCGGATGAAATACTAGTTACCATAAGTAAAATACCAGCTTAACGTTCGATCCATCTTTTTAATGACGCGATTTCGCACATCAGGATCAAGATATTCCAATAGCCAAACGGATATGTAATTTTATCACAAGATAGAGCCATTTCAGTAGGTTCAACTCATTTTTATAAATAATACTTACTTAAAAATAATTTTCAAAGCGAAATTATCAATAGTCTTAAAGCATAACAAATTAATTATTACACAACATCACGCCTGTACTCCCGAGGGGATAGGCAGATTAATCATGTAAGTTACTATTTAATAAACACGGTTTGATATTTCAAAGTTTACATGCGATTATTATAACACAAATAGACAGTTATTATGTTTAACTTTCACATCAACATTCTTGTATGTACAGCCATCTCGAAATAAATACAGTTTCGAACACTCCGACAAGCTTATAAATAAAGTTCCGATAAATAAGTATTTAAAAACTAGGGGGTTTGAAAAACCCGTTTAAACCTATTTTTGGTGTCAGGTTCCTTACAGTGAATATTTCGTATATACATCTTACTGATTAGGGAACTTATATCATAACCTTACAGACTTTGCTGGTAACAAAAGTTACCGACATCTCGACTGCTCCTAACCCTTTGTCGAATATATTATTACTAGGCCTCGCCCGCGACTTCGTCCGCGTGGTTAGTGGTTTCGTCCCCTTTATACCACTTTCTAAGTCGCATTTCCAAAAGCTTACTTTGTGGTACAACACAGGTAACCTACCCTTTTATCTACGTTTGTAAATAAACCTGTTCCAGATACTCCAAGTATTTCACAAATGAGGTGTTGTAGGTGGTTGGTGTTTGCAGATGGAAATGCAAGGGAACTGTCCATAACTTTCTTATTTACTTTGGTATTCACTTTCTCGGTTGTGGCGCTAGATCATAAGATTCCCAAAGGTTTCCTGTGCCGATATTAACCATCCATTATCGTCCCATTACGATCATTCCTGCTATTACCAGTGTTTCAGAGGGGTCTGACCTACTCCAGCAATACCTAGGTACTGCTGAAGAGAATCCTCTAGATGTCGAGCAGAGTGACGACCCACATGGTGGTAAGTGGTAACGCCATTATAAAACACCTGCAACACTGTTGCCATTCATGGAGACGCATTTGAGAGGTCTCGTGTGCCAGTAATTTCCTCGGCACCCATACCTTTCAGACCGGAACACAGCCATGCTGTTTGGCGGCAGAAATAGGTATGGTGGTAGTACTTCCCCGGTGGAGCCCTTTCACATGGAGCTCTACTACTACTATATTGGTGTAAAGACTTGGATGTCTTTACTTTGTGCTGGAAATTGCCTCATTGACTTGCGAAGCAATGTGGCATGTTCTACAGAATGTTAACCAGTGTTGCAGGTTTTCTTAAACAAACACACCGATGGGTGCGATAGGACAAATGATATTTTATAACTGGTCTCTTATTTTAATCACTCTTGATGATTTCTCTTTGCACCTGATGAACCTACAAGCCTACGACAAGCCACCAATCCTGCTGATACCGAATGTTACCCGCAATTCTACACACTCCCCCTCCCTCTAGAATCTCGGTCTCTGTTATTAGAAAATCTGTATGGTTATGACTGAATAATATAAACTTGATGAACATGACACGAATATGGTGATTATGAATGTGAATTGTATGAATAACCATTCCTGTGTCCTATTTACAATCAATCTTGTTCCTTTGTCAACTCATCCATTATACATTCATCCATGAAGTCGAAACTATTGCGAACTCGTAATGTGACACTTGGCATTGTTCAACTGGTGGGTAAAGATCGACTTCCGAAGTAGTGACATACAGCCTGACACAAGACCGGTGAAGTGAGTCATGTAAGTAAGGCCCGCACAAAACAGTAACATAAGGAACGACCAAATATTAAATAACATTCCTGTATCCAATCTGCAGACTCGAATCAATAATTATAATTAAGTACGTATGTACATTAATAATCATTTACGGTCACTGTTCATAATTATCTTTTATTTACATCGTATTTCTCAGAAAATATATGTCTCTGTCTATTATAATTTGATATTTACAACTACTTGTTATTTGCCTATTTGGTGTTGATCCTTACACGGCAGCGGCATGTGTGTGCGCGCTGCCTAGAACAGAACTTAAACTTATCCTAGGTAGATATCCGTTGAACTGAAAATAACTTATAAACCTATGTTTTTTTTTTCATTTTTATTTGTTTTTTTTTTTTTTTTTGTAACGACGTCTTCAAATTTTCTCGATTGTGGTTATGATTTAACAAGTACCTAAACATATCGCCCTTTGCATTTGAAAAATACCTACTTGAGTAAATAAATTGAATGTAACGTAGGTATTTGTTACAACAAAAATAATTTTGCTTTATCTTTAAAAGCATCGCCCTGGGAGCTTTTACTTAATTACTGTATTGCATGCCAATCTGTAAATACCTCTGTGTCAATCGACGAGGCCGAAGGAGAGTGATTAAGTTACTAATGAGCTTTACATCCATCCATACACACTCAGAAATACAGATCTACGAACATAACTATAGCTATATTAAAAAACTATACGAATATAAAATTAATTAAATTAAAATCCCTAAAACTATAACTATTTTCACTTGGTTGACCCAAGTGAATATCATAAGAAATACGCAGAGCAAGAATGTAGATACATTCAATAAAATCTATATTTTTTAACGTAACATGCACAACACAACACTAGCCATAATAAATAAAACGAACCTAATTTCAGTTAATTTAAGTGTCCTAATTTAAAATATACGAGTACGTTAAACATTGCACTAAGCAAGTAATTATAAAATAGGTAAGCTAAGTTTGTAGATGTACTGATACAAACGTCCAAATATCATCATATTGGAGCCCCATTGAAACCAGCTCTGAGAAATAGTCAGACACTTGTACTCCATATTTATACTGTGCTTGTACTAAGAAAATCGACCTTTCTGCAAGTCAAATCAAAATTCTAACTACTCCTAGTTAGAATTTTGATTTGACTCATAATCAGCACTTTTTGAAATTACACAAGACAGTCACCCTAAACGCCCGCCTGCCCTTCACCAATTCCTAGTGCTTTAGCTGAGAAGAAGAAGTAGCGTAACAAACTCTCCAGCAGCACAGCCGTCTGTTAACGATATAAAGACAACGTCAATGTAAATTGGACCCCTGATATGCGAATTAATTAACTGTACTAAAAGACACCTAATATCATTTGGATTTCATTAATCCTGTGAGAAGGATGAAAGCCTAAAAGTGATACAACTTATTCAAGTTTGAATTTATGTTGATTGGTTTAAAAGTTACGTCTAACTTTGTAAGCTCTTTTTGAACACAATGATCACACCAATCGACACATTTCAAAACTGTATTGAGTGAAGACTTCTACAGCTGGAATGGCTAGAAAATTATTTTATGTGATAATAATTTTATTTCTGTAAGGTTTGTACAAACACTTTTAAACGTCAATCATATTTTAAAAACTAAATGAGGTCGGCGTTTCCTATCTGACTTCTCTAAGAAGAAAGGCCGAAATATACTCAGAGGTCGCAGTCTGTTTTTAAAGTCCAGACATAATCTTGGTCAGATCATGTGAAGACCGTGTAAGGTCTTTTGAAGAAAGACCTACATAGATTGAGTGATCCTGTCCCATCGGTGCACGCATTTGTCAGCTTAACTCATAACTTAAGGCTGTGCTTGTTTCACTTTCTAATTAGCTTAGTAGTTTAACGTTTAGATAGAAGTATGTTATTGTTAAAAACAAGAGGCTTAATTTAGTTCAAACCGTACCATAATGTCTTCCAGGCTGAAGGGTAACCCTACTTACGTAGGGATAAAAAATATATAGTATCTATCCGTCCGCCAAATTAATCGTTTAATTTGGCGGACGAAAAGATCCTATATTTTTTTTAACCAGACTTTTAACACTCTCAGTGGAACTGTCAAAGTGTACTAAAGGTATTAACGTATCATACAAACAAAGAACAAAGTGTCTTGATATTAATTAAAAATGAAACCCCAATATGATAATATTTGCCAGAAGTAACCAAAGATTTAAAAAAAAAACTCGTCGGAGTGTTTTACCATCATACTGTTTTGTATAATCATGTAATAAGTAATAATATTGTACTAATACTAATAATATGTTAGAATAAACAGCTTTCGTGACTGTGATGTTTTACGAGTATATATGTATCTATTTAGATGACCATTAGATGTTCTTTTATAGTGTGTGAACACGGCAGGGTTAGTAGGTAAGTTGTGCTTGTTTACCGAGCCTAGCCCCCGGCCGTTGGTCTGGCTAATATTTAACCTTAATAATTATTATGTACATCTACCAATTTTTAGCTTTTACAGTTCAGCAGGTATTCAGTAACTATGATGTATGTACAAAAGTAAGACTCATAGATGAAATGTATGACAAAATTCTTTTAGGTTAAAATATTAACATTTTAATTAAATTAACATTTTAACAAAATTTCAGGTGCTCTCGTTTAGGGACGGCGACAGTAATCTGTACCTACTAGTGGTCAAAATAATAGTTAACAACATTTTGTAGAAACATTGAAATTTATTCATTACGGTGCAGAACAGTTTGCTTACCTACTTGGGTTTGTACTCGCAGCCGTGAGTGATCCAGAACTTGCCACTGAAATAACTAAAGATGACATTGATGACATATTAGAATATAGTGTTTTAAAAATAGTACTTGTAATTTATGAATAGCCCGTGGAGTCTTCACAGTTTGGTATCTTATTTACTGATTTTATATCAATCATTATTAGCACTAGTCAAAAACTGTCGCCGTCCATAAAATTAACAGGTAATAATAAATTTATAAATTTAAAATTTGATATAGATTCTCTTTGGCACTATGCCATTATTTTATACAAATCTGTACACTTTATTATTAACATCACATAGATTTTTACAGACTACCTTTATGAGCATTTGTATATGCACATAACTAAAATGTAGATTTCCGCTCCGATAATATATTTATAAAACGGTACGTCATAATGTGTATAGTTTCCAAGAATTTGGTTTACAAACAGTTTTTATATTGTGGCGTTCCGTGTTCCAAACTGCTGTAATATTTATGTGTGTTCCATTACTTTCGTTATCGCACAATGAAATAATTGTGTCACAGCCGAATTGCTCATTAACCCGCTCAACAAAAAGTTAACCTTTTAACAAAAACGTTGGTGTATTGTTTTGTTTTCCTCGCATTCACGATTAAAAGACATTTCCCACTTTTGGATGGGGTTGACTGGACAAAAAGTTTTTCTTTCTAAATTACTCTTCCTTTCTGAATTTAGTTCCTACTTCCCGCGAACGCCACCGCTAAACGTGCGAAAATAGGTCAAAAATTCGCGGAACGCCAGTGAAAGGGAGAGTATTAGAAAAAGTAAAATGCCTACTCCTATTTTCTTTTAATGGCAGAAATAGCTCTTATTTTCAATCGATGTTAAAGTCACCAGCCGAGGAAGATGAACTAACCATTATTATCTATCTGCATGTGTGACAGAAATTTTGTAGATTTGTGTTCTTTATTTTGTTGCTAAAAATTTGATTGATATTTTGTCTTGAAACTACTTATTATGACATATCAAAAGCCGCTGGCAGCCGAGCGTTCGCTGGAAGTTATGAAAGGTGACCTAGCCAACTGTATGATCGAATTTGATGCACTTACACTGCAACCTGCAACACACATTGTGATTGGAAACGTAGACACTTCGACTGTAACCTTGAATAAAAAAGCAATTTACAATGCAAAAGTATCACTAACCCAAAGAATAATTTAGCTTTGCCTGTGTTATTTATAGCTACGCTAATATCTAGTCCTGTTTCAGGTAAAGTTTTTATACCTATATGTACAATAAAATTTTCATTTGTAGAAAAATATTTTTTTGGTAATTTTGTAGACGAGGCCTAACTATTCAAAATACAAATCTTACAATAGACTTCAGAAGTAAAGATAGAAATACTAGGTAAACACTTCAAAGTTCAATTTCTTTGGCTTTACACAAGATCGTCTTCGTACTCGTATCAGATGTCATTTGAGACGCACTCCATCATCGGTGGGTGTAGGGCAGGTCGGAAGTACTGGCGGCGGGTGGCGTCGTATCGGTGGGCAGACAGGGGGGCCAGGGGCAGCGGAAGGTCGTATGCGCAATGCGCGGCATGGTGCGCGTGGCGGGGCGCCGGCGGCGGCGGCGAGCGGGCTCGACGTTAGCTGCCCTTGGCAACCAGATGGTAGGGCGCGTGGATGGTGGCCACGCTGCCCAGCTCTGTGTGGCCCAGCAGCTCTTCAGGGTGTTCGTGCTCGTGCTCGCGTCGCTTCTCTTCGTTGGTGTAGTAGTGCGCGGCGCGGCGGCGCGTGCAGCACAGCGCGCCCGCCACGGCCGCCAGCACGGCCACGCACAGCAGCATCAACCCCGCGATCACGCTCATCTGCGCCTCGTGCGTCGTCGGGCATGGATCCAGTCGGTCGAATGACATGTCAGAGAAGCTCGTCCCTCGCAGACGTAATGGGGAATAACACTTCAGGTGACGTAGAGTTGCATTGAGCACAGTCGTCGTCATATACACGAGCATAGTCCCCGCCGAGCACTGATCGCAGCGCCACGTGTTTTTTGCCAAATTCACTTGAGCTATCGCTTCCAGTCTTTGCAAATCCAGCTCAGTTAACGTTTGTAACTTGTTATGCGATATATCTAATCTCTGTAAAAACTTTGTCTTTGTTAGAAGTTTGTATGGAAAGTTAGTTAATTTATTCCAAGATATATCCAATGCCACAAGGTGTTCGTTGTAAGTAAAAAAATTCGGTGGTATGTCCGGAAGCGACAGATTCGCAAGACCAACGCCGTGAATTTCTGGTAATATCTGGAGTAATATGGCAATTTCATTTAGAACTAAGTTGTTTCCGCTGAAGTTGATAGTTTTCAGGCAATCCACGACTGGTGCAAACGTTTGTAAATGAAATCTGTCTATTTTGTTGTGACTAATGTCTAGGTGCGTGAGGTTGGTAAGGTTGGCGAGCGCGGCGGGGGCCAGCAGCGCCAGGCGGTTGCGCGCCAGCGACAGCACGCGCAGCTCACGGTTGCGCCCGAACATGTGGTCCACGATCACAGACAGTTGATTCCCATCCAGTTTTAACTTCTTAAGCCTTTTTAAGCTTATAAACTCGTCTGAAGTCAGATATTTGAATTGATTTTCTCCCAAGTCCAACTCCTCCAAATTAGAAACCAAATGGTATATTTGAGTGTTGACCCGTCTCAGGAGGCATCCCCTACATTTAAAGATTCGTAGGTGTTGGATGTCCTTAAATACTTCTGGGTTCAGTTCTGTAAGAGGGTTATCACTCAGGTCCAGAGTTATTAATTTCGCCAACATTCTGAATAGTCTCGGTACCAATGTAGTAATTTCATTATTTGACAGAGTTAATGTTCTCAGTGAAGTTAAATGTCTGAAGGTTTCGCTCGGCATTTGTTCTATGTTATTATGATCGAGGTACAAGTCCGTGAGATTTATGAGACCTCGAAAGTTGTCCGCTCCGATGCTGGTGAGGTTATTGTGAGTGAGGTTTATTAACCTGAGGTTTTGGAGGCCCCAGAAAGAGTATTGACCGATAGATGGGACGTTGGAGTTAACTATATGTAGTTCTCGAAGGTTGACGAATGGGGTGGGTTGTGTGAAGATGGGGCCGATGGTGAGTTCGTTTTGTTTGTCAGGTGGTGCGGCGATGATGATGATGTGCGCGTTACGATCGATGTAATCGACGGGCACGGTGCGCATGAGGCCGCGCGTGCAGGCGACGCGCACGGCCGCGCCGCCCTCGGTGTCGAAGGTGCTGCGGCACGCGCACTCATCGGGGCACGTCACCTCCGCGCCGCTGCAGCTCATCATCACGGCAGTCGACGACCACAGTAGGAATAGCAGCTGGCAGCTTGTACTTCTGTAACAAAATAAAATATATGTAAAAACCAGATAGAAACAACACAGTAAATTGCACGCTGAAACTTTCCTATGGAAAAGTCAGGCTAGCTTTAAATACAATGACAATTGTGTGGCACGAGTGTTGTGAAACAGTTTTAACGTTCTATAGACTAAGTTGTATAGAAACCTAAAAACAACGATGTGAACTAGATACCTACTTAGAAGGGTGGTGAAGTTACATAACAAAATATGAGAAAACAATGGAAAAGTTATATATAGACCATACCTTATTCCAAACATTTCATGTAGAAATAATTTAATAAAAATCAGATACATTTCATTCGAAAACAAAAGCAGGTACGAGTATTTCCAGACATGCAGTTATTAAAATCGCATCGATGCCTTTTGATTACGCACTGTTAATTTCCTGTCGCGTGAGTAAAATTATTTGAAGTCAACGAAATGCACAAATAGGGTGCAGGACTGAACATTTTTAATTGAGACGAATGCTATACGTGTACAATATTACAAAATTATAACCTCCTCGTTGGTCTGATGGTCGCGAGCGCAACTGCTGAGCATGAGGTCCTGGGTTCGAAACTCGGGCTCTCGAAATGTTTACACATAACTGGTGAAATGTGTGTACTACAGGTAAACCTCCGGGGAATACGAGCGTAATGTTATGTTATATTCTCATAAATCTTATATCAGCATTCCACAATTATATTCTTAATCCAATGGCAGGTACTTCCTTCATTAATACAAGATAAACTAAGTTTACATAGTTAGTTAGCGATAACTTATGGTTTCCGTCTGAAGGGGAGAGCTTGTTGTGCGATCCAAAGCTTGGAATGTGCCCTAATTACCCACCATAATTTATACCATCGGCAATAAAACTATGTTGAGGTCGTAACAGGTAAAAATATTGTTAATCCGCCCATTAACACGGTAAGTGTAAAAAATGCTCGAGTCCCGTGAACTTGGCACGAGATTACAGTCTTGTGAAATATGTGCTTCGCTTTGTCCGCGGAATCAAAACCCCTGAAAAATAACGGCTAGATAACAAAAGGCATTTTGACGCGCCGACTAAGCGGCATCCATTACGCGAATTCCGAAATATTTATTCGCACCTTAATGAAAAAAGAAATTCTTTTGTTAGTTCCATCACGACCGCGAAGCTTATTTTAATTTTAATTTACATTACAAAGATATTATCTGAACTAAGAAGGGTTCATGGTGACTTCGGACAAGGAAGATAGGTTTACACAGGATTTAGTAGGTATGATATTCTTTTGTGGTAATTTTCGACGTTACGGAAGGGCATTTTATATACTTAAATAAATAATCATTTTGTAAAGCTCTTAAGAGCTAATTAAATAATGTTCCCTCATTATTTAATTAGCTCATTAGAACAAGAAATCCGAGTTTAATTTGGAATATTCCCTGCATATTATATTGGTATTTTTTATAGAGAATTATTTTCTCTAACGTTTAAAATCCCCCGCAATGAGGTATTTTACGCTTATGAGGGACATTGGTTAAACACACAAAGGCAATTCAGACAAATGTAATTAAAAAATTGTCAGGCCATAACTTATTATCTTTAAAATAACTATGGAAATCATTTAGTTTCTAAATTTCTCAAAGCATCTGTACTTCTTCAGTCCATTAAATGGCAAGTAGGTGATTGGTACCGTAATAAAATCTATTATTCCCTGTATAAACCGCCTCAGGCAGCAAAACTTTGTTATTTCGTTGTTAAACAAAGTTGTAAAGTGAAGCTCAGTTGTTTTATCAACTGTATAGAAACAGTATGAAACAAACAAGTTGTGTACTACATTCATGGCACACATTTCATATCTTCTCGAAAACTGGCTAACGGATGGCCGCCATAGTAATATAGGAAGGCATACTAACCGTCCAGTAAAGGGATTGATTGATTGATTTATTTATTTGTAAGTCTACTTAATTCACTAATAGTGTCGTGTAGGTCCTAGAATTAACAAATTGTATATTTGTAAACTATTTTGTAGGTAGATAGGTATTAAGATGCCATAAGATTAACAAAATGAACAATTAATTTAGTACCTAGTGAGTAATTATAAGAGTTGCATCATAAAAAAAAACCATGCGTAGATTATATTAATTCTAGCACAATAACAAACAATTTGTGTCTGGGCGACTAGCGACTAAGCTGCTACTAGCGCCAGTAATTCGCCAGTAGACAGCCTCGTCCGGGGACGTCTCGTGAATATGGATCAGGTATTTAGAAGAGCAGGACATTGCCACTATGTTGTCGAACAATTGAATAAATCCAAGCTCCACAGACCGAAGGGTTTAACGGGTTACTGGGATGGCGGGCATGCCGGCTTTGAATTTCGTAACAGGCTTATTGTTATTACAATGTCGTTTTTTGAATTTCAAATTCAATATTACGCTCCCTTTTATGTAAGCACATTTTTCCATAACTCATCTTATTAAATCCATAATGTTGTCCTGATAACTTAAGCTATTTTATGCTAATCGTGAAGTGAAAGCAGAAAACAGAATGTGGCCTGTTTAATATGCTGCGCAGGATTCGGCTGACGCAAACAGGATACGTCAGAGGCGATGCCGAATGGGCGATCCAGCCTCGTCGTCTTGACACTCGCACGTTACCTATTACCATCTCTGAATTCACTTAACATGTGGTATTGCGGTGCCAACTTACATCATATTTATAGGTGTGAAGTTACTTACTCGATACTTTGTCGGAAAAATACTGAGATTTTCAGAATAAGCCTACTTTTGTAACTATAAACTTAGTTACCCTTGTATAAGCTCAGAGGGCTGACTACAACTTACCCCCGTGCTAAACCCTGACCTTGACCTTCTTTTTTCTTTCCACTATATCTGCTGGCATTTAGTTAGAGTCGTAAACATTTTGTACGATAACAAACACCACTTACGCAAACATACTTCAGTATTGTATTATTTCAGTATACTTAAACAAAAATCTCTTCATTTGAACCGACCATGTCAAATTATGTTAAAATTCCAACTTTTCAGACAGATTTGATACGCAAATCTGGCTAGAAAAACTATGCTCGCTGATTTTGTGAATAAAACAAAATGTGGGATCTACCTTTTCAATTTACTCATTTCATTAAAGGATTACGCGCATTGAATAAATACCTGCTTTTGGTGTGACTACAGACGTTTCATTACATTGGTATTCCTTTGTAAATCCACTGGATCACTTTACACAATTTTGTGGCGTAACTGTTTTGATAACGTTACATTAAGCTGTAATAATTATGGTAAACCATGTAACGATCAACAAAACAATATTAAATTCCCTCTCGAAGTCTACAGCTCATAACAAAATAATCAGCTATGTAGTAGATCGATTAAATACTAAAGCGAGGATAAATTCACCAATAGACTGATGCTGGGCCAATATTGACGCTGCATTCAATCCCGAGGCTCTATCAGCCAGTACTCTCTGCTAGTAAACGCGTAGGTAAGTATTGCATAATTAGATAAGTGAGGGCAAACCAATGGCAAGCGGCGAGCATGCCTTTGATTTTAATAGATATGAAATCGTACTATTTTTCTGTACCTAATCAATTTTCAGTCATTCAAATCTATGTCCATCAGACCGACTAAATCCTATTTGTGATAATTTTGTTCTTTTAGTCGCCTTTATTTTTTGCAAATCGGTGACATGGCATGGCAAGGGCAATTTTTTAAAAGTTTTTATGCACAAATATGTGATAGGATTCCCCATTACATGCGGACATTAACGCCACATTTACCTGCTACTGCATTTCCGGTGACGTCGAGCCTGTAAGTAATTATCTGGACATGTGTATACCTAGCATAGGTACGTGAGAAGTCCCTATATCACAGCAACCTAGTGCCAATTTGCTAGTGAAGCCAACCAGCGAAAGCTTTTCCTAGTTTTGCGAAATTGTGTTACAGGTAACCTTTGATGCGGAACACTGAAAGCAGAAAATAACAATTTACTCGTTGGTACTAGCTATATGGGTATGGCCTGGGACAAGTAACTTGATACTGCGTGCATCAAAATTAATAAAGTACTGTCTTCAGAAGCTTTTAAGGCTGACGTGTTCTCGACATGATATGTTTACTAAACATTTTTGAAGGAGTACTTTCAGATAGAACCTATCTTATTTATTCATATAAAGTACTCATTTACAAAGTGATTTTTTAAATGATGACGCGATATGCTACTCTACTCTACCTTGGACCTGGTATATACCTTTCAAATACTTAGTCTTCGTCTTTCCAACTACTTAGTCTCTATCCTCTTGTTGAGGTCAAATAAGTCACAGTATCTTCTATCAACAACTTACTTAACTTATGAAATTCATATTAAACAGGTTCATCGGCCGGTGGAACCCTAAAAACTTCGTCTAATTTATTAATTCCAAGACCGAACTTTTCTCATTACAGAATTCTCACAGGTCTTGTTATTATAATATTTTTATTAACTATTTGACCACAGACTCCTTCGAACTCTAGGATTACTTAGGCTTTGAACTTCGCGAGAAGCATACATTACTTAGTAGTAGTTCGAAAAGAGACATCGAACGACCTGATAGATGAACAATAGTTTAGCTTTTATGTTCAAATGATTGCCTACTCATTTTATCGCTCACATTTTCATAAAACTACTGGTATAAAACTTCACGACTCAACTAAAAGCGAGCTAATAAAAGCTATTCATTATGGAGCACATCTAACATTAGTCGTAGCGGATGAGTTCATCAAGCCTGAATTTAAAACTATTTTATCTGTTCGTATGTAGAGTTAAATTATCGCATTTCGTAGTTATGTACGTATTTTTTTCGTGATGACGGGACACGTAGTCACGCAGGCGTGCCAGGCGGCCCACTGTCACGTACTAACTCAGTGCCATCGCCCATAAAGTCGGGAAATCGCTGGCCGAGCCACGACCACTGTCGACCATTGTCGTCACTTTTATGGATAACGGGAACAGGATACGTAATTATACACGTAGATTTATTTTATTGACAATTGGTGAACCAATCTAATTTCGCTTTATTTGGTCGGTGACGTGAGTTGGCTTAATTCAACAGTCGTCCGCCGCGCGCACAGACGCATAAAGCATCTGAATGATTGTGAACCGCGCACTTCATGGGGAAATTACAAATGAAAACGCAAATGAGATTTATCAAGTACGCTTCAACGTTGATAAAGGAAGCACCAAAGCATTTTAATTTATTGGAATCTATTTGTGTGAGTAAATAAGTACCTACCTACATACGTGAACCAACCGAAAAATCTAGGAGCTTATGTGAGGGACAGCTGAACAGACCATTACTCCTCGTACTATCAGACGCGCCAACAAAGGATACAACGACACCGACAATGGCTGAAACTCGTTCAACTTCTATTCGCATTTGCTTTGAATTTCGCCCACTTTGAAGATAATATATAAAATGTGAGCCCCTGTCTCAGCTTGGTAAATATGCACTTATGTGGGAAATCCGCGCTGATTATTGTTCTTTGGGTACGATGTTTCTTACATGAGGAAAGAACTGGAGTGAAAATTTAAATACTTGTATTCGTAAATAAATGATGCCACACAGTTTTTGCTAAGTAATAAACGAGCTCATAAAATATAATTCGGTCGGGAGCTTTGTCTTTGTTGTGGCCTGAGTGTGGCCTCAGCTTATACGCGCAGAGCGTTACGATGCATACTTATATCGTAAACTTTACTAATTAAATATTCCGTATTCCTTATATTGCCTTCAACGCTAGAGGAATAATAAAAAGATAGTTTATGGTAACTCTCTAAAAGGATAGAAAAGCTGCCTTTATAAAAAATTTAAGATTAAAATTCATCAGGTACCTACCTAGTTACGATTCTTGATAATAAAATAAAAAATAAACTACTAATCTCATCTTTACACGTATCAATAAAATAATGAAAGTTATGGACACCGAAGTTTGTACTTAGGTCATCGTTTTACGAGCTTGACCAAGCATGAAAAATGCATTTCAAGATTTACGAGCCTTTTATGCTCAGATTCCGGGACACCCGAACAAAAATGTAATTTGTCAGGCAGCCCGCCTTTGAAAAACGATATGCGAAATGGATAGAACTACGAAATATATGCTCTCGTCGTGGGTGTATTATGCGGAATACTTTAAACGTTAAAAGAGGAAAGTAAAATTGTAAGAATGGAACAATCCGAGTTCTCGTGAGTGCCACCTCATCCCAGGAGATCGAGCGTGAGCGAAGTGGACACGGTACCAGCTTTAGATACGTTTGCACGATTTCTATTCACTCGTAGAAATATTTTCAAGTGAATGCCCATAACTCCCTGTTGCTTGCGACTAGGAAGTCAACGTCACTGGCCAGTTCACAAAGGGCGTTTTCATCAAAACTGCCAGCGATATATACTTTGAAATAGCTGTTGTATTATTGAACATGTCGCGTCATTTATCAATGTTACCTTATTATTAAATCGATACCGACTTAATAAAATCACTGTCATGCCTCGTTCGACAATGTTTATGACATATTCAAATTAATCAGGGCCTTCCTCAATTTTCTATTTCCCTACATCTTTATCGTGATTACTTATATTTCTGTAAATATTCATACGAAAGAGACTCTTTACTTAATAAATACAAATGGAATTCATACGATGGGGTTGGTCTAGGTAGGTACCTAATATTGAGTGCTTTGGGTAGACAAAAGGTATTACAGGATTAAATGAGATTGTTATTTATGTAGGTACCTATCATCGGGACTCATCGTACAAGTTCGATTCCACGAATAACAAAGGCCAGCAATGGTCTTTTTTGTGTGCGGCTCGAGTACAATGAGATAAGGCGTTATATAAAGAATCTTCTCCGTGGGTCAAATCGAGGGACTTTATCGTTATTATTTATCTCCGAAACACATTTGTAGGAGCTTCTCTTTATATCCCTTTATTTTACATGACGACGACGCGGCACAAATTGATTTCGCTGTAGTCCCTCTGGGTACGGGTTCAATGGAAAAACACATAGTCATGGCCTAATGTCATTGTACTAACATCTCATGAAGTGCCTCGAAATTATTGAATTACTTGTGACTTGACCGGGAAATTTGAAAATACTCTTTACTGAGTTAGGACGCCTAGCAGTCACGTAGCCATATTATATCGCCCTGGAATACCAACTACTTTAAAATGTCAATTTCGTTTAACGTCTCTAAAAATATAGGAACGTTATTATCGAATCAAATTCTACGCTTGAGTTGTATTAAACAACGAGTACCCATTGAAGATATCAACGCCAAAATTATATTTATAGATAAAATACCAAAAACAAATCAATGGACTTCAATGGATCAATGGACTCGAAATTAGTTTCAAGAATCAATTAAGTTTGTAGTCAAATAGAGTTGATGGGCAAGGTTTTTTCGTCCGGTCGGCTTATTGAAACTCAGCTTAACAAGTATATTTAGCCAGTTCTTTGCCAGTCATCCTACCTAGAACTTTTATTCAACAAAAGTTGGTTAGCCTTTTCGTTAGGGTTAAACAGGAAGTGATGCAGTAGTTACCGCTTTTGAAACAGTTGTAAGTAGGACACGTCGAAAAAAACTTCATGTGAACATTTTTGTGAGATCTAGGTATTCAAAAACTCTTTTGTGAAGTACTAGAAAGGAAAAACTGAATATTTTACTCAGTTTCAGCTCAGTCTGACGTCAATTATTATTGCGTCTTTTATGATTTTTTACTATGCAAAGTGCGGCATTGCGACGTTGAATACTCTGTATAGGTAGCTATTTCTTTTGTGTACGACACACCCCAAGAAAGATATTCAGTTTGCCTCAATGGCGTCAAAAGCTACAGTCTGTACAGCACAGCTGCCCCGAGGATCCCGAATCACAGTGCAATTTGCGTCGTATTATAATACGAATACATCTTGTTGAGAACAGGCGAAGTACTGCGTCGCAATTCTACAACGATTTTATCATCGCACATTATATTAATCCGGTTTGAGAACACATTTTGCACCAACTTTAGGGGACAACAAACGATAATTCAATAGAATGGTGGATTGAACGAGAGCAATAGGATTCCTTTCGCACCCATTCAAGTATGGGATCATATTATAAAGGGTGACATACACGTGTGAGCGTTAGTAGGTAATATTTTTCTTTTGTCGTAAAGAGTTATAGCCGTTAAAAAGCTGTTCGTCCTCGACCGCAATGTATACCTAAAGCTACATTCATTTATCGGTAGACTACCTACCTTATAGGTAGGTACCATTAACCATTGTAACGACGACACGTGTGTGCTAACAAAAGCGTGATAAAGGACGATGGCACAACCTCGTTCATCGACATAGGAGACTTAAGACGGCCGGCGCATTTATTCGACCAGCCATTGATATTCAAAGCGAGATTTTAAATAGAATAAAGTTCTTATTATGCGTGTGTGTCTGTGTGGGAGGGGGCAGACCGCGACGGGCAAGCGGTTGAGAGAAGCTCCCCCTAATAAGAATACCGTTAAGGGTAATAGGGTAGGATTTGGTACATGGAGAAAAGATTACGCACCCGCCACAGACCTTTTCACTAACCATTGCGTTGTTTGTGAGCCGCCTCTGCTTTCTGACGATTCGCTTAAAATACCATTCTAACTTAACAAATAAAATACAAAACCCAACGAATTAAATAAATGTTTATTTACTTTAAATAATGAAAAACCTGCATCAAAAAGCCGTAATCGCCCTCGCCTCTCTATGAGGACGGTATCCATTTCACTAATATTGGATAGGTATTCATCAATATAGCGAAAGCGATTATTTAAAACAATTTCAGTGCCGACATGTTGGCTCGCAATGGAAATGAACACTTTCATTTATATTGTCGAGGGGTTTTCAATTAATAGCGAACCTTACACCGAATAAAACAGTAAATTATAATTCTATTAAATTTGCACCTATGTATTATTCCTTCATGCAAACAACTGTTTATTTCGCATTATTGTGTGTTCATGATATGGGATCGTGGAAATTGTACAATTGGAGCCTATGATAAATACGGGGTCATAAATAATCTTCGAAAGCTGTTAACAATATTCATCGACGATTAGTATCATCGGTGAGTACTGGTACACACGGCTACACATCAAGCTATACATTTCCAGTTTTAGCTCACCTCTCACTGTATAGGGTTTTGTACAATCAGCAGTCAGCATATACTTGTATTGTATAGCTTGACGTGTAGCCGTGTGTCCAAACAATTATTTATCTAACATTGTTCGAACATTTTCATACATAGGCAATATTCTTGTGAGTGCGACGCGAATGTATTCTATTCGACTTCAGCGCTCTAGAATAGTCTGTTTTTATTTAATTCCCGAGCCGTGAGCCCTGCATCATGGAGGTTCCAATTAAATAAGTTTTAATAACCACAACTGAAAGTTTTTTCAAACTTTTATCGGATTATAGAACTGCGTATGTTCAAGCCTGCTCTAAATTAGACTAAACTTTTCATATGAAAAATCAGTGGTACGTTTTATTCGTGTATGTATTGAATTTGAACAGCTTTTTCTTTATTCGTTTTGTATAATGATAATGTTATATTCTTTTCAATTATAGGAAAACAAGTACAGTTTATTACTTTTCAAAAATAAATTATTTGTAAAAAGTTAAGCCTTCTTCTTATTATGTCAATGGCAATCTAAATGGACTCGACCCAGAATTCGTCTACGTCTTTGGCACCATTACTAGCGTCCATCAGTTCTTGTAACCTGCAGCTGACGGGACACGCAGGACATGATATTGAGTGGCATCGTTTTTAGAACAGCACCACATTTACACTCTACGAATAATCCACGATTCTATGAATCTCCACCTGAACAGGATTTCCTAGCTTCGGCCAACCTGGGTCCGGTGTCGTTTACAGTTAATTGAAAGATCTATTCGTCTTCGCAGTATTGTATAAGACAAACCTTCAACTAGAAACTGTATTGTATGTAAGTGTATACAGGCTCTGCTGGGCAACCTAAGCTGAACGCTCGCGTGAAGGTAATCAATGCCTGTTATACCTCACCCCGGTGGTCGTCTCCTCGTCAGACAGTACAACTAAGAAAGAAAGAATAAGGAAAGAAAATATATTTATTTAGCACAGACTAAAAGACACACAATACACAAGAACCATACATCAGATAGCAACAAATAAAAAACAAATGGAAAGTATAAAGACCGATGTAAGAAAATAGCAGGAAAGTGTGCCTCACGGCTGCACCAAAAAGGCTCAGTTCAGCAAAAATGCCAGACAACTAGTGCCAGACGCTGGTTTTCAACTGAACCTGATGTGTGAGGTGACGGATGTAAATCAGTTTTACACTTCAACGTGACGTGTGCATGCATACCTAAATAAAATAAATATTTGTCAGATAAAAATAGTAACGAATATGTACATAAATAGCGTAAGTTGAGTAATATTGCAATAAATAAACCAAAAGATACTGACAAATATAATGAGATGGCCGCGTGATAGACCTTTGTTAATATGTAAATAAATAAATTCTTCGGAACAAGTTTTTTACATTTTCGTGCACCACTCACCGACAGTACCGTACTCGTACATACCTCAAATAATTCCTTCCTTCGCGCTTCTATGAGGTACTGCCGTAAGCGTTGTCTAAAAGCTACTATGGTGTTAATTGCTCTAAGCGGTGGTGGCAGGTTATTTCATATTTTGGAAGCCGCGTAGCGGAAGCTATCTATAAAAGCAGCTGTACTATGCGACTGAGTCGAGAGTTGTGGCGAGCATTGCCTTCTCTTGGTGCCGAAGCTTTAATTAGTGATGGTACCATATCACTAATTAAAGCTTCGGCACCAACAGACGTCTATTATTACAAAGGAGAGCGATTCCTCTAAAGTGATACCTCGGCATTTATAGATATTATCTAGTAATGACGTAAAGGGCTCACTAATACGACCCCCGATTACAACCTCAAGGGTTAATATAATGCTTTGATATACCTACCAATCTACTTTTGGCATTTCAAAGTATATTTTATAGACATCAGTTTAATTAGGGTTTGTTCTGAAAGGGTGTCAACGAGTCTCTATTAAGTTAGGTCTGTTCGTCTGTCACAGTTGTATCTTTTCCACCGTAAAGTCTAGGAAGTGTCTGTACAGGAAACCTCGGAAAAAATGCATTTTCAACTCTTTTTGTTCCTGGTGCCGGAGGAAGAGAGAGGCAGAGCTATGAGACCATTAGCAACATCCTTTTTTCAGTCTGGAATTATGATGGCATTCATACGTTATAATACGGCCCCTGCTCTATGTAACTTACCAGCAAGTAAGTGCGAAACCCGTAGTACATGAATCCGTCTCGCACCTAGCAGATCTTCTAAAACATCGATTACTTATTCCAATATTAACTTGTCAAATGACGAGACGCTTTCATCGTTCAAACATGTTTAGGCTGTGAAGCTATTTATTTGCGAACTCGAAATATCCACAAAACTTTAAAGGAATCTATTAGTCTGTTTATTGGCACGGGATTCACTGGATATTCGAATCAAATGGCGCTTTGATCATCTCCAAGCAAAACTGTGGGTTCAACAAGGGTCCAAACTATGTTTTTTTAGGAAAGGTATATAATGTATATTTTTGACATCACATCGGACATATATCTATATACTAATAATAAACTTCCCAAATTTAAACTTTTCTCCTTATCTGTACCGGAGAAGGTATGAGTAACTAGATTGAAAGGAATTTATACGAAATAGATTAATGAAGGGCCTCGGCCTCTGATCTCTAAATAAATATAATAATGTATTAATGTGTTACGAGTGCCCGCTCAATGGCTCATACACAGATGTCAAGGCATAGTTGAACAGAAATAGAGGAGTTGCGTGCGCTTGGATCGAGTTGCTCAAGTGCGCTGCGGTTGCGGTGCGGCTACACGTATGATTCCGTCCTCAAAGGATTTAAATATGTGTTTGTTCGTTTATTCGCTGTTATACTTTGGACATCTGAATTGTTATACATCGGTAGGTACTTCGTCCTAATCTGTTATCTGCCCAATTTCGTAAGAAACGAAATCTTTTGGTAGATTTAACTTTTCGTTTTTATCATTATTGAAACGACTTTAATTTGTAAATTTTAACATTTCCCGCTCATTAGTTACTAAAGACGTTGCGGCTAACGCCCAGAAGCAACCTAAATCTGTTTTTTATTGAAGATTACAAATTCGTTACAAAATCTGCGTGTGGCAGCTGTTACTTATCTTTTAATAATTTTTAAAACGGAATACTGATTTGTATGTAAGTAGGTACTTGAATACCTTTGTTATGTACCTCTCCCCACCTGAATATTAAATAAGTAATTAGGGTGGGTTTTCAAAGAGTTCCGAAACGTGTTATAATGAATGACCCTACAATAATTGAAGTCGTACTTTTTTGAATACAGTCCTTTATTCGGCCCTTTTGAGTGGAAGCAAAAACCAGTATAGAGATTATTTGATACGCCTTTGTTGAATTCGCGCATGACGGCATGACGTGTCTTTTTAGGTTTTTTGTAGCGGTCTCTGAAAAGGGCAGCCCAGCTGCCCAGGTGTCGACGCTAATAAACGAAAAAGGTTGGCTCAGTGTGCAGATGCAGCAGTATTCATGTCTAAAGCTGACGAGGTAATACAGACACCATTCATAAAACTGGTCTGACAGGAACTCCGTTTTAAATTTAAAGTCACGTTCAGCAACAGCAATTAAAGTCGGCGTAAAGTATCTTAGTGCATAAACAGTGGTCGCGGGTCCCCGTTCTCGTAATAACTGGTTTCCTTCAATTTAACGACTAGCACGAAACACACAACTGCCTGAAGTCCTGAAACTTGCAATCTTACCACTTAAACATGGCCTCTGTAATTACATTGTTATTGTTGGTTGAAAATTAATCGTTAAAAACCATAATTTGCTTTTAATTGGAGGTAATGAAATAATGTACCCAGGTTTTGTGAGTTCTAATGTCCTAAATAAATAACATTGCGCAATAATCATGTGAAAATTTTGTTTCATAGGTACTACCTTGATGTTAATTAATATCATCCTCATTTCCACTTTAAGAACCTAAAAAAGCCCAGGGTCAAGTGATCCTGGCCCCTCTGTTCAATAGAAAAAAAAATGTTATTTTAAACATCAACCTTCCTCGAGAATTCGGTGAACGTTGTGAAAACCGCGTCAAAAACCTGAAAACCGGTCCAATCTGTTGTGAAAACCTGTTCAATTGATGAAAATTAACTTCTAATTGAATACCCAGACAAAGGACTTTGTTTTATCGTATTTAGCGGTTCTAAATATAAACCAAGAACAGCTCATCGCAATACCGCCGTTGTATTAAAGCAGGTTGTGTATTTAATCCTTTAAGCCATTAATAAAGTCGCTGGAAGGAATTTGTCAAGACGGACGAAGAGCCTCGGCCCGATAACTAACAAAGAGCTCTAAATCTGTTATAGGCCAAATGAATGGATCTCCAGTGAAGAATCTCCGCATTCAACTTAATACCACCGGAGTAGGGACACGCTCCCGACGACCACTGACGATTTAACCTGCGAATCTGAAAAGGGCATGCTTCTCTGTTAAAGACAAATGAAGTCCTTAATAAGCTATGTGTGTTAGGTCTAATACGACCCGATTGAACTACATTATTTAGCTAGAAAAACACTATCAGACTACTCAGAGCAAACCTAACTTTGCTACATATACGATAAGTTAATGCGTTTATTGCATTGCGAGCGTATGTTTCCCTTGAGATTAGTTGTGACTGAAGACATTATTGAACCACATATATGAGACGGTAATACAGTGGCAGCTCAGTTCAGACTCAATTTAACGCTGGAATGGAAACTGCTGGCGTGCGATCGCACTTTCCTGTGACGGTGTGAAGACGATGCTAGCAAGCGAGCACTATCATAAGGTGTCTGGAAAGGAATTTACTATATTATCAGACGTTCACACGGCAATGATCAAACGTCTGATAATATGGTAAATTCCTTTCCAGACACCTTATGATAGTGCTCACACGGCAATGATCAAAAGCACGTTAAGCCGTTGGTCCCGGCTGTCATTCGTGGATCTTTGACAGTCGTTACGGGTCGTCAGTAGCCCGAAAGTCTGACAACCAGTCTTACCAACGGGTATCGTATTACCCATTAACTGGGTTGTGGAGGTCAGATAGGCAGTCGCTTCATGTAAAATATTGGTATTCAGCTGCATCCGGTTAGACTGGAAGCCGACCCGAACATAGTTGGGAAAAGGCTCGGCAGATGATGACACGGCAATGATCAATACGATGTTTTACTGTATAAGTTTGGGATCACATGGCAGTTTGATACTGCCTTTATTTTTTACTTACCGTAAAATATCATAGGTACGGTAATGCTACGGTTTCCTAGTAGCTCGGAGTCCGCCACAAGCGGCCGTAATGTCCAAATACAGAGCGTTGACACCTACTGATGAAAATTACATATTTCCATGACGTCCATTATAAATATGACGGAAACATTCTACTTGAAACCGTAGCTTTATAGCGCCGTGTAAACAGTCGCTTACAAGTACAGATTATTTTAAATACAACACAATAAGATAGTTACACAGCATCCCTATACAGTAATTTAGTAAATCACCGCGTCTCTATTAGAGAGACTTATGTACTTAGCGTCTGCCTGAGCACTGTCTGTCTGTGCTGTCTGTCTCCGCGCTGTATTTCTGTGCGCTTATTATTTTGTTCATGAGAATGATTTTCTTGTTTTGCTTAACCAGGTTGATTGGCTAAGTGTTTAATAGTATATACATAATCAACGGAAGCGGTGCTGTTAGTACACTTAGTTTCAAATGGAACAGGACAAGATGAAATACCTTAGATGACCTTAACCCTTTACCTATCCTTTACATAACCAATCTGAATCTAATCGCCAAGTGAAAGTGATTTTACCTCCGTTATTTGTAGGAGACCTATAGGTTAACATATCGAAAGTGAATAGTGAGCAGTGAATACTGAACGGGACACCGACAATCGCGTAGTCGTGCGGACTCGTGCGGACTAGTGCGGTCGCGACTTCTCGTGACCCACATTAGCACCACACGGGATACGAAACGGTTGTTTTATTCTCCTTTTTCTTTACAAATGGGAAATCGGACCCACATTATTACATGTCTGTGGAGGCGTAGATACACCAAGAACTTCTTACGATCCACTCTTGTTTAAGATTTATGTTAGTGCAGAAAACTCTTTTAAATACACTAGACTGAAATTTTAAATTGCCACTGTAAAATAGTGTAGTATTTAACAAATATCGAGAGAACAGATACCGTTCCTACTCATTGCTTGCATTTTTTTTTCTAATGAAATAAGTCATTTATATCAAAACAATATACATACATTGTGTTGAAATTTTACTAGAGATAAGATGTCATTTAATAATCTACATGAGTATACAATAATAAAACCAAAAATACATAATAAAAAATAAAAAAAACAATATTAAGTGTAAAAATAATAATAGTAATATTAGTCAACCATACCATTTAAAATTAATTCCAATCAATAATTATGAATATCCAGAACGATAATATTACGATTGTCGCTTATCATGTAGGTACTCATCGACACTGTAATAGCCCTTCCTCAATAAATAGGTATGTCTTCAATTGGTTTTTAAATAAGTTCGCGCTATTTATGCTTGTAAATTCTACGGGAAGCTTGTTGTATAGAAATACTGATTGGTACCTAGGACTGTGATAAACCACGTTTATTTTCGGTTGGATTGTGTTAGGCAAGTCTTTCCTACGTGTATTAATTCTAACTTGTAGTTGGTCATCAGTTTCAGATTTGTGCAAGTTCTTAACAAAACTGGTTAGCAGCACCAGTATATAAAGGCATGGCACAGTCAAAATATTAAGCCTAATGAAAAATATATATGTTTAGGTTAAGGTATCTATGGGCCTGCGTCGCCTGAAATAAATGAATATATAAATAAATAAAATGAAATGGTCTCTGGACGAATCCGTCTGTTTTAAGCAGAGTATTGTCCTTGAGACTCTTTTTTGAGTTACAAATGCCGAGTGGATATTGTATTTATAGCTGTTGCCCCCAAAACTCAATACTATACCTAAGCCTAGACTCAACCAAGGCAAAGTATACCATCCTAAGCTGGGCCAATGTCAGTTCTTCCCTCAGGCTTCTGATTGCATAGCATGCCGAGCTAACAGACTTCATTACAGACGATGTCTGAACCTTCCAGTTTAACAATGAATCAATGTGAACACCTAGGAATTTAACATAGTGAACCACTTCGACTTTGTTTCCACATGACAAAACCTCGAGACCAGCGTTATTCTGAACGTTCGACTTGAATAGTACATATTTTGTTTTATTTACGTTGAGCTTAAGATTGTTTGTACCAAACCAGTGTTCAAAAGCTTTTAATAAGTTATTAATTTTGAATTCTAAATTATTTAAGTTATTTGCCGACATTATTGCATTAGTGTCATCCGCAAAAATAACGAGCTTAGTGTCTGTAATACGTTTTTTTATGTACTTAATTAAGTCATTAAGGAATATGGATGATATGGAAGGATGTAGAAAATTGGGCCTAGAACTGATCCCTGAGGGACACCTCAAAACACTATTATTAAATATTGGAGTCCAATATTTTTTGTTCTTCATCCACTACCGTCTTTATCTCTATTAATTGACGTCTATTATGCAAATAACATCGAAATAGCTTCAGAGCGTTCTCCTATATACCATAATGTTCCAACTTGGCCAGCAAAATGTCATGGTCCACCGTTTCGAAGGCAGAACTAAGATCCAGAAATACACCTGCCACCTTATATTTGTCATTAAGATTGCAAATGGGATTACTCGTGCAATTTTAAACATATCAGGGAACAGGCCTTCCTCAATACAGTTATTATAAAGTGATGCTAGTGGAGTTGTCAGTATGTCAATATTATCTTTAAAGATAATCAGGGGAATTTTGTCATAGCCTGTAGATGATTTATTGACCATCTTTTTAACTATGTTAAATTTTTCAAGGGGTGTGACTGCTTCGAAACTCATGTTAGAATTTACTCTGCTGACACTTGCAGTCAGTTATGTAATTGCCAATTTATGATCACACTCTATAAGGCAGACATTGTTGTCGAACCTTTTTGAAAAAAATGATAGCTACGTCTACAGTATTATTAATAATTGTGCTGTCAATCTTTAGAATAATTTGGTCATTGTCAAGGTTTTCGTTGCATTGCGCTGTCGATTGACTATTTTCCAAATCATACTACTAGAATCTGAGGTCATTTCTATTTGTTTTCTGACACTGTTCCTTTTTGCACAACTTCACACTTTCCTATGCGTTCTAAAATACTTGTTTCGATATGGACCATTAGAATAAAACTTTCATTAGGTCTCTGCAATAATATCTGTTTTTGTGTGTCATTTCATATCGCACTTACAATTTAAAGTCAATTACAAGTTGAATACTATCCGGAGTTTCACTACCAACCGTATTAATTTCCGACTATTAACACTAATTCGAGGAGTACCTGCAAGCCACGCCCTGTACAAAACATGAAAATGAGAAGTACGAGCATTTAAATTCTCTTTAACGGCGAAGTAAACTATTTACCTTTCTTTGTAAAGCAGAGCAGGTTCATCCATTTCATAATTAAAGCTATTCCGTTCCCCCATTTTCTCCTATTTAGCTATATACTACCTACCTGAGAGCAAAACTCCTGAGGCATGCGGTTAAATGTTTAAGTACTTTTTTTCTTTTCCTCCGTAACAGAGTGGCAGTATCCGAACCGCAAGAAAATATTAAGCAAAAACTTTTAACGTTAATAAGCCAAGCGGTTCTGCAACAAACATAACTGCACGACAAATATAATCAAAGTTATAAAAATGGCCCAAACGAGTACGACAAGAACCTCTGGATTTGTACGAAAATGAAAATCGTTAATAAATGAGAATAGTTTGCGACAGTTGGTTAAGCCGCAGATCACCAAATTGTGCCTACTTCAGAACTAAGCCGGGCTCGTACCGAGTCCGCTGTAAAAGTGTATTGCTATTGACCTACATCCACTTCAAAGGAGAGACAGGGTTAATTTGTTACCCTTGTCCAATTGTCCAACCGCTCCGTTTACAGAGAGGTTAGTCAAAGATGTTTTCACGTAATGCCTAAACATTGTAGGTAAATGGACGCGTCACCGTCAGGGGGCATATCAAGAAACATTCGTAGTAGCCGCCATTATAAGATGCTCGGCTAAACCTTTTAGTAAACTTCAGTGGCGCCGAGTGAACTCGCTTGTAAAACTAACTCAGCTTGAAATACTAACGAGCGTTATTGAACGTCACCAGCTCGCGACTTCGTCTGTCAATGTTCAATAAACAATATGTAATTAGGTATAAGTGGTTATTCATGCGTAGTTTCAGAATATAAGTATAGTTCTACGGAATGCAACATTTGTCAAAGATTTGAAAGGTATAAAAATACACGTAAAATTAACCGTATTCTTTAGTCTCCATAAAATTTTATGTCGTAGCCAATGCTATATTTTCTTTCGCAAGTAAACATGGCTTCCCAGTGTTCCAAATTTTCAATGGAGCGTTACGAGAATCCATTTTAACGTTCGGTTTATTTACAAAGTTAAATATGTTAATTAAGTTATGGTTATATGACACCTGTGAGGTGGTAGTCCGACGAGTCAGACGTCAGTATATGCACGTCAATCTATTAAACAGTGATTGGCTACATGAGCCTCAATCCTCGATGTACACTTTTGTTTCGGATTGATGGTATATCTACACTAATAATAAAGCTGAAGAGTTTGTTTGAACACGCTAATATCTGGAACTACCGGTTGGAATTGTAAGATTATTTGCATTTGATAGCCCAATTCTTGAGGATGGCTATAGTCTATATAACGTCACGCCAGGAACCTTAGGAGACGAGCAAATAGAAAAAATGTCATAAAAAACGCTTAGCGAAAAATAGCGAAGGAATAACGCGGTCAGGCGATGTGATGCGAGTAGATGGGTTCGGGGAGCAAGAAATTTAACGCGGACAAAGTCGCGGGCAGAAGCTAGTTATTCATAGAATCCAGCAAATCTGAATGAATTTGTAATTTTTCAGTGGACATAGGAACGCCACATTTCATCTTCTAATCAGAAAAGAGTAATGTATTTAACATGCACCAAGGAAACAAAGTGCAGAAATTCTAAGGCACTCTCAGAAGTACTCAGTGCACTGAGAACGTCGATAACCATCAACATAACTTTATGCTTTATTTGAAACATTTGCAACAAAGTAGCCAGCGGTCAATACAATATTTTGTAAAAGACAAAGAAACTGAGTGCCTATGTCTGCGTAACATTATAAATTGCATTACTGGCGAGCCAACAGTTTGCTGGCAAAGCCTTCGACACGTGAAATAATTTTATTTTTTTAGTTAACTCTACATTTTTATGGTTAAATACGTCTTTTTTGTTGTATAATACAAAATCTTTCCAAATTGACTACTTTCAAGAAAAAAATAAATTGAAAATTAGTTTTAGTAGAAGCAACGTAAGATAATCTCGCATCATCTTTTGCATTATAAGTGAGCGAGAGTGCTAAGTGATTCTGTCGTATCTCAACGCGATATCTAACTTCAAAGTTAGAGAAATTTGCTTCAAGAAAGCAATTTAATTTGAAATTCTTTGGCGCTGATGTGAGTTTCTTACATCCAGCATTAACCTGGCGTTCTTTCGACTTTTAGTTTCAGACACAACTTACAACTTATTTTGGAGTGATTAAGAACTTAATCACTCCAAAATAAAGACACATTTTGGAGTGATTAAGCTCTTAATCACTCCAAAATAAAGTTGTATCTAAAGTGGTGACCCAGTGGAAATGGCCGCGACTTACAAGTTGTAGGTTCGAACCCAGCTAGGCACTTTACTTTATGTAAATTATTTCATCACCACTGCTCTCAAAACGGTGAAGGAAAACATCGTGAGAAAACTGGCATGTCCTAGAACCAAAAATTCGAAGACATGTGACATCTACCAACCCACACTGGGCTCGCGTTGTGAAATACAGTCCACTCCCTCACAGAGAGGAGGACATTACAGGCTGATTATTGTAAGTGGCATAACAATTCAAACTTATTTAAATAAGGTGTAAACTGAAGGATTCAGTGTCTGATGACCAGATAGAGATGATGGTATCTGACCGTGCGCTTTGACCTCTGGCCCCTTAGGATACGTGTGATGGATCAGTTCAAGACGGCGGCACTTTTCAGCAGACATTGTGGCCCTAGAGGTTGACGCGACACCAAAATATGCATGGTCGATGATGAAGGTGCAAGTGACTCCCGGTCCCGGCCAGAAGAAGTTGGAGGAACACCCACAGTAGTCTTAAGTCTTCTAGACCCATTTTCGCCATCAACAATATTCAGTGTCTGATGATAACTACCTTACTTTATATCTAGCGGTATCTGTAATTAAAGTCCTTAATTACAACCCTTGGTTTACAGATGAACTATTTTACCTACACATAGTGCCGCTCCCAAAACGTCTTCCAACATTACAGAAGAGATAATAATTAAACATATCATGTAGGTAGGAAGGTATATCATGTCCGTAATATCACATTCGATTAGCCGAATGCATATTTCATCAGAACCCAACGTTAGGGGCTCACTCTCCCGAGAATAGCAAATATGTAGATACTGGTAAACCTAGGGGAGTTAAACTGGATGGCAAATGTAAATAGCTTTATTCTCTAAAAAAATTCAGACAACTAGCCATTTCTGCCGGCGGTATCTCGTGTTATTCACGAAACTCCAAGGCGTAAGCTGTGTCTCAGAACAAAGTTCGGGTGTCCCGCCATTAAGGTAGCTACACTATGCGATTTACACAAGTTTCTTTTCAGTGAGTTGATACGAGTAGCGGCCGAGGGCATCATTATATCCAGATCTTTAGCTTAGGGACCTACTTCTTCCGACACTAAGAAGAATTCAAACTCCTAACAATGACTTGTATTTTTCCGCTGCTTTGTTTAATTTCACCTTCGGCTAAGTTGGGCTCTTGCTGTTTTTAAACAGTTCCATAGATTTAAGAGCTCATAAACTTTTTTAAAAGCATTTGAATAATTTGATTAGCGTTTGAGCTCGTATCGGTACGGAGAATCTTAAATACCGATTCAGCTCGACTTACTTACAACTTATTTAAGCAATCTATGAAACGAAAACTTTTTCAATTTAGCTATTTTGAACCGACTTCAAAGAGAAGGGGGTTCTCAATTCGTCTGTATACTGGGTGATACATTGAGATGGATCAGTATCGAACAGGTACAAAACATGTTCTTAGGAACCACGTCGTTGGTTTTATCTGCATCCAAAATATTTTTTATGTCAAAGATGTTATCATGGCAACCTCAATATGAACTACACTATTATAAAACTATAGGTAGGTTTATATATAGAAAAAACAATCTCCAAAAATAATACCGTGTTTGATACAATAAAGCAATCTAGTCGCACAAAGGGAATATCAACAAGACAAAGTCTTTTATTTCACCGAAATTGAACGCAGATAGTTTTATGAATCGCAGCGTAGTGCGCATAAAACGTTCATTGATCACCCTTCATATGCGTACGCCATGGTGCCCCACGACCATGGGGTGCGACTGTAGGGGCGACTGTATAGCAGGGGTCCTCTAATACCCTCTATGATTCGACACGAATGAAACTAATCAATATTTTTCTACAGAATATCGCGTCCAAAATTCGAGGTTGATGTTTATATTTTTATCAAATCTTTAAGTTTTAGAATTTTTGTAACTTTACAAACAGATGTACTGCTTAGAAACCTATAGGTACAGTCTATTCAGTAACTTTATGTGCTTGGATAAACTTTTCTAGATCAATTAAAATATTGCTATTCAATCTCAAAAAAAATTGCAGCTATACCCAATAAGTTGAAAATCTTGGAAATCCTTCAAATCTCCTAATGAGACACCTTCTGGTAAAAGGGTACCTATCTCACTATAGTTGAAGTGTCGGGACTCATCTTTAAAACGTTGCCCCACACTAGAAATTTCTCCTGTGTCGTCGACTTTCCGACAAGCATGGAGTTATCGTGGATGCAATAAGCTCTACAAAGACTTCACCTTTTTCATTTTTATTTTTAAAGTTACAGATAAAATATCGATTCATTCATATTGGCTAGCATGTTTCATTGCCTTTATCGTATGTAATTACTTTTGGTAAAAGTATTCGTTACGTCACTAGCCTCTTTCCTATAGGTTCTAAAAAAGTACCTTTTAAATTAAGTATCAATATCAGTTAGGTAATTTTATAATGACTATAGGAAACTTCAGACTCAATCTATGTATCTATCTATCGATCTACTTATCAAAAATCTTAAATTCATTCATTCACTGACAACGCACAACCTTTCCGCTGGGTCCAGAAACTAGACATTTTGTACAAAACCCTCGTACAAAATTTCAAGCTTCTGGACCCATTATTATACCTAAAGTGAGCACTAAGATGAGAGATACAATTTTTTTTTCGAAAATCCGCCTTCTGTTGTATAAATGGGGATGTAGTTTTGTAAGAAAAATCTCATCCCTTCTATTTATAGACATCTAGGTATTTACCTAGATGAGTATTAAGGCCAAGTTTTAAGTCTATAAATAAATTGTTGTGTGTTAATAAAGATAGCAATAAATAATTTTAATAAGAGGGGTGTTCGTCGAAAGTACGTAATTCACGCAGACGAACCCCCGGGCGAAGAGCTAGTATTATATAAGTCTTTTCTTACTTGTAGCAAAATACTTGGGATTCAATCAATTGAATTCCGGGAACTCAATGCCAACTGTTATTATTTTATTTGTGTAGGTGGTTAAATAGTCATTTCATTTAGTACCTAGTGTAAATGGTAAGTTACCTATACAAACAATAATGTTACCGGTCAATAAAAGGAATTTACTGTTAGGTAAACCAGATAGGTATATAGGATATTTTAGGTAGTAGTAAATATGATATGATAAGATCATCATCTGCCTAACCTTTTCCCAACTATGTCTGAGTCGCCTTCCCAAATACTGGTATTCAGTTGCATCCGGTTAGACTATCCGGATGCAGCTAATACCAGTATTTTACATAGAGCGACTGCCTATATGACCTCCACAACCCAGTTACTGGGTAATACAATACGCCTTGGTAAAACTGGTTGTCACATTTTCGGGCTTCTGGCGACCCGTAACGACTGTCAAAGTTCCACGAATGACAGGCGGGACCAACAGCTCCGAGGCACGGAGGGGCCTTGGTATGTGAAGATGGTCACCCATCCACGGACCATCCGCGGCAAGCGTAGCTTTTCCTGATCGACCGACCCGTGCGGCTGTTATTACTTA
Source organism: Apamea crenata (assembly GCA_949629185.1). NCBI lineage: Eukaryota > Metazoa > Arthropoda > Insecta > Lepidoptera > Noctuidae > Apamea > Apamea crenata. Next base: position 20,518,857 of record OX451351.1, read on the forward strand.
GCCACAAGCCCCATATGATATGTTAAGATGATACCGTTAGTATAAAATTGCTCTCAAAATATTATTTTATATCAAATGCAGATCGCTTGCTGCTCCTGGCCTGCCATAAAGGCAAAAGCTGCCGGCATTCACTTACTTAATGTTTACGATTGCATATAAATTCTTCTTTTAAGTACCTAATAAGATTACGAGCAATTCAGTTGTGGAGAATAAAGACATGAAACCGTAAATAAAGCCAGTGTCCATAATATACGCTAGAGTGAAACCAAAACAATACTGATTATACCAAAACATCACGCCTGTAATCCCCGAAGGGTCAGGCGGAGATGTATCTATATATTATAGATACACCCACTTTTCGCCAGTTACGTTTATCAACTCAGCCATAGCCTCTAGAGACATAAGCCTGTCCTAGGCTGCGCCATAACACCATTTCCTCCGCCTTCCGCATCCAGTCTGTCCTAGCCACCTCCTTAAGGTCGTTGGCCCATCTATGTATGTAGCTGGGGAGCGTCCCACACTACGCTTGCGGACACGCGGTCTCCACTCCAGGACACGTCCACCCCTCCGGCCGTCGGTCCTTCGACAAACATGGCCAGCTCACTGTCACTTCAGCTTGCTTACGGTATGTCGGTAACTCCAGTTCTTTTTCAGATAACTTCATTCCTGATAGCTTCTGCCCGCGACTTCGTCCGCGTTCTTTTACCCCCGACCAACCCCATCGCATCACCTGCCTACGCCTTTAGCGTTCTTTCTGATTTTTTTAATTTCTGCCTGTCTCCTAAGTGTCCTAACGTGATGTTAAATAGCCTTCTTCATGAATTTGGCTATCAAATGCAAAAAAAAAAATCAAATCCTACCGGTAGTTCCAGAGATTACAAACTAATTTAACCTCTTTATAATATTTATTTAGTATCTTTTGACCGCGACTTCGTCCGCGTGAAGCAACTTTCTTAATTTTTTTTTCCGTATAACCATTCTCGTACTTCAAAGAATTTTCTAAAAAAAGATTTAGCGAAATCGGTTCAGCTGTTCTCTAGATTTGCGCTTAGCAACACATTCAGCGATTCATTTTTATATTATAGATAGAAGAAGATAGATACCTACTCGTAGATAGAAGTATAGATGTAATAGAGGGCGAGCTTATTACTATCAAACGGGCACAAATACAGACAATAGTGATTACTGAATGCTGAAACCAGATTCAGGCAGTCTCAGTCACACCTGAATTAGTGATCGGGCAACGTCCCACTTCGGATACTGTCAGCCCGATTGCAGAAAAAGCTAAATGGATTACAAATTGCTGTTAAAAAATGCATGGTGTTCTATCGCAGCTTGCCATCCAGCCTGGTCATCAATAACGTAATGCCGCCGTCAAATCCTAGTATGCAGATTGAAACTGAGTGTTAGGAGGAACGCCAAAATTTATGTATGAAGGTCGATTGGCAGTTACGGCCCGGGTGGTAAACTGTAGAGTGTCGAAACGATAAAGACAATTCGGAAAGGACGGAGGTAGAGCATCCCGACGATAAGTGCTATCATAATGGTTGTGCAATTTGTGACAGCCGAGCCCGGAATAAACTTTGTAGTTTTGGGGTACAGTTTTAAAGTTTTCTTTTCAAACGTGTCGTCTAATAGACGATTTTGTTTGGGTGCTGTTGCTGTTAGAGTTTGAAGTGAAATGTTGAATACCACACAGAAAAATAGTAGCACGTACTGAATTTGGACATAACGAAAAAGTTTGTTTCCATTTGTATGTTTAGTTTCCATTTGTATGTTTAGTTTCCATTTCGATCCCAAAAAGCAATTATCCAACGGTCGTGTCACAGCACAGCCCCGTCCGATTTTTTTAAAGTATCGAAATTATCAGTTTGGTTCCATTTGGCGAGTGTGACTGGCACTATTGGAATACGTCGAGTCATACGTCGCCGTCGCGATTCTAGTTTCAATCTAACTGAAGTTGACGTATCGGCTATCACGTTACTTTTGCCAATACTTCATACTACAATATCGTAATCAACACTTGAATACTTTTAGAGGCATCCCATCCTACGCATAATCGATAGGCACCAGATGGCTAGCGCCCCTCGCGTGTTGGTTCTATATGTTAGCTTTTGTCGTCACTAGTTAAGGTGGAAGCACTAGAAAATAGTGATAAAAAATTTCCTTACGCTTTTCGCAATTTTCATGTCAGTAGCTGCCAATTGCAAAAAGCTTAAGAAACTTGAATTTTGCGGACTAACCTAGCGCTTCCCCCTTCACTTAGTCAAGTTGTATGTTGAACAAAATATGATTCACGGCCATAACAAGAATGTATTTACAGAATTATAATAATGTAATCATCAATTGACGCTGACCTGGAAATTGCAAAAACCTAAGAAAATTTACATTTCGCGGGCTACACTTGCGGTTGCTAAAACTTCCATACCGGTACTACTTTTCCCTTTATTAAATCAAAATGTTCTCTTTTCGGACCCATCTTTTAAAACTTCCCAGTTAACCAATTTTATGCAGAATACATGCAATAAACAACGTTGTCATTTGGGTTAGTTGGTTTAAAAAATGGTTGCTTACCAAATGTGCAGATATCCAGTTGGTGACATATTGATATTGTTATATTTTATTAGAATTATCCATGAGTACCTACCTCCGCTATGAAATTCCAAATATTATAACGAGTTGTATAATTCTTTTGTCCTTATAATAAATTGTTTTAAAATTGTGTAAAATGTTGGTAAAACAAACTTTGTTGCGATAAAGATCCAGTATCCAGAGATAGCGCGTCGTAAGACGTGTCTTTGTTATTCCTGTTGTGTGGTAACATTGTTTGTTGGATCGCGCTGGGTGGTAACACTGGCAACATATTCAACAACGTAGTAATGCGTTTACGTGCCCTGACTGTCCCCCGACACAGACGAAGGCAGTGGCAAACACCGTGGGAATATACTGGTACAATGTTTCACTCCTATGCGTGTTTCGGGTGCAGGTAGCACCCGAAACGCGCCGCCTCGCCGACAGGATCCATCACACCGACTGTTCATTGCTGCATATTAAAATCTGTCCAGGTCTGAACAGGATATTAAAAGTTATACCATCGCTGAAATAGTCGAATATTTTGTCAGCTTTCCTGTACCCATTATAAAACAGCATGAATATTTATTACGTACTTACCAAATATTTGTTGCTTGTAAATCCCGAAACAGTCGTGAAAATGAACATTAGCTGTTACAATATTTGAAATCGGAAATTCTATTTTCTATACGACGGCTTTTCTCATGGGTGCTGTAAAAAGCTAGGTAGCAAGGAACGTACCTAACACAAAAAAATACAGCCTTCACCGTGACTCATAAATTTATTTATCACCAACTAGACAGGGCCGGATTAGCCACGTGTAAATGGTACAGGGCCCTTGCTTGAACGTACAAAACAACAAGTCAAAGTAACCTATACCACCAGTAGGTTTAGATTATTATTTTATTCTTCAGCTTTTCCGCATAACTCAACAAAGGAACACCGAGGTGAGCTGCTAAAAATTTTCCATCTCGCATCACTCGCCTTTACATCTTAGTTTCTCTTCATTCATAAACTTTCTGCATAAGTCGATAAAGTATAGGTTTCAGTATAAATGATCAATAGGAAACCACCTATTATCCGAGGTGCAAAAAGTTTCCGTTCAAAGTTCTCTTAGATGAATCTTTGTTAAATAACTGCCGGCACCAGCTAAGCGAAAAATGAATCATGTGTGTTTTTTCACCTACTATAGTTATAATTGTTTGAAGAAAGTAATTTGTATGTTGTTGCTGTACAAGTTCTTGACTGTAAAGGACCGGAAAAAAACAAACCAAATTCTACCAGCGCAATTCCTTTAGCAAATTTTGACTAGGCAAGGGGACCCTAGGCAAAATGCGCTACAGGCCTTGCGCTGGTTTAATCCGGCACTGCAACTTGGTCGACTTGTATAACGTTGTAACATGTATTTTTAAATACCTATTATGTTACCTACTTACATCTACCCTAATAATACCTAAAGTTGTGTTTTGTTTGTTTTTTGTTTGATCGCGCTAACCTGAGCCACTACCTTATTGAACATAACGCTAGGGCCCTTAGGAGCCCAGCAAAAAGACAAAAACTCAGAACGAACACTAAGCAAAACGAAGTAATAGCTTGGTCAGGCTACGCGATGCGACGCGGTGAACAAGAAACTTCACGCGGACGAAGTCGCGGGCAGAAGCTAGTATAATTACAAAGCCAGAGATGTCATGACAGACAGAGCTCCGTACTCCCCGTGACAGACAGGGCTCTATTACCGTGCCAACTGAGACGGATCCACTCAAAGAAATCCTGCACTTAAAGCTCTCAGACTACCTTTGAGTGAACCTGTAAAGCCTCTAAGAGCCATTTCAGTCTAAAGGTACAAGACTCTAGCCGACTGCAGACGACAGCAGCAGGCGATATGTCACCACGACACTACAGGTTTCTATGTATTTCTGTGAAATATGTGGCAGACGACGTATCGCTTGCTACGGAAGTTACTTCATAGAAATAGTATATAGAAACCAGTAGTGCCGCAGCGCCATTACGCCTGGTGCTGTCGTCTGCAGTCGGCTACGGACTTGTACCTTTACAGTAAGTGACGCAAAGGGCGCATCCACGCGGCTGGATGAAGGATCATCGTCATAAACTCCTAATAGACAATCCACAGTCGTGAAGGATATTACCATAATCTCTTGTACTACCTTGACGGCTCCGCTAGGCAAAAGAGGTTCTGTACCGACTGCTAAAGCTCTTGAATTAATCGCTACGAGGTGATAGCCCTCCAATATTTAATTCCAATTGATGAGGTTGTACGGTCAACCTCAAAAACATTACAGCCTACATTGACAATCATTTATTTGCTTGTATATAATTTGTGTTGCGTAATATTGTATCAATATGTATACCATAATTAGCCTATAATATTCCCACGCCTGGGACACAAGCCTCTTTTCGGTGAGAAGGAGTGGGCTGTTATCCACCACGCGGGCCCAGTGCCGGTTGGTAGATGCCACATGTCAACGAATTTTTGGTTCTAGGACACACCTGTCATCACAATATTTTTCCTTCACCGTTTTGAGAGCAGTGGTAATGAAATGATTTACACAAAGTAAAGCGCCTGTCTGGGTTCGACCCTACGACCTATAACTCGTAAGTCGTCGGCCGTTACCACTAGGCCACCACTACTCCATCTCATCAATATATCTATCATATACTGGTTACAATTATTAAGCATCCAATGTGAAGTATGTTTTGTGGCTACTCATTCATATTCAATATTATGGAACAAAGATTCTAGACATTTAAATTAATTATTGTCGATCTATATAATAGGTATATTTGTACGGCTGAGTGTACTATTGGTATTAACAATATAAACCCATTTCTAAAGAGCTGTCGATTATTCCGAAAATTCGAATCCAATCCCTAAATTCCTGATTTTGGTAGGCTGTACCATTTTTGGACAAGTTTTAAGAAATATTCTCCTTATTTCTCATTCCATAGCGGCCTCATTTCTTTGAATTATTAAATCCCTAATTCCAATTCTTACACCCTGTTATTCTGTTTATCTTAAACTACTTTGTTCTTAAATTACAGGCATCCTAAAATCGGATAAAGTAGGTTTTCCTAATACCAAAAACCGTGTATAAAGAATAGATGGCTTTTATTCAATTTGGTGTTATCTGAAATTCGGAGATCTAATAGAAGCAAGTACTTACAAAAATAAATGTACGTGACATACTGACGAACTGCTGAATGGCCAAACTGTAAAGAATTCCTTGTTTCACGGAACTCAAAAACATCGAGACGCAAAAAAGCTATCAACTTAATGTCTTCATTTCCACAACATTTGATTTATAAGTTATCCTTTTTCACAAACCAATCAGATATTGAGATATACATGAGATATTGAGTGTAATCCTCTGGAATCCTTTGTCTGAATATAACAATCTGATGAAAACAGGATTATATTGCTCTTTAATCCTAGCAATTAGCGTAACTCGCACGACTGGAAGATTAGTGGTACGAATGAAACCTTTTTGTTATTAAAAAAGAGTAATTTAATACAGACAGGTAAGAAATTGATCTGTATGATTTACGAATCAATCAACCAATAAACTTAGCTTATTGCAGTCTACTGCTTGACATAGGCTTATGAATGTTGTGTGAAATTACTTTTTTTACTTTAACACTTGTACCCCATTTTTTTTTGTACACACGTTTTTCTTGCCGTGAAGAACTACGGTTTATTCACCGTGTGTAGGCACGGTCGTCAGTGTTGTATCATTTTAGAAGCTTGTTGATGAACACGTTTTTTTCTACGGCGTGGTTTATACGTGGTACAGACGCCAGCACATCAAGCTACCCGAAACTGTCAAATTTTCCTAATAAACCTTGAACCTAATGTTTTAGCGATAAAGTTGAAAATTTATTAAAGAAATTTGACAGATTTTTTTTGACAGCTTGATGTGCTGGCGTCTGAACCTTAAAGAAACCGTGCTGTGTACAAAGGACCTAACTCAATTTTTATTACTTCGAAGTCCAATTTATATTCTAAAGCCCAATTAATATTGATACGAAAGAGAGTGCCGATAATTAAAACAATTACAAATTATTACAGTCAATTAGTCATTTAATGAGATATTAAATACCTTCAAGAGGGACCTAAGTAGATACGTACCCATTAATTAGTGAAGCAACGTTAAACTTTAGGTACTCTTTTCCTTTTTGCCAACAAAAATATAAGAGTACCTTCCTGTCGGTCTTTCTAGAAAGATGTCTGAATATTAACATAACTCTATCTATTGTCCTATCGCAGGTATGCTGGAAGAGATTCCTTATGAAATAAGCTGGTGCTTATTAGAAAAAACAAAACAGAAAAATAGGCACAGAGGTGGTCCTCTGTACCTATTTTTCTGTTTTGTTTTTTCTTGTCTGTTTATACAGGGTGACAGGGAAACTCGACGTGTTCCTTAAAAGGGGTTATACTAGAGGTCATTAACAACCAATTTAGTCCAGTTAACTAGGGGTCAAACCTGGGTGGTAAAAATTAAAATTTTGCTATTAGAGACCTTTTATTTCTGAGAATATGTAAGTTTTGCAAGCATTTTTGTTTTAAATGATCACTCTTTTTTCAACTTTTAGAAAAGTATCAATTAAATGTTTGGAGTGAAGTAGTTTTTCTCATAATTAATTGTTTTTGGTAACAAGTCAGAAAATTTCAAAAAAATCTAAGAACCGACACAGCTCGGTTACCATCCAATTTTGACCCCTAGTTGCCCAGGCTTAATTTGTTGCTAATGACCTCTAGTATAACGCCTTTAAAGGAATACGTCGAGTTTCCCTGTCACTCTGTATATGTGTGTACCTACATAAATGGTAAAATAAATAAATAAATAATAACGGTAAAATATTAATTAGGCAGGTAGATACGTACGTACCTAAAAGCAGATAGGTACTGTAGAGATTATAGCATATTTGGTGCTTACATGCACCTCCGCGAGTCAGTTAAAAGTTACCGTCAAGAAATACGAGACAAACATTAATTTACTTCAAGATTAGAAGACGGTAGGAGTCTTATACAAACAATGACATTTGCTTACTTTATAAAGTATTCTATTATTTTAATTATTGTGAATGTGAAGACTATGTAGGTCAGCCTATTTATTTTTATTTTTCTCTGTTCTGTTAGTTTTGTCATGGTCTGGCAGTTTGAGTAATTTAAATTTCCTTTCTTTGGTATTGTTCGTCGAATCGTTGAGCTCCTTAAATTTTGAGTTGAGCTTCACGATTTATGACAAATGCGTGCACTTACTGGACGGTTCCTCTCAATCTTTGTGGTTCTTTCCTCAAAAGATCATCTCAGACATCGATCGACATGGTCTTCTTAAGTCTTATATTATATCTGGACTTTAAAAGAGACTGCGACCTCTGAGTTTGTTTCGGCCTTTCTTCTCAGACTAGTCGGATAGGAAACGCCAACCTCATCTAGTTTTTAAAATATGATTGACGTGTTAAAGTGTTTGCACAAACCTACTTACAAAATAAAATTATTTATCATTATCATTGTCAGATTTCGCTGACAAGCCAAAGGAAAAATATATTTGAAAGAATATTAATTTAAAGATCATTATAATTACGCTTTATAAAAGTAAACAGTATTTTATTCATTAATACCGGTGCACTTAGCATTCCCCGAAGCTACAGTACCTACAACTAACAGTTCAGTTTTTACTTAAAGAAAAAACTTTTCACCGCTATACTATTCAAATATTGCAACTCAAATATTGAAAGCTCATTATTGCAACACGAAAAAATCAGCGCTCAATCCATTACCTAAAATAATATTGCTTATTACGCTACCTAATAAGCAATATTATTATTGTTATGCAGACGAGTCCCTTTTATTGAACGAAGTAAAACTACCTAAACTAGCTCCTAGCAAACGGAATCTTCATCATACACTTCAGACGCACTTGTGGGGCTTTTGATCTTCATTTATTTAGACATACAAGAAACTCTTAGAACAACTCTATAAGCACCGTGTCGATTTAAAAGTTCATTGAATTTCCTCGTAAGATGTTATAAACGATCCCTCTTTAGTCTCATTACGTCCTTAACTTCATTTGAAACACGTTCAGTATATATAATTGAAGCTGTATATAATATGATGATATGTGCAGTGATGTGCATGAGAACAATTAATAAATATATATACAATGTATTCTTCTTAGCCGGAACAAAGCTAGAAATAAGGAGAAAGCAAGCATAAGCACCAGATGCCGTCAAGTGGTCCCCGGTGCAAAACCCCGCTGAGCCCCAAAAAAGTGCTGACTGGAAACAATCAGACGTTGCTTGTCTATTGAAAATGTTCAAGATTTGGCAAAGCGGAACAGATTTAACAAAAGTAGGGATTAACCAAGAACTGAAGAAACATTCTAGGTATGGACGAATGCAACGTTGTAATTTTCTTTTATCTATGAAACAATAAATAAATAAATTATCTCTAGTATTGCCATAAACTCGTTACAGAAAAATTTTAGACCCTCGCTCTAGACCTACGGCAGACTACCTGTATTTCAGGAGCCAATCTATATATCTCATTGAATTATAATGATTCATTTGGAATAAAAGAGTAAAATCCGGAAGTTCCTTTTCATCAAAAGAATACCGTTGTCATAAAACGAATACCTGGTTACGCTCCGTAAAGGAAAATTTTGAGCATCAGACATTCCCACAATCGGGAAAAATTGGAGACGAATAGAGGTTCACAAAAAGGCTGTCGTAACTAATCAATCATTTTCCTATCAGAAAATATGAAGCGACCGCCTTATTCTTTCAATAAAACTCCGATTACATACTTGATTAACGAATCATAACGGAGATATAATAGTAGGTTCTATTCTTGTTCTTTCTCTCTTTCGGAACATTCTTTTCCCACAATTACGTCGTCAAACTATTCGATGGACATTCTAAGCTAAAGCTGTAGTCAAAAGCTTAAGGAAACCGCTCCTACATCATGTAAATCCTAGTGGAAATCGCATCTAGACCCGTTTATTACTGGGGCTAGTCGCTTTTAAATTGCATATCTCCAAGACTTTCTGTTATGATTGCAGTATCTTGATAAATAGCTCATGGTCGGCGGCCAGCGTCTCCAGAAATGCTACCTAGCTCATCCCACATACCTCGACTTTCTCCTGAACAAATCCATTCCAACTTTCTTCATAACTCTTCAATTTTCACATTTATTACTCTCATGGATACCTACATTTTCTTGAGCAACGTGAATTTATTTACTTGAACCGGAATCAACGCGCATACCTATATTTAGTACAGAATAAGTAATTATAATTATGTGTTCATTTACTCCCTTTCATCATGAAACCCAATCATTTCCATCAAATAAGTTAGCAATTTAGAATTTAAACCACATAGGTACGTCTTGTAATTAATTTCTCTTTGACGTTTAGGTCTTACATTGTGTGCGGTTCGAAAGTAATCATCATTTGTAGCAAAACATTAAATAATAATCAATTCCAGTTGCTGAGGAAAGGAGCAAAGCTGTTAAACAGTGGGAAAACGCGGAAATGTATACAAAAATATAAAATAAGTAATGCTAATTCAAATATTCATAATAAATTATTTATTTATTACTTCCGACGGATTCGTATGATTGGATTATTTCGCGTCCAGGAAATTGATTTATTTTCCAATTACAATTTGTTGTTCTTTCTGCTAAGTTCTAAGCGCCCTTCAGCCGGAAACGATTGAGGAAGATTTAGGAACATAAAAACAAAACTGCGGAAAAACAGAAGTACGAAAATGTATCGCGACATCAACCCCTCATACCTACACCGCCGTTATACATTATCCTGGCTTCGAAAATCACAATAAAAATAAGTAGAATAAAGCGTAAGCCGTAAAAAGTTTTGTTTTTCCTATTACTAGCGCCTCCATTTATTTTATTCACTTTCCTGAATCACTTTTGTCGTCTTTAACTTACTTCCCCAAAAGTTATGATGTTGCCAATGATTGTAATAATACTTTAATAAAGGAAATTCGCGAACAAATAATATGAAGTTAAAGCAAATTTTTTTTCTCTTCATACCGCACAGCCCACGAAAGTATATCGCCGGGCAATATCAATAAGAATTCGCAAATAGTAAATTTGATATGTGCGAAGCCGGAACTAATACCGAATTATGGAAATTCCGAAGAAAATATTTTTTTTCTTAGTAAAAGGGTACGTACCTCATAAAATGCCATTCTGCTTTCCCGCTGGGCCAGCCTTGCTTCTTCATTTTGCACAGATAATTTATTTGAGGTGAGAATAAACTTTGTCCGAACACATTGCAAGCGCGGTACGCTGTGGCGGAGGAGCGTTACAAGCGTGGCGGTATCGCGGGCGCGCGTTCGTGACTGAGTGCTATGAGCACTGAGCAGCCGGCAGCGGCCACTGGATAGGGTGGCTGCCGGTCCCTCGTCCCTCGCCGCGCCGCGCCGCGCCGCTCCGCGTTGCGCCGCCCTATACCAAGTCTCCCCTCGAAGGCATTATTCTACGCCGGACACTACATTTAAGCAAAAAACAAAAATCTACTTTGGCTTTTAAGTCCCCAAAATTGCTTGCAATTACGTGAATCTACCCCACTTAAAGGGGAAAAGTTAATTTTTTTTCAAGCGTTCATAGTATAAGTAGAGATGCTTAATTATAATAACTGTAAGCTTGACCTGTAGAGATACTTTTAATTCAGGAAAACTAAGTATTTAACATTCCTCTCTTCCGTTTGTCCCGATGCATACCGCAAAAAAATTGTGGGTGCGCAATTATTTTTAACTGGATTAAGATAAACAAACACTAAGTATTCATAATGAACAAAACGGAAACGGAACTGGTATTAACGTCAGTCTTAATATCATAAAGAAACGGTCGACGAATAAAACAATGATTGTATAACGTAATGTCTTCTTGATGGCGGTGGAAATTAAGAAGAGCCATATTTCGCAGGTACCTATCACCGGAAGTAGGTTATATAACAGGAAATAATTTTCGGAGTAGCTATTCGTTGATATATGTTTTCCTCATTCAATCAAAGGCTTCTCTCATAAGAAAAGCTGACCACAATGTACGTAGTTGTGGTATATTTTTTTACTATCTCGTTAGTTCTCGGTGGAGTCTAATGTTGGCCTAATCGTGCGTTCAATCCATTTAATAATAATAGCGGCTCTACTTAGAAGACAATTTAAAAGCACTTCAATAAGCCAAGTTTGGCCGAATCTCAAGTACCTAGTGGTTTTGCATCACTTGTCATGCTAGTGGTCTAAAAACTATAAAAACTATAAATCACTCTGCCGAATTTGAAACTTACAACCATATCATGTTCTGCAGTAGGTACCGTTTCAGACGATAAACCATATTTGTTTTTATCTGAAAATAATAACGTCTTAGGTGTTTTACATTTTGTTATTGTTATTAATAATGTGCCCAGGATGCACCCTGCGAGCCGGACCATAGTAATTAAACTTTTCACACGGTATTACCCACAACGCTCTCCGCCCCACTTACAAACAATATCTACTTAAAGATTTATAATCCTTAATCCGTTATGTTTACGGGTACAGACCCGACCCATCTTTGGATTCATGTCAACCCGTTAAACTGTACGTAGATGTGCTTTACAGTGTTACGTCTTAGCCACTCAGGATAATGGCCTAATACCACTTTGTTTACAGCCTACAGTCCCAACTTATATTACCTATTAGTCTTTAATTGACCCAGACTTTATTACAGATCTGCATCACAAAGTGGGGCGAACCTATGGCCTTTTTGTATGAACTGTGGTCTAACTTAGAAACTTTTTGCAGTTTTTGTATTTGGATGTGAAATTACACGCGAGCTGCGGCACGCGACGAGGCAGGAAATTCTGGGGCGTGACATTGATTTCAGAAGAGCATTTTTTTAAAAGGTTGTGCCATATAGGTTACTAAACGGTGTAAATCATGCTTATAAAAAAAATACACTTGGCCCGCGACTTTGTCCGCGTGAATTTCGTACTTACCCTACGAATTTCAACACTGGAGGCGATGTTAAAGTTCGTAGGGGAAGTACCAAATCCACGCGGACCCTCTTTAAAGCCTCACCCTAATCCTCCCCCAATAAAGGATAGTTTTGGGAAATTAATCATTGCAATCTTTATTATCTTTCTTAAGAAGTATTTGTGCCAAGTTTCAAGTTTCCTTAGAGAAGCCATAAAATCTTTCAAAGAAACTATATTATTCCTTTTCATCACCTAAAGGGTTGGTTGTCGCAAAATCTTTTCTTAGTAATACAAGCCTGCGTTTTAACCTACAACTACTGTCCATAATTCAAGTTTCTCTCTTAAGTGATCATACACACGAGCAGCACGCGTCAAAGTCAACTGCAATCATCGACACACGCCGACAGCTACCGCCGACACATCTACGGATGCCGTCGGTTACATGCCGCTCGTGTATTTGGGCACCGTACTCAAATACCTACACGAGCAGCACGTTGTCGACGGCAGTTGTCGTCGCGTGTGGACTGCTGCAGATGCCTCTTCCATTGACGCGTGCCGGTCGTGTGTATGAGCATTTATTGGTTCGGACTGGGCGAGAGTCTTTTAATTATTTTTTTTTTTTTTTTTTTGTTTTATATTGGTTCACCAACAATTGTTTGCACAGGTTGTATGCTAAAAAGTATCAAGCAGAAATGTAAATGCAACAGTGCAACAATCACTTATAGGTAAACTCTGCATGTCTTACAAACATACTCTAATCTTTATATACAGGGTGGAATTTTGTAATGCCACCTGAAGGGAAAGTACTCTTAATACTGTAGATAGAAAATTTTACTCAAAGAAAACATTCCTTTATTTTTGAACAGAAAGAAAACTGCATTCAAAGATTTTCGAAAATTTGCTTGCCACACCCGGGAATCGAACCGACTAAAATCTGTAAAAATTACACCCTGTACTTTTATTGCATTGATCGTTAGGATCAATTATAAGGATGAAATCTCTCTAACAAACTTGATAAATAAAATGATAGGAAAACTATAAAATCTTAAATTATTTGCACGAAATGGGCTCCATTTTCTTGGATACACAAATGTATTCTTCTAACGAATTCATTTCTAGTAACCTTTATAATAACGTGTTGTGGTGAATGTTATAAATCGTATTCGCATAAGATTTAATGTAAATTTGATTTTTCACATATCCCCAAAAATAAAAATAAATCTAAAGGGGTGACATCTGGTGATCTCGCAGGCCATCTGATTGTGCCGTTTGTACCAATCCAGGTATTAAAATGGTTATTAATGTAGGCAGTAGTGATTCTGCTGTTATGGGCTGGAGCACCATCTTGCTGTAGAATTATTTGGTTTCGCTCTTGCTCGGGGAAACCATTTAACTCAATTCTTAAGAGATCCAATATTTCAAGATACTTGACAGTGTTTAAATGACCATGACATGCTAATTTACAATTTTTTGTAAATAATTAAAATAATTTAAGATTTTATAGTTTTCCTATCATTTTATTTATCCAGTTTGTTAGAGAGATTTCATCCTTATAATTGATCCTAACGATCAATGCAATAATAGTACAGGGTGTAATTTTTACAGATTTTAGCCGGTTCGATTCCCGGCTGTGGCAAGCGAATTTTTGAAAATCTTTGAATGCAGTTTTCTTTCTGTTAAAAAATAAAGGAATGTTTTCTTTGAGTAAAATTGTCTATCTACAGTATTAAGAGTACTTTCCCTTCAGGTGGCATTACAAAATTCCACCCTGTATATACCTATAAATAATACACTGGCCTGCAAACTAACTAAGTACTACACTTTTAAAATTTCAATTTTGTCTAAACTATAGAAGTTAGAGATTTAAAATAAAAAACTTTTTATAGCAAATTTTATCCGCTTTCTTTGAAACTAGTAAACTATACATTAATAACAGTTTTAACTAAAAAAAAACATATAACAATAAAAATAGCCATTTTTCCTTAGTGTCAAAAAACTCAATGGTCAGCTGGTTTGGCACACCACACTGCTGTGCTGGTTTGGTTTGAACACGAGGTTTCGGAGCCGATTTTAGGGAATATTCTCCCATTCTTCACTCAGGGCCTGTTTTAGTGCCCTGAGAGTGGTATGTGGTGGTCTGCGGCTTCTGACTAGCCTCCCTAGCTCATCCCAAGCCTGCTCAATCGGGTTGAGATCAGGACTTCTTGATGGCCAAGCCATCACGCTGATACCAACCTCCTGAATATACTCTTGCATGACCTGAGCCGTGTGTGGCCGGGCATTATCATGCATCAGCATAGATCCATCACCCATATTTGCTAAACACGGCCCTGCATACTCGTTGAGAATCTCTTGGGCATGTCTTTCCCCAGTCAGAGTGCCATTTTCTATGGCCACTAACTCTGTGCGACCTTCTGAAGATATGCCAACCCATACATGTACACTGCTTCCACTGTACCGAACTCTTTCTGAGAAGCAGTCTTGAAGGTATCGCTCACCAGGCCGCCTGTAGACACTTCGCCTTCCATCAAAAGTGTACCTAAAGTGAGAACCAAAACTCATCTGTGAACAAAATTCTTGACCACTCTTCTTCATCAAACTGTATGTGTTCACGGGCGTATCGCAGTCTCGCTACTCGATGCTCTCTCTCCAGTTTGGGGCCACTCGCTGGTCTTCGGGGTTTCAGATTTGCTTCAGCAAGTCTTCTTCTCACTGTACTACTAACGTAGTCTCTTCGGGTCTGAAGAAGCTGTTGCTGGACTTCAACTGCATTAAGGTGGCGATTTCTTAACACAGTGGAAACAATAGAAAGGTCTTCTCGGGCATTAGTACAGTCACGAGCAAAAGTATGTATACACTCGGCTTTATTCAAAAGCGATTTACGCTTTTGTTTTTGAATGAAATATTATGCTGTTACGAGCATAGCATTATTGAGCCCATAGCTTTATGTAATGTGTCGTATTTCAACGTTGCATTCGTTATTTCACGAAAAAATCGCATTTGAAAGTTGCCAAGTGTTGACATATTGGTGCTCGTGACTGTACACCTGGGTCTGCCATTACAAGGTCTCCTCAGATGGTTTCCAGTCTCTTCGTACCTTCGCTTCACCTTCTGGACCGTTCGTAACGTTACACCCACCATTCTTGCAGTACGACGCATACTGATGCCTAGGTCCAGAAAAGTCATGACCCTAGCACATTCTTCCGGTGAAAAGGGCATGATAAATACAATTTATGTGCTGTTTTCTAACTTAGCTTTTGTAACCAGACCAAGAAAAAAATTGAAAACAAAAACAGAAACAAAAAAATGAATGGTAAAGGACATGGCTAAATGACTGCCCCAAGCATGTCTAGTAACTTCACATTAACTCGTAATATTTAAATATTCATTCATGAATTATTAAGCTTTTAATAATTTCCTAGCGCTTTCGTGAACTGTTAAACATAAAAAAAGTATCTTAGTTGCTTTTTTTGATTGACATGACAAGTTCAAGGGGAATAATAATACAGTACTGCAACTAGGGACGGGTCATGTCGCTTTTCTAAAATGTCAAATCAAACTATACTTATATCGATTTTTGATAACAGGTATCTAAACGATTTATTTTCTGAAACTAAGAAGTGGCAATCAGAGTTATTGGCGGGAATCGATGGAATTCAATTCGGTGTCCTGTTTAGTTGCTTCTTATTGTGTTTTCACAGGGAAACGGGGTTGTTTCTAAGTGACAATCGACTCTATTCAATTCCACTCTTTTCGTATCAAAATCAAATAAAAATTATTGAAAGCTTCAGAATGTGCTTCTACGTTTAATGTACTACCTATTTTGTGTCGAAAAATATTAACTGAATACAGGTCGACAAAAACTATTTAAGTATATTTTTATTTTTCAACCCAATCGATTATTTTATTGATTCGATTACACTTGACGTTCAATCCCATCTCTATGAAAAAAAACAAACGTCAGATGTTAGACATCGTTGGAACACTGCCGTTTGCTTGTTCGTTGTGGTTTTTCATTTTGGATTTTCATTGACCCTCGCTTGCTTATTGTGTGTGCTTGCCTACCTACTGACCTCTTGCTACTCGACACGGACTTGACTTGCAATCAATTCATCCTGCGATGCATAAACTGCGGTGTAACCAGGCAAAGGCTGCGGCAGCATATCGCCTCTTCATTGCCTGCTTTTCTACTCACTATCTTAGCACGATGGTTAACAATTGAGGTAAGTCATCTACAGCTAGAATCATTCTAGAACCGATAAATATAAGAAACATCGAACAAATGTGACTTTAAGTAGTTTACCGTGTTTTCAAAATTCAAAATAAATAAACTCAATGGCAATGAATCAGAAAGACCCATCTCGTCTCAACACGTCACGACTACAACAGACTGGTTGCTTTAGATGTCATAATAATCAAATGTGTAGGTATTATAAATGATTCATGTGGGTAATAAGGTAATTAAGTTTGTTCTAGGTTCCAAGGGATGCCAACATTTGTCATCCTTGTTATGAGCTGCTGAATTCAGAAGCAACTAGTGATGTACGTTTATTTGGTCATACAATAGTGCGCATAACTTGAGGCCGTTTGCAGAATTTACCAACGTCACATCCAGCTTTCTATTATCTAAATAAAATGTTTTTAAACACAGTGTATTTTTTTATCTTTACATACCCGTCCGGTAGCATTTATCATCTTCCTCTTCAGATATTCAGTTTCTCGGCCTACAAATCGTCAGGACTACTGTCCCTGACCTCTCTCTCTCTGGTTGTGTTATTGGGCAACATCCAATCAGAATGATTTGATCAGACAGACAGATAACCTAAACTAACTTTTTTATATAATGTTCTTATAAGATTCACAGAATAAATAAATTAATCGCATTTTTGTTTGTTGTTTTATTTCAATATCTTTTAAAGTAGTTTTGAGTATGAATGTCGATGGCTATAAGAGTAGGGGACGACCAACGAAACGATGGATGGACTGTGTGAATGATGATATGGTTAGAAAGGGGGTGACTACCGAGATGGCGGCTAATAGAG
Organism: Apamea crenata; assembly: GCA_949629185.1. NCBI lineage: Eukaryota > Metazoa > Arthropoda > Insecta > Lepidoptera > Noctuidae > Apamea > Apamea crenata. Next base: position 20,536,468 of record OX451351.1, read on the forward strand.
GAGTATGGAAGAAAAAGACATGTTGCGCCGACCACAAATAAATTGGGATTAGGGCAGGAGAATGATGATGATCTTTTAAAGTCCTTGGTTACTCACAGTATTCGTTATCTAGTTTAGGCAGGATTTTACAATCACCACATACTAATTAAACTAAGTCCTCCTGGCGCGTTTGTCTGTCTGTCTGTCTGTACGGATGTTTCAACAAACATATTTTGATGGGGTTGTCACTTCCGGAAGGTTTAGCTATACATTCGTGTAGGTTGTATTGACCAATGTAAATCAAGTCAGAAAAATCCTGCCGCCTGAGTGTTTTCTTGCGCGCGTTGCCCCATTCAGCGTCCAGAACCCATCTCTCGAGTACATTTACTATAGGGATTTGGTTTTGGACAAAAATCTAGTGTTTTTTGGGTAACACCTAGGTAAAAGTTCATAGCAATGTAATTTATTTGCAGTTTTTTATGCCTATTGACGTAGGAGTTACACGATTTCATTTTCAGGATTATAAAGATATAAAAAGCGCCTGAAACTTTTTCTGTATGAAATACTAATATTCAGCTATTCAGCATTACATATTGCTAGGTACCATGTCTAGACATTGCTGGAGATTCGTCCATACTTCAGTTTAGCCATCTCCTTTGTAATTTGAAAAGGATATTTTTTGTTTTTATAGCTTTTTTCAGCCATTTCTTAAAAGAAGGTTCTAGACTATGAAGTTTTTAAATACAAAATTAAACTCTTTTTCGAGTCCTTTTTATTTCAAAAGTAGGTATATTTTGTGTAGGTACGTAAAAAGTTATTCTCATTTTAAAAGTGTGATACTTAGTTTTGCAGGCCAGTGTATTAACATCACAAGTCTATACATAAAAATTGTACCGACGACGACAATTGCTTACATTGGACCATTTTTAAGTCATTGTCCTTACTACATACATACCCACATAAACTCAGGCCTCCTTCCCATGGGAGTAGGCAGAAACTACAGAACGCCACCTGCTACGGTCCCTACATGCTCCTTTTACTTCGTTTACGTCCTTACTGCTGAAATAAATACTGCAAGGTACGTGTTTGTAATGCTCGCGCTTCACTATTAATGTTCACACGTCTAACAGCTGCACCAGAAGGAAGGAATTACTTTTCTTCCACTGGTTCTAAAACGTATCTAACTAAACATTTTTTTAATCTTCTTTTTCATATTTTAAAACAGTCACTTTTCGTGTCTGTCTGTGGCAGCCTGGATCTTCTAAACTACACAAGCAAATAAGTAGATGTTGATACGGTTTTCACAATAATTTAGAACATTTATTTCAGAAGGTTTATTATGTGTATATAATAAATACACTGGCACTTCGCCTGCGAATTCGTTGGGTTGGATTACATCCTTTCCCTTAAGTTTTTTAAAACTCCCTCCATCCACTATAAAGATTAGTTATTGACAATTAGTTGTTTACCTGCCTGCGATATTAGTCTTTTTCGGTTTCGCTTAGCATTCTTTCTGATTTTTTTCCTATTTGCTCGGCTCCTTAGGGTCGTAGCGTGATGTTAACCTATAACCTTCCTCAAGTATTGGGCGATCAAATGCAAAAAGAATTGTTTAAATCCGACTGGTAGTTCTAAAGATAAGCGCGCTCAAAATTTTAGGCTTTATTGTTAGTATAAATGTAGATAGATAGATTAATATTTAACTTAGACATAGCAAAGAAATGTACATGTTGAATACCTTTTTCTAACCGGTTTTATAACCAATAAATAGGCTCGAGTAGGGACTTGAACACAACTCACACCTCTGCCTAACCTTTTTGGGAAGGGCGTGATAAACCTAATGTAAGTTAGAATTATGAAGATATTTTGTGCATAATATTATCATAGGTTGATTAACCACCGCTTAGTGGTGAGTTTCAAGCCATTCTGGCGCCATTCCAGCGCGCTGAAAGGTCTACTTGCCGACTAAGTCTCTTCTACTTTGCCCGTACTTGTGTATTTTCAACAGATAGCTCTCATATCGGCTTTCACAACTTCCGCCTAAGTAGGAGCTATTTAGGTCTCTACCGTATCTCGAACCGTAACTCGTAACCTTGAAGACCAAACAAGATGATTATTGTGTTGTTGAAAATACAAGGGGTTATTGAAATAGCTGAAAACCTCGGAAGAGGTCATTGTAATCCATCATACTAGATAAGTTTTACTTTAACTATTAACCCGAAAAAAAAACAGCTCTACATATATTTTGTGGAGTTACGGACACAAAATGTATGACAGCAGAGCAGCAGTTTTTTTTTCGATTTTTAATCACTTACTAAAAGATGTTTATAATGTTGAGTAAAATTACCCCTAAAAGGTTTTCAGTTATTTCTATTACAACTTGTTCATTGCTTGGGAAAATGGCATGTAGTGTCTTTGAAAACATGTCGCTGCAACAATGTAGCGCTATTTTTGTTTAGAATGAATATATGGATCTTATTCCTACGTTTTATTAGCGTATATCGGGGGCGGCATCTCCATCGCCACATGTGAAGTACGCATCACACTGACGACACTCAAAATCCTGCATCGTACAAGCAGAGTTTACCGTGCAACTAGCATATATACAACGTCCCGACATCAATCGTCGGGCGGTAGCCCGCCAGACACAACACCCGCCTGGTCGGAGGATCCTCCTTTTTCTATGGAGGGTGAGTGAACTTCACACCCTGTTCTTCATACCTCTATACTGGTGAACCCGAATAAGAACGTCAGCGCAGCCTTCGTGCTCTTACTTCAGTGTGACGTCATCATCATCACTTCTTCATGCTTTCGAGCGGTGAGCCAGCCAGCACCCAAGACTTCTACTTCAGTTAGGGGATGAAAGTTTGAATAGTATGTAATGCTCACTCTAATGACTGGCTGATGGTGGTGCATGTGTTGGTTCATTTAATTCCATTCTAAATGGTTGAGCTGAATGGTGCTAACCTATGCATCATGTTCGTGAACGGGCGCAGTCAGTACGGACTGGTCTCTTCTCTGCCATGGCTTATTTTAATTTAATATTTGAATTGTTTTTTTTTTAATATTTTCATTACGGACGCTTTTAAAGTTCTGCATCGTTCTCACATGCATAATTTTTAACACGAATGATGTAACGAATACTTTGTAACCATGTTATTTTTATTCAAAAGAGTGTCTGTGGAGTTTATTTCCGTTTTCTTCTCCATAGGTACCTACTACGCTTTGGAATGGGAAACTAGCTTCATCTTTCTGACTGACCGACCCCTTGACAATTCAAAAGTGCCTATAATTGGTTTATTTGAAATAAATGCTTTGAGTATGAGTTTGAATTGAACTTCGTCATTTTGGCCAATGGGAATGCCATCAGACACACAGCTTGTAATTTAATCTATATATATAAAATTCAAAGTCCTGACTGACTGACTGACTGACTGACTGAGACATCAACGCACAGCATAAACCGCTGGTCCTAGAGATATGAAATTTGGAGGGTGTATTCTTCGTGAAGAGTAGGTATCCACTAAGAAGGGTTTTTTCGAAATTCCACCCCTAAGAGGGTGAAATGGGGGGATTTTGTTTGTATGAAAAATCTTATTCCTTGAGTTAATAAACTTGAAACTTGGCACGAATACTTATCTAAGTAAATTATGAAGTTGGCCATTTTTTATTTTTATAAACTACCCCCTAAAAGGGGATTGGGGGGTTTCAAAGTTTGTATGGAAGAAATTTAGTGCGCGGTCCGATTTAATCGAAACTCAGTATTTATACCTATAATTGAAAGGAAAGAATAATGTGTATCAGGGTTTTTCGAAAATCTCTCCCTGACGGCCTGAAAAGGGGTAGTCAATTTTACAGGGGAGGATTTTACAGCGTGGCTTAATTAACTCGAAAATTGGTATAAATAATCTTTGAGTAAGTTATGAACACATCCCAAATGATTTTTCAAAATTCCACCCCTTTGGGGGTGAAAAGCGGGGTTACAGTTTATATGAAAAATCTTATTCGTTAGGTTAATAATCTTAAAAATTGGTATGAATACTCGCCTAAGTAAGCAATAAAGTTTATCATTAATAGTTTTTCAAAACTACCCCTCAAAGGGGATATAGGGGTGCTAAAGTTTGTGTGGAAGAATTTGAACGTGCGGTCCGATTAACTCGAAACTCAGTGTGTGTACTTAAGACTCAAAATAAAGAATAGCACGTATGAGGGTTTTTCTAAAATCTACGCCTAACGGGGTGAAAAGGGGTAGTTAATTTTACAGAAGAGGATTATAATGCGAGGCTTGATTAACTCGAAAATGGGTATAAATAATCTTTGAGTCAAGTTATGATTTTTTTTTAAATTCCACCCCTGTGGGGCTGAAAAGCCCAGTTTATATGTTACAGTTTATATGAAAAATCTTATTAATTTAGTTAATACGAGTTGAAACTTGGCAACAATACTTGCCTAAGTAAATAATAAAGTTTATCATTATAAGTTTTTCAAACTGCCCCTCAAAGGGGGATATAGGAGAGTTGAAGTTTGTGTGGAAGAAATTAAATGCGCGGGCCGATTAACTCGAAACTCAGTATTGATACTTTCGACAGAAAACAATTAATAATAAGTATGTAAAGTTGTCGAAAATTGACCCCTGACGGGGCAAAAAGGGGTAATTCGGCTTTTAGGGGAGGATTTGAACTTAAAACTGTATGTTACATTTTCACGCCTAAACCACTGAACTTCTGATTTGGTAAAGAGATAGATGGCATCCTGGGGAAGCATATACTTTTTATCCTGGTTGCACGTTCCCGTGGGATAACTTCCGACATCCACGCGGGCGAAGCCGCGGGCAGAAGCTAGTAATATATATAACTAGCTGACCCGGCAAACGTTGTTTTGCCATTTAAATTATTTTTAGCTGCCCGGCGCTACTTCGTTCACGTGGTGTCCTACCCCCCCCCCCCCCTACCCTACCCCTACCCTACTCCTACCCTACTCCTACTACTCCTACCATACTCCTACCCTACTCCTACCCTATTCCTACACTACTCCTACCCTACTCCTACACTACTCGTAACCTACTCCTACCCTGCTCCTACCCTACTCCTACACTACTCCTACCCTACTCCAGCGCCACCTACCGGGTCCAATTGTATACAAACCTTGTCCTAACAATAACGAATACATAAAACCAAGAATCATCCAATTTGGTGCAGTCTTTCGAAAGTTATGGGCGTACACACGGCTACACATCAAGCTATACATAACCAGTATAAGCTGACTTCTGATTGTACGAAAAACCTATACAATGTGAGGTCAGCTAAAACTGGAAATGTATAGCTTGATGTGTAGCCGTGTGTACATACATTTCAAAGATTCATTTTTGTTAGGGTTCCGTAGCCAAATGGCAAAAAACGGAACCCTTATGGATTCGTCATGTCTGTCTCTCAGTCCGTCCGTATGTCACAGATTTTTCCGAAACTATAAGAACTGTACTGTTGAAACTTGGTAAGTAGATGTATTTTTCTAAACTGAAAAGTTTGCGCGAGAGAAACTTCCAAAGTGGTAAAATGTATGTCAAATAACTTCTAATATAAGAGAATGATAAAACCAAAAAAAAATATTTATGATTTAAACTTACTACCATGTAAACTTCCACCAAAATTTGGTTTGAACAAGATCTAGTAAGTATTTTTTTTTAATACGCTATAAATCGTAAACTGCAATTTACCTTTCATTCAATCAACTCAAATATAAAAATAAAAATAAATATTTTTAATAATTTTAAATTGCTCGGAAACCTCGGTGCGTGAGTCCGACTCGCACTTGGCCGGTTTTTTATATAGTACTATAATAAATAAATAATTCTGTCATTTACAGAAATAAAGAATGCTTGAAAATACTAAAAACTTTACCTGAGTCTAATTGAAGAATCCGTCATCCGACGCCTGTTGTTGCCACCATTGTATTTATACTTCTAATTGCTAGATTTTACCAAATTACTAAGGACTGTTCATTGTTCTAATTATGGAAAGAGCTCCACAATACAATTATTGGTGAGGTAAGACTAGCTGTTGCTCGCAACTTCGTGTGCGTTTTTTTTTTTTTAAGATTACCGAAAGTATTATTTTATAAATCTTTAATTCAAGCCACGCAGAAAACTTAGATAAAAATCAGTAGGGAATAAAGTAAACTTTCCTAAACTTTATTAAGTACTACTACTACTCCTGACTTTTAAACTAAGGTTGATTTTAAAAACCCTTTTTGACATTTTGTCTGTACTTACGCAATTTCCACTCAAGTATTATCGTATATAGTATATAGTTAATAGCGAGATATTGACGTGATTGAGCAAGAAGCCCAACATGAAATACACCAGACAACCTATCACGGTTTAGATAATATTTTAATATAATAATAGGTATATTATAATATAATAATAATATATAATATTATATTTTTTTTACAGACCCTGTCTGTAAAAAAAAGAGTAAAAAGCATAAAAAGCAGTATATATATGTAAGTGAGTAGAGCAGTTTATCTTTACAAAAGAAAGGTAAAGCTCATTGGGGCTAGAACTATTAATTTCAAGGCAGCTTTATTGCAGCTGACAGGGTATTCCAACTTAAGGATCCTCGTTTATTAAACAGGTAGGTACTGACTTCCAGGGATTCAATAAAATTAATGAAGGAAAAATATTTTCACGACACTAGGTCAATCACTCAAATATATTGATTGATCAGGCACTTTCATGAAGATGTTTTATATTGGGTCTCACTTTCCACACTTTGTCCTTGGAGAATAAAAGCTCACGTGATCTTTTTTACAATTAAACGCCTATTTTTGGCACAAAAGAAATTGTTACGTTTTTGTCACTTAATTTCTTCACAGATTAAAGCAAACCAAGTAGACAGTGGACGTGGTAAAAGTGGAAAATTGCCAAAGTAGAGCGTCATTTATCAACGCCATTCGGTGACGTTTCGCGCCTTCGGTGAATCTTAATGGAATAGACATCACAACTCCATGTGGCAGAACCATGGACCCTAAGGAAATCAAGTTAATGTCGGCTAATTTTTGTTTAGGCCAACAGAAAGTCGTTCAAGCTAACCTAACCTAATTAACAGACACTACGCGTCGCTAAAGTGTCCTCACGTGACGAACTTTTTATTTAAGTTAACCTTGCCGTTACTCTCTTTTTAAATCTTTGTAGTTTGAAATGAAACTTTAAAATATTTTACGGTAAAAAGCGCTAATAATAATATAATTAATATCATGTTAACTTTTGAAAAAGCTGTCTTGATCCAGTAACTCACTCGTGTCAAACTTGACCCAATAAGACTGCTGTGAAACTCTCAATGCGCCCATACCCCATAATATATGCACTTGAAATTCTTACCTATGAACATGGTGAAATATCATCAAAATTCTGAAAGCTTCTCTTTGAAAAACAACGTCACAAAGCCAGTGGAAATAGGAGTAAATAAAAAACTTCAGTTGGCAGCAATTCGCAAAACGGAATAGCTCTTTCACTACTAAAACCTTTCGATAGACACGAAGACCCGGAGTGTGCATCACCAGTATCTATTCGTTAATGTATTTAGTGACCTTATTCGCTATTTGTATTATTTCTACCGGACGCTAGTCGAGGTTATTGAATATGATAATGAAAGTATTTGCATTTATTGATAGAATACATTTACCGATGAAGTTGAGCGGAAATCGGCGACGGCATATGCATCGATACCGCCTTGCGCCGGCTTGGCAATGTGCAAACGTGCCAATCTGTGATGTAGCGATGCTAATCATATGCTAATGTTTTAGCCTAGGAAATGCTTTAGGTATATTATAATGCTTATTATTATGTCGTGAAGATTAAGCATTACCTACTTGTTGCATTATTTTCTTATGTAACCGAAAGCATAATTGTGTCATCTCTGTCTTTCATCTTTTGTACATGAAGAGTGTTTTTGACAAAATTCTATTCAGTGTAAATGTTTTCTAAATAAAATCATTGACTAACAAACGACTAAACTATCAACAAATCACTAGTACTTCTTCAAAATTAATTGCACATCTAATCTGAAATACTTAAAAACAGTCTAATGATGAGATTAATCGCCCAACCTAACCAAACCGTAACAATACAGCCTTTGCCAGCCTATTAGATCAAATTAGAAATAATAACAAAAGAAGTCCATTTTTAGCGCCGGCTCAACCCGACGACGCGACGCGACGTCTTCAATTATGTCTATTTCAGGCATTCTCTATTTATACCTAAGTGTAGTATTATTTATTATTCTAAGTGATTATGCAAAGGTAAAAAAGACAAACTGGTCCCACGTACGCATATTATACGCAACGCAATATTGGCCAGTTATCAGTCAATCTCTAATGCATAGTTTTTCGTATATAATCAATGTCGTATTTCGTTGCACGGCATTGCGTACGTGGGAACAGTTTGTCTCTACGCTTCATCATCATCTGCCTAGCCTTTTCCCAACTATGTTGGGGTCGGCTTCCAGTCTAACCGGATGCAGCTGAATACCAGTATTTTACATGAAGCGACTGCCTATCTGACCTCCACAACCCAGTTACTGGGTAATACGATACCCCTTGGTAAGACTGGTTGTCAGACTTTCGGGCTACTGACGACCCGTAACGACTGTCAAAGATCCACGAATGACAGCCGGGACCAACGGCTTAACGTGCTTTCCGAAGCACGGAGGGGACTTGGTATGTGAAAATGGTCACCCATCCACGGACCAACCGCGGCAAGCGTAGCTTAACCTGATCGATCGACCCGTGCGGCTGTTATTACTTAGCCACAAGCCCCCTCCAGTTTGTCTGTACGCTTATTGGTTAAAATGGCGTATGCCCAGATTTGTCTTGCCAACGACATCCGATTGTGTTTTGCATGTAACTACCGACACGTCATAATACCGCTACGATCCGTTATTGTTGCTGTATTCGAACTGCTATCCATTTAGGGCTGACAGCTGCTGCACCTACGATCTACTCAAAGCACTGCATCAGTCTGGTAATTACACAGCGTTCAATCAATTAAGGCATATTCATTGACACATACAAGACTGATCACTATTAACGATATTAATGAAGAATGCAGCGTTGATTTTCAGTTTTATTAATCCGTCAATATTTGCCGCAAAAGTATTATTAAGAAAAAGAAAAAGGGCAGAGCAAATAAGATGGATAGTTTTTGTGAAAGACGATATGGCACGGAAGATAGTGAGCACAAAATGACGGCCGATAGAGGAAGAAAAAGGGGTACTTTGTCGATCTGAAATAAATTGGGATGTATACAGAAAGATGATGCTGTTCCCGGTTCATACGAATACATTTGCGCAGTTCAGGATGTAATTATATAAAAATAGGAGATAAGTTTCAAGTGATACAAGCTATTTTCATTCCTATGTGGTTATGAATGGCAGCCCTATTACTCTAATCAGTTGTCAAATGGCCTGACACGTACAACAGGTGCCTACATAGATAGTTTAACGTAATTACCGACTGCTAATGCTTGTCTTTTATAAATATTCATCACATTCTAGTTATTATTATATAGGTACCTACAAATTGAAAGTCGATATCAAAAAGAGAATTTATAGGGTTTTAGGTCATGTAGGTATCCTAACAAATTAATACTATCGACTTTGTAAACAAGTTTCCAATTTGTTTATGTAGGCATGAGTTGAATAAAAACAAGGTTTGCTCGCCGGGCTCGCTCAACTTGATTAAAGGCATTTTGAATATCAATCGATTTCAATCACAAACTGACTATTGCGCCATACCTCTGTCCACTTCATGCCACAGAAACGAAAAATAACCTTTTTCCTGAAATTTTATTTTATATAAATCTAGGTATGTCGAAATGTGAGTGTACGGTCACCAAAGGAGATAAGTAAACAGGGTCGTCGGATATAGTTGAAGTTTAGTAAGAAACTGATGGAAGTTTTTGAATGAGATTGAATGTAATTAATAGAAAACAATCAATTAATTTATGAAATTAAATTTCCTTCGAAAACATCCATTGGTTTCTTACTGAACTTCGACTATATCCGACGACCCGGTTACTTATCTCCTTTGGTGACTGTACTACTCGTATATGCACCCACCTCTGCCTAATACTTCTGGGTATATAGGCGTCATTTATCATATACTACGCAACAGATCTGAATGCGATTTTCATCATTACTTAGCGTTTTTTTTTTCGAGGTTTAAACACAGGTAAATAACAGATTATAATATTAAACTAACATATATATACTTAATAGAGAAATCTTGATGTTTTGTCAAGTCGTAAAAACCGTGTGAAGCAGGGGCGGGTCGCTAGTATATTCATAAATCAGAAACCTTTTTACTTATTTTCTTAACACAAGATTGGATTGAAAACCGAAAAAAATACGTTTTTGTGTTTTATTCACGTCTTCACACAAATAAATCCTATGAGACGTGTTCCAGAGGGACAAATCTCGTAATTTTAAGACCGTTCACAGCGTGAGGGGTAATTCTCGTAATTTTAAGAACGTTCACAGTCTGATCTCAGTCTCAATCTGTCAAAAATACTTATAATTTCCCTACATTTAGACAAGTTTTTGACATTTGTTTGTCGCCGAGATGAGACTGCGACTAGATTCTGAACGTTTTAAATTACGAGAATTGGCCTTCAGATCTCAGTATCAATCTGTCAAAAAAATACTTCTAATTTCCCTACATTTAGACAAGTTTTTGACATTTGTTTGTCGCCGAGATGAGACTGCGATTGATTTGAACATTTAAATTACGAGAATTGGCCTCCAGATCTCAGTCTCAATCTGTCAAAAATACTTCTAATTTCCCTACATTTTGACAAGTTTTTGACATTTGTTTGTCGCCGAGATGAGACTGCGACTAAATAATGAACATTTTCAATTACGAGAACTGGCCTTCAGATTTGACAGGCAATAATTTATTTATATAAACGCTTAGCAACTAAACACATACACAGCATTAGCCCAAAGTCTTAGTCGTAATATAGATCTTCCAAGTCAATTCAATTCAATCATATAATTTATTTCTCAATTTTTTGATTACACCTACCACTGTTTGTCTCTGCATCACCCAAAGGTTGACTGGTAGAAAATCTCTATGGCTTTAAGTCTGCCCTGTACAGTCACGACAACTTTCAATTGCGTTTTCTTCGTGAAATAACGAATGCAACGTTGAAATATATTGCTATGTTCGTAACAACATACAATTTCATTCAAAAATAAAGGAGTCAATCGCTTTTGTATAAAGCCGATTGTATATATACTTTTGCTCGTGACTGTACATGTATTTGCTTGAAGTATTAAATAAATAAATATTTATTGCATCCATAATGTACTCATATAGATAGGTGATTAGTATTGTGGTAGTGTTGTGGTATACATATCTAAAATACTATGGGAAAGCACAACACTATCAATTAGCGTATTAGAAGTATATAAAAAAAATGGAATATTACGTTATAACTTACAATTTCGCGTTCACATTTCCCTCTCTCAATAATAACATGTACCTAAGTAGCCACATCGAATTGCAACACAACTTTAGTAAAAAAGTTTCTGTTTTGTTTAAACAAAAATAACAAACATTACCACTTCATAAAAAAATACCATAAAACCCACTGCTTGAAAAAAAGCCGACCCATCACGTAAAAGCACAATATGTACTATAATACCCATATATATACCTGTTCAGTTGGCACTACAATTTTATATAAGTTTCTGTAATCGCAACCTCGAATCACAGAAACACTACGGCAAGTTAGTCGCGAGGGAAATAAATGTCTCTTTTGTGAGCATAACTGCCTAATTAGAGACACATTATGTAGCTAGGAAAGTTCTGAACGGTTAGATGGAAATTGTGAAGAGAAATGCCGCTTAGTATCACGGCATGACTAAGTTTTGCAAAGGGACTCATCATTCATTCGTAGTATCGCGATGTGGCTTCATTGGGAAACAGGAAACTACGCCGAGGAATGTTAGCTTTACCTAACTATGTTTTTTTTTTAATTTTCTAACACATACCATCTGGCCTGTAATCCCCGAAGGGTCAAGCAGAGGTGTCCCTATAGTACACGGACATTTTGCCAGTCATTTATTTGCTAAATTACGTACATAGATTGTACGTAATTTAGCAAATAAATGACTATGAGATGCTATACTACGAGAGGGAAAACGTGAAAATAAAACTTTATTGAAACGTTTGCAATCAACAGATTATGTCTACACAGCAAAGCTTATTGTTTGTTCGCTATAGTACCTATAACATAAGTACTGTTAACTTTATCACACTTGTACCTAGCGATCCCTGGATGGGTGTAGGTATTGGTGGTGGAACGTTACCTACCCTACTGCAATATTTCGAAAGTTATACAGGGTGGCAGGGAAAGCGACGCGCAAACTATAACCATGAATTCCGCACATGATTCTAGCGTAAAAAGTTTTCATTGGTTATTAAATAACGCGGTCAAAATGTATGGCACCGCTATTTTTTTTAATAACCTACCTAAAATTTCAGACCCGTTAAGTCCCAAGTACCTTCCACAGCGAGCTATCAACAAGTTTTAACAAAGTAACCCCTTTTCCAAATCGACGCTAAAACGAAACGGATTATTATAATATTTAATTACTGAAAAAGAAAGCTCACTCATAAACAGCGATAACTTTGTCGAGAAGTCACAAACAGGAGTTTACTGACCTTACTGAGTTAAATACAGGAGATCAAGAAGTTATAAGAGACTAAAGTAAAAGTTGTTCGTTCATTTCACCGAGATGTTTTACTCCTTATACTTTTACAGCACGGAGTAAAACAGCTGAATATTAAAGGAAAATATGTACGGCCAAAATTACTTTAACATCTAGTTACAAATATATCTTGATTCTCATTTAATACATGCCATTTTAATCTTTAATTATTCTTGTGACATTGTTATTTGCTAATGTTTCATTATTATTTCCCACGGTGAAATTACCAAAATTGTGCTATTCATTATACATTACTGTTGCAAGTAATTGTATAACAATGTTGTGATACAGTCTAAGCTTGAGATTTGCATGCCTCAAGGCGTAATATGGTTGAAATATGATCTATTTTTTTTAAACTTTATGTAATTACCCATATTAGCAAATAAATGATTTTGAATTTGAATTTGAATTTGAAACCGGCATATGTCCTAGAACCAAAAATTCGAAGACATGTGACATCTACCAAGCCGCACTGGGCCCACGTGGTGGAAAGCGGCCTACTCCCTCTCACCGAGAGGAGGCTTGTGTCCCAGCAGTGGGAACATTATAGGCTGATTATGCTAATCTGCCAGATAAACAATAAATTGCAAATAAAAATTAACCATAAGGTATTGAAGATTTCTATGTTTTGACTGTAATTACTTACGTCGCGAGTGAATGGTTTCCAATTACTTACTTCATCATCACTACATGGTTCAACATTTCATATTTACGTGTTACTGTGTTCCCCATTGCATATAAATTAATCTGTGGCCTTTGTTGTCAGCTGGGTCCCCCGCGCCCTGAGCCGATTCAAATGCAAATTGAAAATCGACCTCCCACCTCTATCATTCCTCTTTCAAAGCCATCCCCTTCTTAATTACCAACTTCACGCAAATGACTAAAGCTGGTAGACGTACCTTGATTTCTAATATTCTTGTTTTGTCAAAGTCCTGACAAAACAAAACCCATGTTACCTGGAGCCTAGACTAGCAATCTGTAGCCACAATTTTTTTACACATTGGATACTTAATTGTAGCCAAGTACCACTGCTGGGACACAGGCCGCCTCTCTGTGAGAGGGAGCGAGCAGGCCGAAATTCACCGCGGCGGCCCAGTTCACATAGCTTCAATTCTTGCTTCGATAATATGGATAGTTTTATCACGTTGTTTTCCTTCACCGTTTTGAGAATATAATACACTGCCGAGCAATGAAAAACTTCCACCCACAAAATGCCGACAAACACCTTAATATCTCCTAAGACATAGAACCTAGCTCCCTGGCTCCAATATTTACGTTTTTAGTTGGTAATATTCTGATGCGCTGTTAAATGTACTTCAATATTGCAGACGGCGTCATTAAGCTAGCCTTTCCCGTTTAGGAGTAATTTGGTGCTTGTCACTGGAACTTTTTCATTGCTCGCAAGTGTAATTTAAATAATTTACATAAAGTATCTGGGTTCGACCCGTAGGTCGAATGGTCGTAACCTACAACCCGAAAGATGCGACCTTCACCATTGGGCCACCACTGATCTCTACGCTGGCTGGCTAGCTACACATTGATACAATATAATGGAACAAAAATTGTAGGCAATCAAATGAATTCTTGTCGATGTAAAAATCTTTTTGAGGCTGTCCGTGCTTTGAGTTACCTACACTACATCCCATCTATGATTCGATGGTTAGGTATTAGGAAGGAGCCTTATTGATGAGGGCAATATACCTTACCTACCAACCGGTCTACCAACACATAAGCCAAGTACCTACGCCACATACGTACGTATTGTGAAAAGTTTGGATACTCAAAATTAAAATTTAAAATAATGATACATATTTATGAAGCTTGGTAAGCGTGATCATATCTGAGTATCGGCCCCGTTTAATTAGTAGCCGTGAGTTATTATAATATATGTCGACATTTTGTGAATATATTTGCAAATTTTGTGTAGGCTGCAAACAGGGCATAAATTCAAAACAAATTGATAGAGCGCATACCTTCATTCGAAACAAGCAATGCTTTCAAGTACTGTTTGTTTACATACCAGACACAAATAAAAAGCTCAGGAAACTAAACATTAAAAACTGGAAGAAAACAGTCTTTCTGCTTATACGCTCAACTTAGTACCGTCTTATATGTGGCTTTAAATAGGAAGGCTTCATTATAGCTATAAAATATCAAATCATCAACAGTTACACCATCCACTACAAACTACTAAACGTTCCAGATGCCATATATAATCAGAAACCACAGAACACATAACCGGCGCATTCATAACCGTCACACAAACACTATACACTCACAGACACAACCTGCACCCTAATTGCGTAACACACTATCAATCACAATCTGAATCATTTTGAAGCATATTGCTAATCCATTGCTTCATATGTTCGAATAATTGGTCTGCTCAACAACGTAAATAACGCAATGAATGTTGTTGAATTGTCAAAATGAAAGCTATTCCAACTGTTAGTGTGTTAGGCAATCACCCCACTGGTTGCGCTCAAAATCTAGTATTCAAACACGGACAGTCATACAAAACTCTAAAACTCCTTACTACAAGTACACACCACAAAAAATTCTACAAAATGATACACACAAACTGTACTAAAATTGCGCCATGCTTACAGATAGGTCTATCCAGTACAATAAACCAGACATAACCCTACAGGATAAAATAAGAAAAATCACTTCACTACACTTCATAGACATTACAGTTCCCAATACACTTAAGCTACAAAAAACCATAACTGAAAAAAATAACTAACTAATGCTGAACTTAAAGAAAAAGTCACAAGACTCCGGAAACAAGAAAAAGTGTAGTTCGCTGTCGGTACTTAATTCTCTCCACGAAAGGCGTTATCCCCAACTATCTTACTACTAATAGAAACACACAACTATTAATAGAAGAGTCCGGTTAACCTACAGATAGCTGCCATCTTAAACACCTGCAGAATAGCTAGGATATTCAATGTAGTTAAGGAATAATAGAATAATACCACCATACGCTTCATTTACTTGCCTTCAGCCCGTAAATGCTAAAACCAGCCTACGAACTGAGAAAAAGAACACTCCCGAAAGTAATAATAAAATTGTATTCAATTAAGTTACAATATTAATTTATTCTATTCTTATACAAACTGTGTATTTATAACACAATGCACTAACAAAATACAGATTTGTGAGAAAACTGCCCGACAGTGGACAATGGACGCTAGTTAGATGACCCTGACAGGTCTTCGCATAATGCAAGCTGGTGTATTGTAAAAGGGCACTCTACATTTCTTATAACATGCTACTTTCATTAAAAATATACCCGTCGAGACCCATCACGGCTAAGAATTCCTTCACATCAAAGCGAAAAAATTTCATATCATAAAATAGTTTAGATAGCACAGAAATGAAAATCTTCAACATTATTCCAAAAAAAAAAGGGAACTCCCTCTAAAACACTTTAAATCCAAACTACTTAGATGGCTGATTTGTAATTGTTTTTATAGTGTGAAAGAATTTTTTAATATAAAGACTGAGTTAAAACATATATGAGTATGTATGAGATTTAATTATGTAAGTATTACTTACCTAGTATGTATTATTGTAAAGTGAACAAATAGATACGAAACCCTAATAACCAATGTATATTCAGACATGTTGTAAAGATTAGCGACTGTTTAACCATACTTTTTTGACGTTTAAACGTCTCCTCATCATCGTTTATAAATAAACCCAAAAAGAATTATAATTTTAACAAAGTATGTGCTGTATTACATTTAACATGTTTAAATATTTATTTTGTATGCCAGTATCAGAATCTATATTAATAAGACCTTCATGTACTAAAAGAAAATAAATATATTCTATTTTATTCTATTCCAGAGATAACTAACGACCGACTTCTTCGGTGCTATGGCAAACTATAAAAAACATCGTGATTCCAGAATAAATGTTCTAAAATTCTAAATGATGGTGATTTGAATTATCTCCTAAGAAGGTATGGGAAAAATATTGGATGTAAATCCGTTAATTTGAAGTGAAATTCAAGAAAATTTATTTACAATCCAAAATTAAGAGTCGTTTTCAGGATATTTTACAGGACTTTTTATTGTAATCTTGAAGTAACAGACATGTTTTACACTCTTTAGAAACAAAACATACCGGATTTATCGTAATATTATTTAGAAAATCAATCCGTCAGCAAACAAAGCGGGCAGACACAAAGCTAGTATATCGTGCCTACAATAAAAGTATATCGGTAGGTACCTGTACCGAATGCGGTAGATTATCTACCTGTTTATAGTCTTAATACGAAGCTCACCCAATAAGGCTCGCTCCTTTCAAAAATTGGCAAAATAAATAGTATCGAGGTAAGAAAAGTCAGTCTATTCGTACCGTGCGTTGCTAAAACCAAGTCCTGCTTATATACGGCCGACGGTAACGCAACCATAGCGCGATTCAGGAAAACGCCGTCAAGGGACATCGCCATCTATCGCGCTATGAGGAACTATTGGAGCAGTACAACATACAGGCGACAATGCTTAGCTCGGTACTCATTTGTTAAATTCTGAGAGAAAATTAACTAGTTATTCTGTTGTATTAGTTATTTTAGATTCAGTCGACGTGTGATGTTTCGTTATTTCGGCTTTTTTACTCCCTATTCACGTAAACAATGTGGAATCTGATAGATTTCTATGATATTATTTTCATTAATTTATGATCTAGAGCGTGTTAAACCTTTGATGAAAAAAGTTCATAAAGAATTATTTGAAAATTATCGTCCCATGCCCTCCTTTGTATATTCTCTAAAATCTTTGAAACTTATTATTTATTTATTTATTTTAATTTTAAAGAAAGCTTACAGACTAATAAAAAACTTAAATATCATGCATTTGCTTATTACAAGCTTCCACATGTACATATCTACTTAATTAAGAGTTACATATTTGCGCTGACCAGTTACAGCGATTTGAGTAAATAAATTAGGTACAATGTAAAAATATTAGGTATGTCGAGATATTAGGAAATATTAGGAAAGTCAATATCAAAATCAAAATTAAAAACTTATTTATGGTTGATGCCAAAATACTCCTTGTTCAAAATCTTTCTTAAATTGTGTGCGCTGGTGCAGAATAAATCGATTTCCAGGTTTGTTGGTAAACTATTGAAAGCCATAACACTACGTATGCAGAAAGCGTTGCGCCTGTACTTTGTCGACGCGAATGGCACATGGAGTAACGGCCGTTTTCTCAGGTTATTCTGATTAGTGCGGAGAAGTATTTTGCTGAGTAGTTCGGGACAATCAACCGAGCCATTTGCGATATTCATTAAAAGCAGATATCACTAATATTACGTCTTACTTCCAACGGTAAGAAATGATAATGCTTACAACGATGTTCATAGTCGACTGAAAATTTCCCAGCCTTGAAGTCTAAGTACCGCAAAAATGTCCTCTGAACAGACTCAATACGAGATTTGTAGATCTCATATTGAGGGTTCCATATAGAATTACAATATAGAATTGAATAATTACTTAGAAAATAACAATATCTTATGCAGTGAACAAAAAGGCTTTCGAAAATATAAATATGGCTATCTTCGAGTTTTTTTTAAATATAATGACTGCGGTTGATAAAACTACCCCTGTATGCTCCATCTTCTGCAAAATGACACAAGCCTTCGATTATGTTGATCACCAAATATTGGCTAGTAAATTGGAGGCATACGGTATAAGAGGAAACGTTTTAGAACTATTTAAATCTTACTTAACTGATCGAAAATAAATCACACAAATTACAAAATTTCATATACAAACTAAAAAAGAAGAACAGTACCAATCCAAAGTAAGATATGTTAGATAATATATGGTGTTCCCCAAGGCAGCGTACTAGGACTTACGCTTTTTATTACCTACATCAACGATCTCCCTAAAGCAACTGTGTAACCTATGATATTATTTGCAGACGACAGCACAGTAAATATTACATGTAATGATAAAAATCTATTTGAAAACGACATAAATAAAGCACTTACATCTATAATAACATGGCTAATCAATAATAATCTAAAAATAAATATACTTAAATAAAACAAATGTAAACTACAGTCAAAGACCTCAAAATTCAATTAAATTTAAATTAATATATGATAATAATATAATAAATCAAGTAGAAACAGCCAAATTCCTCGGTTTAAATATTGACAGTAGAATCAATAATTGGAAATGTCACACAGAAGACCTTTGTACAAAAATAAGTAGTTTATCTTTTGCGATGTACAAACTGGCACCAACAGTGAGTAGAAACGCATTATTCATGGCATATTATGGACTTGTTGAATGGGTGCTTAGATACGGTCTAATATTTTGGGATAATTCGACAAACACCGACATGGTATTTAAAATGCAAAAGCGTTGTAGTCGGGCTATGTTTAAGATCAAAAATACCGACAACTGTCAACCACTGTTTATAAAATACCATATACTGACACTTCCTTCACTATACATCTTGGAAATAGTTTTATTTGTTAGAAACAATCCTGACTGATTTCCTCTTTTGTCAGACAATGTCACTAGAAATACACGTACTAAATATGAGAATTACTTACAGCCTCACTCTGCGAAAACAGCACTCCTTCATAAAAGCGTGTTTTGTATGGCACCATTAAAATATAATAAAATTCCAGAGGTTATTAAAACTATAAACCAGCCAAAAGAGTAGCATTTTACATACAGCATAGTAACATTTTTCAGTAAGTAACTTCTTAAGTTCTAAGAAGTTACTTACTGAAAAATGTTACTATTATGTTAAAGATTGTTTAAATGATAGTTTCTAATCTATTTGTGTTATATTTTAATTTTGTTAGGCTTTTTTTCTGTCCTAATTGTGTTATATATTTCAAGTGGCTATAATCTATATTTTATTTTGTACGCCAATGTGGTGGCAAATCATGATGAAACTCACAGATTTTCACTTTTACATCCACATTTGCATGTATATGTTTAATGTTACACAGTCATGTTTATAAATAAATATATCTTTGTCTTTATCTGAAGGCCAATTCTCGTAATATAAAACGTTTAAAATCTAGTCGCAGACATCTCGGCGACAAACAAATGTCAAAAACTTGTCAAAATATAGGGAAATTAGAAGTATTTTTTGACAGATTGAGACTGAGATCAGACTGTGAACGTTTTTATAATTACGAGAATTGCCCCTCTGTTGTGTGAGAGTGGCTAAGTCAGACACTGCAATTAGAATATTGGTTGAGATTATTGAGATATTACCTACTCGTACTACTATTACCTACAATATATTAAATAGGTTTTTTGTTTGTTGATTGCAAAGGGGATTGAAGATTTTTATATGGAGCCTGGCATGCCTACTGTCGTACAATTTTGATCTCCTACCAAAATTTTGAAAAAAAAAAAACAAAATGGCGGACAGGTAGGTATGCCACGGATCTTCAAACCTCTTTGGCTTTCAGTGGCTTTGACAAGAGATGTCATTAATTTTTGAGCTGCCGCTAATTTCTTTTTTTATTTCGTACCTAGTGATAAAAACTATATTTAAAAAAACTTGTACGTGTTCTTGTACGTTTGCAAAGCCAGTCTTTATAATCTTTTCTCATTTATTGTATTCGCTATATTCCCAAATTATAACGACAAAAAAACTCAACTCAAAAGACAGCTTGCAGAACTGCACACCCAGCACATAGACATTCTTGACCAGCATCGCGATCTCCGTCAACTAGTGTCAGACTTTCAAACTTGCAGTGACACTCATGACCAGGCACTGAGACGTATATCAGGCCTTGAAGTAGAATTATGCGAAGCACACAACACCATTTCCACCATCAACTCTCTGATAGCCCGCGAACAGGTTGCCAACACCAGTAACCTTTACAACGAGCTGGTGAGCTGCTAGTGTATCTGGAGTGGAGTATGAGAAGCCCACCGTTACCATAGACCTAACTGGGAACGGTACCTTAACTAGAAGTCCAACTCCAACGAGTCATACTAAAATTAAGAAATATGTTAATTAACATACAAATAAAATTAGTAAAAACATCAAAAAGTACAAGAAACTCTTGATGTCACAAAGTGTTCACAAGTTTAACATTAATCTTAGGAAACAACGTATTAACTTACAAAGCCAACTAAATGTAAGTAATAATAAGTTGGAAAATAGCAAACAAATGTTGACATACAAAACCTTCAAAAGGCTTCCTTATTTTCCCTGCTCAGTAATTACTGAGCAGGGAAAATACACTTAAGGAAATATCCTGTAAGTATGAGTCTAGTCAACTAATGTTAAGCAAGCACATGCAGGAGGCCTGTGTGTTGGTGGACCTGGTGCAGTACAATGCAGAGAGGTACGAGTCACTGACAAATAATCTCCCTTACATGATGGCTAACCTATCGGATATAATTGTATTCGCTGATGACACTTCCCTTATTTTTAAAATAGATATAATAGATTCGGATGTATTTCATGTCAACAATAGTCTGGCTGTTCTTTCGAAATGATGTGCTGCAGCAATAATATTTTACATAATGCGAACGAAACTAAATGTCTTAAGTTCGCATTACCAAATTTACCTTAAGTGGGTCTAAATTTAAAACTTGATGGTAAGTAACTAGATGCTATTATGGAAACTGTATTTCTGGGTATTACTTTAGATACAAAATTACAATGGGGTGCGCACATTAGAGCTCTTTCAGGTAGATTAAGTTCAGCTGCATATGCAGTAAGAAAAATAAGGCAGTTGATAGATATAGCCACAGCTAGGTTAGTATGCTTTGCTTATTTCCACATTATTATATCTGGTGTCATGCTGTGGGGATCGGCAGCTGACGTAGATTCAATTTTCATTTTACAAAAGAGGGCAATCCGCGCAATCTATAAAATGGGTCCTCGCGAGTCTCTTAGAAGCAAATTCAAAGAAATTGATAAACTAACTCTGCCTTCTCTTTACATTTTATAAAGTATTTTGTATATTCGCAAAAACTTAGGACTTTTCAAAATAAGAAGCGATTTCCATAATATAAATACACGTAGTAAAAATGAAATTGTAATACTTACATTTAGATCAACTAAAACTAGCAAGTCATTTCTTATAAACAGCATCCGCTTTTATAACAAGTTGCCAATGCCGGTTACAGAACTTAGCGATGGAAAGTTCAAAACCCTCATCAAACGTGCCCTTATTAAAAAAGCATATTAAAAGATTAAAGACTACGTTGACGACAAGGTAGTTTGACAATAATTCCTTAAAAAATTACGATGTTTATTTATTTTTTACATACTTCTTATCTTTCTCTTTCTTCCATAGTCCAATATCTTTGTACCTCATTTGTTCATTATTGGTCACAAGAAGCTATAAAAATGTATCACGGAACTGGTATTTCGGACCTGAGAAACGGCGGCCGGCGGTCGAACATACAAAATAAAATTGCAATAAGGTATGAATTCATAATCACTCAGAGGGGGTTAACTAATGTTAAAAACAGACTGTACTGTAGGTAAATAAATGAACTTCATTGATGGTCAGCGGTTTCAGTTTGAGCCGTTTAAGAATAATTACACTACTTCACTACATTTTCTTTAACCAACATTACAGAATGTACTCGTAGATGAAAAAACAAAATACGGTTAGGTACTACGCACATTATTTACGTCCTTTTATTTCAATGATGCCTGCTTCAGCTTCAGTAAAAAAAAACCTTTTTATTAGCTGTTGCAAATGGCCTGCCAATCTAAATTAATTTCCAAAGCAATATCTACGTACGTACGGTAAGAAAATATCTATAAACAGTAGCAATAGCTTTCATTTTCATAGTTCAAGGACATTAATTGCGTTATTTACGTTGTTGAGCAGACAAATTTTTTGAACATATGAAGCAATGGATTAGCAATATCCTTCAAAATGATTCAGATTGCGATTGAAAGTGTGATACGCAATCAGGGTGCCGACAAGACCTATCAAAGAGAATACGAGTAGGTAGTCGGTCAGCGACACTAGCTTGGATATCTACGGTGACGTGCTTACTCGCTGGTATGCACCAGCGACTAAGCACGTCACCGTAGCGCACTCGCTGCTCGTTTCTCGCCAACTAGCACTTGCTAGTAGGTACTCGCTTCGACGAGGGACAGGTGCTTAATGTTGCAGTTACCACAAAGCATCTAACTTAGATTTAGCTACCTAAGTTATAATTCAAGTAACTTCAAGCATTCAGTATTACTTCTTACCTACCTGGCGCCTCCACCAAAATGTTGAGCTCCTATGAGCCACTGGTACCCTGGGATACGGCGAAGGCACTAAATAAGAAGCCATACAGTAAGTAATCTGTGGCAATACTGAATCGCGCCTATCACAATACTGTATTATTCTCTGCCACGCCTTTCCCAACTATGTTGGGGTGGCCTTCCAGTTTAACCGGATGCAGCTGAATACCAGCATTTTGCATGGAGCGACTGCCTATCTGACCTCCACAACCCAATAAATGGGTAACACGATATCCCTTGGTAAGACTAGCTGTCAGACTTTCGGGCTTCTGACGACCCGTAACGTCTGTCAAAGAGCCAAGAATGACAGCCGAAACCAACGGTTTAATGTGCTTTTTGAGGCACAGAGGGGTCTCGGTATGTAAAGATCACCCATCTACGGATCGACCGCGGCAAGCGTAGCTTAAACTGATCAATCGACCCGAACGGCTGTTATTACTTAGCCACAGCCCCCTTCCCGTGTATTATTATTCATATATATTAAAACAAGCGCCGCTTTTATAGTTTCAAACTGATTCTCAATTAGCTTGAGTTATCACATGCAACAAGAATAATTTCTGCCAGCCTGCAAGATATAAGGTTCCCTTTTGCAGACAACCTTTACGGAACCTTTTTCTTTCTCTGCGTACAATATCTGCTGCAATCATGATACCAATAGTAAAGCCTTTTCTTTTTTTTCGTTTGGAATAACGGAGGGTTATATTGGACGCTTCTAGTACCATGAGTCGGGAGCCCAGGAGATCCTTGTACAATTCGCCGCACCCCCTACTGTTATCAGCCCGCCATGCCTAGCGGGCCCCATCACCAAGTGCGGCCGATCCCACGACCGCAAGTCCTTCCATTACGGCGCGCATACTGCGTGCCACCTTTTTGAGCCTGACCGTTCGAGCGACGACACGGCACCAATTTCGCCGCCCGCAGGCCCCTCCTTATGGTGGTCGGAGATCGTTAAGCACCCTTCGACGCCCGGCTGCTCATCTGGTGTTAGCTCATTGGCTCAGTGGCTCATTTTAAGTGGTGGTAGCCTAAGTCTTAGGCTAGCACCATTTAAAATGAGCCACCACAATTTTCTTAAAAGGACTAGAAATTATTATGTAGGACCAAAAATTTAAAATACCACTTATTTCAATTTTAAAAGCTAAATTTCACTACCTGATCACTTTATAAAAAGTATTCTATTCTATTCTATTCTTTATATTCCTGCAATTTTGATAATGCAATAACAAAGCTCAAACCCAACCAGATTTGTGTACACAATACCTGTCCAGCTATGTCAGTTGAATTGAAAGCTAATTAATCATCTAGTTCAAAGTGAGGTTATTTAGAGAACTTTAACAGTTCTATATCGCAGCGTTTTATTGGCCTATAACTGTTGGACTTATAGAAATACTACAGGTTGAATTTATTTTCAGTCAAAGCGAATGTAAACACTAAAATAACAAAATTATATCCTAAATTAACTAAAACTATTTACAAACTAAAATATAGCGTCTAAATATTCATCCGCATCGCTGTCGACTGGTAATGTACCCAAGATACTGGCGGCATTGCCACGTTGTATGGCAATGCTTAGCCTCTGGCCAAGGTAAAAGCCAGCTGGGAGGCAGTCACCTCCTTCTGCGAAGCAGTCATGCTAGCGAAGGAGGTGGCGGGGAGGCTGAGGGAAAACACCTCACGCCTCAGCCGCCGCGGGAGACGCTCCGGGCGCCGGGAGCCACGTGACGACTCCCGGCCACCGTAGGCGCGGGCCTGCGGGCGGTGAGTAATAGGTAACTCACCGCCCGATCAGGACCAGGCCCGTGCCGGACGGCGCGTTGTGTTCCACGCGCGCCTCAAAGAGATGTGTGCAGAGGACGGGGCCCGATAGGGCCGAAGCCTGCCAGGGCGGCGGGATAGTCAGAAATGGTTACCGCTGCCCTGGAACAGAAAGGGCTAAGGAAGGAACACGGGTGGGTTTTAGTCAGTAAGAGTCTGAAACTCCCTTCCGCTCCACCCAGAGCGGGAGGGGTCATTTGATGATTTCCCTTCCACAAAAAAAAAAGGTAAAAGCAAGCCCTTGGGTCATGGGAAGTGTAAACCAGTCGTTTCGAAATTTCCTTAAAAAGACCATGAGCACTCGGACCCCACGACCATAGGGTTATCCACCTTCCATGGAAATAAAGACATGCCGTCCGGTCTCTTGCCATTGTCGCGTGCCAAACCATTTGGGTTCTAATACAGCTGGAACGCCGACGGTGACAAGAGCTCGTCGAATGATGTCGTTAATGTTTGCGTGCCGCGCTAAGCGACCTGCACTTCGGCTGCAAGACAGGCCGTGGTGTCCGAGGCTGTTGAGAACTCGCCACAGTGACAGCGATGAGGAGAACAACACGGTGCTCCTAGTCGTAGGGAAGCAGCGAGGCGGAAAGTATTTTCGTCGAACAAGTTATAGAATAGGTATTATAAATTTACAGATCAATCATATGTGCAGGCTAATGCCAACATAATTATGTCTCATTAATGTCGCAGTGGTGGCACAGTGTTAATGGCCCCAACTTACGAGTGGTAGCAGGCGCTTTACTTTGTATAAATAATTTCATCAATATCACCACTGCTCTTAAAATGGAGAAGTAAAAACCATGACGAAACCGGCATCAAACAAACCTAGAACCAAAAACTCCAAGACATGTGACATGTACTAACCCCCGCGTAGTAGATTAGGTACAGCCCATCCTGAAAGACTTTTATGATAGCACTTTAATTATACATAAATTGCCAAAGCAATGCACACAGTTTATTGAGGTAAGTTATTTTATTAATTTGACTTGATCTTGAGTCGCCGTTGGTGCTGACCGTGTTAATAGTAATAGTATTCAGAGATTTTTTTTAATTATTAAACTTTCATGGGCAATCCTACTAGTTCCAGCATCACTTCTCAAAATGACCCAGTCAGTGGAAAAGCCCGGCAATTCTTCAATGAAGCGTAAAAATATCTGAGACGCTCCCTTTACAAAGCAAAGAATTTCAATCTCTTTAAGACTCAAACTCAGTAAAAGAATATAATAGAATTTAGGGGAAATGATTAAATTGCACAGAATAATCAGCTGTTAATATAAAAAAGTGTACCGAAGTTTCGGCATTGACATCGGTCGGTGGTCGGTTAAGAAAGGATGAAAATTATGATTGGGGTCGTAAAAGATCACCTTGACTTGTGCAGTTTCAAAGACAATTAAACTTGTTGTCAAGTTTTCTACCCTCCATCTTTCACAAAGTGCTATAAATCAACTAAGTACCTACTGAAACCCAGTGGGTACTTACAGTTATGCAAAACGCAGCTTTACACTGTTTCGAAATAAACAGGACGCACCATTATTTTGAAAATGGACAACACGTTCATGAGAACGCAATGCTACGCGTAAAAATAACGAGGTGCCTAACGAACAAAATGCCTAATGAATGAATCACCATAGTTATTGCATATAGGATTGTGAGGTAGATAGTTAGTAATTGCAGTACTGAACAAACAAGATTCTTATTATTTTAATTTTAATATCTCGTTGCCCATCAAGTAACATAATTACGAAAGCAGAGTAATTACTAATTACACGATTCCAGCGAAACCCTCATGAACGTCTATCAAAAGGATTCTTTAAAGTTTAAAAATGTAAAAAAACTTTTTCAGGAAATATTAAATTTCTCACTATGGTGCTTGTGACTAAGTAATAACAGACGCACGGGTCGGTCCATCAGGTTAAGCTACGCTTGCCGCGGTTGGTCCGTGGATGGGTTACATAATTGACCCCTCCGTGCCTCAGAAAGCATATTAAGCCGTTGGTCCCGGCTATCCTTCGTGGATCTTTGCAGTCGTTACGGGTCGTCAGAAGCCCGAAAGTCTGCCCAACAGTCTTACCAAGGGATATTACCCAGTAATTGGGTTGAGGTAGGATAGGCAATCGCCTCATGTAAAATACTGGTATTCAGCTGCATCCGGTGAGACTGGAAGCTGACCCCAACATACTTGGGAAAAGGCTAGGCAGATGATGATGATTAAATTATTCATATATTTAGAGCATACACGTCCATGAGAATTCTCCAACATCATACATATATATGTACTTTACATACTTTTTTTGCATACGTATGCAAAAACTTCCGAAATTAAAGCGAATATTTTTCCGTTTATTTATCAAACGTGGTTCCAACAGATACACAGTAAAACAAGTTATGAAGTGTGCAAATCTAGCGTCCTTTGGGCACTTCCCAGGATCCTGTGGGTAGCGGACTTTAATGGCCGAATTTGCTAAACAGCAAAAATGAAAACAAGTTTTTATGATTTCGGTAAAATTTCTGTTAGTGGTCTTGCTTCTGGTTATGATGACAACAAACCGGTCAAGTGCGAGTCGGACTCGCCCACCAAGGGTTCCGTACTTTGTAAATTGATGTTACCTACTACAAATTTACGGTTTTCGGATTTTTTCCTTTACTTGTGCTACATGACATTGCTTCTTGCCTTTCATGATTCTAGGTCAACGGAAAGTATCCTATAGGTTTTGATTGCCTTGCGAGTGTCAAAATATGCGGAATAAATGGAATATAAACGCCCGTATCTTTTGATTGCATTGACTTAGAATTTTTATTTTTTCACTGCATCAAGGAGCAGCCTTGCAGCCTTGACTATTTGATATTAATATCAACTTGATTACTCCACGCGTACCTGAGAAAAAGGCCGGTCTTGACAGACGGACAGGCAGACGGACAACGAAGTGATCTTATAAAGGTTCCGTTTTTCCTTTTGAGGTACGGAACCCTAAAAAATAACAATTAAAAAAATCGTAGGTAAATAGCGTCGTATTGATTAACAACGGACTTTGTTATCTACCGTGCTTTACATGAATAAAAAATACCTACCAACGAAATCTCATCAAAAAGCTTCGCGACTCTTTTATATTAAAAAGTTCTGTGATCAAATGTAGAGCCAAGTTTTTCATTCTCAAAACCGTACACTCAGAGGTTTTTAGTTTACATTACTGAATTTATTCATAACTAGTTTTGCCCGCGGCTTCGCCATCGCAAAGGTCGAAAATTATCCCACGGGAACGTACTACCGGGATAAAAAGCATTCTCTGTCTTAAAACAGGTCATGATGGTCTATTTGTGTGCCAAATTTCATCCAAATCCGTTTAGCCGTTTTTGCGTGATTGAGTCATCGCATCTGAACTCATATTATCTAAACATAAATAAGCCTAATCACCCTATAACGTCCCCACTGCTGGGGTACAGCCCTCCTCTCTGTGAGGGGGAATGGGCCGTAGTCCACCACCGCGGGCCAAGTACGGATTGGTAGATGCTAGATGTCGTCAAATTTTTGGTTCTAGGACATGCTGGTTTCCTCACGATGTTTTCCTTCACCGTTTTGAGAGCATGTGCGAACTGTCTGGTTCGAACCTACGACCTACAACTCGTAAATCGCGGCCGTTACTACTGGGCCACCGCTGCTCCTGAACCCTAAAAAGTATGTACCCCACATGTAAGAAAACCAAAAAGACGGTGTTGTAATTTATTTCTAAATGAAAACACTTGCTACCATAATATCTACATAATTTGTGATGCTGTTGGTAAATTAGACAAAACTGTTTGTTTTTAATTACCGTTTAAAGTTATACTCGTACATTAAAGCTAGAGCTAGTTACCTACACCTAAATTCAGACTCGTTAAATCAACATTTTCTAGCCTCAATTCCTTAAGGTTAGATAATGATGAATCAACACCTTTTACTAGTTAGGGGCGACGAAACTGTCCTTCTAGTCGATTCTCGACAGCTTTGACTCTTAGATTGTTTTATTGCGAGTCAAAATCAAATCATTTATTTCAAATAGGCACATATAAAGCACTTTTGAACGTCAAAATTAACAAGAACATAGAATTGATTCTAGTCGCGTTCTATGTACTCGTAAAAGGTAGTTTCGTATGTAGAAGAATGGGAAAAGTACTCCACCGTTACTCTTTTAAAATGTTTTACAATATTTTGTATGCATTAATTATGTATATTATATTATGTGAAGACAAACAACATTAATTATATCATTATGCACATAGAATAAAATTACTATACCACAAAAGGTAAAAAGAATGAAAATGTATCAATGACAGTTAATTATGTGATCTAGATACATGCAGATGCTCACATATTTACAAGCATTGTAAATGTAACGTAAATTCTAACGATTTTTGATTCTAAAGTAAAACTATATTTTGATTTAAATGCATGTATGCACCACAATAAAAAAGTCTTAAAACTAAATAAATATTGTGTGCAAAACGAGTATTTACCTAGACAGGTAGTGTTGCATAGTACTCGTAACCGACCAGCGTGTATGTACAAACGTAAACTAAGCCAAAGGATTATGTCAGGAACATAACAAGTTGTGATCTTTAGTTTCTGCCTCCCTCATGGTAAGGTGTGAGTTTATAATTGTATTGTTGTGTATTTTCAATAACACCCACAGTTAGGCATGATCCACATCCACGCAACAATTCATAGTATTACCTTGGCCCAAGCTTTTTGTATTATTATAATAAATTAACAATAGGTATCTTGGTGGGTTTCTGCAAAAAAAATATGTTCATTTTACAACAGCTTTGTTAAAATTCATAATATCTAAAGGGATTCCGTGCTCTGAATAACAAAAGAGACTGCTCTACTTAGTTTTATTAAAATATCGACAGTCTCGAGTCTAGGTCGGTTCTTGACAAAGGAATCTAACGAATGTCAAATAGTTAATCCCTTGACGTGTTAATAAAGTAATAGTTTCGTGGTTCCTGGCAGCCCTGCATGGAATGAATGCCAGCTGAGGTGCAGAAACTGGTGCCAGTTCGTCGAGTGAATATAAATCAGAGTTTAGGTTCGAACTTCGCTCTCGTTGCGACGATAAGCACGCGTTCATTCGACTGTGCTTTTGTTACTACCGGAGTTTGTGTTCTGTACGTCTATCTACCTACACCTACCTACTTAATCATTTTAAAAACCACCACGAAATTTTATCATACGCCGCGGAAAATACAGATCTCCCTGCATTTTACAGAATCAAGAAGAAAATTTGATTTTCTACCCCGTATCTCTATTTTTAGGGCAGTCTATCTAAGACCATTAAATTGCTGTTTTATATAAGTAATACAATCAAGTAATACTGGTATTGTTTTGTTTCTTTGGTTACCATTTTTTTCTATATTTTCGTGAATTGCAGCAGTTCTTTCTTCTTCTATAGGTATTATTGACACAATAAAATAACTCAAGTGCCCAAATTAACATTAAATCCGAAATAACATTAGGAACACGATAAAATAAAAACTTTAATTAACACATAAATCGGCTTTTATGGGGACGAGAAATCAGGTAATTAGCAGAAGACATTGTAATTGCTATTACAATCTGAACACCTTAATGAGCAGGGATTAGAGTTAAAGATTTGGTACATTCGATACAAATTATAACGAAATGGGGTTCAGTTTGAAAAACTTTTGATAAAATCCTATTCTCGGGTCGTTCAGCTGCTCTCAGCTCCCATACGGCCATACCTATTGCTCACCGAGCTGTAGTAACAAAGAACTGAAAGGATTTTATCCTCTTTGTAAAATACTTTAACGCCATGACAAAAGTGTATTTCCCAGCAGCCCGGTGCAGCAAAGCAGGTTCAAAGGAACGTTTCACAGTGGACTTTGATATGCTGAAAGCGAATACACAAATCGTAAAGGCTACTGCTACGGGTACATGCAGGCAGGGAACAATCTGGGTAAAGGAATCTCATTCGATCGGTCCGACTGCATGCGTGCGCATACACTGGTTTGTTTCTCCAATAATAGATAGAAATTGGCCGGCGTATCCGCCCGATATATCTTGAGGCCGTAACTGATTTTGGTCGGATCTGCAGACCGACCGAAAGGTAGAAATCGAACATATTTGGTGTGTTCGGCGCTTATAACGGGTGGGCCATTTAAATTTCAAATTTGAATCGGCTATAAAAAAAACTACTGATTATTTTTTCATATTTCTGGTTTTATTGGAAAGGTTGAACTTTCTCATTTAAGAATGGAACACAATATCATTCATATGACTACCACGACTGGCTCGACAGTACCCCATCCGATCAACCTAATTTTTCAGTACATGTTTGTTTCGGCTTGAATCTCTTCAATGGCAACTACGATTTCATGTTTCAACGCTTCAATTGTCTCTGGTTGGTTTGCATAACATTTATCCTTAATGGTTCCCCACAGAAAATAATCCAAAGGGCTCAAATCACAGCTCCGAGGCGGCCAATTGACATCAGCATTCCGGCTGATTATTCGATTTTCAAAAACAGTGCGCAAAATATCGATGGTTACGTTGGCTGTGTGACATGTGGCTCCATAGATTATTTGTGGCCCCGTCTTGTTGAAACCAATTGTCAAGAAGTGCGAGAAATGTTAAGTTCCTGAGAACGATGACGAGTTGATGTTGATGGATGTTCTTGCACATTCTGAGCCACAGCAGCAATGTTTTCGGTTGAACGCACTGGACGAGAACGTACACGGGATGCTTTGACCAATAACGATCAATTTCACGAACTCGCTTCACAAATTGACGCGCAAACTGAACTGAAGGCAAATCATTTTTGGAAAATTTTCCACGTAAATTTCATACGGTTTGCGCTAAAGACTCACTACTTTGGAAGTTAGTTTTTAATATTTCGCAATTTTGTTCGAGAGTAGGTTCAGCGGCCCATTTTGCAAATATCAAACATAAAACTAACTTCCTCTCCAAAAATGAATGTCACCTTTGAAAGTCAAAGTAATCGGTACTTCAAATTTAAAATACTAGATGGCCCACCCTGTACAACTACTACAAGGTGAATTAAAATTGCTGGCCAACTTAACGATAAAATTAAAATATTTTTTTCAAACTCATAATTTACCCATCACGTCTTTGAAGTTTCGCCAGCTAATATAATTTGACCCTGTATAGAAGGTATGACCCTGTGTAAGGATCGGGTCGTGATGGCACAGTTTATATATAATGGTCCCGTGCAAAGATTATAGTAATATAGATGAGTCCCGTGGTAAGGCCTCGCCTCTCATGCACGAGGTTGAATTCGAACTTATCTTAGACATTACTGACATCGTAGTTCGCAGGTTCGAACCCAGACAGGCTCTTTACTTTGTGCATATAACTTCATCACCACTGGTCTCAAAACGGTGAAGGAAAACATCGTGAGGTAATGACATGACCTAGAACCAAAAATTCGAAGACACCATCCGCACTGGACACGCGGGTCCAATTCCCTCTAACAGAGAGGAGGGCTGTGTGCCAGCTGCAGTGGGAACATTATAGGCTGATTACTGACATCGCTGAAGGAATAACCTCCTGACGAAACCTGAACTTATCTTCTATCTATCTATAATATAAAAATGAATCGCTGAATGTGCTGCTAAGCGCAAATCTTGAGAACAGCTGAACCGATTTCACTAATTATTTTTTTACAATATTCATTGAAGTACGAGGTAGGTTGGGAGTAGGGTAAAAGTAGGGTAGGAGTAGGATACGAGTAGTGTAGGAGTAGGGTAGGAGTAGGGTAGGAGTAGTGTAGGAGTAGGGTAGGAGTAGGGTAGGAGTAGGGTAGGAGTAGGGTAGGAGTAGTGTAGGAGTAGGGTAGGAGTAGGGCAGGAGTAGGGTAAGAGTAGTGTAGGAGTAGGGTAGGGGTAGTGTAGGAGTAGGGTAGGATTAGGGTAGGGGGTAGGACACCACGCGAACGTAGTAGCGACGGGCAGCTAGAAATAATTTATATGGCAAAACAACGTTTACCGGGTCAGCTAGTCTATAATATAAAAATGAATCGCTGAATGTCTTGCTAAGCGCAAATCTCGAGAGCATAATAATATGAGGATGGTTATACGCAGAGAAAAATTTAAAAAATTGCCTGAAAACGTCTACAAACAACACTTTTCTATACTTACTTATTTTGTTTCGGGGTGGGTCGGGGGTAAGTCGCGGGCAAAAGCTAGTAGTTAATAAAAGTCTGAAATCGCCAACATGGCTTGAGCAAGCGTGGCGATCAATGCTCGCTTTCTCTGTATGAGAAGAGACCTTTGCCCTGCACAGCATTGGGACAATAATAGGCTGGTTTTACATATAAGATACCTATTTAACCTCAATTTGAATCGCGACATATTCGCCAAAAATGAAAACAAATATGACATTATGGAAAAAATAACTTTAATTCCTACACAGTAAAGTTCAGTTTACGCTACAAATTTTTATAACTTTTTCAATAGTGCTAGTCACTCTGAAATCAACTTAATTAAGTACCATTAAAATAAAGTTGATATTTGTTTAACTTGAAATAACGTCAATTTGAAACATAAATAAAATTTGAATATAGATAACTGCATTATATTGGATCACATACTTGTTACACATCTCAATCTGACTACATTGATTACCGACACCTACCTACGGATTAAACTTAATCTTTCTGCGCTAAATAAGGCAGCTGCGCTGCTCAAGCGCACCTAACATAATTACGGATTACCAGACTTACTAATTTACTATCTACGCGGCGTTGTCATAACTTTAATATTATTTCAAGCTAAGCTAACGGGGTTAGCGGCTAAGAGGCGAGAGAGTAGGCACTGGCATGAGATAAGCTAGGATTCTATTATGATGTAATTAGTAAATGCATTTGCAGTTTCTTCCCATCATCTCAGACCTGCCTACTCTGTCAAATAGAAAAAACTTTGTCCCTTAAACTCAAAACTGTGGCACGCTTTTTCATCAATAAAACTATTACAATGCACTTCAGTTCACCCCATAACAATGCAAAACCTAAAACCGGTAGGTATCCGAAAGGGTTTGTTTAATTTTTTTTTTTAATCACATCCATTGACAACAAAGTCAGTAAGTACCTATATTGCATTTTCACTATCGACGATGGAAAGTTCAAGCCCGCATGTCAGATAACCAAATGTAGTGAACCCAATTGTCACATTGCTTGCACAGGCTTGTGCTAAATTACGACCAGCCGATCGATTCTATAAAAATCTCACCGTGAAAAGTTAGGTGAAGTGAGCTGTCAATAGTGTCAATCCCTAGCATTAGTTGGAATGACAGCTCACTCCACGCTCACTTCACCTAAGTTTTCACGGTGAGATGGTTAGGTACAGAATTATGGGACTAATTAAAACGTGTCTAAATAATTCAATTATGTGTCGTATTTTTATCAGATTATCAGTTCGATAACATATTTTAAGACACAAACTTGCCCGAGGTCTGAACATAGTCTGTCAGGTTTGTGATTTATGGAGGTCCTTAGTTCAATACCATATGATACCCGTATCTAAGCCTAGTCACGGCTTAGATACGGGTATCATATGGTATTGACATAACCGGATGATAATTTTCCAAATCAAACCACAGCACATGCGCAAGTATCTTAGTAGTACCTAACTTAGTATTGTCATGAACAGCCGGTCGATTCTGTAAAAAGGTCACCGTGAAAACTCAAGTGAAGTGAGCATGATGCAACTTGTCAATAGTGTCAATCCCTAGCATTATTTGAAATGACAGCTCACTCCACGCTCACTTCACCTGAGTTTTCACGGCGAGATGGTTACAGAATCGCACTGCTGTAAGTAGGCAAAGCCAAGGAAATAAATTTTTAGGCAAATTGACAACCAACTCAAATCATCCGTACATTCAAAACACAACTATTCTGTAACAGTTGTATGAAATGGCCGTAACATGGCGAATTTGGCATAACGTGTCAATTTTAACGAGTATACCTACCTACCCACGTTGTGGCACAGTGTGGAACATTTTACCTCCTACACATCGAACCTTCGTTATTTGATTGATTAACAGCAACAATAAAGACATTTCGACCGCCCTGACAGTCGACTCGCGGCCACTTTGAACTTAAAAATCCCGGTCACGTTCCGAATAGGACACAAGTGCCCGCGATGCGTAGACAACATGTTTGTTTTTTAAATAAACAATGGAATATTTGTAATGAAAGGGCCATGAATGGACAATGTCATGACCGAAACTATTCATTTAACCGAAATAGTTTATCTACGTTTTCTAGGTAAATTACACCTTTTTATGTAACTACAGGCTATGTAGATAGAAAACGTGACTTAATTTGTGTGGTTATCGGTTGGGTTATAGTTATGGGTATGGGTTTTGAATACTGTTTACGTGGCCTGAGCAAAAATGTCCTGCAGGCCTGATGCATGCGTGTCGTCTGTCGAGACAGGTCAACTCAAAACTGCAATGGCTCCTTCTTCAAAAGGCTATTCCAGACAAGGCCCTGCAGTATTGTTATTTTCGCATATTATCTTAATAATGTTTGGACTCTAAAAGAGACCATGACCTCTGAGTTTGTTTCGAGATTTCTTCTAAGAGATCAGTCGGCTAGGAAATGCCGGCGCCATCTAGTTTTAAAATATTTACCAAAAAAATAGGCTTGTAAAAGTGTCCTCGAAGATCTTTGTACGGTCACCAAAGGAGATAAGTAACCAGGGCCGTCGGATATAGTTGAAGTTTGGCAAGAAACCGATGGATGTTTTCGAATGAAATTTAATTTCATTAATAGAAAACAAATAAGTAGTTTATTTATCAAATTAAATTTCATTAAATAATATCCAACGGTTTCTTACTAAACTTCAACTATATCCGATGCCCTGGTTACTTATGTCTTTTGCCGACTGTACCTACAGAAATAAACATTTCATTTCAATTCAGTATTGATTTATCAAGATTTACCAACAGCTTCTGTACAATATTATTAGGTATTAGCGCTGATTTTGATTGATTTTTCAAGGTTTTTATGCTCCAAAGATTGTTACAATAGTGTCTACAATGATCTTGTTCTATTTGTAGGTACATAGATCGTGATTAATTTTTGTTACTGCTATAGGTACAAACTTAAAACATAAATGTTCTTATTTACTTATTTTGAGTTGACATGAATTGAATTATAATGTACAGACGCCAGCAGGTCAAGCTACCCGAAACTGTCAAATTTTCCCAATCAACCTTGAACCTTAATGCTTTAGCCATAAAGATGAAAATCAATTAAAGAAATTTGACAGATTGTAGTAACTTGATGTGCTGGCGTCTGTACATACATCGTTTAACTACTAGGTATGTTAAATGTACCTATGTGCAAGTCTTAGTAGGTACCTATGGACCCACATATTATTTAATGTTTAAGTTACAAAATGTACGCTTTATTATAATGGGGTTTATTCATAAACGATGAGTAAAGCTATGTAACGTTTAAACGTCAGAAATGTATGGTTAAACAGTCGCTAATCACTGCATAACTTTAAGCAACGTTTATGAAAAAGGGGATTATGTTTTAATAAAATGAGCTAAGTAACGTGTAGTCAGCGTAAAGATATTTTTTTATTATAAGTACCTACTAGGTAACAATTAGTACAATACAAAGTTATATTGTGTGTTTAGGTCCCACGTATTTTCACAAGCTTTTATACTTCCCACTTTCTGATTGTTAGGTGTCTGCTAGTTGCTACCTTGGGCATAAGTATTGCCTAAAAATAACTCTTTAAAAACATCACACAAATATCTACCCACCCTCTGCGTATTGAAATAGTGCTTTGCAGAGCTTGTTGTATTGTGTTCCTAAGTCCTCATTAGCATTACTGGAAAATAAATTATAAATTAGCTCTGCTATTTTTGTCGTACCTAACCTAAAATACAAATTGTAGTGTTCACGGTTTTCATCTTCCATTTCATTGGGATAATGGCTATCTACTCATTGTGCATACCTACGTGGAAAAGGAGTTAGCATCCATAAAGTGTGAGAATGCTCAATCAATCAATCAATCATTTATTATTTGTAATAATAGGTAAGTAGGTACTAACATGACATCACGCCTAAATATCCCGAAGGGGTTAACAGATGTATTTACTACTCATATTTTACTAAACCAAAGCTAATCCAGTTCAAAAATGCTTTTAGCATAATTTCAGACTCACTTTTTTTTCTATCTTTCTAAGAATGACGCCAAACCACTATCCGCCCCCACACCACCTTGTATAGGAAGAACACGACTGTGGTATGGGGCGGATAATGGTTATGTACCAGTACCACCGAAACTAATAAACATATAAACACCGAATTTGGCGCCCTTTTAACCAATCGACAATAGACAATAATATGACATCCGTGATCAACTGTCGTCCTTTGTTTCTGGTTCCAATTATGTACTCAATCGATAATCCAATCATTCGTCTAACCGAGAATATCATCTGCTTTAAATGTTGCCAGTGTTAAAAATAACGTTGTCGTTTAGTCGATTATTGTTGAAGTGTTGATGTTTGGGTTTGTACTTTGTTTTATATATTCTTGATCCATGTGATGAGATTTTATTATTTTATTATTAATAAATAATAGAAAGCTCAAATATTATTTAAATAATAACATAACGATGACAGATTCTTTCTTGAACGCAGCCAATGTATTGTCAATTATATATTTTTAATCTGTGATTTAAAATTTGCCAGCTGGGCGGTTCCGATATTTATTTTCATAATTTTAAAATCAAAATATATCCCTATAAACAATATTGTAGCAACTAGTAGTTCTTGTTGCCAATAGGAACATAAGCCGTGACATGTAAGTACTCTAATATCATTAATTTAATATTAATTACCTGCTTGTCATTTGAAATCAATACCATTGTACTTGGTCCTCAAATTCTTGCGAAAGTAACTAAATGAATTAGTGCAATAACCTTTCAAATTATGGCTATATTCATGATGCCGTTTGCTCGTAAAGTTACAATTTGCGGAATGTCGAAATGCAAAACAAATGTAATAAGGCTTGGAGTCCGAGAAAAAAAACCAACATTAATTATTTTATGTGGTAGGTAGTTGCAATTCTATTTTCTTTCGATTTAGCAGACTGTAAAACATAAGAAAATGCGGTTGTTGTTTCCTGATATGAATTTTTGGATAACACTAACCTACTGCTTAATACTCAAACATGACTCAGTTGCAGCCACAGATGAGTCTGATGCTGTCTCTGTCACTAAAGGCTTACTGTGTGGCGTTTGAGTAATATGTTGGCATAACTTATTTGAACTGCCCATTACTTAGTTTAAAAAAAAACTGCATTGGATTAAATAGTTGTATCAATCCGTGTAATCAAAAGTACTCGTAGGTCCCATATATTTACTGAGTTTACTTAAAGTTTAGTGGGTTTATAACGCTTTCTGCAGGACTGCACAAAGGCCAAAACCTGTTGTATTGGAAGAGCACGAAATTTGGCATTACTAAAATTAATAATCTTTATGGACATTCTGAACAAATATGCAGCGAATATTTCGGGGACCCAACATGCAAGGAAAACAAGAAGTACCAATTTGTTTCCCTGACATTGTCTGTCCCTCCATTGTTTTTATAATTAAATATAGGTAAAATTCCATAAAATTCATTCCAAAACCGAGGAATGTTTTCAAAGCTACACTGCTAAATAGAACAGGTGCTTCAAAAAAATTAACCTCGTGAATTCCATACAGGCTCTTCACTTACAACACAAGTGCTTTTTAACTAGAAAACTATGAACAAGTCTAATTTATAAAAATTGAATTGTAAAGGGTTAATAATAATCAGCATACAGACTAAAATATTTCTCATAAAATTAACGGTAAAAAGACACCCTCTCCAATGAGTTTTTAAGCATACAATTTGACTTTAACAGTAATCACTTTTTGAAAAACCGATGCAAGTTTTTCTATACTTAGTTTCTATTGTAGGAACATCATAGTAACATTGCCATATAACAATTTTTGAAATTATTTTACCTATTGTTATAGAATGATTATTTTTACTTTATGCCTTGAAAAGTAATAGTTCAATCATTATGGATTGAGTTTTAACTGATTTCCTATATTTTCATTATAATAAAATAAAATTAAGATGTTAAAGACTTTTAAATAATAATATTTTATTGTATTTGTATAGATAACTAACTATTCACACTAGGCACTAAATTAAATGACTAAGTATACAAATAAATACAAAAACTTTTAAATAATATGTGCCGTAACTAA
Source organism: Apamea crenata (assembly GCA_949629185.1). Taxonomy (NCBI): domain Eukaryota; kingdom Metazoa; phylum Arthropoda; class Insecta; order Lepidoptera; family Noctuidae; genus Apamea; species Apamea crenata. The sequence goes on from OX451351.1 coordinate 20,575,568, forward strand.
AATGTATTTTCAAATTACATTTTGTGGAATACATTAAATGCCCAACTAGGACTAGTCTCCTGCTTCCACTAAGTAAGAAATCATCAAATTAACTAGATTTTTGTTAAATTATTTCATAAATTATATGACCTCAATTATTTTCAAGTAAAATGAAATTATAGCACTTCAGATTTATTATTTAATTCTAACTTTCACCATATTATAAACATGTGAAAATGTACATAGTACCTAACTGATATTGAATAATTAAGAATCTAAAAACTCTTTGGTAGGTAACCAGTCAAATATTATGAATCGCAGAATTACTCACCACCCTTGGTTGACTGCTAGAGAATGCAGGTATTAAGTCTGTCTTTGTACCCTTTTTTTGCGAAAAGTTTAAATAAATACATAAATTACTATTACCTTATTTTGTATTAAAAGTAATCCTACTTTCGTCAGAATAATAATTTATGAAAACTACATTTATTATAAAACAATGGCGCCCGCCGCGTCAGACTGTCTGAACGCGATAATCCTAAAAACTTGAAGCAAACGTATTTTCATACGGTTTCCATCAATGGGCGCAGTGATTCATTGTATAATTCATTAAGGTTTTGTGCAAATTTGCTGAAATATGAGAATGATTGTAGAAGATGTCGGATAAAAGCATGCCGACTGGGAGCTTTGCTTGCGTTTTGCCGCGTAATCCAATAGGATATTATCCGACATCCACGCGGGTGAAATCGCGGGCAAAGCTAGTGAGGAATAAAATTAAAGTTTGTCAAAAAATAGCACTGCATAGCACAGCGAATGTGTTGATTACTATAATTATCACATTATAATATGTTAAGTACGAGTTTTTGGCTTGAAGCTTGTGCCGAACTGGATATTACGATATTTATTTTTATCTATATATAATAAGCACTAAGTATTTAAACTTAGAATCCTCTAATACTGTATATTTTCCTTTTTTAGACTGCTTTGCGTGCTTTTGCTTAAATTAAAAATTTTTGGGGTTTTTCATCAAAAATCCAATCCAATTACAATTTTTCCTGCATTTTAAGTATCATCTTAGTTAAATTTACTACTTAAATTATACCTAAAACTTAAAAAAAATTATTATAAAGTTGGAAAGAATATGGTCCATACAAGGCAGATCTTCGGCTTAAGTTGACCGTGACCTGCCGCCATTTCGCATAAGTAATTATACCCCGTTTAATTTTGTGCACTATAATCCTAAAGTGAAAAAAAATGTTTGTCTTCATGCTTTAGTATGCGTTAATTTAATTTGCGAGATCAGTTTACTACGCTTTGCGCTGTAGCGTTGCAACATTGATGTATTGCGATGTGGTGTCGTGCGCCCGCGTCAGCTCTTCGTTTAGCACTGCGTACAGTCACCTGTGGTTGCGTGAGTACATATAACAGTAGCAACTTGCAATACATGCCGTCTGAGAAACACTCTGAGGATTGTCGGTACAGATGCACTAAGCATTTAAATTGGATTATGTGTGTCGAGAGACACCGCTTAGCGAAACGGGATGAGGGGAGTTAACACTCACTCGACTCTAGTCTAGATTATTATTCCAGTGTCGCAATCGAGACCTAAACTATCACGTATCGAATGTCCTTATCCAATACTATCACTACAATGTTATTGCGTTCATGTACGTGCGTTATATGACACGATAAGAGCATTTTTCCATTTGAAAGTACTTTTAAAATGATCTACAAGCGACTTGTGCAAACGTTTTAAATCAAGAAATACAACGTGTACATAAAAATTTGCTACATATACATTATAGAAGGTGTTCAGTAACCCATAACGGGTATATTGCCATCAGCGATTGCCGTCGCTTTAAATTGACAAGCGTGCCACAGCTATGCTATGAGTCACGGTTGCCTACCCACGTGGCGTGGTCGCCCTCGCCACTTCGCGACTAGTTATGTTTTTTGTTTGTGTTGTAACTAGGAAATATGCACAGTATATTCGGCGATTCGTTAAGGTTTTGTGCGGCCTGAATACAAGTATTTGGGCTTATCGTAAAATAAAAACAGTAAAGCACTTTATATGAATGTAACATCGCTGAGCCCTTCAATTAGGCTGAACTTACGTTACGTTACTAAGTTAATTTATGGGAGCATTAATTCTAGGATTACCGGATTTGATTACCTACTGAATTGCGTACTACGGCTCTGCATTTTGAAAAAAAAAAACTTAATTTAAAATAACGCCTATTCATCATTATTGACAGCCTTTGTTCGACCTTCTGCTTAGTATAGCCTACCATTGTAGTTTAATGAAGGTCTTCCGTACGCAAAATACGCCCGCTACGGACACCAACCCGTATTACCTAAGGTCTTACAGACATATAACAGTGCCTTTGGCATAGCTCGTGGTGTGATTTCAGGACACAAAACACTAATTAGCTAGCGACAGTTAATTAAATCAAACACCTAATTGGTAATAGGAGCTTCCTCTAGACCTCAAGCTCTAAGTAAATAATACTTAGAGTGCATTCCATGAGAAATATAGAAGTAGAGCCAACAAAAAGAGATTTAATGAAATCCTGTAATAGACGAAAACTAACTTATTATTTTTATCGCTTTGTTTCTGCTACTGCGAATTATATTTCTTATAAAAGTATAATGCTATGTCTGCTTGCTGCTAAATAGTAAATAGTATATTTTGACGGAAATACATTTTTAAATTGGTATTTGGGACATTTTAAATGGTCGGTAATTAGAGATGAGGCATAAAGGGTAGCTAAGCTACCTGCCTTAGCCGTTGTAACTGCAGAAAAACTTTCTTAAAGAGCATCTCTCATTTTGGAGAGATGCTGATGAGTATATATTAACTGCATTCACATGGAAAAATAGTGAAAGAAGTTAGAAAATCTCCAATTCAACCCTCAAATTGCCACCCTGTACCAGGGCAATTACGTCATAGCTCATAGCCTCCAAAGACTAAGTTCAAATCGATGTGATCGTGTAGTTTTACCTGTACTTACTAAAAATATGCACATACAATGGATTACTGATAGCATCTAATTTCTCTAACAAATGGTCACGACGTCAGAGCTCTAAATAAACCTTTGAAATACAAACAATTTTGTTCTGTAACAAAGACTACTTCTTTTTTTCAGTTAATGTTCGAGCCAGTTGGAGCCGAGACGTGTTCTTCCCACATATTTAGACATACTACAGGTACTTATAACCATTCATTAATAAGGTAGTTATCACTAGTATCTTAAAACTTACAATGCATTCGTTTGCAAGAAAATACAGTTTGTTTTTTAAAGTCTACTAATCGTTGAAACTTGAACCTTATAGCACCCAAGCCACAATGTAAGCTTTAAAAATCAAAGTGAATTAATAAGATTTAATTTGCTGATTTTTTTATACAATCACTGCACGTATCTTAATGCGGTATGATAGTTTTCTCTAATGCAAATGGTTAATTAAAACTATAGATAAAGTGTGCGTTACACGTCTTTCAAAACGCTGCTTGAAGCACGCTCAGTCTTTAGCATTTTAGTTCTAATTTATAAATACCTGCTTGAAAATTAAACCAAAACTTCACATTCTATGAAACACAAAAAACACGACGGCAACAGAAAATAATCAAAGTAGGTATGTAATTTAAAAAAAAATCGACAATGTAACCTTCACAGTATTATTAAAATACTACCTTCCTTGTTATCAATACTTTATATCGAAGCGTATACCGTTTGTTAATAGGTCCGTATAATTTTAACTAAAATAAAATAATAGTGCTTAAGTAATAAAAAAAGTACACTTGTACTCAAATTATAATTATGTCATATCCCTATGTGTTTTACTGTGTGTACATAAATAATAAAATAAATAAAAATATTGGATCAATAACTGGTAGGAAATCAAAAAAGTCTTAATAATCAAAAATAGGTTCTTCAGCCCTGCCTTAAACCGAGATTACTCAACTTAAGGTCAAATTTGTCACGGCGCTAAAGTCATTAAATCATCAGCGCTTAGTCATACTTACTAGCGATGACGTTAAATCTTATACCTAGCTCTAATAATACTATAGAATACTGAAACCTGATTTGTTTGTTTATCGACGAAGCAAACAACGGCGAGACAGCATTAGGCTGCCTCCCTGAGTGCTTTTCACTTCTATAAACACAAAATAGAGGAGTATCAAATTGTATTCAGCTACCGAACATAATTATAGGTATAGTATGATAACACAAAAGCTCTAAACATCAAAAGTATAGTCTGACTGGCTATGTCAGGTAGGGACTGCAAGGTTGGAGGCTCAAAATATCGTAGCACAAATCGGTCGTGCCTGTGAATAATTTAACCAGAGCAGACTGAGTGGATGCAACTAAGTCATGTTTATTCAGATCGTGAAACACCTGAAAATATTTTTATACGGTGGCTAGAAATGAAAATTGTAGTCTAGACCCACAGCACGGAAATCTTTTTTGCATGTTTGTACCTACTACAGTAAAGTGTTCGATTTAGGGATGTAAAGCTAAATTGCGTCTATTCCATAAATGGATACTTATTGAATCCAATACCGACACGCATAAATATACCTTTACTATTAATGTAACCACTCAATCTTCATCATCGAAACGGAAGTTATTAAATTCTTTTATACACACATACATACACTTCTCCTGGTGTGAGGTAAAAAACATATTATATACTTGTTTACCATTGAGCATACGTATTATAAAGGGTGTTTTTTTTAGAGGTATACAAATTCAAAATTAAATAAAACTCCTAAAAATAAATTTAATTATCATGGTATTGATTTTATTTAAAAGATATTCTTATGACATAGTGCTTAAAAATTATTTCGGGCATATGGGCGCCACGGCTGGCTCGAATGAAGCGTAATCGGGAAGTCCAATTTTCGAGCAACTGGGGCAGTATATCGGCAATAACGCGGCAAATGTTGGCTTGGTCTAACGTCTATGGTTTATCTGCGAAGACGTGTGACTTCACATATCCCCAAAGAAAGTAATCCATGGGTGTGAGATCACACGATCGTGGAGGCCAGCTCACCGTAGTTTCCCGTAATAAATTGATGGTGTCACTCGCTGTGTGGCATGTTGCACCATCCTGTTGAAACCACAGCTCTGCCACATCAATACGATTCAACAGGGGAGCTAAAAAGTCGGCAATCATGGCTCTATAGCGCTCTCCATTGACGGTAACAATCTGGCCGGTATCATCTTTAAAAAAATATGGGTCAATGATTCTACCTGCCCATAAAGCGCACCAAACAGTGACTTTTAATAGATGTAAGGGCGTCTCAATAAAGGCTTGTGGGTTTCTTCACTCCAAATTCGGCAATTTTGTTATTGACGTAGCCGTTTAAACAAAAATGAGCCTCATCGCTAAACCAAATTTTGCATTAAAAAAGTGGATCTAGCTGAATATTGTTTTCGGCCCATTCACCGAACGTACGGCGCGCATAATGGTCACGCGGTGTCAGCTCTTGCACAAGTTGGATCTTGTAAGCTCGCAGTCCAAGATCTTTCCTCAAAATCATCCACAAAGTGGATGGGTATAGCTCTTATTGCTGTGCACGATGGCGAATCGACTCATTCGGGTCCTCTACAACACTACGCTCCACAGCAGCAATAACTTCTTTTGTGCGCACTGTATGGCGTCTTTGTGGATGCGTATTATCAACTAGAGTGTGCGCGGTACGAAAACGATCCATTGTTTTCCGAATAACTTGCTCAGATGGCCGATTATGTCGACCGTAAACTGGACGTAGGGCACGTTAAGTTTGGGCAAACTGAACCATGGTTTTCAAAATAAATTTGCACAATTTCCAAGCGTTATTCTGAAGTAGGTCAATCCATTGTGAAATGGCAAAACGTACTGACCACAAATATACCGCCAACTGTCAAATTGACAATCACTAGAAACAGTGTTGCCAATTAAAATTATATTTTTTTTTTTAAACCAAACCTCTAACAAAAACACCCTAAGTATTGAAGAGATTCATTGTTTAATAATAGAAGCAGTAAAGATGTATCTGCAATACCTACTCTTCTAGTTCTTACTTGCTATTCACTTGCTGTCACGGAAAGCGGTGGAAGCTAGAATAGTATCCCTATTTCTGTACTGTGATTTCGATTTTAAGTTTGCGCGGGTGCAGTATTATTTGTTAACCTGACAGCTGTATACGACACCCTAACATTATTTTATTTGATATGGATAGGTTACCAACTTGACAGGGTATTCAAGGTTCACCTGATTTCTTGGAGAACGGCTCAGTAATGAACGATTTCAAGTCAATTTTCTTGAAGATAAGTGTAGGTGGCGAGCTCGAGATAATGGTCTGCCTCAGGATAGTATGCTGGGTCCACTTTTGTTCAATTGTATACATATCAATAGCCAAAAATACACTTAAATGGCTACTACAATATTCTGTTATACTTCAGGATTTGTTTTTATGTTTATTAGCTATCTCTGTATCATTAAATAATTAATTAGAACATCCACGATGATAATGATTTCACCACAATCTAGCAGTGACACATAACTTTCCAGAAGTCATACTAGTAGTAAGTATAACTCCAAAGAGTAATTTTCTTCCTGGCTTTGTTTCTCTATTGTGAGTTAGTTGTGGCCGAATATGGGACAGTACTTTAATAAGCCAGAAAGAACCAGAGAACAACCCTCAAAACAACATTTTTGTAAGCCTATGAATCATACACGAAAATGAAATAATAAATAATCCTTGATAAATGAGCTACATTTATCAAGGATTATTTCATTTTCGTGTATTTATTTCTGGCTTATTAAAGTACTGTCCCATATTCGGCTACAACTAACTCACAATAGAGGAACAAAATTACTCTTTGGAGTTATACTTACTACTAGTATGACTACTGGAAAGTTATGTGTCACTGCTAGATTGTGGTGAAATCATTATCATCTTGGATATTCTAATTAATTATTTAATTATACAGAGATAGCTAATAATGTTTTTGTTGCACATCATACGATATGATCTCTTTTATTAACCACCTAGCGCATTTAAATATCAAACACAATCTCTGTTTCGCGCTATCGCTTTTTCCGTGCCAGTGAGGCTATGAAATATTCAGTGGATATCTAGCCGATAGGATTGTGTTTCAGCACAATCAAAACATTTATTTTTCATCTGCTATGAATTTCCCTAGCGCCTACTTGTATGTACTTCGCAAAAAAAAAATATCGTAAATGTGTCGTGTCACGTGTGCTATACTGTTTGCTTGGACGTAGTGTCTAGTAGTCCGTCTGTTAAACCGTTTCGTCTCGATCCAGTTCCAGCGCAGGCTAGCGTATAATATCACCGAGTGCGTAACGTGAATTCGAGCTCACTCGGTGTTCTGATTTCAGTTTTACGATTATTCGATGTGTGATTAAATGGTGACGCCCACTTGTGTATATTCTAATATTCAACAATAGTAGATAAGGTGAGTGACTCTGAGCAGTGTGAACTTGTGTATTTTACAATTTCTTTACCATACCATAACACATGTATTAGAGTACCGAATTAGAACTAAGTTACTTAAAGAAACTAGTCAATATGGTACAGCATGAAAAATAGTACCTAAACCTGCCTAATTTACCTAATACAATTTATTAAACATAAATGTATCGGTACCGGCAGTAATTCTGCGTGAGTCCGTTTAGCGCGCATCTAACTCGCGGCATGTTATTCTATTATGATGTGAAGAACGCGAGCGGCCTTCATGCTTAGTGGGCGGATGACCGCGGAGCGCGCGGATCACCGCGACTTTCACCTACCTGCTGCTGGTTTCATCAAAACAAAACTTTAAAACATTACGACTCCGCCGGTCATTCGTACGTTTTATTTATTTTAACGCGTTGTAGCCAGTTCTGGAAGGCGAACAGTTACTAGTGCATCTTGCGTGACGCAGTGTTGTGAACGCAGATAGATTAGAATTTTCTTTTGATCATATTTCATCCATTAACAGTTTGTGCATGTGTGGTGGAGCTGCGGCTGGCTTTTGTACAAACGTTTTGTTAAAGGGTTGCTTACATATTTTATACTAAGCTCTTTAGCCCTGTTTAGTGTTCTATCATAAAAACATCCTATCATACAGGTTGACACTTGAATTATTAAAAATTCATACTTAGACCATCATGATTTTAAATAAAAAGATTAGTCATTTATGATGTAATTGCCTGCACATCAGATAAAAATGCGGTGATTGCTATTCAAAATTTATGTATTAGCTTAGCACGAACGAAATAATTGGTTTTCCGTCTTATTAGAATAAAATCTTAAATAATATTTTTTCAACAAATCGTACCGGGTACCTACGTAGTCTTTTGTTGTTCGTGCTTCATATGAGGGCGTGTGGCCCTTCGGTAGAGTGTGTGGAGCTGATGGCGTGACCGCGCGTGTCTGGTGCAGAGAGGAGCGCGCAGTGAGCAGGGGCGAAGGGCGAGGGGAGGGCTCTATATGGCAAAGAGTCACCATGAAGGTGGATGCCGACGCCAGAGAAGCGCCCGCCGCACCGCCCGCTGCTCCCGGAACGCCGATCGCTAGTAATACAGAATCACCTGTATCATCTCTGGACGGTTTGTTGGTTTAACACTAACATACACTATGAGCACTGTAAATATTGAGCTTGCATTCTATCACACCGACGTCATCTTGAATTAATTTCTTTTGTCACAACACTAACATGGCTGACGCTGCTTGAGTTCTAATTTATTAACACCGAACACCACCGCTTTTTTTAATTAAGTATTTTGTATTACTAGATGTAGTTCAGTGATAGACATAGTAGCGACGGACTTGGGACTAGAGAAGCAAAAGAATATATCACTATGTATTTTATTTTATAAAATACGATAGAAATGAAAAGTGTTAAAATATTCGTCCAAGGTAAACTGCAAACGGCTAGGTATATTTTTTGTTACATATTGGTTAACAATCATACGTAGGCATACAAAAAAATGTTTTATTATAATAGCTATTTAGGTACCTACCTACAAAAAACAGCAGCTCTAAACTGATTGTTACAAACGTTTGGCGGTGGCTCTTTCCTCAAGGGACCTTTTCAGACAATAACCTGGGCTTGTGGACTTTATTATATAGACCTTGACCTCTTTTTTATTTCTTACCTTATACCGACTGGCATAAAGTTCCTAGTACAAAAATCATAACCCTCTGTTTTGGCTTTGACGTAGTCGGGTAAAAATTGTAAACTTAGAATCGGTTTTTTTTTTAATTTAGAATTTTATTTATGATGGAATAGAGTTCGAAATTCACAAAAGGATCAATTTTTTAAAAAGGTACTTAGCGTGATTTTATTGTTTCTTCTTCTACTGTGAAGAAACACCGTCCTTGTCTATAGGTACTTTATATTTAGACAAAAAATTACAATGAGCCTGAAATTTATTTCATGTAGGGCATTGCTTGGGCTCCTCATATAAGGCAATAATAAAAAAAAACTTTTGTTAATTTTCCCATATATACCGGTCTCATAGAATCACAAAATATCGTAATGAATGGAATTGGAATTCGAACTCACAATCTCTTGCTTGTAAATCCGGCTCCTCATACGTTGTAACTTGTTACCAATAAATAAGTATTTGGAGGGAGGTATAAGTAAATAAAGTTCTTTGACATGTTTCTCCTTTGACCAGGAAGCAACATGGCTCAGTCCTTCATAACATTACATCTGTAATCCCCGAAGGGTTAGGTAGAGGTGTATCCTATAGTAGGTACACCCACATTTCTCTCTTTCATGTTACTCTTTAATTGTATTATAAATTATAATAGGTGCGTATTACGTACTATAATATAATGACAAAAACTTAATAAGACTATATCAAGAATATGTAATTATAGATAACTTAGAACTCAAAACGTGTATAAAATAAAATATATTTGACTGTAAGTACGATCAAATTCATTGTATACCAAATTGACACACTACGTTAGTTTGTCGTGTTGTAGGTATTTAAGTATCATGCAACTGTCCAACAGTGTGCACTTTTATTATTTCTAATGTGACGATAATTACGAAAGAACCGGAGTTGCCGACATAGCTAGCAGAGTAAGCAAACTGAAGTGGCAGTGGGTTGGCCAGACGAGTCCTAGAGCGTAGACCGCGTATCGGCAAGCGTTAGTGTGGGACGCCCCCAGCTCGATGACCGACGGCATAAAGAAGGTCGTAGGGACGGACTGGATGAGGAAGGCGGAGAACAGGGTGTTGGGACGCAGCCTGGTAGCGGCCTATGTCCAGTGCGATAGGCGTCTTCATATATTTCCATACATTATACTTCGCTATGTCGTCGTGATGCCGTGGACGTCCACGATAATATCACGTTAGAAATTATAAAAGCGAACATTGACAGTTGTGGTTTGAATAACGGACAGTTTATATTGGTAGACAATTTGATTGACTTTACATCGCATAAGAAAATTAATGCATACCCATCCGATCTTTATGTAATACTAAGTTAAAGTAGTCCAGTACGTTTTTATTGGGTACCTACTTAGTTAGTTCTTTTTTTTAAATGTTATTACGTACCTTCTATAGTTAAGAATCCACAATATATTATTTTATCTATAATCTAAGTACTTATATATAATATTTCTTATATAACCTACATAATATAATTATTATTTTTCTTATTCTGGTTGTTATTCGCCATTAGTTTCGAGGAGTAACATTTTGTCCGGAAGCTCTATAATTTATTCCCTCTACGTCGATTCCCGTTACATTTCATTACCTCTCGAGCACGTGATGAATTGACCTACATTCTATGGTCTTGTTATTTGGTCATCTAGATCTAATTTAGTCGTATCATTGGCGTAAGTCCAATCAATAATCACCTAACATCGTGAATCTATCCGATACAAAAGGATAACGATCGCAGTTCCGAAAAAATATGTAGATAACATACAATATCAGGGAAATAACAGAACCAAAATAATCTTCCTCCATGCAGGCAATTGTGGGCAATTCAGGACGAACTTTACCTGTACGAAGAATCTAATTATATCTGTATCTAGCCTGTGTTGTTCCCAACTTCCCACTGTAGGGCAAAGGCGTCGCTCTCCCTTTTCCACACACTTCTGTCCTCAGCTAATGTGGGCTAGTCCTTCCCGTAGGACCCAAATTCCTACAACCTTCGTCTTACCGCGATGTCGATATCTTAAGGGTTACTTTATTCAGCTGCTAATAAGGAGAAAAGCTTGATTTCATCAGCGGCACAGCAGAGCTGATAATATCTTTACACTGATAAAGAATCCTTTGCCTGCCCTGTTTTTGCCAAGGATTGTTAAGTTTCCATTTTCAAGACAGCCAGTATTTTGAGGACAGCAGGTCTCCCTGTTTGACTGGAAAGTGACATGGTTGATGCTGTCGAAAGCTTTACGTAACCGACGTTTACCAGATATCAAAGTGTTTTAAATTCTGTGCACTTTTCAATACGTTTGCCTAACGGAGTCAACGCGGCCGGCCGGTGGAGGGTGGGTTTGACAACGCGGTCAGTGGTGGATGGGTTTCGATCAAATATAGTAGGTACCTATATTTTATCGAAGTGGGTGGCCTATAATAGTATTTTTGGGCTCAGTTTTCACTGCCATTCTAATGTACATTTCTTGTCTATGGTAACTAATTACTAAATACATTACAAATTAAACGTCGAATAAGCTAAAACGGGTACAGACAAGCAATTCTGCGAACCTAACACTAACACATCGCATAATATTAGCGTAGTACGTTCTCAGAGTGAAGCCCTTGAGCACGAGATGTTGCGTGAGGCAGGCTCGTTATAGGTAAACGCAAATTCGATGAGTTCCACACTCGCATTCTGAACTCGCACTTGTAACAAGCAGAAGTGGCGGGAACATAGTACATACAGTAGTTAAAGACAAATAAGGTGAAAAAAAAAGGTTTTTTACAAATCGTTAGCCTTGTTTGTGTACTGTGCTATATTATTGGTTGATTCATCGCTTGAGGGCGGTAAAGCAGTTGGGGTTTTCATGATCATAGTTTGGAGATACATATGTATGTTTACTTCGTAGTAAGGCTAATTATTCCTTAAGTTTTTTTGTGACCATCATTAAGGAAGTAAGGAATAAATTTTTTTCCTAATGTGCGCAGATTACCGGATACTTGAGCCTACTACTGACACAATTCCGACGCCCGACCGGGCGTTGTTAGCCAAACTGGAGGAGGAAAACAGAAGGATCGAGGCGGACGCGAAGTGCCCCTCGTTGACTACCGTGCACAGCCGCAAGAGCTCCGATACTTCACAAGTATCTTTAGCCTCTGGTAAGTTTCTGTTATATTACTACTTGCTATTTGTAGCAAGTATAACAGACCCTAATCAGAAGATAAGGGTCTGTTCTTTGTAGCAAGTAGTTTCAAGTAGTATATTTTGTTTTGTGTACGGGAGTACGGTACCAGTAGAGAACAACTGGTACCGAACTCCCGTACCCAAAAAAAAATTCGATACATACATATAAATCTGGCACACTTGCGAGAAAGACACTTGCGCGAAAATACATTTCCGCGCATGGACTTTTCGCGACAGGACACTTGCGCGAAAGACTACGATGTGATACTTGCCTGAATCTACTTGCTCGAAAGAACAGGTATACAGAAAAATTGCGGAAACGAGATTGTTTCAAAACATCACGCCTGTATTCTTTCAATGGGTTGGGCAGGGACGTATACTGTGAATAGTATACCTACCCACAATTCACCAGATATGTGAGACAGACTGACTTTCGCGCAACTGTCCTGCTACCCATACATAATTATAAGTTACTAGCTTCTTTTGCCCACGAAATCGTCCGCGACGAAGAAACATAATATGACACTCGGCAATAGTGTAGCTTCCTATTAGTGAAAGATTTTTTGTAATCGGATCAGTACTTCTAGAGATTATCTACAAACAAACAAGCAAACAACTTTACCTGTACACAATATAAATATTAGTTATTGTAGACAATATTTATATTTGTGATATACAATATTAGTTTGCCATGATTGACTGACAGCCTAAACCGCCGTCAGAACCATAATGATGTGGAGACCATTCTTAAATGGATATATAAATTGGACTTCGAAAGGTAAAACAGGTTGTTTACATACAAATTCATGGGCAAATTATAAACCTTACTCACACAAGTTAAAGGTCTAAATTGCAATAAACACAAATGTTCTCCTAACTATTTGCAAAATTATGGGCCTTAGATAAACTGTAATGAATTGACACATTTTTGTGACCTACTTCTTTTCTTAGACAATTAATAAAAACTGTTATATTCTCACGACTGTGTAATCCGCCAGTTGCGTAAGTAACAGGAAAATAACTCTTGGCAGTATCTTGTTTAGTTTACTGATCGCGACATTATCTGTGGCACCCGTTCTGAAACCAGATTCGTTCAAATGAAGATACTATAGGTTTATTAAAACTAGCATGTTTCTTTTTAAAACATTGGACAATCTAGAGGGTTTTAAATAAATCTTTAATATTTCTTGGCTGTTCACGTTTAGTTTAAGTATTAAAAAAATAAAGCTTTATTTCATTCAAACCTAAACTGTTTCGGTGACTAGAATGCGCAACTGTCAGATTGTTATCTCTTATCAGTAAGTAACCAGTGATGATAGCATAGATATTTACTTTAACGTATACATCCTGTAAATACAGTGTTTTATAAAAATGAACGATCCAAACATTCCAAACAATTTATATGATGAAACCAAAACTGTGTTCGAATTTTACATAAGTTGTGTCCTAGAAAACTTGTCATTAGGTTGGTTATTATTTTAACGTACATAAGTGTAATGCAAATGTAGCCTAAATATGTGACGCATCGACTAAGTATAGACATTTGTTTGAAGTACGAACGACTTACTTAAATAAACTTTTTCTTTTGTATCGACGCTCTAATTTCGCTTAGTTTGCTAAAAATATAGCAAAAAAAAATCGGGAATAACAAACTGTCTCTATAATAGGTTTCAGTTTTGCGTTGATTGTTTAATGTCATGTGAACAACACACAACGTACAGTCGCAATCAATAATAGATTATTGATCAGCTACACACACTTTATTGGTACAGCTGCAGTTTTGCACCTGATCCTAACATAAACACTAGGAAGCGATGAGAGGCTGACTTGCATTTAACGTTCGTGAATAGTAAACTTATTGCTACCTATGGTTATCCATCATTCTCCTGCTTTTGTCCTAATTTGAGGTCAGTGCAGTACTCTAGCAGCCATAAACAAAATGTATTATTTTGATTTGATAGTCCCACAAATTGATGATGAATGACAATCAAGAATAGTGTTAGGCCCTTTGTACACACAAGTTTTTCCGTGCCGTGAAAAACTACGGTTTATTCGCCGTGTGTAGACCAGTCTTCAATGTTCTATGGATTACTATGGAAGCTTTTTGACTGACATGTTTTTTTTTAAATTCGGCGAAAAGTCTCCGTGTCTTTAAAGCGAAAGGAATACTAAGTGAAATATTTGTCTACAGCGACAAGCTCGAGCCATGACGCGGAGGCGCGAGTCAGTACCAGCGGCAATGGTGAAGAAGACTTGTGGAGTTTGTGGGGACGCATCGTCAGCAACTGGGAGACCGAGTGGAAGCGACGCAACCAGTTCGTACGGGATTTGGTGCGCCAAGGAGTGCCGCACCACTTCAGAGGCATCGTGTGGCAACTGTTGGCTGGGGTCGACACATCCCCTGAGAAAAAGCTCTACGCTTCGTATATAAAAGTTAGTATTATTATACTATAATATAATATGTAAGTGGACCAATATTCAAAAAGCTAGAAATCATGTGGAGAGGCCTTTGCCCAGCAGTATCATGATGGAGAATATCAGTACCAGTAAGTAGAAAAGGGTCCGAATACGATTCTTATCGCCAAGTCCTAAATCATTTTCTAATTGATCTATTGTGATTGCCGTCGTCCGAACTGTGAAAAAGCTTTACAAAAAAAAAAACCACCGACTTCCAAAATACTTAAAGAAGTTTTTATTTGTCACTTTTTAGTTGTACCTACCCCACACAAATTCAAATAACACTATTTGCTATGTAAATATCAGTGACAGGAGTTCTGAGGTAACAAACATAAAAAATAAATATTCAACCGAATTGAGAACCTCCTCCTTTTTTTAAAGTCGGTTAAAAAGAAATGTCGGTCGATGATATTATCTCAGACACTATCTATTGTTGCTGATAGAATTAAGAATTCTGAGTTTCAAGGATTAAATCTTTAGATTTTTCATATTAATGTCAGTGTACTGTATCTCAAAAATACTAATACTTGTAGAAGTAAAATACATCTTAAACAAGTGATATTGAATTGAAAACTCTATAAGTATTAGATTGAAAAGGATCGGTAAAAACACCTATATCATAAATTAGGGAATGAAACTCAGTCTCTTATCGAACACAGTCCATCATTAAGTGATGTAAGTCTCCCACAACTCCACACTCCACACTCCACACTAAATTGATTGTTGTATTTGAAATGTTGATTACCCTTTCAAGAACTGGATTTCAATGCAGCGCAAACAGTTGTCGATTTCTATTTCCACCTTTCACCCTAATGTTTGTTCCAGGCGAAATCTGCATGTGAGAAGGTGATCCGTCGTGACATAGCACGGACATACCCTGAACACGACTTCTTCAAAGAAAAGGATGGTCTTGGACAAGAGTCTCTGTTTAACGTAATGAAAGCATATTCATTACATGATCGCGAAGTAGGATACTGTCAAGGATCTGGGTTCATCGTTGGCTTATTACTTATGCAGGTCAGTTTTATTCCACACATTTCATAATATACAGCGTGGCAGGTACATCGACGTAGGAGGGTTCAGAATCATGTACTGAATCCATATTCAGTACATGATTCTGAACCCTCCTACGCCGAAATTCTTAGTCGGTTATTAAAAAAAAATTTGCTGTTCCAAACATTTTGACCGCGTACGTATTGCACTTTTCTATGAAACATCAGATTATTTCAACCGACTAAAATTGTCTACGCTAGGGGGGTCTAGAATCATTTGTGCTGAATTTATGGTTAAAGTTTGCGCGCCCATGTCCGTGCCATCCTGTATACAGCGTCCGAACGTTCATATTACATATTGAGCATTAGGAAGACCCTCGGAAAGCAAGTTAAGCAGTTGGTCCTGCGCCTGTTCTCTCTCCGGTCGTGTCAGATTGTCGTCCCATCGGAATATAAGAGTGAGGGAAGAGAAAGTGCACCGCGCCGAAGGCTTGTGTCTGTTCAGTTTAGCCGCCATGGCCGAAATACGATCTGGAGGACTATATCATAATATGTATGAGTGACACATCTCCTTAAACTCGTCGTGCCTTATTTCCGGTATCTGTTCTTAGGTAAGGTGAGCAAAAATTCATGTTTTTTGTAGATCTCAGTGCAGGACAAAGGCCTTTGTCTTTAAGTGGGACAGTAGGTACCTATAGCAATTATAATACATAAATATATTTCCCAAAACAAATATTAAAAATATTGATATTATCTATGCGATAATAATGCAGATACGGTTCCCAACGTGGCTGTACAAGATGGTAATTTTTCGACGTTTTTATCATGATTTTTTTTTAGCCTTCTTTGTTTTTCAAACCTCCCTGTCTTGTGCGATCTCTGGCCATGTTGGCCATACTGTTATTAACAAAAACGAATTATTTAAAAACAATAATTCATATCTTTTCCAAACAGATGCCGGAAGAAGAAGCCTTTGCAGTATTAGTAAAGATAATGCAACAGCATCGAATGCGCGACATGTTCAAACCGAGCATGGCAGAGCTGGGCCTCTGCATGTTTCAGTTGGAGAATCTTGTCCAAGAGCTGCTACCCGACTTGCACGTGCACTTTCAATCACAGGTGCGTTTACCACACAAAGCTAATGCTGGCGTTTCACTTGACGTAGCTCGCTAATACAAAATCAACTCTATCACAATAACCTTTGAGTATATTTTATACTACTTAAGTAACGCCAACATTTGGACAAGTACGCCAAATGCCGTATACAGTACACAACAAAGACTAAACCTTGAAACTGACTGATGGATAGGTTGAATGGAATACAATGGTACACTTTTTGTCACTAAACACGCTATCCACTTATTGGATCCGCGTGTTACCGCAGCCACATTTCAATGGTCAGATGGTAGGGCGAAAACCACAAACTGACAACACATTTTGATGGACGGATATTATTTCTGTGGATACATTACTGTGTCGTGTTGTGTCGGGATATACCAATCAAACGATCTGTTCAGGACTACGTCAAATGACAACGATTTTTGATTGGATAACACGGCGTCAGAAGGCGTCACGACACGACACAACGCAGTAATATGACGGCACACATCCTAGTTCAGTCAAGTTCACCGTTTCCTCGACAGGACTCATTTTAGGTCCATAGGATTCCTTAGACATCGACGACATAGATATAGAATATCACTTGTAAACAGGTACTTGTAATGTAGTTGGGTAATACTTTCCAAAAAAATCGTACCATGACAGCTGCTCTATTGGGCCCCAGGCTGACCAAAAAGTTTGCTTACGCGAAGGAGATAAAGAAAATATCGCGTTTACTCTTGTCTCTTTATTATTATTTAGCGACTTCTGTATTACTATACTCTGTCTACGTTAATCATTGGTTTTTAATGATGATTGATTGATGAAATTGTTAATGAATGATTGTTTGCAGAGTTTCAACACATCCCTGTACGCTAGCAGTTGGTTCCTCACCCTATTCACTACAACACTAACGTTGCCGCTTGCTTGCCGAATCATGGACGTATTCTTGTCTGAAGGAATTGAAATAGTATTCAAGGTAGCCCTCGCCTTGCTGACAGTGGGCAAGAATGATCTGCTTTCACTGGATATGGAAAGTATATTGAAGGTGAGTGAAATAACATGCAGGAGCCCTTTTATGAGGTATTAATGCTACTATGATTCCAGTCCTAAAAAGGGATGCTGCTATCAGTCATGTATAGCTTCATCTCTCTCTTATTAAAACGTCATAATACGGCCCCTGTACAGCTAGTAAATAAAGCACATCGCGTTGTAAAAATGTCGGCTTTATAGAGCCTCATCTCTGTCAATCATCTCTGCGAATCAATTGTAAAGCTTGACGTGACATATTAACGGTACTCTGGGAACTGTAAAAATATTGTGAAGTTGGTTTACCTTGAAGTAATAAGATTGGAGTACTAATACGCATAACTATGTGATCAAGACATCATAAGTTGGTAAGTCGCCCTATAAGTCTAGCTTCCGCCGATTGAACAATTGCTATGATAAGATGCCGCTCGATGATCGGCGGATTGTTAACTGTCCGTTACTATCGAAAAACGGTATCCGGTTGATCAACAGTGATCCTTCACTATTGAACAACGTTCAATTAAAAAAGTCAATCAAACACCTGTCAGTTGACAGCCTTGATTGCACCTTTGGTCCGGTGCAGTGAATATGATGTGCACATCATCGCCCTATTATTCGTTACTATATGCCTTCTATTCTACTGACGAAAACCACTTTACTTTCCCATATTTACAGTACATACAAAAAGAACTGCCGTCGAAAGCAGAGGCTGATCAAGATATCTTTATGAACCTCGCGTATTCTATCAAAGTCAACCCAAAGAAGATGAAAAAGCTTGAGAAAGAGTACACTGTTATCAAAACTAAGGAGCAAAGTGATATAGCGGTGCTGAGGGTAAGAAAACTTTAAATAGCTTGGGAGTTTGTGGATTGTCCGTCTGCGTGGCCTTCTTGAGGCGTGAGGTTATGGACTAACAAACTAATCAAACATATCATCACCGTGATCCCGCACTAAGTGCGAATATTCATGAATTTTGAAAACTGCAATAAGGATCGGTAATGAAATGTGAGAAAATGCACGTGATTATTAATTTTTCTTAACAACTGAATGTCTATATTCTTGGAAACATGGTATTTATTGTAGTGCCTGCGTCAGGAAAATCGCCTGTTGAAGCAACGAGTAGAACTGCTCGAAAAGGAGAGCTCGGGATTGGCTGAGAGGCTTGTGAGAGGGCAAGTGGACTTAGCGGAGGGAGAGGAGGAAACTTTCGCGCTCGCCCGGGAGGTGCAGGCTTTGAGGAGGGCTAACGTGGACTCGCAGCAACGGCTGGCCGTCGCTCAGGACGAGATACGTTCCCTTGAAATGACCATCGCTGAGGTGAGTAGCATGATATTGAACAGTGGAGTAGTGATCAAAATGGAGTGTTGATTTTAGGGTGAACATGCACACGTCGATAACGTAAACGCGTTGTTCTTAATTAATAAAATGCTAAAAAAAAAAATATTTACACGGGTTGTAACTTTCAGTCCGTCATCATGATTTCAATGTATCACAACATTCGCTGACTTCTCCCTGTTTAACTATCATATCATAACTATTAACAAATATCACCATAACTAATATCCGTGTAATTTCTAGAACAACTCGCGACAGTCATCTCTAGAAGGCATAGAGGGCGGTAGTACACAGAAAGGCGAAGAGTTGGCCCGTTGTCT
Organism: Apamea crenata; assembly: GCA_949629185.1. NCBI lineage: Eukaryota > Metazoa > Arthropoda > Insecta > Lepidoptera > Noctuidae > Apamea > Apamea crenata. The sequence continues at coordinate 20,595,123 of OX451351.1, forward strand.
TCAAAGGGAGTTGGTTCGCGCAAGACTTCACGCGGCCGAACGAGAGGCCGCTGAGAGAGAACTGACGGCCCGCATCGCAGAACTGGAGAACGAAAACAAGAGTCTAAGGAGGCAGCGAGTCGATAATAATGTGGCTCATTTGCAGGTAATTAGTCCATTACATATCGTATCTCGAAAAGCACACACACGCAGCACAGATAAGCCGTCGGTCCCAACTGTCATTCGTAGATATCTGACAGTCCTTACACGTAGTGAGAAGCCAACCAGTCTTACCAACGGGTATTGTATTACCTAATAGGTAACTGGGTTGTGGAGGTCAGACAGGCAGTCGCTCCATGCAAAATACTGCTATCCAGCTGCATCCGGTTAGACCAGAAGTCGACGACCCCAACATAGTTGAGAAAAGGTTAGGCAGATTAATTGATTGGCAGGTAATGTTACATTTACAGAATATAGAGAAGTACCCACTACTTCTCTCCACGATACAACCAGAAGATTAGCAAGTTCGAACCTATCATTTGTAAATTTACAAATACGTCTGAACAAATTCTTAAATAATGAAGGGTTTATTGCTCTTGTCTTGATGAACCCCTATCATAGGGATGTTCCTTGACTTAGTAACAATAAGACAACAAGCTGTTCCTCTTATGAAATAAAACGAAGTCTTCTCTTTGTATACCATTACTGCTCTCAAACGGTGAAGGAAAACATCGTGAGGAAACCGGCATGTCCTAGAACCAAAAATTCGAAAACATGTAATATCCATCAACCCGCACTGGGCCCGCGTAGTGGATTACGGCCCACTCCCTCTCACAGAGGGGAGGCCTATGTCCCAGCAGTGGGAACATTATAGGCTGATTATGTTTATGCTTCTTTTTGTAAAACTTGGTACATAAGATATTCAAATAAGGTCTGACAAGTGATGTTTTTTTAATACCACTGCTTGCTCTTGTATTTTCGTAATACCGCAAATGTTTTCAGGACGAGCTAATTGCTGTGAAGCTACGCGAGGCTGAAGCTAATTTATCGTTGAAAGATCTGCGGCAACGCGTGACGGAGATATCTGAAGCGTGGCAGCGACATCTACAAGTAAAACACATTTATTATGACATTCATTGCCTATGTTCGGAATTATAATCGGAAAGAAACGTGATGTATTATGTACAGACGCGTTTATAAGTGCAGATGATACAATGCTGTGATTTTCTTAGCTCAAATATAACACTTACGCATGGATTAGGTCACAGATGATACTTATAGACATTCTCATACATGACTAACCCCATTTGGACGTGAGGTAGGGCTGTATTTAAGGTATAAATCGAAGTGTCGCTCAGCAATATTGGCAAAGGGTTGTACTTAATCAGTTCAATGACATTAATTACAATGAGTTGGTTATTACGGACACCGAATTTGAAACATACGGCACAATGGACATTGCTGAATCGCCAAATTAATCTATTCTTATGGGGTGTACTGCACAATTAGTATGCCCGTTTTTGTGCTCATATCATAATATCATCGAATATTCCAGGTTTTTCCAACTCCCGTAGAGGCTTTCGAACTGATTATTTCAAAAAGTATCTCACAATATTTTTTATAAATGTGTCCCTCGTTGGTCTAGTGGTCGCAAGCGCTACTGCTGAGAATGAGGTGCTGGGTTCGATTCCCGAGTCGGGCAAAGTGTTACTGGGTTTTTCCATCTAGAATTGCTTAATGTGCGTGTACGTACATCTCTGCCTGCAAGCCTTCGAGGAATACAAGCATGATGTTATGTGTGTCTGTCACACAGTTAATACTAGCATAGACAGCTTCATAAACTCTCATAACTTAGTCCATTGTGTTTTTGTTTAGGATAGAGGATTTGTACCCATAGCTGTTAATAAAAAAATATTATTTATCTATTTATGTGTTCAGGAGCACAGGCAAGACGTGCCAGCGACGCCAGTACAATCCAACGTGGTGTCCGATATAATGGCGACGCCTAAGAAGTTGCTGCGCGCCTGGGAAGGCCGCTCCGCAGACATGCAAAAATTGGAGGAGGAACTTATGACCACTAGGATAAGGGAAGTCGAGGCACTGACTGAGCTTAAGGAGTTAAGACTGAAGGTAATGCTGTTAAGTTTTTTTTTTATAGCTAGTTGTTGGGCACTCCGTAGTATTACGCATCCTCTTGTTTTTGATACGTTTGTCTTGAAAGCGTTAATGACGGATTCATGAAAGGTAACATATGAATGAATTTTCAAAAATCGCTCCTTCATGTTCGCTTACAAAGAACTCGTGCGCAAAAATTCATGATTTTAGACCTAGCGGTTTACGGTGTGCGTCAGTGAATGAATGAACTTTAAGATTTTTAGTAAGGGGATGTCGGTCACCTTCTTTAATGCTAACATTATTTCCAGGTAATGGAGCTAGAAACCCAGGTGCAAGTATCGACGAACCAGCTGCGTCGTCAGGACGAGGAAGCTCGCCTTCTTCGCGATAACCTCGACGCGGCGCTTCAACGCGAGAGGGCGCTGCAGACGCGCCAGAGAGAGTTCCAGCACAAATACACGGACCTGGAGAGCAAGGTGAGCATAAATGTTGGTAGATACAAACTTTTTTTACTTAAATTCATGACATGGTGTTCATGGTACGACATTTTTGTCATAACATTTTTGCTTGTTTGTTGTTTTTTTAATGCTTATTAATTGTTATAGCTTGAATAATTAACAGTCTTCTTGAAAATCTCTCTCTTAATCTCTCTTTTTTCATGTATATTCTGGCATAACTTCTTTTAAATATCCATAAATACAAATGCAGTTTGAATGTTTCAAAAACTGTAGATACTTGATAAACTTGAAACTTGAGAGTCGTAACAAGAAATTCTCCAATCCAATCCATCTTTGTATTACGATTGTGAACGCTATGACGTCACATTCCACTTTGACAATCTCATAGTGCACGTGCTGTCCTGTTACTAGTGATTGACTGATACAAATATGATCGCATGAATAACTTGTATACACACACGAAAATGCCCAAAACCCGAACATATCGTCTTGAGTTGCGTTCATTTCGTAACGTCATTACATTCATTACCAACATTATGTAATTGTTTTTTGTTTCTTTTTCCAAAATCATCAATAATCACTCCATTTTAATGAGTGTTTCCTCACCAGGCTAAATATGACTCTATGCAAGCGAACATTCGAAACATGGAAGACGCTCAGAGAATAGCCGAGCTGGAAACTGAAGTGTCTGAATATAAATTAAAGGTGAGTTACTTGTTTACATAGATTACTGAACCTTCCAACATCCAGTGCGAGTGCGGTGCTTCTGATCAGACCATACCCCACTTGCTGGAGTGTCATAGATGCGCCCGTTCACCTGCACCTCGGGTGACCTAAAGAATGCTACGGATGCCGCAATTAACGTGGGCACCTACTGGCCTCAAACTACAAGCCAGGCAGTATGGTTTGATTAGCACACAGCTGGGTAACACTTACAATGGCAATTGATGGCGATGCCTTTCATTTTGACAGTTCAGCCACGTTCATAGCGTTATTCACATTGTTTACCAGAAGAATTTCTCAAACCAATGAAGCAATGGATTAGGAATTCCTTTTAAAACCTTCCGATTGTGATTGAAAGTGTGTTACGCAATTAGGATGCAGAAAGATCGTCATGGTATCGCAACAAACGCTGTCCCTCTCTCGTCTTAATGTAACCTTGTTAATAAGTTTATATGGTTTGAATTCTTGTACAGTTTTGTGTCCTACAACATAGATTTTATTCACAATGTGATGGGGTCCAGTCAGCTGTTCGTTACAGGAATTGATAGACGCTAGTGATGGCGCCAAACACATAGCTGAATTCTAAGCCGAGTTAATTTAGATTGCCATGGACACGCTAAGAATGCAATGTTATACACTTGACTATGAACATGTCACAATTTCTTCCTCATCATCATCATCATCATGTCAGCCGTAAGACGTCCACTGCTGGACATAGTCCTCCCCCAAGCACTCCACTTCGACCGGTTCTGTGTTTCTCGCATCCAACAGGTTCCTGCGGCCTTCACAAGGTCGTCGGTCCACCTTGTAGGAGGCCTTCCAAGGCTACGTCTTCCGGTACACGGTCTTTCTTCCTCACAAATCTGTAATTACCCACCTGTGTCATTCCAGAATGAAGTGATGGCAACTGAAGGCGAGCTCCGCAATAATATGGACGGCGACTCGGATAGAGTCCGCGAGTTACAGGAGCAAGTCGCTGAACTGAAGGCTGAGGTACGCATCCATACTTGTTCCACACCACTGTGACATACACACTCACTAGTCACACATACAGGTCGCACTACAATGACCCAAGATGTACGCAAAGATAAATTAGAAAACGAATTTAAGGGGAAGTGCCAGGGTAGACCGCAATATTCAGTCTCTCTCACGTTTTTTGCAATTTGCAAGTCAGAAGTCAGATTTTATGTTGATTAAAATATGATTCGCGACCGTAACAAATAAGCTTTTTCATGTAATCATAACACAGAGATAACTCATGATAGAGTGACGTGTTGATGGTTCTAATTCTGTTAATACATTATTTGTTATGGCGGTGAATCATAATTTGATCAAGACATAACCTGACACTGACTTGCAAATTGAAAAAACCTTAAGAATAGTTGAATTTCGCGGATTAATTTAGTGCGTCCATCTTAAAGTAACATAACGCACGTTTCTTAGTAGCAGCACGAAGGCTGAATTTGTGCCCGATTGAAGGCTATAGCCTCGCGCCCATGAGGCTTAAACATAACTGGCGAAATGTGGGCACACTGCCTAACCCTTCGGGGAAAACAGGCGTAATGTTATAACGCGTCTTGACGCTTTGCTTCTCTAACAAATTATAAAATGAAGAATGATAATGTTTTTTGAATTAACTTGAACACGCATAAACACAGAAATTAATGTGTATTACAAAAAGCACACAATACTAACATGATGATCATGATTATTAATATGTCGTTTCATGTTTGAGGAGCGCACAGTGTGGTCGATCACTCGCTATAACAACGCTTCGGTCATTGTAACGGCAACGCCGCTTTGTCTGTGGGAGTCACTTTGTACATTATTGTAAAAATGCGATGGGAACACAACACTGCTATCTATTGTTCACTGAGTCACCGACATTCAATCCGTACAAGCAGATATACAACACGCAAAACATCTGTTTAATTTGCATAAAACTTCTGAACTACTATTTCGATTCACAGTGTTTTTAGACGTAATTTGTGGGAGGTTAGCCCTTACCAAGAACAATTTCTTACCTAAGACTAGTCTTTTATATTTTACACATATTTTACTTTCTCAATATTTCATGAACAATGTTTAATAAAAACCTGCAATGATTCTGTGATTGTAGCTTTGTGCACTATAATCGGAATACGGTTAACCAATTGGAAAGGAATCGTTCACTATGTAAATTGTTAAGAAAATATTCGACACCATTAATTGTTGGTATTTGAAGCGTACCGCCGCAGCCGACCCAAGTCAAGGTATATATTTATGTATTAGTGATTGTGTGTACAATGATGATGCGCTTTTATCAAAATGTCATTTTGTTTGGCACTGCACAGTTTCCGACACCCATCACCACTCCGGACACTGAGCCCTGGAAATGGCTCGAGTAAGTTCAACTATCAAACACCTTACCGGCTAGTGTGTTAACGGTCTTACTCCATTCTAACAATCTAAACTACTCCTAAAGTTTAGGTAGACTGTATTAAAACAGCGGGACACTTGTCTTGTAACAACTCTTTTTTCCGTTCGGCTATTTAAAGATAATGTAATATCCATAAGTAGTAGTATTTGCACAGTTCCATTGTGTCATACAACCTCCGGCCACTTTAATACCAAAATTAAATGCGTAAAATGTTTTTGAACTTATAGCATGTAAACACGCATAGATTTTCTCATACCTCTGCCTACAGAAAATGAATACTATATGTAGGCATACGTATTTTACCTCTAGTTCATTCCTAGTAGTTAGTATCGTAGATTTGTAAATAATCAATAATCATAAGAACCCTAACAAACTATCAAATTTAAGAAAATTATCGTTTAAACTTGTAATAAAATGGATTCGGCAGGTGAACACACTAGACGTCTATACCAATTTGTTTGTGTTATTAGTATGTGTACGAAACAGGCGAAGACAGCCATCAAGCAGGCCAATTCTCGTAATTTAAAACGATCAAAATCTAGTCGCAGCGTAGACAGAGTATAGTAGGTAGACACGTCACAAGTCCTCAGCGTATGCAGTATGAGATAGCGATATAGTTCGACATAAGTACATTACTGCAGCTACGTGCAATTAATATTGCCATACTTAGACTTTTACCCCAATCGTGTGGTATATGGTACTTATTGAGTAATTTGATTGTACTACGTCACACAAAACAAAAAGGTCAAGAACTTCCGATGAAATGCTAAAATAATCAAGAATTAATGATTTTTCGAATGAGTTAGTAAGTTTTACTGTATCTCCTTTACGTTGTTTGGTAGCTTAATAATTACAGGTTACATATTCCACTTAAATTAATTACATGTAAGTTGTAATAATATCAAAAAAGTCATCTCAAATAATGTTTACGATATTACTTCCGTGTCACACGAAATCGAGTCACAAAAAATTTACTTCACCTGGATGAAAAGCGTGGGTATCGAACGTAGATTTAAGTGAGTACTATTTAATTTCTGTCGAATGTAACTAGCTTCAAAATGTCGTGAGCAGATTCGGGAGTGACGACTTGGATGCCAGTCCACTCAGTACAATTATTTCTTAAAAATGGTTCATTCGGAAAAATAAAAAATTAAAAAAAATTGAAAAACGTTCAGTGGTAAAAACAAATAAGTGCTGGTATCCCCGTCAAGGTATTATCCGACTATTGACAAAAGACACGAAGTAACATAGATAACCACCTAACATAAAATGCTTCACACTTTGGTCGGTTAATACAAAAAACAAGTTAGGATTTAATCGTCTTTTTAGATGAAATTATCACAATATTTTGCTTATTATTGACACAAAATAGTCTTAAGTACAATATTTTTTTTAATTTACTTGCTGTAATCTGAGAATACAGAACAAACCAGAAGGATTACACAGTAATTCACCATCATTACACACTAAATATTACCTTTTGGAATGTCAATAAAGTCAGAAATTACACAAAGTATGCGTTTCACAGTTTATATCAACGAAAATATTTTGACACCACAATTTGTTTGCCATCAACGACTAGTGATGGCAAACAACAAAAACCGATACGCAAATAGAGATAGAAAATGTATGCTATGTCCTGCTCACACATACACATTTTGACTTAAGTGTCGTCTCACTTTCGCAATTATTATTATTTTAACAGCATGTCTACCTACTATACTCTGTCTACGCTGTAAACGTTCTTAAATTTACCAGAATTGCCCCTCTGATGTGCTTTCTCGGTGTCTATGTCTGGTTTATATGTTGAAGCTAAAAGAATTTGTTTTCTCGTGTGGCTGGTCATGGCATTGTCGACTTGCTTGTATTAAGTTTCGCGCTACTGCATGCATGTGTTTGTGTTGTCCATGCTGTGTTTGTTCCTGTTTTTTCTACCCACTTACATATTGTGTTCACCGTAACATTGACGATGTATCGTAGTTTAAACTATTAGAAAAATAAAAGTTCCAATGATGGAAGTAAGGACGTCGGAAATGTGGTGGTTGACAATATTGTTTTTCAGATTTAATACTGAGCCTGGTAACTAAAATGATAAAGCCTACAAATATTGACACATAATAAAGTTGATGCACCTATTGGTAATAATAGTGATGGGTAAAGAAAATTATATTTTCACTTCAGCATGTTTTTTGACAAAATTACGCACTGGTTCTATAAATAACATGAACGTAATGTGTTCTCAGGTCATGAGGCTAGAGGCTTGGAAGTCGCGGGCTCTGGGGCACACGGAGATCAGCCGCGCCGTGTCCTTCGAAGACGACTTGGAGGAGGACGAGAAACTTAAACTAATTCTACGACGCGAATCTTCCACTTCCCTCGACCTCTCAGCGATGTCACGAAAACCTACGTAACGAATACTAACTACGTTATTGTAATCGTTGCCCCTGCTTGCAGTTCTGTACTCATTATTTGACACCACAACCTTGTTTGTGATTTCTTCCTTTCTTGATCTTTTATTACTGTTCTGTAAAACGTGTAAAGAACAGTTCTCATGTCGTTATTCCTTAATATTCGCTTGAAGTAACAGGGTTTGTTGTTTCTCGCATCCCCAACAACTTGTCATGGCTACCATTAACCGCGGAATTCTCAATATTATAATGTTTTTCAGTAGTTGTGCTAGACATGTCTTTGAGCGATTGTAATAGACTAAAAATAGTGAATTTAGCTATAGATCAAAATACAATCAATAATCTAGATTGCTTAGAGTTCCCTAGAGTCCACTTGTCCAGTCTCGTGATGCCAACTACATTACATTGTACACGATGGACGTCAAGATGGCGGGTGTACTTTTTAGATGACTTTTTATTCTACGTCTTCCTAAAAAGAATACCCATAATTTTGATATGCACTCAACATTGATGCACTTTAATATTATAGTAAGAATAATTTATAATACGGTTGTAGTTGAGACATACAGGTAGGTAGTTTTAATATACTAGTTGTATTTTATAGTCTATTGATTATTGGGTAGAAAATTAGGAACACGTGGTAAATATCAGTTAAACTTTAAACATATTGAATCCACGTAACGATAACTCTCTCACGCAAATTGGTAGATTTGATCTCAAAAACCTTAACCAAGCCAACTGAAGTACTTCTCATTGATCAACCAAAAAAATTAAAAGTCGCAAAGAGTTATTCTGTTGCACGCGGAATATACTGAACTAGAAACAAGGATGAGAGGAAATACATATAAGTTCTCTGTCTATTTTTGTTTGATCGAAGAGACAGAGTCAGCACTCAGAGCGACACAGTGACGTATCTAACAATTCACAGTTGCTAGGATTAGGTACAAGAAAACCATTAACTGCATAACGCATGACAATTTCGTGGCCGCGTGATATCACATCTTTCTCCCATATAATTATTTGACGATTGAATAATATTTTAGTTTTGAAATACTAGCATTTTTAACAAACATTCCAACTTGTTATTACTGATTATTTATTAAAAATAAAAAGTATTTTAATTTGGGTAATGTGACCTGCTGCCGCAGGACTTGATTTTCTTAAATATTAATTATTTAAACTTAGTTACGTCTGTACGGCGAGTTTGATGATTTTATTTTTAGAAGACGAGGCAGGAAGACAGTCTAGTATTGATGGCAATATTACGCGTACTTATTTTATTAATGCTTACGTATTTTTATTAAGTTTTAAGATGAAGTATTTTAATAAATCTATATGTATTAATTTATTATTGTAAAAATACTCAACATTGTGTTAGACATTATATTATTTTATTAACACAATGCCTTTGAAGGGTACTCTTGAGGCTCCCACATAATAAAACGTTTTTCCCGTGACCAATGGATATCATACAATTTCATTTTAATTTCTTTCAAGACATAACAGTTCTATTTGGACAGGTAGCAGATCGCATGCATATTGAGGTCACCTACAGATATTTTTGCTCCTCAGTGTTATTTTTATCAAAACAACAAGTAATATGGCCGGAAGTATGACAACATTTTATACCCGGCCAATAAAATAAGTACGGCGCTGAGGCGCTGTACACAGATAAATTATTTTGTAAGGCAAATAAAATTGCGTGATCTATGTTATGAGCCTATTTAATACCAGTCAATTAAAATGTAATCCGAATCGGTTTGCAGGCAGCGATTTTAGGTATAAGATTACATCTTACAGCAACGAATGTACATAGGTAACAAGGTTTCCCTAAGATTATTATGCAACAACATCAATCTAGATGGTATGGTGTGTAAGGATAGGTACTAAGACCACTAACTACCCATCTGACCCTATAAGTGCTGCAATGCCAATATGAGCACAAGAACGTACATACAGCTGAATGTTTTGTTACAAATGCCTCTAAATATGCTTAATTTTATTTTTGTTAGAAACAGATATATAAGAGAAATATATTTTAATATAATATCGAGTATTATAATTGACTGCAATACTACGCATGTTGTTCCAAATAATTCCTTATAGTCCGGTCAGTTTAGACATCCAAGGTTATAAAAATTCACACTTGGCTGAAAATTGGTAGGATTGTTCAAAACACTATTACAAAGGAAATGTGAAAAGTCCTCATCAATCCTACCAATTTTCAGCCAAGTGTGAATTTTTGTAACCTCACCCATAATTTTTGGTCTAATTTGACCGAACTATTAGTTCTATTTTAGTTATTGTTGTGATTAATATATTTTATGTGTTGTGTAACTATATTATTTATTAATCAATATATCGGCAGCTACCTATGACAATTTATATGTTCTGTATTATGTACAACCACTAGGCAATTAGTTTTACTCTAGTAGATACTATCACAATCGTGGTTTTACGAGATAAGAATAAAATAGGTACCTAATATTTTATTTTGATATTGTGTAATCACATCAAAAATATTTCAATTTCATCATAAGTAAAAAGTTGACATAGTGGGTTACTTCCATAGATAATAATTAATACGAGTATATATCCCGTAGTATAAGATCAGGCTATACAGCTGTGAAACAAACACCCTGAAGAAAGCAATAAACGAAACAGCAGTAACACAGTGTATGTGTAGGAATAAAAACACCTACATTTTTTACTTTTATATCATAATATGTACTTATACATAAAAATATTTGTCTAGTGAATATAATATAAACGCAGCTTTACGAGATTGTGTTTGCTCAATGTCTTTCCTGCTTATAATACAATATAATTTTAATAAAAATAGGTTCGACAGTGGAGGTAAAAATTTAGCATGCCTGTTGATGTGAAATAGTTATTTTTCCTCTTGATTTATTCAATGTGTTTACGCAGCAATAATTTTTTGTCAAATATAGAATTTTTTTATAACATCGTACTGATCGAAAACGAATAGTTCATTGAACACCTGGGAGCTATTCTGCACCATGTTGACAACTACACTAACATGGAGTGAAGTTCACAGCATGCCGTGAACGCTTTATGATCACAATTTTTTACATTTTACTCGTGACTTTGTGTATTTTCATATTGTGTATTGGAAAATAAATTGATAATCTTGTATTCAATTTTTTATTACAAATAAAGACTTGTAACTCAATTTAAAGCAGTTTTCTTTTCTGCACAGCTATTCACAACTATTCGACAGGCTTCCGAATCGAAAATGACATTTGCTATGCTGCCGACAGTAAATAGCTATCGGAAGAATAGCAGTCGTCTATTTGGTTTAGGGCCGATTTTTCCCACGCCATTTTATCAGAGTATAGTAACCGGCATGAGTCGTGAGCACAAACTGACACCTGCGCAGTAGTTCATTTTTCGGTCTCTTTGGCGGAATGAAGAAGGCGGGGGGCACCGAGGCTGCACGCGATTGGTTCGTCTGTCGATGCTCGTCGTCTATTGGACTCTCACGTGTCATTCGGCCACTGTACACTTTCGTGCAATTTTAGTGACTCACGTTTTTAATTTTGAAATAGTTTATTTTTGTTAATTCGTATTTGTTAAGTCAAAGTAACGGTTAAATTGGTTTCTTCACTATTTTAGCAGTTACTTGAACGAAGAAAACATTTGCCGTAGTATCAGTAAAGGTCAAGTATAAGTTAATACTTTGACTGATTGTGTTGATGAAGAAACTGGCCGTAAGTCACAAAGGCCTACAACATTACTGTATCAAAATAAAATTTCAAGTACCACTAATATTTTAATTATAGTTTGCGTAAGTAGCTATCAATAATTTGAGCAAAAGCGGTATTAAATAAATTTGGCCGAAAGTGTACCTGCGCGAGCTTGCCCCCACTACTGCCCATCTGTGCTCACGACTCGTGCCGGTCATTATAATAATTTTAAAATTTTGAGTTTTTCCATACAAAATCTGCCAGATGTCAATTTTATTCCACAAATAAAAATTATCTGTTAATTGAAAAATCAGCCCTAAAACTGTCAAAATTTTGGGCTTTCTGATTTATGATCAGCGTTTAGAAGACTCCTTCAATAACATTGACTTTTGATCCGGCACGGAAGCATATCAAATGTTTGTGAATAGCTATGCTGGACTACTTATGGTTATTCCTTTTTTATCAGCAGTCTATAGGGGGCTGCTGCAAGTTAATTTCATTAGGAATTTAGTTGGTATTCAAATTTTTTAGGATCGATGAGGAAAGCTAAATGAAACAGAATAGAGTTGTTAGTAAATTAATTTATTTCTCTATACTTAGTTAAGATAAAGCACCGTCATACATTACTAGTATATCATTAACACTATATTAATACAATTATTAAGATATAGATCAGGCACAAACACGGTCATTAATAAGTTTTATAATAATTTTAAATATTGCTCTCAGGCTATACTCTTGTACTTGGTGAACAGATTATACAAGACCCGCAGCGTTGATTTGAGGTCGAGATTCACAATATCTGAAAAAGGACACAACATGTTAATGTGAAAGTAGCAAAAAGATGATGATTACTATGTGATGCAAGTAACATTATTTACCTTCAGGTCTTGCTTTTGGTTTGGCAAGCCCAACATCTTGCATGAGTTCAAAAGCAAAAGATACATTATGAACCTTCTGGTCAAAATCTTCTGGGATCAGATGGAAATCATATAAAGGCACAAAGAATCCCTCAAGCAGTCCCATCAAAAGGCACAAGTATACACCATCATGAAATTGGGTGTCCAAGTCCATCACTTCAAGATTGACTTTGCTCAAGTGTTTGTTGACAAAAGTAATGAGCGACTTCTTCACCACTTGCAACTTGTCTGGAGCATGATCAAACAAAGCATCAAATGCATCTCTTTCACACTTCATACCCAGATCATCATAGGTGGTTGTTATGGTTTCAACAAATGTCCTGAAATCATGTTTGAAAGAATTAGTATGCTATAGACATAATACACATCGCTTTAAAATAACAAGTACTCCTATGGTATTAAAAAATTTACCTGTGAGATAGTTGGTTAGGAGTGTCCTTCTTCACCACCACAACATTGACGCTCACGTTTTCGGGTAGACGGACGGGGGCGCGGAAGTGGCGCGCCAAGGCAACCAGTAAATGCAATATAGACACAACATTCTTTGAGTGGATGGAATCCACACTCCACTTAGGCACAGGGTTGGTTGTTCCGTAAAGAACCTGCAAAATAACTCACATGTTAATACCTACAAATGTTAATAGATACATACAAATATTTATACAGCTGTAGCATTTTAATACATAATAGACTAAGGGCCGTATTACAGAACCTTATTAAAGACTCACACAGTACTTTAAACTAGTTACAACCAATCAAATGGCTTTAAACGAATTTTGAGTGAGGTTCTGTAATATGGGCCTTAGTGTCTAAACATACCCGATTGACTGCTCTGAGTACTACAGCAAGCTTCTGCCGCTGCCCTTCTTCAGACTGTGTAACTTCTGGCACATCTAGTTTGGTCTTAGTCAATATCTCAAGGAGCTTTTGAAGTACTTGACCATCATACAAATCTTCACTGATGTCCTTGACAATAATTCTCTGAGTGGCCAGCTCATCATTGATCCAATCAATGAGCACTTGGACCAGGTCTTTTACTCTAGGATCTTCAAGTGACCTTGGCTCAATAATAGCTCGTTCTTCATTGTCATCTACAAATATTTTTATACAAGTCAGTTTACATGATAGTTAACATTAGGTATTTATTAAATATGAATTATCCTGTTTGTTGCATTGCTTGGCAGGATAACTCCACCACAGACACACCTATATGAGTCATAGGTTCCAACAAGACAAAAAAACAACTTAATAAATGAAATAGGTATAAAACACTTGTAAAAGTAAAGTAATTGACCAGTTATGATTGAAAATAACACGGCTTATAGGATGAAAATTATGTTAATTATAAAATTTACTCATGTTGCATGAGTCATACAGCACATAGTGTATTTATAGTGGAATCATTGCTTGCAATTATTCTGAAACTTTGAGATATAACTTACGTAAACTGTACTCTTCCGGTGGTATTTCTGGGGCAGTCGGGCTCCCCGGAGAATCAATGGCAAATTTACCTTCAGCTTGCACATCTTGCACTGCATGGACAAACCAAATGGAAATTTAAAGGCACAATACATTAGGTACTCACAATTTATTAAGTACTTAAAATTAATACTATGGGATGTGGTCATAGCAAGGGTGAAAATTAAGAGATCCTATACTTGGAGGTGAACCAACTTTGAGAGTTATTGGTGGGAACTAATGCTCAAGATTCTTATGGAATTAATTTATCTTTGACCTATTACTCATTCCATACAAGGCGTATTGATAGCATACCATAAACCCACACAGTCATACACAAATATGTTGTCTTTACAAAAACATCATACCACATATTTACCTTCTTTTATGCGCTTCTTGCGACCTATTGTGCCAATTTTGTCCCAGAATGATTCTTCTTTATCCTCCTTTTTAGGCAATACGGGAGTTCGAGGAGATTTCGGGCGTGGTGACGACATCTCGCTCTACCTACATAATAAAAATAAGGTCACAATCAATCAACACACCTGAACAAACTCTAAGCAAACTCGTAATCAATTCACTTATTTACAGAGAAACAACAAGCGAGAGATTATAATAAAATTATTAAACAAATTAATAATACAGTTCTATGGGTTGTACCTTTTATTTTTAACTCTGATGGATGAAGGAAAACAAGACTCAAAAGCAAAACCACAGATTATTGTGAAATAAATGACAGCTCTGACAGCTAAACTTGTCGAGGAGGCTATTCTGCAAATTATTATTAATTTTGGTGTAAAAACTGCCACTTGCTCACTTCAGATGTCGTTACTAACACTAAACCAACAATTTGACAGCTGATTGTCACTACCCATGTTTATTTTGTAAACAAAATCCTTTTGTTACACACAATACCTAATTAATATACCCCGTTATGTAGCTGTTGTCTGAAGAAATACGGAGACCTCGAAACCGACGACTGGGAAAGCCTTCAGTATTTTTGCTAATACTGAAGACTTTTGTATGAGAAATTCATACACTAGAGATGCTCCTAAGAGAACTAAGTCTGTTCACAAACATTACCTACAGTCACTTGTGGTATAATATTATGTAAATTACGTTAAGGGCGTGTGTGAGTGTTTGTATTGTAATTACTAGATCGTTGGTAGAATAAACATTTCTGAAGTTTTCCTGGGCAGGCCAGGAAGATCATCCTCGAGTTGGTTTTGCACTTCGATCGGCACCCTAATTGCGTAACACACGATCAATCGGAATCGGTTTCATTTTGACAGTTCAACAACATTCATTGCGTTATTTACGTCGTTGAGCAGACACATCATGACACATTTTTGGAACTTAGGAAGCAATGGATTAGCAATATCCTTCAAAATTATTCAGATTGAGATTAATTGTGTATTACGCAATTAGGGTCCAGGTTATTCCTGTAGTACGTTTCCAGTCTTCAATAAAAAAAGAACTTAAACTTATCAAACACAAAACCACGTATAAATTTTCATATTTTATTCACCTTTCCACTAATGCTGCATTTTACCAGTGGTGGACGCTTCTCTTTTCCTTAGCTCGTATTGTAAGGCTGGCCACATGCAGACGGAATTCCGTTTCGAAATAACGATTCGAGATTCCGTATATGTCGCAGCCAACTGGTTTAGTTAGCCGTTTAGTTAACCGCCTAGCCTTTTAACTAAACGGCGGCCGTTCAACTAATAGCCTGAATGATATTCAATAAATTATAGTTCAGTTTGGAACTCTAACCAATCACATGCGAGCCAAATTGGTCGCAGTAACTAAGCCAGGGCACTGCGACCAAATGGGTTGGGTAAGAAGTTAAGAACTGTAATTTTGTTGTTGCGAGCCGAGAGAGTGAAGCGAGGCGAGCACTACCTATTTCCAGAGGCCAGGCGGTTGACTAAACGGCTAGTTTAACCAGTTGGCTGTGACATATACATCACACACATGCGTTTATTTCTGTTCGAAAAAAGACATTAGGCTGACTGAATCCAGACGATCTGGCAGCGAATATGGACTTTGAGCAATGGTTTGCCACGCCGGTACCTTAATCTCCTTGTTACGATAATCTCCATGTCCAGTGTCTCACACAAGCATGGGTACCCTTCTACGGCTCTTATTAACTGTTCGATATTAGTAAATTCACGTGCACGGGAGCTTCAAATACACACCTCCAGTCGCTCCGGTCGTTTGACGCACGTCGCACACTGAGCGTGTTCCGTACGGAATATATGAATGTGTGAAGCGACCCATAGTAAATCTATAGATGACTTGCATTCGAAACGGTTTTTTCCGTGTGGGATTCTGAAGGCATAGACTACCATGCAGAATTTCAAATTGGAGAAAAACTTCTGTACTGTGTCATAGATCCTTGATTTTGTATGGATTTGATGCCTTCGAACTTCCGAATTGTTCCGAATTGATATTTCGAAATGGAATTCCGATACAAAAATCCGTCTGAATGTGGCAGGTAATAGTGCTACACTCCAAGTTGCATCCATATTTATCTAGTTTTCTGCTGATACGGCTCACTGACATTGAGGAAGTGAGGAAGATTGTGAAATATACCAAGCTAGACACTGTTTTCAAAATCAACCAGTAAACATTCACTTTGTTTTTTAGTTCTCTGTCAATTTACCACGATGGCTACATAAATAAATAGGTACCAGTAAAGCTGCTAAGCTACCAAGTTACAAATAAAATGTCCTCATGGAAATAATTCGCTTTTAGGCTCTATTATGGATAGATAAGTATGGGTACTAAGGCAAACTTTGAGTTCTTTGATTTTTATGTAAGTCCTACCATGCATCTCCATGTCAACATAGTCCTCTCTCTCCGCACGAGACGCAGACACACCAGAATAATTACAGAACAATTGAAATAACTGTAGGTATATTGTTGTTCAAATCGAAATCCAGATTATTCCAGATGTGAGAACAACGCTATGACTAAACTATCCTATTTTTCACGGTTAAGAACCGCAGCCTTGAAAGCGGACGGAGAGAGGCGCATGTCGACGCGATTAACCGCGTGTGTTTTTTTGTAAGCTAGACTACAAAACGTTTCAAACAGGACAATATTCTTCTTGTAACTTATTGCAGAATTACAAATTCTCTCTGGAAAATATTGTGTCACTTTCTGAGTGAATAGAATACACGAATTGTTGTTTTGTGTAATTATTACTAGGAATTAAAAAAGTTCTCCCTCCATTTTTATTCGGTCGCTAGTGCAAGTATTGATTTTTCATCTAGGTGCGCCGAGGTTGGTTGCTAATAAAATTCGTTTGCAAAACGTCCAGGTACGCGGGAAAAGTTCACGCTACTTGTGCGATAAATAGGTTGGTGGAGTCATACCTAAAAATAGCTTCAAGATTGTATTGCATCACAGTGACCGATTGTGAGGAGCATTTATTACCAGTTACTTAGTGTTTACTGAACATTTCGCAGAAGGCACAATGGAGAAAGGCTGGAATCCTCCTCCATATGGCTGGGGTAACGCGCATACTACGCAGCCGCCGCCAGCTGCACCACCCAGCTACTCACAAGCTGTTGGGGGTGTTGGGCCTTCCAGCCCTTATACTCCACAGTACCCACCATGTAAGTATCCATTAAACTAATATTATGTGTAATCTTATAATCCAACAATAACGGAGAGATCTGTTTAGGCCTTCGAATCGGGCGATGAGTTCAAGATGCTCTTATTTATGAAAACTGACCTCCAAACCCCAGCTTTAAGATTCTTTACTGGAAATCTATCTATTCAACAACCATACAGCATTAATAGTCTATTGAAAAGGTGACTGCTTGATATGCTTAAGATAATTTATAAACTAAATTGGAGTACCTTTTCTGTACACAAATGTAAGAAATAAGTAATAAAATTTCTTTCAATTGTTATACAAATGCTTCTAATATTTCTTATTGGAACGGAATATAGGTCACGGGGTATTTAGGAATATAGGTCACCAGCCATGTTTATGTTTACTAATACTAATCTAAGGCTGAGTAAGCAATTATTAATCATTCCTTGAGGTCATTATCCGCCTAGCTTTTTCCCAACTATGTTGGGGTCGGCTTCCAGTCGCACCAGATTCATCTGAATACCAGTATTTTCAATTGATCAACCCGTGCGGCTGTTATTACTTAGCCACAAGCCCCTGTGCAGTGCTAGCTTGACGTATTATGCCTAAATACAGCAGAAGCGCAAATAAAATATTATAGATTTAAAAAAATTAAGATACAATCTTTAACCTTGATGCATCTTTGCCATTCTACAGATTTAATTAGACATTTAAGTTAAATGTTAAAGTTGACATTGATAATGTTGATATTATTAAATGTAATCGTTTATGCTAATGCAAACTTGTTATCTATAAAACCTTGTAGCTATAAACATCACAAGTTACTGCTAATTAACATTCAGCCATAATTAGTGTGTGTGTTGTTGTAATGTAATTAGTATGTGTCTGTAGCTCTCACCAACATGTTTGTAGTTTTGGTGAAGTTAGATTAATCCATGGTTTCACCTCCCATAAAAAACAATATAATTAACGCTTTGAAGGACACTGAACGAGACACAATAGAAGTTTTATTGTTATTATGTTGAGGGGCGTTATGTGTCCCGCAAAGGATTAATTATACATTCCCTCAATCTAGTTACTGTTATCCTGCATCATCCCGCTGCTGGGCAAAGACCTCTCCATATGAGTGCCAGCTCTTTCAATCCAGGGCTAAAGTGGACTACTGGTTTTTGTTTTGTCCAGCTCGTCCCGCCATCTTCTACGGGGTCTAGTATTCTATTTTAAATCGAATAGTAATGTTCCTCCCAATAGTAGAACATTCAATAGATTTATTTCTGACTAATATCCACCCGCAGCTTCGCCTGTGTGGTATGAAAATTAGCCTATGTAAGGACGTAGGCTACTTTTCATACCACGCAGGTGAACTTTGGTATAGGGATACTTTGAACCCTAGGGAAGGCCCAAAATTGGTCCAGCCATTTCGGAGATACAGTACAAATAAACAGAAAGATATTTTTTTTTGTGTTATATGTACACACGGCTACACATCAAGCTATACAAAACCAGTATAAGCTGACTTCTGATTTTACGAAAAACCTATACAATGCGAGGTCAGCTAAAACTGGAAATGTATAGCTTGATGTGTAGCCGTGTTTACCATAAAATATATAATTTCTGAAGCATTTAGTAAAAAGCTGTTATTTTAACATTACAAACAGATACTTCAATTTTATTTCTTTGTATTCGTATAGTTGTTTAGCTAAGTAGGAACTTTGGTTAACACATAACAATTACATCACACTAAACTTAAGAGCTCAACTGTTAATAATGAGACA
This sequence comes from Apamea crenata, assembly GCA_949629185.1. Lineage (NCBI taxonomy): Eukaryota > Metazoa > Arthropoda > Insecta > Lepidoptera > Noctuidae > Apamea > Apamea crenata. The sequence continues at coordinate 20,614,692 of OX451351.1, forward strand.
CAATTACTTTTCTATTGTTACCGGCCTCTAGGAGGCTTCTCAACACACGAGCGGTTAACATCACCAAAGAGTTAGGCAGAGGTGAACCTATAGCATAGCCAAATTTGGCCAGTAATGTTTAAGTTCCATGCAAGTAGGGGTGGGAACTATTTTCTTGAATGTTTTTTTTTTAACAATAGGTTAGGCTTTATTTAAAATTCTCAACAGCGCTGTGATCAAGGATTTTCATATTATTCTCTCTTGAATACAAATGCTTATACTGACTACGTCGTTGTTTAGTGTTCGCAAATGCTAAGCATGAGGTCCTGGGTTCGATTCCCAAGTTGAGCAGTGTTATTAGATTTTTCTATCCAAAATTTCTCCCTGGCAGCCCGGAGTCTGGATTGGTGCTCAGTTGATGGCAGTAGGCGAGCCCCCTATTACATAGAAACCAAGAAAGAAAGAAAAAGTATTTATTGTGACTCGCACAAGATCATCTAAACACAGTTAAAAATAAAAATAAAACAAATTATATAAAAAAGTAACAAGAGGAACAATGAAACAGAAAGTCCTATACAAGGCATAAATATATCCTACATGGGACTTGAACATAGCTGGCGAAACGTGGGTGTGGTAAAAATAAATAAAGATACATTATTGTTGCACATATTCTGCAGCCTTGACCCACTAGTCAATGTCACATGAGACTTGAGAAGACATACAAAACAGAAAATATTTTTTGGCTAAACGTTATTAGTTATCTCATGTACTTCGTCTTTTAGTTTTATGTAATAGAACAAAGAAACTATGAAGGATAAATATAATTTTTCTATAGGCACTTCTTGACTCTTAAATCTACATTGTATAATAATAAAATAAAGCTGAAGAGTTTGTTTGTACGCGCTAATCTCAGAAACTGCGTGTCGGATTTGAAAATGTCTTCTTGCATTTGATAGCCGAATTCTTGAGGAAGGCTATTTAACATCCCGCTACTACCCTTAGGAGCCGAGCAAAAAGAAAAAAAACGAGTTTTTTTTTTAAATTTAAATTAATCAGCGCGGGCGGGCGATGTGATGTGAAGCCGTGAGTCGGGGGCCGAAATTCCACGCGGACGAAATCGCGGCCAGAAGCTAGTATTCTATATACATTTATAATGTTGTTTTTGTTGCTTTGCGCTGCGCTGAGTTTCAAGCTGCGCTACTTATACAGTTTACTATGACCATAAGAATTATGATAATATGGCAAAAAACGTTAATAAAAGAATACTAAGTTATATTAGACGACGTTGTGAAGGCCACAAACTAACTTGCCTTCATTTAGTTAGTCGCAGCCGCCTCGCGAGATATTTTGTGGTTTGGCATTGAACAAGATGATTCAACAACTTGATACATTGTCCAAAGAATATTTAATAGTTATCATAATATTCCTGAAATCCTTTGTTCCAGCAATATTGTGACTAATTACTGTATTCAGCAAACAACCTTTGTAGATGAGTTAATTAGTTTATTGTTAGCTCCTTACGTAAGGGATTGCCACGTGATGCCGGGAACGCCTAAAAGTAAAGCCTAACAAAACCACACTTGGATTTTATTCGGCACGTTAAATAAGCAATAGGTACATATAGGTACCGCGTAGTGTCAGTAAAAACGGGCATTATATTCCATTGTATTATATTCACTTTGTAAAGTAGGAAATTATTGACAATCCGAAATTAAGAGCAGGAAGACACTCTTTGTTTTATTTTTAACTAGCTGCTGCTCGCGACTTTGTCCGCGTGAAATTTCATATTCCCCGACCCACCGCGTCGCATCGCATCTACCGCCCGAGCTTTTACTTCGTTTTCGCTAAGCGTTCTTTCCTACCTTTTTTGCTTTTTGCTCGGCCCTTTAGAGTGCTAGCTTGATATTAAAAAGCCTAGCCTTCCTCAATAATTGGGCGAAAATATGTTTTCAAATCTGACTGTTAGTTCCAGAGATTAGAGTGTTCAAACAAACCAAACTCTTCAGCTTTATTATTAGTAGGTATAGATAGATACCCCAGGCTGAAAACTTTGATACATTTCTTCGTTTTCCATCAGGCGTGATCAAATTCAAGAGCAGCACCCCAATTGCGTAACACACAATCAATCGGAATCTGAATCATTTTGAAGCAAATTGCTAATCCATTGCTTCATAAGTTCGAAAAATTTGTACAAAAAACATAATTAAAAATAATCAAATATAAATAAAAATAATAAACTTTAAACATAATCAATTACAAGATTAGACATTATAAAAAGATACACACAATGTCAAATAATACGAGGAGAAGCGCTAACATGAAGCTGCATCCACCTCTGTATCACCGCTCGGACAACACCTTCAGGAGACTGTTCGAGCTGCTTTGTAGGCGACATAATAGTGAAGCGCTCCGTTTCCTTATGATCGCGAAAAAATCATCCGTCCGCACCTCAGCAAACATAGTCGAGGCTCTACAAAACCGCTGAAGCCCTAACATTATCCTGAAATAAAGCAATGAATGTTGTTGAACTGTCAAAATGAAACCGATTCCGATTAATCGTGTGTTACGCAATGAGAGTGCAGGCCATTGCAGCAAAAAAAAAATCTTGCTAAATAATTCCTAATATTTGTAGTGGAATGATGCATATTCTTTACCAACCCTTAAATTATAGGAAATGATTTGTTTGTTGCAGCATCTGGGCCTTCCATAGTGACAACTGTGGTACCAGTAGGTCCTCACCCGACTCACACAATCTGCCCCAGCTGCCACGCTGAGATAGATACGGCCACTCGGACAAAACCTGGACTTATTGCTTACATTTCTGGAGCCATCATATTTCTTCTGGGGTGAGTTATACAACGTGTTTTTTTTATATCCCATAACTCTAGGGGGTCATTGTACTCATCATTATGAACAACTTTTACTATGGGACCAAACCCGAAATCGCGAAACAAAACTCTGATGTTCCCTACATTTTGACGAGTTATACGAATATAGGTAATATGTAGGGAAACAGCTGATTTTTTTTCGCGCTTTTGTGTTTGGTCCCACACGTTGTATATACAAAATTATTAAGGTTATTATTGAATCATGGTCAGTTTTAAGATTAAGTATTATTTATTTAATACTTCTTTGTACAATTGCGTTAAGATGGCAGATAAAATGCCAATGGGCATAATCTAACAATCTTGAGTAAAGAGTATACATAATTTACTAATTGCATGCATTGTTCAAGTTAAGTAATTAATATATTAAAATAATATTTAAGTATGTAAAATCTACACACCGACATTAATGGCATAATAAGTCCCGTGTCACAGAAGCTCGCTCAAGACTCAAGTACCTATTACTTAAAACTGTTTCAACCAATTGGTTCTGTAATACTGGTTTAAGTGATTGATGTCTTTCTTGTGTGTACTTTCTGTGCCTTATTTGTGTGACTAATTGTTTCCAGATGTTTCTGTGGATGCTGCCTCATCCCCTGCTGTATAGACAGCTGCATGGACGTGCATCACAAGTGCCCCAACTGCGGTGCTTACCTAGGCAGATACCGGCGATAAACATCCCAGCAGACATTGACGAAACCGCTACGTGATTGAAAAATGGAACTTTCAAAGATCTGAATTGGAATCCTCCATTTACCCTGCCTATTTTTATTAAGCTTTTATTACACATATTAATAATTTTTAGATTATGTTCCCACATGAAAGAAAACTCATAGAATTCCTTCTTAATTTAGTTAGTTGCATTATTTAATACCAGTAATTTATTGTCCCTAGTCAAAGGGTTCGCTACTGCGTAGGAACCGTAGTCGGTGTCAATTATTAGATGGATGGCCAGTTTTTATACTGACCACGAGTCCCGAATGTCACGTGAATATCCACGATAGTCATGATGAAGCATCAACGTCTGCCGAAGGGTAAATTAGGTTATTAATGTCCCACAAGAGATGGAATGAATACTTAGGTCTGGTTAGATTGCAGGGCCGGATTTAGAGGGAGAAGAGTATAGTTCTAAACTATAATCCTGTTGTGTCTAGGTACCTATTTCATAATAATTTTCTATCGTATGGGAATACAATCTTAACTTGTTGACTTAGTTAATGAAATTAATAATTTATGAGTTGAGTCGTTTTTTTACGTATTTTTTAATACTTATAATAAGAGAAAGCCATATTATTGTACTATACAGATTTTTTATTCAGTGCCAAAATGGTCTTCCTCATGGCACGACAAAGTAACGCTCGTATCATATACTTACACGATTTTAATGAATATTCTAAATGTTTAGCGAGTAGTACCACATGTGCGTATAATCATTATATGTATGGAATGGTGCAATTTATATGTAGAATAATAATTAATAATGATATACATAATGTTATTATTGACAACACATATTAGCATCACAATTTGGAACTCAACAACTAAAATCAAGTTTTATATATTAATTGTGGTAAAACTCTATAGTTGCAGTAGGTATTAGTCAATATTTGTAACTGTTAGAATATATAAGTGTACTCGAATGTATCGATCTTATTTCCCAGTATTAAAAATGTGTTCTGACTTCTTTCTTATACTTGTGCCCGGTTTCTGGCACCACGAACATTCGAAAATCTAAGCGTCATTATTAAACGCAATTCAACTGTTGCGATTTGATTGGCTGTTGATAATTATTCAACCAATCACAGAAGTTTACCTTCCCTTTACAATTAGCTAGTTAATTTTTGTATTGATTTTCGTTCCAGAAACTGGGCTTTAGTGACAGTTATTGGTTAGTCTGACTAACCGTTAGGTTTACAAAAGTGGTTTATTATTATTTTGTACTTTCCAGCTAATTCAGTAATGTTGTGTTTATATTTAATAATAATAATAATAAACGTTTATTTGGAACAAGTATATTAGTTCTTCAAAATGTATTAGGTGTACATTATTTTACATAGATCTAATATTGTAATTGATGTTAGTAGTAACTTATAATTTTGAAGCAAATGAAAATGTGTGTGTATCATAAGCCTGAAACAAACTTTCGAACGCGACTGACTGAACTGACCGATGCTGTTTCTGGTCAGTGCAAACTTAGGCGCTCATTCAGACGTCTGACGCTGAACGTTGACGGAAATCGTCCTGCAAAATCTGACCCGACATTGCAAAATGTATGAAGTCGTGACAGCCTGCGACTTAAATCGCGTATCCGATAGTTTGATTCGGGTTGCATGGTTAGGGAAATCATTGTTACCAACCTTTTAAAAGTAATTCTTAGGTTATTAAGTAGTGACTCATAATATTTTTATTAATATAAAAATTTACATCTGTATGTGCAGCTTTTATCTTTGCAGCTTAATAAAAAGATTTTACAAGACGTGGCGCTGCACTGTTTCAGTTACGTTATTAATTAATGTCTATTGTATCATGTTATACACTCTGGCCTAACTGAAAACAACTTTTAATTATATTAAAAGTATAAATACATGATACAATTGAGCTTGTCCTTAACAAATCGTCAATAAAATAGCAATGACCCATATATTTGCAAGATCCTACTGCCGGCAGCATTTAGCCGTAATGGCATCATATTAGAATATGTATCAGTATCAACTTCCATATTATTTTACGTACTCCGTAATTTATGTAATTTAAGTAAATATACAAGAACATCACTATTTTATCAATATCATAATTATTTGAAGATTCTTTTTACAAGTATTTTCAATATTAGGTACCTATTTTCTAAAACATGAATGTATTTTAATAGAAATAATTTCTTTATACCTACAGGCATTTTACATTTTTATAAATTTATATAATACTTTTAAAGTAATGGAACTTTCTTATACCTATCATAATATCATTTAAAAACTATTTTCTTATACAATCATTATTATTAAAATTATGTACTTGATATGTATAATTTTATTTATTAATAAGCAATATAGCTGTCTTAACAGAAAATAAATGTTTTATTAATGTCTAAAGTGCAGTATTATTGGAAATACTTCTTCATTTACCCTAAAATAAATATTTTTTTGCTGGTTCTGGTAAATTAAGTAAGTATCTACAGCGTAGTGCTTTGGTTCTCAACTACGAGCAGTGTGAGTATATCGGTATGGTTTACCCAGGACCTTCGCCTTGACTAGTTCGTATGCAGGGTTATTTTAAATTGGCTAGCTAGACTCCGCAGACGCGATGGGTACCGTCTACCGATATCTAAACATGATAAATCAAAATATGAATTCATTAAATTTGGTGATTTTTTTTGTAGGGTCATCGACTGCAGATATTGTAGCCACTTGAAATATCAGCGTAGAAAATCTGGTTTTGTTGTGTATACTTCACAGACGTGATGGGTAACGATATCTAAACACGATAAAACATACGAAAACAGTTTTTCTAAACTCATACTTCAAGTTACTAAACTAATTGCGGTTGACCTCCCAAAAAAAAAACATCATCATCATCTTTTTATTTATGATTTTATCATGATTATATATCGATACCTATCGCGTCTGCGGAGTTTAGTTAGCCAATTTAAAATAACCCTGTATAATATTATGTATTCGAGTAAGGGGTCAATTATTCAATTGTCAAATGCAACTCCGCTAGGTAGCGTTCAAGAAGCTACGCACGTGATGCACGTATATTCTTTGTGTTCCAATTACCGCACTGTGTCAAGATAATATTCGATCAGAGTGTGATTGATTCCTCTCGCCACAGGAACGTAGGGAAACTCCGGGCATAACCCTCTCCATTGGACATTGGGTGACTGAGCCTTCTAATCAGTTTCATTCATGTTCCAGTAAAACGTGGTCGCTCAAAATGGGATCATTGCCCGTTGCGAACGACCATGTAACAAGCTCCAAAGTCAAAGTCGCACCCAATATGGGTGAGACGGCTGTACTCGGACTTTCACTACGTGATCGAATTTGAAATGAGGTCCGCTGGAGAACCTAAGTCACCGTCATGGCTCGAAGAATGTCCAAGCCCAAAGCACAGCGAGGCATATATATTATTATTATTATTTTTTTATAACGTTTCCCCATACTAGGAATTTCTCCTGTGTCGTGGGTGCGTTTACAGACATAAACTCACATACACAAACAGCCAGACCCGGAACAACTAATTGTAGGTCATACAAATATTTGTTCCGCGCGGGAATCGAACCCGCGACACGCAGCGCAGCAGTCAATCGCTTAACCACTGCGCCAACCGTGCCGTCAAGTATGCGGATCGGATCGTCATTATATTTATGCGGATCGGATGGCAGATGTGTCCAAAAAGTTGTGGAGTGGCGACTCGTCAGCGTGGATAGGCTCCACTAGGAGGACCGATGACCTAACGTCAGAGTACTTATAAAGAGGGGATCCGCGGAATGCGAGAAACACAGGACCCATCGATTTGGCGATGCTTGAGGAAGGCTTGTGTCCAGCAGTGGACGTCTTTCAGCTGAAATGATAATATTAGTTTTATACCGTATGTAAAGTGGCCAAGGCCTTAGAGGAAAGGATTAAAGATAAGCTAACGATGCTAACACAGCTAAAAAGAAAGTTAGTAAAATATTAGTGCAGACCCTGCTGTTTGTTGTAACAACTTAACCACCGGTAGCTTTGTTAATTATTTTATCTTCGAGATAGTCGGAGATAAAATAATTATGTTTTTTTTATGAGTATTTTGTAGTAGATAATATGTAATAGACAAAATATAATAAATGATTCTGTCTATGACAAGCTGTCAAAAACCAGCGCCTGCTATAGTGACATTTAACTTCGCTCGGTGACTTGGTGGTCGGTCGGTCGCTCGTTGTCGGAGATAGAAATATTTCTAAAAAGAAAATTGTATTTTTAATTATTTTTTGTTGTATTAGAAAAGGTTCCCAAGGCAAAAATGTCTTGGTTATTTGGGTATAGTTCGACACCTCCGCAGCCACCCTCTGATGTTCCGCCTGCAGATTCTGGGGGCGCTGCCGCACCCCCTAACCTAACCAAATCTGAAAAGAAGGCGATGGAGGCCTATCGCTTTGATTCTAGTGCTCTCGAAAGAGCTGCACAAGCAGCTAGAGAACTAGAAAAATCAAGTAAGTAGTTAAAGTATGATATTTATCAATCACATTGCGCGCTATTGCATAAGCGACCGCATAACCTTACAGCTCGCGGCAAGACCTACTATTATTTAGATTAAAACAACATTTTGGCTGTTCATATCCTGTAATTGAATATCAAAAATATTGTCTAGCAATGTTATGTTCATTGTTCTTGTGGGCAACAAAACGCAAACATGAGTTTAATAACTCTACATAGGTTAGAATAGTTATAATGTTCTGTAGATGATATTCATTTTCATTTAGTACCTATAATCAAGTTCTCAACTGTATGTTTACTCTTATATGTGCTTAATAATCTCTTAACCGGGCAAAAATTTAGAAGTACTTATAAGTTTAAAAGTGCAGGGAGATATCTTTAGTAATCTACAATCATTTATGGGTCTACTTAGTGTAATTGGCCTTTATGGGTTCATGTACAAGTAATTTAATTCATCATATTAGTGCAATTGGTTTTCTATTGGATTGAACCCAAACGGTTCAATCTCAGGGCTATGTTTAAGATAAAGATTTAGACTTATAATCAATATCATGAAGACAGCACAATATACTAAAATGAATGGTTGAAGTAATTTTAATGAGCACATGCTAAAACATTGAAATACTAACATTTTAATGTAGGTAATTAAGTACACTGATTACAACTACTTAATATGGTTATATTATCCAGAACATTCAAAGGATGCATTGGAGCTTAGTAAGCTACAAGAAGCCACGAAACAGTCCGAACAAATGGCAAAGATCAAGGAGTATGAAGCAGCTATAGAACAAGCCAAAGTAGAACAGAAGCGAATTGATTTTGAAGAGCGCAGAAAAACACTACAGGTGCCATTTTATTATAATCTTACTAGAATATTATTAGAATTGGATTATGAGCTCAACTGTCACTAATGAGACACTTTTTCTATTGTGACCGAACTTAATAAGTCTGCCTAACAGACGAGTGGTTAGTACGTATAAGCTCATGCACAATAGGATGCATTAAAATGATATGTTTTTAAATCTATAGGAAGAAACAAAACAACATCAAATGAGAGCCCAGTACCAAGATCAGTTGGCTAAAAAGAGATACGAAGAACAACTGGCACAACAACAAAGATCTCAGGACGAAATTCTGAGAAAGTAAGCCATATCAAATTCCTTTAATGTTCCTGAATATGACGCCACAGACATAACTTTGTTGTGTGGAACCTAGGCAGGTGCTTTACTTTACGTAAAGAGTTTCATCACCACTGCTCTTAAATGGTGAAGGAAAACATAGGAAACCGGCATGTCCTAGAGTCAAAATTGCGAAGACATGTGACATTTACCAACCGGCAATGGGCCAGAGTGGTAGATTATAGCCCACCGCCACAAAGAGAGGAGGCCTGTGTCGCGGCAGTGGGAACGACATGGACTGATTATGACTCGGCCTGTGTGGTGGATTACAGCCCGCTCTCTCACAGAGAGGAGGCCTGTGTCTTGGCAGCGGGACCATTATATGCTGATTATGTTAATGCTGCTGCATGTCTTTTTTCATTTTTATTAGCAGTTATGCTAGTAGTCACACAGTCTATCTGTTCATTGTTCCCCTGCTACATTTATACACAGTGTATATTGCAATAATACTATATTTTTAGACAAGAAGAGAGTGTTGCTAAGCAGGAAGCTTTACGGCGCGCCACTATTGAGCATGAAATGGAGCTACGAGAGAAGAATAAGCTAAAGGCAATTGAGGCTGAAGCCAAGGCCAGAGCAAAAGCTGATCGTGAAAACCGGGACATAACATTAGAACAAATACGATTGAAGGCAGCTGAAAACAGAACAACTATTCTGGAAAGTATTAAGTAAGTAACTGAGTGATATATAGCTTGTAGTTAGTCATTAATTATAGTTATCGATTGACAGTTGTTATGGGTAGTCAGAAGCCCAAGTCTGACAACCAGTTTTACCAAGGCATATTGTCTTACCTAGTAACCGGATTGTGGAGGTGAGACAAGCAGTCGCTCCATGTAAGATATTAGTATTCAGCTGCAACTGCTTAGACAGGAAGCCGACCCTGTTATTGTTGGGAAAGGCTAGGCAGATAAGTTGGATCATCAATATCCAGGTTTTTAATGTTGGTATTACACAGACAATCAGCAGTTACACCTTCATTTTTCATAAGATTAAAGCATCCTATCTCTTTTGCCTTTCAATATTATGGTTTAATGAATAATTTTGCTCTAATGAATAATCTCTAATTGATTAACAGGACAGCAGGGAGTGTAGTTGGTACTGGACTGAATGCTTTGGTCACTGATTGGGATAAAACATTAGCCGCAGCTGGTGGGCTATCACTCCTGGCTCTTGGTGTATACTCTGCTAAAGGCGCAACATCAGTGGCTGCAAGGTTCATTGAAGCTCGCATTGGTATGTACCAATATTTTAAGTCAGTGAATTGTAGAACCAAACTTGGATAGCAGAAAGTAGTCCTTATAAGGAATGACTTCTCACACTTTTCCCAATTTCCAGGCAAACCTTCCCTTGTCAATGAAACATCAAGATTCTCAATATTGGAAGCTGTTAAACATCCAATACTCACAGTTTCAAAAGCAGTAGCGAGTTTCAGAAAGCCTTCTGATGCGTTAGCTGGTGTGGTCCTAGCTCCAACTCTGGAGCGGCGACTACGAGATATCGCTATTGCTACTAAAAATACACGTTTAAATAAGGGATTCTACAGAAACTTGCTCATGTATGGACCTCCTGGAACTGGTAAAACATTATTCTCTAAGGTGAGTGTATAGATTATTGTATTGTGCAAAAATTAGTTCATTAGAACTAATCAATAAAAAGTTCATTAGAAAACCAGTGCAAGACAGCATCTGTCTGGCATTAAGAGCGTTGACAATGTACGGCATTTCATACAAACTTTCAAGCCCTTGTTCTTCGAAAGGCATGAACCGATTTTAATGAAACTTAGTTAAGAATATTTTCGAATTGTTTTATTTAAAAAAAGATAATTGGAAATCTCTGTTTCTATGGAATTTAAAATCGGTCGTATTTACATGTAACACTATTTTTCGAAAATGTTCTAACTAACTTTTTAGACCTATATATCCTGCTTATGCGTAGGAAGTTTCATTAAAATCGGTTCATACATTTCGAAAAACAAGGACTTGAAAGTTTGTATGAAATGCTGTACGTTGTCAACGCTCTTAATACTAAAATGAACGTCTTTGGCGCAGCCATGAGGCACACACTATTGAAGTTAAAACATTAATATCACATTTTTATTTTTGTGTTTTACAAACTGAGTTCAAATAAACTTTATTCTTTCTATTTTGTTAAATCATTTACTTGTGTTTTGCAGAAACTGGCAAAACATTCTGGCATGGAATATGCTATCCTCACTGGCGGTGATGTTGCACCCATGGGAAAAGATGCTGTGGCAGCAATTCATAAAGTATTTGATTGGGCTGGGACCAGTAAAAAAGGTTAGTATGATTACATAAAGCATGTCGGTTTATTAAGCGAAATTCACATTTATTTACAATATATTATAAATTGACAGGTGTACTTCTCTTCATTGATGAAGCTGATGCATTCTTGAGGAAGCGCTCCTCAGAAAGGATTAGTGAAGATTTGAGAGCTGCCCTCAATGCATTCCTGTACCGGACATCTGCCCAGAGCAACCGGATAATGTTGGTGCTCGCATCCAACACGCCGCAGCAATTCGATTCTGCGATCAACGATCGTCTTGATAAGATGATAGAATTCGGATTGCCTGGTGTTGACGAGCGCGAACGTTTGATTCGTCTCTACTTTGATACCTTTGTCCTGAAACCAGCATCAGAAGGAAAGAGGTAAATACAATTTAACAGAGCTCGACAACATGTCGCATTTTATACTATATTGAGTAAATATTTTTCTACAGACGGTTGAGCGTGGATCAGTTCGACTACAGTGAGCTGTGCACGACGCTAGCTGCCCGCACGGCCGGCATGTCAGGCCGAGCGCTGTCCAAGCTGGGAGTCGCGTGGCAGGCGGCTGCCTATGCCTCGGACGACGGACGCCTCACTGAGAAAATGTGCATTGATATTTGTGATGACGCTGTGAGGGATCATCGTCAGAAGGTTTGTGTACTGCTCATTTACTTGCGACGGACACAGCAAAAAAATAAAGGTTCCGCTATGTCCTCTATTGGTTTTACGATGGAGTACTAAAAGTGATCGTCGTTTATATCTATTACCTACTAATATGTATTTTTATCGTAGATGGAGTGGTTATCGAACGAAGAGAAATCTCGAAGCATGATGCCTTATCTCTTAGACTTACCGCCTTTGGATACTGAAAATGAAAATGCTGTGGAGAAAGAAACAGTGAAGCCTAAATCTAAAAATGCATTGAAAATGAAGAAACAAGATGTTGAAATAGAGAAGTGACACAGTGTTAACCGTGGCGACATTGTAGATCTAGCTGAAAACAACATATGTTCCAGTTCCACAAGAAACAGAGCAAACTGTGATACAACTCAAAAGTTCAAATATAATTGTAAAAAGTCCGACTCCAAAAAATTTATTGATCTAAATGATAGAGACATGGAAGTCTTGCGGACATTATCGCAGAAGAAAAAGCTAGCACAAGTCACAATAAATTAGTAGAAGATAAGATAATTTAGTTGATTCATATTCATGGTTTACATAAGTGTATGTAAGAAATAAGAATGATGAATGCTCCCATTATTTTAAATAAGGGTTTGGCAACATTAAGCTTGAGGACATCTATGCGGTGTTTGGGTTGGTCTGAAAGGCACAAGAAGACTACCTCTATATTTAGAAAATACGAACCAAGGCTTATAAAATAAAATATCTCTGTACTAGACTTTTTCATTGTTACTATAAATAAACCTTAGTGTACAAAGATATGAAAAATATTGGTAGAAATGCAAATTCATAAAAATAGTGGAATAAGGCTTCCTGTCAAGGGCACTTACTTCATAAGTTGGCTATAAAATGTGCATTTGATGTAGAATTAATTAATCTTATTCTTATTGTATTGGAGTTAATATAAATGTAATGGTTATGCTTACGATTGTGTGTTAACTTTGTCTGTCTGCGATCTGGCAATATTACTTTTAAGTCTGCAAGCATTTTTATTAGTGTATTTGGTTTTAATATTTAGTGGGGAGGGTCGGTTTTTTAATTTGTTTCTGATGGTAAATTAAAACACTGTTATCGGCAAATCCATGAAATCTTTATTGCAGTGAATTATAAGACACACAAAAGTGTTCATTCAAAACTTGTTTATTTTCAGCGAAAAATCTTCGAATAATGATGATATAACTATTTAGCTCTATGCTATGCTCATAGATCACACGTTTGTTGTTATCGTTTTAGTCACAGTTACACTAGTAGTGCATATTAGAATATTGTTAACAAAAAGAATTTGTTTCATTTAACATTTACCTAACACACCATAACAATGTACAACTATATGTTGATGTTTGGTGTATTATTACCCTATGTCAGTGCATTACCCTGCCTCACAATCGTCACAGTATACCTGGTCTGGCTATAAATTATTGTTATCATTTATAATGTTGAGATCCAACACCACTTTCATCACATCATAGCAGATACACTAACGCATCCCCTTTGGAGAATTAGGAAACAAATAGGTTGATTGATCATGTCTGAGATGTTTAACATGCTCATCACCCTGCATCTATAATTTTGGTTTTAAATTAGCACTGAGACTTCTCTTACTATGTGCATATTTAGGTCATGGAAAAGTCACGCTAATAAAGTCCCTTGTTGTCATATTAAGTTGTTACAGAACTTGGGGCCTAAAAAGTAGCCTTACTTTGGCAGAATCATAATAGGATAACAATATGAATCATATTAAAAATCGTAAAATGGTCACAAACTGACAATTCATAATATGATCTGTGTGCAATTCATATCACGCAATTTACCTGTTTGACAGTTTTGTATGGAAATTCGTAAAATGGCCCACCAATGTTTACACCAAATATGATTGATATGAAATGAATTGTAGGTGATTAAACTATTATGTGTAATCATTAACGAAAATTAGAGGAATTGCTAATGATCTGCTGGGAATTCAGGAAATGAATAGCTTTTAGAGGTTTAGTGGTTGATAGGGGTGTGAGGTATTACTAAAGTGGCCTTTTTAAGCCCCCTTATGTCTTGATCTGCCAGACTAGGTATACTCTATAGTGGAACTTCTCCAGTTACCTGGCACAATAAAATATCACTCCATGCCCGCATACTAATAAGTCTTCGCCTTATCGTACATTTAATTACTAGAAACAATAACATTAGTATCCATAAATATAAATTAATTCATCTAAACAAATGAAGATGAATCTTTTAAAGCAATATAGTTGTTCACTTAGCAAAAATCTCTTAAATCAATCGCAATTCCTCATGTTGTACGTGGGATAGTGAGATGAACTTTGCGAAGGTAGAAATAGAAATTTTGAATTTGCCCTGTTCTTAACTATTACAATAACAATTAGACTTAAAAATTCATTTAAAAACAGATTAAAAGCATTTTAATTAATAGATAATAAGACTTAGTTTAACATAGACTGTGGCTGTTTGTTGTCCACACAATCAAGCACTTTTAGCATTGTTATTCAATGTGCATTAATTTGCTAGCTTACATAAATTCTGACATCCTACAGCTTAGGCAAAATATTTTGTATAATAATAAAAAGTGTATATTTTTGGTATGCACCATACTAAATATTACAATAAGTCCACATTCATGATATAAGAGACAACAAAATATAGTAGCTACCATTTAAAACAAGTTTTTCTTTAATTAATAATCTGTATGCAAATAATATATTACATTTTTACAAGTATTTAGCAAAAGAATTACATACATTTATCTGGCCATAGGCATGTATCATGTCTATGACGCAACTACACTCTACACGGAATAGATAATCATTTTATTAAATGCTCTTAGTTACTCCTGTTCCCTGAGCAACACGACGTTTGGGCTGGTACTGCTTCGTCGTCAACCACCACAACTTGTGATGGTCTGTTCACATCTGTTTGTGAGTTTTGCTCAAACCTTTCAATCATTGTTCTTGTAAGATCGAGGAACAGGTCTTCCACTCCTTGGTTTAGTTTTGCGGATGTGTAAAAATGTTGAGCACCAACCATATTGGCATAACTGAAATACAAAAATGTATCTATCAATTATTATTCCTCTACCCTTACGTTTGTATATAATCAACACTTTAAATGCAATGCAAGTCAATTGGGTTATGGGGCGAAACATACCTCTCTGCTTCTTCTAGGGGAACAGTCCTTTCATGTTCTAAATCAATTTTATTTCCAGCAATTGTCAGAACTATATCAGATCCCAACATCTTTTTCAGCTCCTTCACCCAGTTTTTCACCTGCAATAAAATTCCTATCTATTACTCATCCCCTCTGAACAGTTCAGTAGTAGCAACACTTTAATGTGCAGAGAAAGTAGATCGTTTGATTACATATTCAGAGTCTTCCACCTTACTTATCAATGTAAAACATGGCATTATCAATTTTAAGATTTGCATTGTTTTCTTGATTATGACTGTGATGATATGAGTATATACATATATTTTATGTGATAAGATATATCACAGATATACACATATCAAAAGTGTCTAGGGATTTTTTTTTTTTTTTGTGGATGGGAAATCATCAAAGTGTCTAGGGATCAAGTACGTTTAAGAGTATCGCCGCAAGTCGCCGCCGTAGGGCCCGTTTACAATGGGCTCACAAACAAAGAAATTAGGAGGAAGAAGACTGGCGTTGTGTTTGCTTTTCCGATGAATCTTGTTTCGGTATGAGGCCGAATACAAGATGTACTCGAGTTTGGAGGACGTCTGGATGTTTGAAATTTGGCTTTGCAGTAAAAATTTAAAAAATCCTCGTTATTGCCTTTTTTGCCATTTAATTGACAACATTAACTTAGGTTAATTTCCCACAATTGCAATTTATTTAACTTTTTACAAAGATAGGGTTATGTTGTTAACTTAAACATAGGAGTAAGAAGCCAGTCTGAAAGACTATATTTGGTAAATATTAATTGGATAATAGACACTTTTGAAGTGTGTAAATTACACAACCTTGTGAAGACTGCAGGAATCCGCTGGATGAGGGAAGCACAGAACCGGTCGAAGTGGCTGTGCTTGGGAGAGACCTATTTCATTGTGGAAGCCTTTCGGCTGAAATGATGAAGATATTATATCACACCTTTCCAAAAGAATCTTCATCAGTGATGTCATAAACAAGAATAGCCCCATTGGAATTCCGATAGTATATGGGGCCCAAAGCATGGAATTTTTCTTGACCTGCTGTATCCCAAATGGAAAGGTTAACACGTTTGCCGTTGATGTTTAATCTCTTGTTCAAAAATGTGGCCTGAAACAAAATAAAAGTCAATACTGTCTATCATTACAACTTGAGACTGTATGTGCTAGCGTTCAAGAGAATACATTCTTGGTAAATTCTAAAACCTGCAAACACTAATGCTGACGGAGTTGAATTGAGATATGAAATTTCATCTGACAACATAAAAACAATTTTATGGAAGAGAGGAGTCTTCTAATACAGGCATTGTTTGCTTATAGGGAGGCTCCAAACACGTCTCAATATATAATATCGACGCTCCCAAGCAATAACCCAGTAATCGAAAAATCAAAATTTTACAGGAGAAAAGATTTACTGATTTTATCAAATATCTTTTCAACAAGTGGGACTATTGAAGTCATTGATGTATTAAATGAAAGGTATTTTTTTACATCAATGACTTCAATAGTCCCACTTGTTGAAAAGATATTTGATAAAATCAGTAAATCTTTTCTCCTGTAAAATTTTGATTTTTCGATTACCGGGTTATTGCTTGGGAGCGTCGATATACTAATTGTGATAGTAAAAACTACCATTTATTTCTTCAGTCATTGGCCCCAAATAGAAACTGACTTACTTTTGAACTTGTGTAAATAATTCGTAATGGAAAATGAATATTCTGAATGTAAAGTTATATAAAACTATTACTACAACACAATGGTATCAAAGGCATACAAATTACAGGTATAGCCGGTATAGGTGTAGCCTTAGGTATGCTATGAAATTTATTATTTATTTGATGATTATTTTTATAATTAAGAGATTTTGAGTCGTCGGTACATACCTGCAGCGTAGTTAGATGTTTGTCGTTGAACTTATCTTCAATGTAACGCAGTAATAGAGATGTCTTTCCAACACATCCCTCTCCCAGTAAAACCACTTTGAAGTTGTGAGTTCCGCTCGGAGCGGTAGCCATTATAATAATATATTAGATCCTTGGCTTGAAACCTTGAAAAGTTGAACTGAGGCAAATTAAATTTGCAGTCGCAAGAAACACGTAGTAAACTAAGCACAAGCAGCGGATAGCTATTTTACACCGCGAACGTACACAAAAGCATTTCTTAGGTATTCATCACAAATTATTCAATGGATTAATATACCACGTCGTATTTAACGTTAAGATTCAGGGAACTTTCCAGTTTGTAGAAAAATGTATATTTTTCAACAAGTCTAATGTCACAAGTGATTTTAATAGACTATCTAAGTAGATGTAGAATTGTAGATAATACGTCCATGATCTATTGTCACAAATCAAAAGTGACAGCAGCAGGCTGATCCTAATTCCTAAGCATAGACAAAAAAAAAAAGAAAAATAGGCGCAGTCCACACCGTTTGTTTGCGTTAAAACGACATGACTATTATAAGCAAAGCGCTATTATGCAATGAGCGAGCTTCCTTCCACAAGATAAGCTAGTGCAACACACAAAGCACACTCTTAAAACCAGCGAGCGAGGCGGGCTCACTTACGCCACGAGTCAGGTTAAACACGAAAAATTCGAGCGAAGCGAGAATTCTTCACTAGACCAGCGAGTGAAGGAAGACAACCCTCGAGATGAGCGAACGAAACAATCTATTTTCTTATGAGCGGCGTAAGCTAGCTTCTGACCGTAGTAAGTAGCCCTTACTAGCATCGAAAGTGTGTTCACTTCGATCGCTCTTTACAAGTGAAAGCGCGCTCTGCTCAGTCGTGGCGACATTGGGCTCGCTTTGCTCGCCTGCCACGAACCTGTGTCGCGTATTTTCGCGTTTCTTGTGGTAGTCCTCGCTTCACTCGCTCTCGTCATGGGTAAGTGCACTCAGCTCACTCGTGTCAACGAGTGCTCGACGAGGGCTCGTTTCGCTCTGCTTTTGGTTTTAAGAGCTTGCTCATCGTGTGAGTAAGCGTGGTATGCTCTTTTGTGTCGAGAGTGCGCTCGCTTCGTTCTCTGTATCGTGATAGCGCTCGCTTCACTCGCTCATCTGGTGGGTACACGCGCTCCATTCTCGCGGCTCATAACAGGTATTCAAAGTTCTAACCTAGTTTGCTTTACCCAGGGAGTTGTAATATTCCCTGGTTAATCAGTGTTAGCTATTCACCAGCCACTGCCGCAGTATGCTCGCTTGGCTCACTCAGATAGAGCGCGCAGCTTACTGTTTCAATCAAACCTCACCTATACCGAGGGATCACCTTATTTAGTCTTCGGCCGTTGAAACCTCGTGTTCTCGTAAGGTTCACGAATACTTGCACGAAGACACGGCGCCGCTGCCGATTGATAACAGACCGAAGATTTGCTCCAATTTTGAAGGCTCCGTGTCACACCAAAAAGAAGAGGAGCAATTTTTTTAAATTAAATGTTTTGGAGCTCTATTTCTGTCTTCCCACCACTTAGTATTCATCACTTGAAACTAAATATCTAAAAGATAACAATATTATAATATCTATTTACCCGAAAATTCGAGACATTAGCAGTGGGGCGTTCTGAAATTAAGGCTAGTTGAACCACCGCACCCTGCCTGCCTTTTGCGTATTAGATGAAACTTTTTGGTCTGGATATCAGTGAAAACAGTATATTCATATACCTACTTACTTTATTTTTCTTGAACAGTAAGCAGTATTTTAGAATGAAAAACATTACAATACTGTTTTTAACAGTACCTATGGTTGGCAACCCGAATCGACAGCTTAGCCTATCGGGTCAGGATGCTCCAATTTTCTAACTCGTCGCTATTGCATTATCTTAGTAAATAAAATAAACCAGCACCCTAATTAACCCATTCATTGCCACTTAAATTTTAAAAACATCACCTGGGTGCCACTTACTATTTTTAATGATTACAATAGAAAATACGTAACTAAATGTGTTTTTTAATTTAAAAAAAAACCTAAATAAAAAAAAACCACCCAAAAATGGTAAACGCAACAAATGCGTTGGTGGCACTAGTAAAAGAATTTAAATCGTAAGTGCCCTTGAACACACCGTTTGCGTTGACGTTTGGATAGTATTATGCAACATATATTCTCCGTGATTCTCTGAAAATGACCTGTAACAAATAGAACATAGCAGATAGTTAATTCGATCATTTTCTGTACATCTACTCAAAAAGTAGGTACAAATAGACAACATACTCGTACATTGGAAAAGATTCTGATTTTCTGATTTACATTCAAAGACAATAGTTGTTTAAAAAACCATGCTTAACAGACTGGTTAACACAGCCAGTATCTGTTTCATAAAAGATTTAATCAAAATATTAGTAGGTATAAGCAGAAACTTTAAATTTTCGCACGAAGTATTGAACGACCTGAGAGCAGTTTGAAGAAATATAAATTAAAAATCTGCTCCCCTACTTTTGACGGGTTCAAGTTCACACCAGGATCGAATTAGTATCAACAATTTGTTAGTTTGGTATTTTGGAAATCATTTCCATAGTACCTACCGTTTTTACGTTAATTCAATTCGAACTCGATCTCGTCGGTTGGACTGTGTGCTGAGTGCGAGTTATTTTTAAGTTATCAAGATCGAAACTTTACCGCGCATAGCCCTCTGATTGGTTGATTAGCTTGGAGCGGGCCAATCAGAGCGCCGAACGACATAAACAAACTCGCACTAGACACTCAGTTTCAAAAGATTTCGGCCTAAGGATGAATAGCATTTAAATACCATTGTGGTAGTTCTACATAAAATAAATTTAATAAAAATCCGGTGAGTTTATAATTTAATTTTACATTTTTCACTTTGTCAAATATCAGCCAGCTTGCAAAATATTTAGTAAGTAGGTATGTAAGTCATTTACTACTCGTAATCTAAACAACATCGTAATATAAGTAACGTGCATACATTTTGGCGTGATTTGTTATGAATAAAACCATCCAAAAAAGATTTTTACTGCTATGCCAATGAACGCACCATATGCGTGCATGTGATTTCATTTTAAAAATACACGATGAAACAGCGCAAAAAAATGATAAAATTAAGAATATTGCTTACCTTTATCTCCCAATTCACAAATATACAATAAACACCCAATAAAACTTCAGTTATTCCAGAATTAAAATACGACCTTCACAGCACCGACCGTTTTTTCCTTACCAAAACAAGAATGACAGTCCGAAGCAGAAACCAACAGTGTTTCCACATTTAAAAATTGTTTCTAGCCGTGAATGTTGCCAAATATTTAAATAAATTTCTATCATTTGTATGTAATGGCAAAAAACGTCATATAGTACACTCAACGCATATGGTACGTTGGTGGCATGACGTAGTAATCTTGATCAACGCAAATGGTGCGTTGGTGGCAACGAATGGGTTAACGTAACACAGAATCAATCTCAATCATTTTGAAGGATATTGCTACACCATTGCTTCTTAATATGTTAAAAAAATGTGTCAGGTCTGCTCGACAACGCAAATAACGCAATGAATGTTGTTGAACTGTCAAAATGATTCAGATTGAGATTGATTGTGTGTTACACAATTAAGGTGCAATAGTGGTTGATTAAGTTCCAATCACAATCAACAATCTTTCAATGCCGCGGGGTAATTGCGTAACACACATACAATGACAATCGATGGCAATGCCTTTCATTTCGACAGTTCAGCCGCGTTCATTACGTTGTTGAGCAGACGAATTGTTCAAAACTAAGTATGAAGGAATGCATCAGAAATTTTCTTCAAAACCCTCGGACTATGATTGAAAGTGTATTAGGTACGTAATTAGGGTGCCGGTCCAGATGATTTCATTTACCAGCTCGCTTTGCTCGCACTTAAATAAGGATGCTCCAATTTTCTAGCTCGCTCCGCACGCTTTTGTATTCTCTTTGTAAGGTCAGAATGACAGCTTCACCTCCCAAAACAGGATGCTATATTTTGAAAAAAAAAATACCGTATCCTACTTTTGAGCTTCGCCGTAATAAGGTAAAAACGTAGACACTAGGTATAAAGGACATACAACATATTTTGATAACTTTCTGTACGAACGAACGCTACCAACACGGTGCATTTTCGACTAAAAGTTATCTACAGCCCGCGCCAAACTTTGTGACCACCTTGAATATAGTCGCGAGTCCGAACTTGCGCATGGTACAGTCGAGTGGACAATACGTAATCAACCAAACGCGCGTTGCGGCTGAGCGGTTTGGGCGCGCGGGGTGTGGCCCTGCCCCCAAGCTCTTGTGCGTCCCGCTAATACCTGATTGTGTGTTCTGCGCAATGCAATGAGCCTAGTTTCGGGGCGGTCACAAAGTTTGGCGCGGGCTGTACTTGCTACAATAATTTATTTTTGTAAATATTATCGTCAAAAAATAAATAATTGTTTTTATTTGTGTAACTGTTTAACCAGTGGAATTAGTTTATTCTAAAGTTTATGGTACAGACGCCAGCACATCAAGCTACTACAACCTGTCAAATTTCTTTAATAGATTTTCAACTTTATCGCTAAATTATTAAGGTTCAAGGTTGATTGCGAAAATTTGACAGTTTCGGGTAGCTTGACCTGCTGGCGTCTGTACATGTTAGTTAGTACAGACGCCAGCAGGTCAAGCTACCCGAAACTGTCAAATTTTCCCATCTGTACAAGAAACTTTGGAAAAAATCCGTACTAACGCCGCCGCCGCCTACTTGTTTTTCAATACAACAACGTCAATGTCATTCTAACGTCAAAAGATCCTTGTAGTATTCTATGTATCTATAGTCAATCTATTCTATAAGTTTCTAATTGATGTTATTTCAAGTTAAATAAATTAATGTAAACTTTGAGTTGATTTCATGGTGACTAGCACTATTGAAAAAATATAAAAATGTTTGAAGTGGCAGCGTATACTGAACTTTATTTTGTAGGTATTAAAGTTATTTTTCCATAAACTCATATTTGTTTACATTTTGTGCAATTAAATTGCGAACACAGATTATGTAAGTTGGAATATCATTTACAAGCAGGGCCTGCGGTTTCGCCCGCATGGAGATTCGCACGCAGGAGGACACTTTCTGGCATAGAGACAATGCCATTCATTGATTTTGTAATTTTATCCTTTTCGGGTCGATTCTGAAA
The DNA here is from genome assembly GCA_949629185.1 of Apamea crenata. Lineage (NCBI taxonomy): Eukaryota > Metazoa > Arthropoda > Insecta > Lepidoptera > Noctuidae > Apamea > Apamea crenata. Next base: position 20,637,188 of record OX451351.1, read on the forward strand.
TTCTGAACTGCTTTGAGGACTTGCTTGAGACTTTAATAGCTATGTTGCTTTATTGCTGTTATAGGACGGCAAGTTATATTCATAAATCAAAAACAATTCGATTTTTTTATGATATTGCACTGCAACGTTATTTGAAGTGTACGACATCAAAAAACATAAAAATAGAAATGTTCAACACATGAAACTAAGGTTTACGTAAGGTCTAGGAAATTAGGAAGAGGTCGGTAAGAGATAGGGTAGTATGCTTCATTCGTTGTTGTACTAACTATGTAGAAGTCAGATGTCTTATTCTTCAGTTTATGTTTAACCATTACATTGAACCAGTCCATAACGTTGGTTGTCTTATTATTTTCTATAACTTTGATGAAAGGAATTGTAACTGTAGTACGTTTTGTAGTAAGTCTTGTAGTGTTCCTTGACGCAGAAGACTTCGATAATGTTGTGGTTCTTGTTCTACTGGAGGTAGCGAATGGTACAAATGTTATGGCGCTAATGCGTTTTGCGGTTTTTGTAGATATAAGTTTCCGTGTTCTCATGATTGGTGCAACTTTGAACGTACTGACGCTAGGTAGAGACCGCAGCACTGGACTGACGTCTTTTATTATAAAACCATTATTGTCGTTAGCGATATTTAATTTTTTCATTGACTTATGAGCGTTACGGAAGTAGTCTATTGCCTTATTTTTGTTTTCTTCTTCTTTTCGTTTTTTTACATCTTGGGCAGATATACGAACATTCGAGGATTGAAACTTTTGAGCTGAACGATAAGGATACTTTGGTAAGGTTCCAGTAACATAAAGCTTACTAGGAATAGTACGCCATGGACCAGTTCGAGAACGTCCTGCAGGAATCACAGGATAAGGATCAGAAGGAGTAAGAAACGTTGAAGGAGTAATATTAAGGTTTGAATCAAAAGTAGATCCTTTATCTACTTTTGATCCAAACCTTAAAGTCGTCGAAGGAAACGTCGGTGTAACAATAAGGTTAGGGTCAAAAGTAGATACAGGAGGAAACGTTGGAGGACTAAACATAAGGTTAGGGTCAAAAGTAGATGGAGGAGGAAACGTTGGATGACTAAACATAAGGTTAGGATCAAAAGTAGGTAGATGGGGAAACGTTGGAGGACTAAACGTAAGGTTATGATCAAACGTAGATGGAGGAGGAAACGTTGGATGACTAAACATAAGGTTAGGATCAAACGTAGATGGAGGTCGAAACGTTGGAGGACTAAACTTAAGGTTAGGGTCAAACGTAGATGGAGGAGGAAACGTTGGAGGACTAAACTTGAGGTTAGGATCAAACGTAGATTTAGGAGGAAACGTTGGAAGATTAAACGTAAGGTTAGGATTAAAAGTAGATAGAGGAGGGAACATTGGAGGAATAGCAATAAGGTTACGGTAACCAGCAGCTCGAGGAGTAAAATCGGGGTAAGGATCATCAGGAGGACTTCCGATTGGTTTAAGATTTAATGGATGTGAAGTTTGAGTAGGATAAGTTGCAGAAGTAGGTAAAGTAGTTTTAGAAGGGCGCCGATATGAAGTGCTGGTCATATCGTGCAATGTATTAATGACCGCATCGTCGTAACCGAGGTTTCTGACAGTTTCACTTATCCAATAAAGTGCAGGACTTAGTGCAGTAAAACTCCGTTGAGGAAGTCTGCAACTGTCCTTATCGGTGATGCCCATTATGCCAAATATTCTGTCTGCTATTAGTAATGGCACACCTTGTTCTTGTCTCTCTCGACAAACTTGTATAGTCCGTTTTGTGACTTTGTTGGAGGCGCAAACATAATATCCAAATGGTTGTTCTATGTAACAACGTTCAACAGACGTTACTGCTAATCGCGGCTTATTGGCGTCCATTATGGGAATCAGCGCTTTCAGACCAATAGTAGAAATATTATCTAAAGCACTCAATTTCATAAGCTTTCTTTTTCTCTTTTCTTGTCGAGTAATAACTAAAGCAATATCATTTCGTGCAATAAAATTGTTTCCATGAACATAGTTCTTGTAATGTGGGTGAACAAAAGATTGCACAATAGACAAGTTTCCTACGAAATCACAATTTTCAGCGCAATATGAAGTAGTCAGTACAACATTAGGCAAAATAAATGTGCCTATACAACCCTGGGTTGGTTTATATGTGCTGCTTTCGCATATGAGACGCTCTATACTAGTTACAGAAATACTTTGAATGCACACAACACAAAACGCAAATACTGTATAAAGATGTAGAGGTTCGTGCAACATTATATTAAATTATTTAATCTATAAAAAAAACTGATAACACCTCTATCGGAAGCATAATATGTAATTGTACTTTTATGATCAAATTTTTACCTAGCTATGAATTGTTTTATTTTATGTTGATGCTGGTTCTGATTGTCTTTTTTATATATTGTGAATTTATACATAAAAATGTTTCATTATAAATTAAACCCGCCTTATGCTAATATACATGTACAGACGCTAGCATATCAAGCTACTACAATCTGTCAAATTTCTTAAATAGATTTTCAACTTTGTCGCTAAGCTTAGGGTTCAAGGTTGATTGGGAACATTGACAGTTTCGGGTAGCTTGACCTGCTGGCGTCTGTACATTATTAGGTTATGGTTCAGACTTGGCGATTCAGTGAAATTATAGAAGGAACTGAGAATATTTAAAAGTAATCACTTTAGCATCATGTAAGCTTAATTTTGTAGTCGATACTCTACTCCTTCGACCCATGAAGTTCCTAGCTACAGCATCATGACTTCTTAATTGTTCCAAAAAATCTGTTTGGGCTGAGACATGATCGGTCAACTCACTGACCTCTAATAAACAAGTTGTACCTATAATACAGCAGTGCGATTTTGTAACCATCTCACCGTGAAAACTTAGGTGAAGTGAGCGTGGAGTGAGCTGTCATTCCAACTAATGCTAGGGATTGACACTATTATTGACAGCAGTGCGATTCTGTAACCATCTCACCGTGAAAACTTAGGTGAAGTGAGCGTGGAGTGAGCTGTCATTCCAACTAATGCTAAGGGATTAACACTACTGACAGCTCACTCTAAGCTCACTTCACCTAACTTTTCACGGTGACTGAGATTTTTACAGAATCGATCGGCAGGTCAGTGGGTCAACTGCAGATGCAACTATTGTTCTGACAGAATATGTCACGGTGTCCTAAAAGTCTGTTAAAATGGTAAAAATAGATGCCGCATATTTCTCGATTTATCAAAGGCCTTTAACACTATTTTTGGAGATCTTTTCATCATTTTTTTTATTTTTTTTTATTTTCCGTGAGTGTGTAACGTAACATAGTCTGTATGTTAAGATCATGTCAGTAATGAGTAGTTAATTAATTTTCTGGCGTGCCCAGAATTATTAGACAAAGGTCAAAGATATGAAATTTTTCATAACCAGCTTAATTTTGGTATAGGTATATATTCTGAATGTGGTACTGAAACCCAAAACTCCCAGACCCTCCGACGCTTGCGTCTTGAGATATAAAGGGTGATAGGGTAAATTTCGATGTTAAGATGAATTTTGATTAAAATTCTTTTTCAAACTTTTATTAACAGCAACATCTATTGTTGAACAACAACAGTACCTACTCTGTAAGTGGTATTGAATCATTACCTAAAACTCCCCTTCCCTCCTCCACGTGCAACCTGAGTCATGCAGAGTGCTACCATGAATTTAAATGTTGTGTTGAATTCTGATTAAAATCATGAAAAATTTCGCCACCCCCTATTTTCGCCTCCCTCTATTTTTAAGACTAAAATATATAGTCATTCTAAAGAACTTTTCGTCGAGAACTTGGTTTTGTACAATATAATAATCACATTAATTACAAAAATTATTACACGTATGCCACTTACCTACATAGATTTAACAGGGATAAAACACTTAAGCTAGATTTAACAAATTGTAATGAGCTGCGCAAACTTAGTTATTCATGTGTAAATAATTAGGCCCATCTATTTTCACGTGAAATTATCAATGAATAACTAAGTTTGCTCAACTAGTTTCGTTATGTCACATAGTCGAATATATGTACGTTATGCGTACACGAACAATACAATTTTTCAACAAAGTTTATTTATCTAATAATCACAAAGTGTATTGAACGACCGACGAGTCATCATTGAAACTTTCTTTGAAGTTGAATTCTGTTCTGTTCTGTGATGGAAACAGCTCCAGTACCCGCATTTGCAGAGCTCGATCTTCACCTCCATGAGGAAACGTACCCCTCAAGAGAGTGAGCACAATCCGAGGTTGGCTTGCAAAGATGTAATTGGTGCAAACGAAAAGAACTGAGGGAAGCTACCTGACAAGGCATTTCCAACGTCACTGAATGAGGCGACGAGCGACAAGTCTTCAACATCATTTGCACTGCCAACAAGCAGTCCGAGTACACCTTCATGAGCAATAGGGTCTTATACACAATTCTCAATGTCGACGTCTCGCGTTTTTCTGGTCGAATAAGTCATTAGCGACCGGACCGCAGTTGCGTCCGCCCGAAAGGCCGCAGGACCATAATTGGCGGGGAGGATAGCGTCTGAATTATTAAAATATTAAATGAAATGGTTCAAATTTTGAGATATTATTATTATTTATTGTGAAATTTTTTCGTCGCCTAAAAGTGCAGCCCGAGGCGGGAGACCACTACGCTACGCCACTGGGCGATCGTCAATCTAGTGCAAAATGAAGGGCTTCTCACATATTAAGCCTTATTAGTAACACAAGTTTGTTTTTACTTAATATACAGGGTGCCAGGTAATTAATGGACTACCTTGAAACTGTTTATGAGGTAGTAATAACTAGTCATACACAGCTCATCCAATCAGCACTATTAACGTAACTTATTCTAACAAGAATACTCGTAAAAGGACGAAATTCATTGACCGAGGCGCACCGGAATGAATTAAATGTTGTTCACATCTCTGATCTTACTGAGATTTTTTTTTGTCCTTAGCTTTTTCTATTTATTTATAAATTTTAAGTAACACGATTAAAAACCAATTACAATAATTAAATACATTGACACATACAAATAAAAAAGAAAATAGAAAATTATAAAAGTTCATGTTAAAACATAAAAAAAACATTTCAAGGTTATCTATTATGTATTGGACCTACTGTAATTACTATGTTAGTTTGTAAGGCATCTATATAATTGTCTATGGACTATTGTACCCTGAAATAAATGTTTTGTTATCGTAGAAGGTGTTCTGTAGTTTTCCATGCATTCAGGCGCATTTCTGCACATTTCTGTGACTCTGACTACGACATTTGTGGCTCCGCATTACAAGAACATCAAATAACTTCCTAGGGAATGATGTTGATAGAAGTTGTAAAAAACACAGAGATGGTTTTGGTTCACGGTGGCATGATCTACCAGTTAGGTATATACTTGATTCTGTTGCCCAATCTCTGGGCTACAGTTTCAATTTCATAAACCATTGGGAATGCCATATAGACAGACATAAGACATATACAAGTATTGTTCGATGATTTACGTTAATAGGTAATAGATATCTACTTATATAAAATAATTAATTCTAGGGGGTAATACACATGTAACCATGCATGTATCATTGCTTTAAAGTAAAGAAATGCTAATTAATCTTCGTTGTTTTTGTAACAACAAAATCCTGAAATTAATTTCGGGTCGATTTTGAAATTCAGCGGATCTTCACCTAAGTTTCCACAGTGAGATTTTTTCAGAATATACCGGCTGCAACTAGTTTTAAGACTTGAGACTTTAACAGCTATGTTGCATTATTGCTGTTGTAGTTAAGGACGGCAAGTTGTATTCATAAATCAAAAACCAATTGAATTTGTTATGATATTGTTTATACTGCAAAGTTTTTGGAAGTTTACGACATACCAATGGGTAAAAAAAGTCATAAAACTAGCAATGACAATCAACACATGCAACTAAGGTTTATGCACCACTCCTTAATTTGACACTGAAGCATACCTCTTCAGTCGTTGTTGTACTGACTATGTAGAAGTCAGATGTCTGATGTGTTCTTCGGTTTAAGTTTAACCATTACATTGAACCAGTCCATAACGTTGGTTGTCTTGTTAATTTCTAGAACTTTCATGAAAGGAATTGTAACTATAGTACGTTTTCTAGTAAATCTTGCAGTCTTCCTTGACGCAAAACACGCAGACACAAATGTTATGGGGCTAATGCGTTTTGCTGTTTTTGAAGATATAATAAGTTTTCGTGTTCTCATGATTGGTGCAACTTTAAACATACTGACTCTAGGTAGAGACCGCAGCACTGGACTGACATCTTGTCTTATACATTCTTTTTTAATTCCGATACTATATTTTTTCATTCACTTACCAAAGTGATCTATTGCATTCCTTTTGTTTCCTTCTTGTCTTCTTGTTTTTACATTTTTAGGAGATAAATGAAGGACATTCAGGGGATGAAAATTAGGATCTAAAGGATAAGGACCTCTTGGTAGGGTTCCCGCCTTGGTTGGTTGGTTGGTGGTTTGGTCACTGTTCAACTTCGTCGTATTCCTAATCATACTTACGTAAGAATGATCAGGAAGAGGAGGAAATGAAGCAGTTTGAGTACGATGTGTAAAATGAAAAGCCTTACGCCCTGGAGAAATAAATATAGGATAAGGATCAGGAGCAAGAAACGTTGGATGAAAAATAACAGAAGGATCAAAAGCAGAACGACGAGAAAACGTTGGAAAATTATTAACAAGGGGATAAACAGTAAAATAAGGAGGAGTATCAGCAGGGTAAGGATCAGAACCAAAAGGAGGAGTTCCGGTGAGATAAGGATGAGCAGCTTTAGGACGCTTAGTAGGAGGTGTGGTGGGATAGGGATCAGAAGTATCAAGATATATCGGAGTTTTATCTGTGTAGGAATTATAGTTTGATGTAATAGTAGTAGGATTAATACTAGTAATAAGAGTAGTAGTAGCAGTAGTAGTAGTTGTTGTAGTAGGAATAGGAGTTGTTCTTGTTGATGTAGTAGGAGTAGGAGTAGTACTAGTTGTTGTTGTTGTTGTAGTAGGAGTAGTAGTAGTGGTTGTAGTAGGAGCAGTAGTAGTAGCGGTTGTTGTTGTTGTAGTAGTGGTTGTTGTTGTAGTAGTAGTAGCAGGACGACGTGAAGAAGTCCTATCGTGCAATGTACTAATTACCGTATCGTCGTAACCGAGGTTTCTGACAGTTTCACTTATCCAATAAAGTGCAGGACTTAGTGCAGTAAAACTACGTTGAGGAAGTCTGCAACTGTCCTTATCGGTGATGCCCATTATGCCAAATATTCTGTCTTCTATTAGTAATGGCATACCTTGTTCTTGTCTCTCTCGACAAACTTGTATAGTCCGTTTTGTGACTTTGTTGGAGGCGCAAACATAATATCCAAATGGTTGTTCTATGTAACAACGTTCAACAGACGTTACTGCTAATCTCGGCTTATTTGCGTCCATTATGGGAATCAGCGCTTTCAGACCAATAGTAGAAATATTATCTAGAGCACTCAATTTTATAAGCTTTCTTTTTCTCTTTTCTTGTCGAGTAATAACTAACGCAATATCATTTCGTGCAATAAAATTGTTTCCATGAACATAGTTCCTGTAATGTGGATGAATAAAAGATTGCACAATAGATAAGTTTCCTACAGAGTTACACTTTTCAGCGCAATATGAGGTAGTCAGCACAACATTAGGCAAAATAAACGTGCCTAAACAACCCTGGATCGGTTTATATGTGCTTCTTTCGCAAATGAGACGCTCTATACTAGTTATAGAAATGCTTCGAATGCACACAACATAATACGCTAATATTGTATAAAGTTGTAAAGGTTCGAGCAACATTGTATTAAACTATAAAACTTCTGTTATCACCTTCAGCGCAAACATTATTGTTGTTCTTTTATGACTAAAGATTTACATAGCTGTGATTAGTTTTATTTTTATGTTGAGACTGATTGTTTTTAATATATAAAAAAATGTGAAATGCATTAGATATTAAACACTTAATCTTATAGGTACAGTATAGTTATAATAAAACTGAAGACCTATATTTTAACCTAGGACCTATATTTTGAAATAGGGGACTTAGAACATACAAATTATTATTATTATGATTTCGTCTTGTCTATCTACCTACTTACGAGTACGTGGTGCATACTTTTGCAGACGATACCATGCTCTTTTGTTCTAAGAACTCCCCTTACTGCAGCATTAGGATGATATCTCTAGAAAATAAAGTGTTACTTAACTATAGTATACTTAATTATATAAGTAACATTGTTGCATGCAATAGTTTGTCATTCGACTAAAGTTTCGGTGTAGTTCTCGATTTGGCGAAAGCTTTTAACACTTTTCGGTGCTCATTCTTGTTGGTAGACTACAGAATCTATAACCATTAGGTAGGTTTTTGATATTTTCCGTGACTATCTAACATAACAAAGTCAGTCTGTTAAGATTAACAGACTATCGTCCCTGGTCAATAATGAGCAGTTAATCATTTTTCTGGTGTGCTCCAGGGCAGCCTACTGGGTATAACACCGTTTTAGTGTTTAATAAGTTTACAAAATAAGATTTACAAAAGGTTACTGAAACTAAGTAGGAAGTTTCCGTACGCATGTTTTTTCCTAAGGTATACGTGTCTCGTACAAATAAAAGTAATTTACTTAAGTTATTATGAAGCTACAGCTGTTGCGTTATTCTTCCTAGTCTGGCTGAACTCCAACAATGATGTTTGTATCAATCCTGTTTTAATATAAGTTACGAATATAAAATTTGGTTGATGTCGTAGTTGCTTAAGGTAAATCTTCCTGTTCTGCACTTCCATAGATATCCTAAGTTACACAGTAGCGGTGAGGTGAAATCAGTATCCGTGTTAAAAATGTATATATGAGGTTATCTATCTCCTGGCAGGCGGTGGTCGTAGGTTGGATCAATTGATGACGCGTATTATGACGACTACTCTTACATATTCTTAATGTTGTATAGTGTAAACATGTTGTTCCATCGTTATTTTAGAATGGTTGGGTCGATTGCTGAAGCATGAATATAATAGGTGTAAAAGGTACGCAGAATTATTTATTTCACAAGACGGTAATCTGAGACTTATTTGGAAACGTTTATAGATAGATACAATGAGACGTGGTTGGATCGGCGCCTGAAGTGTTGAGTGTGGAGCGTTCCGTATGGACGAGCGCGGGAATTAATGTGGCGCCGGCGCCGGGGGCTGCGAGCACGGCATTCCACGCGAGCTCCAGGAAAGTGCATCCGTGAATAACCACTCAATCAACCAAGTCTCGTAATGCTCGATATTAAGCTATCACGCGCCGCTGCCCCGAAATAGAACCATTCCATTCATAAACAATGCACATCATGAATGAAATACTATCGGCACATAACGCATTTACTAACTAAATTAACCACTCTATGTACGCCATGTTCTGGACTCTGGTTCCACAAATGAAAGTACGTATTGCCATAAATCAAGATAACGTGATGGAGTTATGCGGATGAGCCCGTTATTAAAATGCCAATAATGTGCCAACTTCAATTGCAATGGGCTAGTTCCGATACTAAATATAATCAGCTGGCGTTTCTTGTGCGTAGGAATTCCTACAATATCGCTCGGTAAATTAGCTGCGATAAAATTGAATGCTCTGAACAAATAATACGCTGTGGACGTTTGAGGGATTTTATCAGTTTTGCGTACATTTACGTCTAGGAATCCAATAATACAATTGACGTATGTAGGGTATGCTTATTGTTATTCTGATTTGGTATACGTCTGTTTATAAAAGGAGTTTGAGTAAAGTTGGCGTCGTTTTGAAGTTGAGCGGCTAGTAATGAAACTTGGATATTATGAAATAACAGAAGCGATCAAAAGCTACTAAGGGTACATTTCTGTAAATCATATCGGAACGATATCGATTTTAATGAACAATACAAAACCAAATATCTCCTATTTTGTTTTGTTCATTAAAATCGAAGAAGAAGAATATAAGGAAAAAAAAAGTAGCCGATGTAGGTATTAACACATTTATGAATCCATTACATCCATAACATAATCTAATACACGTAGGTTAACTTAAGTCGCAGATATTATTTAGTTGTTTACCCTGAATTTAGGAGGTCCGTAGTTTTCGTGTGGGACACCCTGACTAGTAGAGATAGCGCCACCGTCGAAACCCACGCTGGAGGCCGTGCTGCTGATCGTGACAGGGGAGCCAATGTTGCTGGCAAAGTTTGACGAGTCCAAGCTACCGCCGGAGCTAGCAGACGCCGAGCTCAGACCGAAAGATTGACCAAATGACCCAGTTGACCCTTGACCGAATGACCCAGTTGACCCTTGACCGAATGACCCAGTTGACCCTTGACCGAATGACCCAGTTGACCCCTGCTGGACTGTCGGCTGGTACTGTACACTGCCGAGACCCGACGCGAAAGAAGAGGAACCCCCGGCTGCTCCTGAGTTCACTGACACAGACTGGCCCCCGTTGTTGTAGTCCTGAACGATGTTGTTGATCACAGCCTGAGAGTCTTCCTTGTTCTTGTATTTGATGAAGTATACTTCAGGTTTGGATGGAGGCTTCTGTTCAATCTTAGGAAGGACCACCTGGGCTTGTTCGTCGGGTTTCTTAACAAGAACGTAGACAATGGTCTTCTCCTCGTTTTGTGGCTGGATAGGAGCAATTACTTGAGGTTGTCTAGATTCGGTGGGTGCCTTAACGAAGATGATCTTGTAATGTTTCTGGGGAGGAGGCAGTACAATGGGGGCGCGGGGCTTGACCTCTTCATGTTCTTCGGGGGCGGCGTGCACGTAGAAGTGTTTGAACACTTGAGCGGGCTGGTGCTGCACTTGATAGTGGTTCTGGTATTTGTTCTGAGCAGCTTGGTACTGGCTTGAGGCATCATATTGAGTTTGGAATCCGGTTTGGTGAAGATTGTTGGAGCCGGAGGTATGGTGGAGATTTTGGGACCCGGAGGTTTGGTAATATCCAGAGCCGCTAGAGGCAGTTTGGTAGCCGGTGTTTTGTTGACCTTGGCTGCCAGCGAAGGCAGTGCTGTACTGGCCGGAGGTTCCTGCAGTTTGGTAGGAAGGAATGCCGTACGAGGTCTGCGGCACTTGGTAGTGGTAGCCGAGGTGACTAACGTCGGCTGCGACTACTCCGAGAGCCAGCAATAATACCTGAAACAAGGAAAAGGCTTATGAGTTTATGAGATTTACTGTAATAACAAATGGGTTGAAACCTATGTCAATTGAGTGAAATGTCGTAAGAAGAAGGCACAAAGAAAATAACATGGTGTTTTGTTATATGTACTGATAGATACAATTAAAAATGTGCTCTATCAAATCAACAGCTTGCGGCAACAGCGGCTTGCTAGTTGAGGTGTGGGTAATTTGTTGGGAGGCTGCAGCGGCGACGCGGGGGCGGACGTGGGACCGTCGACCGACCGACCGGTCGCATCGTGAGTCGTGATCACTCAATACTACGATGTTGCAATACAGAACGCGTTCCAGCGGAATTAGATCTAGTTATATTATTGATGGAATCACTGTGGAATGCGATAAACAAACGGAGCTCGAGAGATTGATTGATTCTGTTATGTCTATATATGTATAATAACTTTAGGCATTTTTACGCGGTTTAAATACAGCCTTAGCAACCTGAAGCTTTGTTTATGGTTATAATTGTTTTGTTGAAGCTATTTAGTTATTTTTTTGTATTAGTTACAAGTGAGTAGGGTTTATTATAGGTCAGATTTATCAATAAAAAATGTTTAAATAGAAAACAGGAATATGAAAAAGGTTGAATTTAGTCCAAATAGCTGATGCTTCATTCTTTTCTTTGCTCTCAAAGTATATACGAAGGCTCACTTATTGTTACTCAACAAAGGTTTTACTATTATTAGGGTACTATATATATTACTATCAAAGTTTTGATGTTTTTTGAGTTTAACAACAAACAAATTAAATTAATTGAATCCCAATAACATTACACCCCGGTACACTGATATTAGATAAGATAAATGGTAAAATAGAAAGTATGGGCAAGGTCACGACTCATGTGTAGGATGGCTAGAGATGGTACAATGGTTGGCGTGGTCGCGACGGTTGCGCAACCACCACGCCCAGACTGGGGTCAGCGATGCGGGTGCGATGAACTTGACCATGGTGCCCGCTTCCACATGTTAGGTGCAACAAGTAAGTATTACAACATCCTATGTATAAAAGTCGTTCAATTAACTGGGCACAGATTACTGGAATTTACGCCGTAGGTTAGTTTTGAGTACGCTACAATTACTTTTCTTGTAATGGGTTGTTACGTCGTTATTGGTCAATATCGTAATCAAAGCAAAAGCAAAGATATTTTAAGTTACGGGAAGTAAAATGAAAAAGCTGAGTTTTCTATGTGAAAAAAGGTATTACAAGATCGTGATGAGTCTTTTGTTGAGGTGCTACGCCATCGCCACTACTATAGTGCCACGCGGATTTTTTTTTCCAAGTTGTCACAGATCCTTCCTTTTTGCAATTGAGTGCGAATCCACAGGTTACAACATAAAACATAACATAACATCACGTCTTGTTTCCCTGAAGGGTAAGGCAGAGATATACCTATAGTACACACACATGTCGCCTGTTATGTTTTTAAGACCGAATACGGGGCGAGCCTAATTCCATCGACCGTGCACAAATCTACACTCCAGGCAAGAGAAATTCCAGGTGGAAAAACCAATAACATTGCTTTTTTGATTCTTTGTATTATTTTTTTGTCTTTTTTGCTCTATCACACGCTGTCTACATCTCTGTATCTATTGTCCTATCTAAGGTATGCTGGAAGAGATTTCTCATGAAATAATCACCTCTGTAGGTACCTATTTTTTCTGTTCTGTTTTTCATTGTCTATTTATATATGTGTGTACATAAATGGTAAATAAATAAACATTTTGCCTGACCTGGGAATTGAACCCAGACCCCTCATGCTATCCTCGTGCTTCACAGGTTCAGGTTATATTCTAATAAGTATATAAAATTCTCGAAAACGGCTCGACCGATTTAGATGAAATTTTGTGTGCATATCGGGTAGGTCTGAGAGTAGGCCAACATCTATTTTTCATACAAAAACAAAAATCCTAGGAATAATGTATATGGCAAAACGTTTGCCGGGTCAGCTAGTTATATTTAAATCCTTTTATTAGTAGTTAAAAAAATTAGTTTTATTGCCCTTCAATTGTACAAAAAATACTTATTTCAACATTATGCAGCTTTACAACTAGGGAAACAAAGTGTTTTCGATGAGCTCTGGACCCAATGTAAGATTTAACTTGTGTTTAGGGTGCCAGCGTCCTCGCCTAAGATTTGAACATGTAGCAGTAGTTGTAAGACGAGCACAGTACGTCATCGTTAAATTACAAGCTAATGTTGTCCTATTTATGTAGTAATGTGTGTGTGTGTGTAAGGGGGAAATAAATATGGTGAAAACTTGTGTTTATGTAAGTCTGTTTAAAAATAATTATGAATATATTACTTTATTAACTATATTAAGCGAACGATATCTGTAGTAAATCTTCAGTCTTGTTAGAAGTCAATGTCAAGAGCCATTTCGTGACCTTGGTTTAGCATTCATTTAGACACATGGCAGCAATGGAGCAGACTTTATTTATTTTCTTATTTAAATGGTTTGACAGTATACCAAAATGACGGTGAGCAAGGGCCGTTCTACATCCGTGAGTTGAACATACTTCGAAGTGTCTACGTTTTTTGGTAGCATTCGGATCGTAAACCACAAAGGGATGTTTGGGGAGGATAGTACCAAGGATAAAGAGCTGTCTCACAGTGAGGACCTGTCATTCGCTGTAGAGAGTCGTAGTGGGATACCTAAAAGGCTTCGAGGTTATAAGCTTGAGAACCGCTCTCTGTGCTCGTTCCAGAGGCAGGAAGATTGTCTTAGGAGTTCCACCCCACGCCGTGATGCATTAGTTATTTGTGTTCATCTACAACGATAATTAACTAGAATCTTAATTATGAATAGTTACGAGCTTTCCTTAGCGTGGTGCAGACGGCGGAGGACCAAATGAATATTAAATTACATGCAAAATAGTTACCAAGCCATGAATATAACATACTACCTAATACTAATTTTCAAATAAAATCGTATGACATCACAATACCGAAAAGTTTTTGACTAACCTATACAAAATGGAAAACATAGCTAAATGAATTCAATTGAGTTCGATACCTTTCTGGCATAGAGGGGCTCGTGGCTGAATAATAACAGGCGCACCGGTCGATCGATCGGGTTAAGCTACGCTTGCCGGGGTTGGTATGTGGATGGGTGTCCATCTTTACATACCGCGACCCCTCTGTGCCTCGGAAAGCACGTTAAACTGTTGGTCCTGGCTGTCATACGTGGATCACGAAAGTCTGACAACCACTCTTACCAAGGGGTATCGTATTACCCAATAACTGGTTTGTGGAGGTCAGATAGGCAGTCGCTCCATGCAAAATACTGGTATTCACCTGCATCCGGTTAGACTAAAGGTCAACCCCAACATACTTGGGAAAAGGCAAGGCAGATGATGACCTGTCTGCATAGATACGTATATCAATGATAGTGTTCGACATAACTAGTTTATTCGTATTAATCATGGCGGTTGGTGCCCACTACCTAAACATATAAAAAGTAAAAATGGATTTTTTTAAATAATATCTGGATATTCTACAACGAAATAGCTTTTATTATACCGAGCGGTTATATCTTATAGTGAACAGTGTCTTTTACGTTTGCAGCTTCCTGGAGAATCCGCTAATGAACAAATCGCAGCCAACCAATTAGCGTTCATTTTCTAATATTTGTAGACAGAACTTTTATTAGCTACATCTTTCTCGCATTCTAGGCACTTTTGAATGTCAAAATTTACTAGAAAACGAAAAATTCAATCTAATTTATTAATAACTAGCTGTTGAAATTGCCAAATTTCATCCAAATCCGTTCAGACGTTTTATCGTAAAAGTATATAACATTAGTTAGGATTAGGTATAAGTTGTTCGTTGTGTAGTTAGGTACATTGATTTTAATTTTGAATAAAAACTATTAAATATCCGTTGCCCCTTTCAAAAGATAGTTTCGTATGGAGCACAATAATAAAAATAGGTTTTACAATATCTTTACCTGAAACTTAAGGCATATTAATAGGATTCTATTTATAGCCGTTAGGTATTTAAGTAGGTAATTAGTTGGTTAAAGTAAAAAAAGACAAGAAAAAGATATAGATAAAAAAGATAGATTTTCTTTTGAAAAAATGTAAGATTGTAAAGTCAAATCAATAGTATATAATAATATATATTATACAAACGTAAGTGCGCCTTCAAAAGCCCGCAGAGCGGCGGTCTCTTTACTACCTACCTATTTGAAAACAAATAAAACTTTAGACAATATAATCACATCCGCTTTGGCACAACTTTTGCATATCTAATGACAAAAATCTTAAATTCAAAATAGTCACACTTTGACCTAAACTATTATTAGTCAAGGCTGAGTCTAGTTTTTCTGCCATTTAACATAAAATTACTACTATAGATTCAAATAATCATGTGTATACCTACATCAGTCTGATAATACTGATTATACATCTATTTAAACCTATGAGTTATAACGATATTTCCTTTAATACTTTACCCACATATTATATTATTAAACTTAAGGTAACGTCATCACAAGAATAAATTATTTATTTAATAATTTATAATATTGCTTTTTAGTCCAGTGAACTTTTTATATATAATTATGTAGACAGTAGGTACCTAATGGTAATTCGATTAATATATTCATAATAATGTCTTAAATTATACAAGATCTACACTGATACAATGTCTGAGGAAAATATTACATGAAATCTTTGCCGGACATGGCTTGTGTCGGCCAAAAATTCTAATTGTAGGTATTATGTGAAAAAAATGTAAAAAAAATAGCGTATGTTGTCCATAGAGCTTATTCCAAAATTTATTTAGCTGCGATGCTGCAGCCACTTGGTAATGTAAAGAAATTGTATAAAACTAGTAAAGTGTACCAACCGGAACTTTGTCATAAACTATGTACGTACCACATCGAAGTGGAAGAAGCGGGACATTCCAACTGAACTTGTCGTAATTGTCTGGTTTTAAGCTCTGACTGACTGTGACAGTGAATATCAAGATAATGAACTCATCTACAATATCCACGCCATATCCTACTGATTATACTTTGTGATATAGTTACCACTTTATATTAATTGTTTCTACATTGACCCTACATCGACTGTTGAAGCGTGAGCGAACAAATCGACAAACTAATTGTGCTTTTAAGATAATATGGTTTATATGAGTGGTACACTATAACAAGCTTGAAATATTCGAGTGTACTTTGTTGCTATGAGTCCAAGACCGGCCCACCAAATATACATAATGTAGGTATGTATGTCCATATAAAAAATCAATCATGATGTAACATGTTATAACACCTCAAAATGTGGTCATTCACGAATTCAGGGTCTACTTATTAAAACGTGGAGATTTATAAAATTATAATAGTGTGAAGGTCATTAAAGCTTATGATTGATGGTCAGCATAAGATAAACAATGACCGAGCCGGTTGCATCGATATTTACCTGCACATTCTTACATTATCAGAAAGAACGGTGAAGAAATGTAAAATATTTAATTAATATTACCGGACGAATTTTGTATAAAGTATCAAATGAAAAGGGGAAAAATGCTCTAGATAACAAATTTTCAGGTAGGTACTTGTGTACATAAACATTATTTTAATAATCAAAGTTGATAAAGTCATATCAACTGGGATTGATGATTGGATTGATTGGAAGTGATGATTATGTATACGTTGTACTTGAAACAATTAGCCAGACGACAAAAGTTAGATATATTATGCAAATATCTATTTGGTGCTAACAATGGCAGATATTGAGAAATTTTCGAGGTATAACGCTAGATTCTTGGCTACTTTTGATTGACGTTTAGTCATATGTCGTTTAGTCATATGTGGCAACAAAATAGACCTTGAATTGTGGTTGCCGGTAACACCATAAATATTGATATGGGGGTTATACGGGATTATAGACCGCATTTAAATTAATCATTATGACTGTCACAACTTTTGTCGTGACTTGAGTAAAGTTTTGATTGTATATTTGAGATGTCATCATCTACCTAGCCTTTTCCCAACTATCTTGGGGTCGGCTTCCAGCTTACTTGGGGGGTGCTATGTTCGGATATAATATGTGAAAGGTAGCAGCTATAAATGTGGAAACTACCAAAGTAACGATGGACGGATTGAGTGAAAGATGATATGCCTAGAAAAGGCGTTACTACTGAGATGATGGCTGATAGAGATTTGATTTTTTAACAGAAGACATGTCTGAGGATTATGATGATGATTAGTATTACACACACATGATTAGCACCATCGTTGATCAGTACTTCGGTAGATGAAGGTATTGTTAGAAAATTATAACATAACATCACGCTTGTAATCCTCGAAGGGAAAGACTGAGGTGTACCTATAGTAGGTACACCCACATAACAACTACACAATCTACCGTCAAAAATGTTATCGACGGCCAAAACTACTTTGGTTAGAAAAATACAATTTTGGCGATTGAAGAGTTTAGTAAAAAAGTTACCAAAGGAAAACTTCTCCATTTGGAACCAGTTTTAAACGAAGAATAAGTTAAAATATTTTTTAAAGAATTTGATTGATGAAATATTGTAAGACAAGATAATTTCTTCCAATTTTAATATTAACTTTTTTAATCAAATTGGCATTGTCTAAATAATAAATCATCATCATCATTGTGTAATTAATGAGAAACGTTCTGCTGAAATTAATATTATTTGTCACACGAATACCAAACAGCACTAATTTGTGAAAAATATAACACGGAAGCACACTTCGCAAAGCTCATAAAGTTTCAGTCGCGTTTTAAAACTATTATTTTCACAGAGATATCATTTTTTTAAAAAGCTGGCATCTTTCCAAGGGCCCATTTTTAAAACTTTACACTTTTATTTAAAACAAACACTTGAAGCACTTTTTTAAATTTTAATTATAGGGGCATTTTTTGCTACAAATATTAAAATAAAAATATATTTAAAGGTAAAGGTACATACCCAGGTAACCTTCATGTTGGCCGTGCGATCGCTTGTCTTACCAACTCTTGAACAGGTGATGCGGTAAGTGTCGCCTCTCTCAGCGACCCGTCTCTTAAATACCTGTGCGAGAAGACCCGCCTCTGTTGAACGAACCTACAAGGTTATGTCAGCGGGTTCACGCAAAACAATGAACTATGTCATATATTTTTCACGTAAAAGCTCGTTATTTTTAGGCGAAAGTTTTTGTGCTTTCTTATTGTTAATGTGCTGTCTATCTATGTATTGTAGTACAGAAAATGGAAATACATTGAGGTAATGTTCTTAATTATTATTAGGTACTAAGGTTCTTAAGAAAGAGAATTTAGGATAATATAGATTATAGGGGTTAGGATTTCAAGTTAAAAAAAAAATTGTATCTGCCGTGTGCCTCGTGGTAAAAAGTCGAAGCATTTAAGTTAAGATAATGTTGCAAATATAAGGCAGTTTTGAACGTCAACATATACAGTAACATAGAATTGATTCTAGTCGCCCCTTGCAAAAGGTAGTTTCGAATGGGCAAGAAACTCCACCTTACGTTCAAACTTTCATCTCTTAATTAGGAGACCAATTTTCAAAAAATCTTCCTTATTCCTCACTTCTATACCAGGACATACAGGACACATCCTGTATGTCCTGGTATAGAAGTGAGGAATAAGGAAGATGTGTCCTGTATGTCCTGGTCAAAAAATTAAGTTGCCGGCCAGAAAAAAAGTACTTTTTCTTATGGGAAATGACCTCTTGAGCATTTTTTACGAAAGTCTACAATTAATATTATACTTAATTAGAAGTTCGTATTTTTGAAATGTTTTGCTTAAAAACATCTGTTATAAAAATATGATTGTTGGCATTTTCAATCTCAAATAGCAGCCGAGAGGTTAATTGCAGACTTTCGCTCTAGTAGTAAAAAATGCTCATAATGTTGCCCATAAGAAAATAGTGCTTTTTTTTCAGGCCACTTTAAATTTTGGGCACGAAATGAATGATGTATTTTAAGATTTTCGTTATGTACATCCTTAATTTGCATTTTACCACGAACCTTGGACTTTTATATTATAAGAATTGAGTCACATAGGTACTAGGTCGTAAAGGTATCTAGGTAGTTAAAATCATTTTTGTATCTTTGCTTACCTATTAGCTGGTTTAGGACATTTAGGTTATTAATGAGCACTTGTATTTAGATTACCTTACCTATGTGC
This sequence comes from Apamea crenata, assembly GCA_949629185.1. NCBI lineage: Eukaryota > Metazoa > Arthropoda > Insecta > Lepidoptera > Noctuidae > Apamea > Apamea crenata. Next base: position 20,656,564 of record OX451351.1, read on the forward strand.
ATAACTTGTAGTGATGACTGGATTAAACTTAGTTAAAACGGGATCAACATCGGAAGGTCGTCTGATGAGGTCATTATTAGGAACTCATCCTAATAATGACCTCATCGGAAGGTCTTCCGGTGCATTTTTAACTTTGAATTGCAGATGACAATGAAGATCTAACTCAGAGCCATCTTCGGGCCTAGCAAGTTTATTGAATGTGTCATTCCTAGCATTCTTGTCAAACTGGTTACGCACTAGAATCAATTCTAGATTTTAACGTTCAAAAGTGCCTTTTATCTACCTATTTGATATAAATGCTTTGAATTTGACAGCTTAACGCAGGTCAGCAATGAAAGTAAGTTAACACTGTTTTTACAAAACACTTAAGTTTTTTGATCAATACACCAGATGGGCAATTCTCCTAATTTTAAGAACGTTCACAGTCTGATCTGACTCAATCTGACAAAAATACCTCTAATTTCCCTACATTTTTGACAAGCTTTTGACATTGGTTGGTCTGGGATGAGATTGCGACTAGATTTTGACCGGGCACAATTCTAGACTCCGGGATGCTACTGAGAAATTATCGATAGTAAAACCCAATAACGCTGCCCGTCCCGGGAATCGAACCCAGGACCTCATCGCTTGCGACCACTAGACCAACGAGGATCACATTTATAAAAATATTGGAAACTATAATAACGATTTAATGAAACTGTTTTAACCGACTTTTATAACTGTACCTTTTGTTCGTTGCTAACCGTACATCCCTTCAGCCGGTCTATTCTGTAAAAATCTCACCGTGAAAACTTAGACGTGTAGTGAGCTTGAAGTGAGCTGTCATTTCTCACTTGATGCTAGGAATTGACACTATTTACAGCCGATCGATTCTGTAAAAATCTCACCGTGAAAAGTTAGGTGAAGTGAGCTTAGAGTGAGCTGTCAATAGTTTCAATCCCTAGCATTAGTTGGAATGACAGCTCACTCCACCTAAGTTATCACGGTGAGATTTTTACTAGAATAGCACTACTGTATCAGCGTTACCGTTGATGACTCGATGCGAATTGTTAACGACTAGGTACCAACAGCTTTTGTCTTAAATTTAAAGGTTCTAAACAATAATTATATAAACAATGCAAGAAGTAAAGGTCAAGTGCGTTTCTTGTGCGTCTGCAACAACACAGAGTTTTGAATATTTACTTTGGCTGACCGGTAAACAATTGTAGGATGGAACCTTCGCCTTTGCAATGCGCACCCAGAAATGTTTTTTGCTGACACTCACACTATATTGATGTATGAATTATTACCTATTATTGTATTATGTTCCGGTGGAGAAACCGAAGTGTACAAAGAAATCCATGGTACTCGTAGTTAATGACAAACTTCAACAATAGTTCTACTTGAACACAAAAAAAAAACAATGGCATTTTCAATAAAATTGGCAATCGCACTTGACAATTTGTGCAAAATTCGCTTGTGATTTGAACTTCAAGAGTACCTAGGTAATACACTCGAACGGACTTCAACACAGAACTCGGTCTTTACCTACAGTTTTGGTTTGATCTTTATTTTTGTTTTTATCTGATGTTATGTATCTGGTCTACTGTGTGTCTTTTAGTCTGTGCTAAATAAATGTATTTTCTTTCTTTCTTTCAATAAAAGCAAATTAACCCTGTCACGTTTACGTTATTATTAAAATTTATACAAAATGATTTGAAAAATTACTCTCTTTCGTCGCGTATTCCGAAGAATCTACAGACTTAAGTGTTCAATCATGTCCGTGCATCCTGCCTGTTATTACTTACGGAGCCGAAACATGGACACGACGTTCAAGGCCGCTCATCGAGCTATAGAACGAGCTATGAAAGAAAGAAAGAAAGAAAAAAAGTTTATTTGGACACAGTTCGTGAAACACAAAATACAAAATGCTTGGAGTCTCTCTGAGGGATAGCATCCGGAATGAAGTGATCCGGCAGAGAACCAAAGTTGTCGAAATAGCACACAGAATAAGCAAGCTGAAGTGGAAATGCGCCGGCCATATTAGCCGTAAAACCGATGACCGGGCTGGGGTAGACGTGTTCTTGAGTGTAGACCGCGAATCGGGTAGGACGCCCTCAGGCTAGGTGGAGCGACGATCTTCGCAGGGTGCAATGGCTACTAGCAACTGGATGAAAGTTGCCGAAAATAAAGTTGAATGGCGTGCAATTAGAAAGGCCTTTGTCCAGCAATGGACTGCTGCAGGCTGATGATGATTTGCAAATATGCTGAGCGCACACTTCGGTTTGTAAGTTCATAGAAAATGTACGAAAGTAATGAAGGATGATCCTCCTTCTGAAGATGCGTTACGCTGTGGCCGGTTGTGGCTATAATGTGCGTTTGGCTTTAATCTACTTTTGCTCCTGGCTGTACCTAGTTCTTATAGTCATGTTAAAGTCACATGTAGGGGTAAAAGCATGCAACTGTTTCCTGTAGATAACTACAAATACAGACAACAAATAGTTGGATGTTTCGTTTCTTCGTATCAATGAACTCAGCCTATCGTGGTCTACTGCAGGACATAGAACTCTCCCAAGTTGCACCACAACACCCTGTTCATTGTCCATCTTCTGCATTCAGTTCCAAGTACGTCTTCAAGGTCGTTGGTCCAGCTAGTAGGTTCATTAAGCTGGTCATAATTTACTCTACGCTACAAGTTATTATAGCTATATCAGCTCACGTATGTAAGACATTACAGATCACAGACTTCTTTCTATTTGTTGTGGTCTGGAGGAGGCGTTTGGTGGCAGACAGTAGCAGATAATCGCTAAGTTAATCTCGCATTCTGGTAAAGATCTCTTCTAAGATTACCGCATATAAATAGTAGGATAATGATGCGGTTCTCCGGAATGTGAACCAGTCAATGCGCTGATGAATACCGGGCGCTGTCATAGCACTTGCTGGTTGATGCACTGTGCTGTTCACCTCGCCGCGGTTTAAAAAAAAATCTTCTGGTTCCTTCATAATAAGTATACTATTTATAATAATAATAATAATAATATTTATTTTTATTATCTTTTGGGTAATCCGATCCTTCAAGGTTTACCAAACTATAGATTTAACAAGAAAACGGCTGTAGCAGTTCGAAATTGTTTATTTATGTGTTCATCAAATTGCATAATAAATCACAAGTTTTTGAACTTTGTGAGCTGGTTCTTCCGTAGTTTTAAACGTCAAAAATTATAGTCATTGATTTATTAATGACTGCCTAATTCACAAAATTATTATGTTAATAGCTTCTGCCCGCGACCTTATTCGCGTGAAGTGTCTCGTTTGAAAAACATATCCTATGGTACTCGGCAATAGTTTCTATCAGAGAAATAATTTTTGTTCCGAAGATTCCTCTACATACAAACTCACAAATGATTGATATCTTAATAAAATGACTATATATCTCACTAACTCTAACTAACTCTGTTTGCGACTAAGTCCGCGTAAAATTTCGGCTCTCACCCCCGCGTCGCATCGCATCGCCCGCCCGTGCTTATACTTCGCTACGCTTACCGTTCCTTCTCATTTTTTTTTCTTTTTGCTCAGCTACAAAGACTCGTAGCGGATGTTAAATAGCCTTGCTCATGAATTCGGCAACCATACGTAGAGTCGAAGTAAGTAAATACGTCGAGTATTGATATAGATTTGTGCTTCCGTGACTTGCTAATAAAAATAATTGAATTTTAATAAAATAAGGCGTTTCTAAAAGCTTTGAAAGACCTAACGGTTTTTGTTATTTAAATTAATTCGGGTAGGTAGGTGGAAAATTTCTAGCCAGATTCATCATGTGGTCCTTGATCTTGAATGAAGCCAAACGAATACAAATAAGTACAGAAAATGAACTACCTAACGACTTAAGAAAACATACTAGTTAAGAAGATATATTTTCTTAATTAAGAGCATTTTATTGAAAAAGTCTTAAGCTCCGTCTCCGAGAAAACAATTTTATCGTCTCTTGTATAAATCATTATCAATATTATTACCTATTTCTAGGAAAATCTATTTTTAAGTATCTGTCAAGATATGAATCTTTATATCTATACAGGCTGACTGGTAATTCGACGTTTTCCTTTCAGGACGTGACACCCATTCGCAACAATTAAGCACTCCATAATGCCTAGGCGAAAATTCGTGGGATTCGAGAAAAGCAATTTCTATGTATTTATTAAAATTCCCCAGAATTCGTGACTAAATATCGCTTTTCCCTAAACTCTCAAATTGAATGGTCTTCATTGCTATTCCATTGGGTACCTAATACTTTAACAAACCTTTCGATGTTATCAAATTCTCTAAAACATCATCATCTGCCTAGCCTTTTCCCAACTATGTTGGGGTCGGCTTCCAGTCTAACCGGATGCAGCTGAATACCAGTATTTTACATGAAGCGACTGCCTATCTGACCTCCACAACCCAGTTACTGGGTAGGTAATACGATACCCCTTGGTAAGACTGGTTGTCAGACTTTCGGGCTACTGACGACCCGTAACGACTGTCAAAGATCCATGAATGACAGCCGGGACCAACGGCTTAACGTGCTTTCCGAGGCACGGAGGGGACTTGGTATGTGAAAATGGTCACCCATCCACGGACCAACCGCGGCAAGCGTAGCTTAACCTGATCGATCGACCCGTGCGGCTGTTATTACTTAGCCACAAGCCTAAAACATCAAACAGTTAAAAGTTACAGGAAGAAGTTTATTAAGCATTTTCATGTATCATCTACACACATGAACTTTGACGCAAGTTATCTCAAAATGACGGGGAAGACATCTTCATTGAATCAGCTATGTAACGAAGTACAATAGTTTAATAAATATTTAGAGGTGCCGATGAAACAGTTGATAATGCTGGCAAAGGTTCAACTGCAATGCTATTCTGTAAAAATCTCACCGTGAAATATTAGGTGAGAGATGGTTACAGAATCGCACTGCAGGTGGAATGACAGCTCACTTCACCTAAGTTTTCACGGTGAGTTTCTTACAGAATAGATCGGCTGTATAATATCCCATCTCCAGCATCTGGTAGCATAAGGTTTTACAATAACAGAAAATAGTTGGGAGAAGTCGGTAAGTAAATACTACAGCAATCCCAATTCTAGTTGTGTCCATTCAAAACCCAGACAAGAGGTACAATAGGCACGCGGTCTCATGCCCTAACTCCGATGAATTGTGCTGAAATGGTAAACCAACTTTAGGAAAAGCCTATTCTCATACAGAATTAGTCAATGGTGGTGTTTATTATGAATCTGTTTAAATTAGCGACCATTGTTAAAGGAAGTTAAATGACCCATAAAATAAGTAATCACACCCTGGACGGACAACCAGCCCGCATCCAACCTAACGAGACAGAAATATCATACAAGGGTTAGTTAGTTTAACATTGCCACCAAGCCAAATGAGAGGTATTAAGCACTAGAGACCCACCCCTTCTTCGCACAGCATAATATACTCGTACATCGGTGTCCAAACTGAAACCAATGAGTCCAGCACATGATACTAGACCCCCTTGGGGAGAAATGTTTCACAGATTATCAAAAAAAATAATCTGCTGTTTCATATGAAAGTGCAATACCAATGCGGTCAAAATGTGAGGAAGAATTAATTGTTTTTAGTAACCGACAAAAGTTTCAACCCATGAGGTTTCAGAATGATGTACTGAATCCATGGTAACTGGTTGCGCGTCAATGCCACCTTGTATAATACAAATACCTACATAAACCTTCTGGAATAAATTATCTAAATAACGTTGAAAACCGTACTATAATCCGTTGCGCAATTTAGAAGAATAAGGCGGTCACACAGATGGACGCGCAGAGACCTTAATTTATAATATGTACCTGTAGAGTGTAGATAAATAATAAACTAAAGTATTATACGATTCCTATTAAGTATCTGGGTTTTGGGTATTGAAAAACCAAATATAAGACTGGTTTGAGACGAATTTCTTTTATAGTAAGGTTAAGGTCTAGATGTAAGGTCACTGCATGCCAATAATACCTATGCGTCAGTCAAAGATGCGAGCCTGTTCCGGTTTTGTCAATGATTTCTTATATTAATGTAGTTTATCTTATTTAAAATATAAAAAACAAATACTATTATTATAAATGCAAAAGTAACTTGGTCTGTCTGTTTCACGCCTTGACGGCTAAACGGATTTCGATGAAAGGACATCATTCATTGCGTACCGGCCGGAAAAAAAGTACGTACTGTTTTCTTATGGGAAATGACCTCTCGAGCATTTTTTTACTATTACAATGAAAGTCTAAAATTAACCCCCCCCGGCTGCTGTTTGAGATTCCAGTTGCCAATTTTTTTTTTTATAACAAGTTTATAGTTAAACCATGTTCAGGATGTTAGATTCAATTAAAAGGTAGTATTTTTTACAAGCTTTTATTTAGTTTCACCTGTCCCGATGTTTGTCTGTAATCAAATCTTAAATTAATTTTTAAGTTAAAAGCAAGTTAAATTTGATCCACTTCCTGGTTACTGATTAAGCTGAAATTTTGCATGCATGTGTAAATTGGATGACAATGTAAAATTATTATAACATGGAGCTGATATGATGATGGAACCGGAAGGTGGCCATAGGAACTCGGTAGTTAAACGACACAACCCCATTGAGTTTTGACTCGTTTGATCCGTCTTGACGAGTACTTTGGTGCTAGATGGTAACCAGGGTCTGAGGATGGAGCTGGAAGATGGCCATAGGAACTCGGTAATTAAACGACCCAACCCCATCGAGTTTGGGCTCGTATTAATCTTCTTGACGAGTACTTTGGTGCTAGATGGTAACCAGGGTCTGATGATGTACAGGTAGCTTAAGTGCAGTAAACGCATACAACGGAAAAATACTGCTACGCGCTACGAACTACGCCGTAGTCAATCTCGCATCAAAAATACTAAAAAGTTAAAAATAAAATATAAAGAAAAAAAAAACTTATTAAAAACAAGCTTTTATTATTTGTTAATAAAAAGAACTAAAAAGTTAAAAATAATTTAAACTTGATAAGAAATAAATAAAGCGTGTTACATTTTGATGGAACATTAAAGAACATTTAGCATATTATTACACCTTCATTATTTTTCTTTTGCAATGACAATGTAACACGCTATTATTTATTCCTATTAGGTTTAAATTATTTTTAACTTTTTATTTCTTTTTATTAACAAGTAATAAAAGCTTGATTTTAAAAAGTTTTTGTTTCATTTTTTAATAAAAAAAAAAACAACTGTAGGTACAACTAAATAGTGAAAAATACAAACTTTTTTACTAAAACAGTTGTTTTTTTAGTAAAACAGTTTTTATTTTTCACTTACACACGACTTCCAAAAAAAACACTACAAACTGAAAAATAACTTTAATTTCGGAAGTCGCTGTCGTTGGTTCCGCCTTATCGTTTTTTGACACCGACTTCCGAAATTAAAGTAATTTTTCAGTTTGTAGTGTTTTTTTTGGAAGTCGTGTGTAAGTGAAAAATAAAAACTCTTTCGAACAAAAAAATAATTTTGCAAATCCGTCTATGTATGATATAGTTATGCCCGAACACACATTAAAAAAAAAATATATAAACATCCGAATTGAGAAACTCCTCCTTTTTTGAAGTTGGTTAAAAATATGATTTTTGGCATTTTCAATCTCAAATAGCAGCCGGGGGGATAATTGTAGACTTTTACTGTAATCATAGTACAAAATACTCAAATGGGTATAAAATGTTCGACACTAGAATGATGTCCTTTGGCACTCAGGTAGACCTGGGTTAGAAGACTAGGATTTTTATTCCGGTAGTACGTTTCCGTGGCACCTCCGTACGGGCGAAACCTAATCTAGTATCATGAATTTGCAAAACAATTCCAGTCTTACCAAGGTGTATCCTATTACCCAGTAACTGGGTTGTTGAGGCCAAATAGGCAGCTGCTCCGTGTAAAGTATTAAATAAGGTCCGCTTCTCCGCCGCTGAAAGCCAACCCACCCCAACTTGGGGGGTATTCGTGTTGGGTAAAGGCTAGAGATGATGATGATGATATTTTTCAACCAATTATAAGGTATTGCTGCGAATATATAAATAGTTTGCAATATTTGCAATTTTTATTTGTGTCCTGTATACAATTTTAATTGTTTTTATTTAAAATTTTATGTACAAGATGAGTAGTTTACCTCGATATTAATATATAATAGGAATATATGTCTACGATGCAGACTTGTAGTATTTTATTTATATTACTACTAGCTTCTGGCCGCGACTTCGTCCGCGTAAAATTTCTTTTCCCCGACCCAACCTGGTCGCGTTCTCTCTGACTTTTTTCTCGGCTCCTTAGGGCCATAGCGTGAAGTTAAATAGCCTTTCTCAAGACTTAGGCTATCACATGCAAAAAGATTTTTCAAACCCGACTGGAGGTTCTAGAGATTACCCCGTACATACAAAGTTACAAATAAACATATTTTATTAATATATATTTTTTATTCCACTGTCCCTGGATTTTAGTTTTCCTTGCGGTTATCTTCAGCATGCTTAGGACCACCTTAAAACATGCTAATCTGTCAACCTTCCTGGTAATGAAAACAAAGCTTCTGTGGTGGCTTTGTTTGGCTGAGTTTTTTTTGGTTTTCGAAATTTAAACAAACGTTTAAATCAAAGATCTAGATTTGGACACAAATAGAAAAAGCTAAGTTTTTATGACGTTTGTATGCGGACGAAAGCAAAAGCTCTATAAGTATGTATAATTATTATTTTAAGACTCTACTTTTAAATTATGTAAATATTATCTTGGAAATTTACCAATTTACCGAGTTTTTTTAACTTACATATTTATTTAGGCATACCTGCCTAAATAAATATGTAAGTTTCATTGTTTGTGTAAATTATTTCATCACCACTGCTCTTAAGACGGTGAAGGAAAAAATGGTGAGGAAACCGGCATGTCCTAGAACCAAAAATTCGAAGACAAGTGACATCTATCAACCCGCACTGGGCCCGCGAGGTGGATTACATCCCACTCCCTCTGCCTGTCTGTGTCCCAGCAGTGGGAACGTTATAGGCTGATTATGAATTGTTTGTTATCTTTTTCTTCGAACGTCATGCATTCTGAGTTAGATATCTAAACGGATTTGTAATTCAGAATTAAGATTATTTCCATGCAAAAAGGTCTTTAATTGTTCATTTTTATCACGGAATCGAATTTCAGTGCTCCAAGTGTAATGTTGGATCTTTACTGAGTCCTCTGAGTACTCTCTACTATTTTGTACGTTTATGTATGCATGTGGTGGTATCACCTGGTGATATATTGAAAAATCTACACAGATTTTTTTAAATAGGTAAAGGAAATAATCTGGCATAGATTCTTTACAAGTTAAACAAAACCGCTCAAAGGAACGGTTTTTTCAAAAATTGCTTAAATAAACGTTAACATTACATGGTATATGTAAGTTATTAATGCAATGTTCCGCGTTGAACTATATCATTCCTTGTAACGAAACCATAGCGAGTTTCAGGAAAGTGCGTGAGCCGTACAGTGCCATCTAGTAGCGCCCAGTGAGAAGCTCGCAGCTCTGGCTTCGACTGGTACCCTATGACTATTTAGTTAAAGTTATTTTTCTCTTGGCGCAATATCGCGATTATTTGTTAAAATACGCCAAGTTGTAGTAACAACAGCATAATTTTAGTGAATTTTACAACAGGTTAGCTAATAAACAGTATTGATTAAGTGGAGTAATAGCAAAAATATTTCTATGTGTCGTGGTACGTAAATAAAAAATCAATCCTCTGGTAGAAAGGTGCGGTGCAGTTACTTACTGGGTGATTATGATAATTAAGCATTATTATTGCTTTTTCAACAATAAAGAGTAGTAGGAACGACCGTCCTACCACTTTGAACGATAAGAGCGTGTTCGGCAAAATTAATTTGAAAAAATGACTCATTGAACGTGTTTCAAATTGATAATAACAGTGGTTTAGGATTTTTAGCATTATTAATAACTAGAGACCCGTCCCTGTTTCGCCAGTTTTTTGACATGTAAGTTTAATATAACGTATTTTGACACAGGAATAGGTAAATTATTATTAAGACATTGATGACGTATTTTAGTGTTTTCTAAAGTGTGTCGATAAGTAACAGTTTTTTGATGATGCTTCTATATTTGAGATAGACTGCCACTAAGCATCTCCTGATTATTATCTTAAGAGATATTAGGACCCCTTTTCTTCAATAGTTCCTGCCCATAACGGATAGGTCACCGTAGTTTTATTTTGAACGTTATAATATGTTGCATTTTTCTTCGGCTATCGGATACATTCTACTCTATTTACCGCGGTCTTGTCAGTTATCGATGTTTTAAGTTTCTATATTTGGCTTTATCTACTGGATCATTAATTTCTTTTACATTTTTAAATACTTAGAAGCCTGATCACGCAATATTTTAGGTGTTTTTGGGAGCGAGCACATGAACACCTTCTCGTAGCGCGCCGCGTGTACACTCATGGCGAGAGACGTGTTATTTTTTTTTAAACATTTCCCCACACTAGGAATTTCTCCTGAGTCGTGATGAGAGTCACCGTGCTGTACGAAATTACCGGCACATAAGATATTTTGCTCACCACTTGCTTGCTAATGTCGAATTATATGTCATGCAAACCTAAGCTAAAGCAAATCATTAAAGCCGTGCCAGAGCAAGGTTTGGGAGCCCTAGAAATTTTCGTTACGTTCGGGATTCAATTTAACGCTAAATACTAAATGCTAAAATCAAATGCTAAATCCCCTTACTGGTCGAAGTGGAGGTGCTTTGGGGGAGGCTTATGTCCAGCAGTGGACGTCTTTCGGCTAAAATGATGATGATGATGATGAAAATCCCCTCTGTTAATTATCTACTTCTTCCCCTTAGAGAATTATCTACTTCTTCCCCTTAGTGAATTATCTACTTCTTCCCCTTAGAGAATTATCTACTTCTTCCCCTTAGTGAATTATCTACTTCATCCCCTTAGTGAATTATCTACTTCTTCCCCTTAGTGAATTATCTATCGAATTATGTGGGCTGGCCATGTCTGTTGAAGGACCGATGGGTGGTGGAGCAGACGAGTCCTGGAGTGGCAACCGCGTATCGGCAAGCGTAGTGTGGGACGCCCCCCAGCTAGATGGACGACCTACATAAGGTGGCTGGGGCAGACTGGATGCGGAAGGCGGAGGACACACATCACATCAGGCGGAGGACATCTTTATCTGTCTCTAGGATGCCAGCAACGTAACTGTTATGCCGCTGGTATAGAGGACATAAAGGCGGCGGTGATCTCTTACCATCTGGTAGGCCACCAGCTTGTTTCACACCAAACGGCATAAAAAAGTAGTTATTTTTTAGGTTAGATTTTATTTACAAAGATATTCCTGAGCGAATAATAATCATCTGCATAGCCTTTTACCAACTATGTGCATCGGTATCAGGTTTATTTGCAAGAAGCTTCATATGAGAATAGATCCATGTCATCATCATGAGCAAAATCTTACCCCTACTATATTGGGGTCGGCTTCCAGTCTAACCGGATGCAGCTGAGTACCAGTATTTTACATGGGAGTGATTGCGTATCTAACCTCCACAACCCAGTTACTGGGCAGGTAATACGATACCCCTTGGTAAGACTGGTTGACAGACTTTCGGGCTTCTGACGACCCGTAACGACTGCCAAAAATCCACGAATAACAGCCGGAACCAACGGCTTAACCGGCTTTCCGAGTCACTGAGGGTCTTAGTTTGTAAAGATGGTCACCCACCGACGGACCAATCACGGCAAGCGTAGCTTAACCTGATTGATCGACCCGTGCGGCTGTTATCACTTAGCCACAAGCCCCTCCGTGGGCGGATATCTAATAATGTAGGTATCTTAGTTTTTATTAATCAAGACTAGCTGCGCCCCGCGGTTTCACCCGCATAAGTTTCGATCCCGTGGGAATATCGGGATAAAAAGTATCATATATGTTAATCCTGGTTATAAACCATCTGTGTGCCAAAATTCATCCAAATCCGTTCAGTAGTTTTTGCGTGAAAGAGTAACAAACATCCATACATCCATACAAACTTTCACGTTTATAATATTAGTAGGATAATATTCATATAATATAAGCTAACATTTAAAATAATAATATGTACATTTGTGTATGCAAAAATAAGCAAAAGAATCATAGGGCGTCAAAATATCGCTGTCAACAGGAACAGTGCCCAAAAGGCTGGCAGCATTGCCACTTTGTATGGCGATGCTAATTCTTTGGCCAAGAAATAGGCCAGCCCTCTGATCACGTGAAGAGTCGAGTAACCGCTTGGCGATATCTCGAAAAACCAAGTGGGCACTCGGACCCCATGGCCCTAGTGTTGCAACCCCAAATGTCTTGGAATATTTTTGTTTATGTATTAAATAATATCTAACCGATGAAATGATCGCAGCGCTAATAAAATGTCGAATGGAACTTTAACCGGTTTCTTATGTACAATACTTAAAAAATATGTCAAGTATTGTGAGGTGAGTTTGAAATGTTGACCCAACTTGAATTGGTTCGTGATCAAGGTTCATTGGATTTACCCGAGAGTTTATTTTTGAATTAATTACTGCTTAGATCGTCAACGCGAGAATTCGATAAATGCCCATTTACCTAATGGATACCTATTTTGTCACAAAAATAGACGGAAGAGTAATGCGAGATTTATCTTTGCGATCAAAAGTATTATTGCCCGGTTTCTAAGGGAGTTCCATCATTCCATCCATTCGATATCATGCAAGTTTCACACAATGCTTTTCTTGACTCTCATTTACTAGGTGTAGGTAAGTAATTGAAATAACTGAAAACCTGAATTTTGGCCATTACCTCGTATCATTATAAACAGTTTTTACAATGGGACCAAACCTGAAATTGCGAAAATAAAATCTTTAGATTTCAGGGTTGACCTCTTAGTAAGGTGGTTTATAATGATGACTTGAAGGTACAATGACCCTTTGTCAGGCTTCAATTATATCAGTTACACCTTGTATGAACTTCGCTAAAATTCATAACCTTGTCAAATCAATAGCTGCCTATTATTTAGTTTATATGAGATGATCAGCAACCGGCCACTATTCAGATGTTATGGCTAAAATAGGTAACTAACATCCAGAATTTTAATGTTCATTTATTAAACTAGTTTGATAACTTGAATGGCGGCTATGAATCCATATCTATTCGCCACAAAATTGATATATTATTCAGTGGACTAATTTAAGAATGCTACAATTTTATTATAGGCTACATCCGATTCGAACGACTTTTCGCATCGCCAGTTTTTTCATATTCATTTGTCGAATTGGCAAGATAACACTGTATGGGTAATACGGGCTGATGTCCACAACTCCACTTCAATGCGCGTAAAACACACGCATTGACACTGTATAAACGGATGTTGAAATATATGGCATTAAACCGAAATTACGATTAATTTATATGAACTTACTATTTTACTTTGTTTCATAGACATTTAAATTATTACATACAATATATATAAGGCATTTAAGTATTTATACTAGGTAATAAATTATATGACTAACTAACTAAATATACAAATAAATACAAAAAATCCTTTTGTTTTTTGGTAACTTAAGCGTAGAAGAATTCGTCCGCATCGCTGTCATCCGGAAACGTGCCCAGAAGACTGGCAGCATTGCCACGTAGAATGGCAATGGTAATTCATAAGAACTTGGTGCTTCCATGGAAACTAAATGTGTCAAAATTACCGCTTAACCACTTAGGAAGATCTATGATAAGGGTCGTTATGACGATTGGTAACTGAAACAATGAAACTGCACTGAAACTTCTGAAAGTTCGCAGAGAGTCGCAATAAAGTAGATTATAAAAAATAAGACCAGTCTTATCCCGCGTTATTGTTAGGGCAAAGGTAAATTATATTATGAATTATATTTTAGAATTCCAACCTATTGATAAGTTCTTTCAGGAAAACCTAGTGATTGTACATACTCTGTATAGGAAACAGAGGTGTTCCTATGAGCTCTAAAACAATAGACACATTGGTTGCCAACACACAGAACATACGTTGAAATAGTGTACCTATTTAAATATTTTATTTCTAAAAGATCGCGATGTTATAAGTGTGTGTAGGAAATACTACTCGTATGTACATGCTTTAGTTTCTGAAAACTGACACGATTTAAAAAACATTACTAAGTACCTATGAGGTCATTGGCGTGTTACCAAATTAATAAGGTTAACTGGATGGGTAAGGCTACAAAAATTATTATTTACATAATGTGTGATGTTTTCAACTCATTTCTACCATGTTATCTAATAAATTAATTTAACGTTTTTTGCGCCGATGCTGATATTTTATATGTCATTAACAGCCAATAGGTACCTTTTAAAATACCTATATATTATTTAAAAGTTTTTTTTATAATGACAAAGTTAAAGTCTGATTATTCTTTTTGGATCGGAATTGATTTTAAAACAGAATGACGGAATTATTACATCATTATAAACTTGAAAATCCACTTATTTTTCCCTAATAACTGAGATTCAATCTCATGCAAACCAAATGTTTTTATATTGTTTCCATTTTCGCTAGTAAGAAAAGAAAAACATAAATCATTTTTTTTTTCTTTTAATGTCATTCACTTCTGCTTGTTAATATAATAGGCAGTGTGGTTAAAAGTGCGGTTGGTATTTTAGTAACGTTCCTAGACCAGGTAAATAAGGATCTCTAAAAATATCCGCATTCATATGATATAATTATAAACTAGTTTGCTCGATTTCAGGGTCGTATAATAATTTGCATAATAACATTGTATGAAACGAGTTGATTTTGTTAATTTGTTATAAACATTTTTTAAGGGAGAATTTTACGTTCATTGACTTCTAAGTCAGCTCTTCGCCTGCGACTTCGTCCGCGTGGATTTCGTACGTACTTTCCGCTTGGAACTTCAACAGCGCTTACACCCGCTTTAAAGTGCTACAGCGGTTCAGGTATCTAAGGCCCTTGTAAATGTTTAAAGTATGTTTTTCTCAAAATTAGCGGGTTCGAATTTGTGACGAATAATTTTACACATTTTTTGACCATCTAAGTACATGGGGACCCCACTGAATCTATGGCATCCCAAGTATTGCCTAAGAACACTGTGTATCTTCAGATTTCCTTCACCCTTTATAAACATACTAGGTTTCACTTACTCTCACATGAGGCGCTTCCTCTTACTTACTCATAATGTAACAAAAAAATGGAAAACAATGATTTTAAACATATCTAATCTATCGTAAGTAGGGATGTAAATGATTATTTTTAGAGTGTTTTTGGGGCGGTCGACGCGAGCGGTCCACGAAAAAAAGACTTTTGTTACGATGATTTACTTACATCTAAGTTATATAGGGAAAAAATCTCTCTAATCCTTCTTCTTTTTTCTTAATAACTAAATTTTTTTTTCTCTAAAATTTAAACTTAACTTAAATTTAAAAATAAGTTACATAACTAAAACTGAAACATTTGTTTTTAAATATTTCTTAGCCTGTAGTCCGTTCGCATGTTTTATATTTTATCTTAGTTATACAGGGAAACCTCTTATTAGCCATACAAAACTGTAATACACATACTCTGTAACATATTATATGTATTGCTACTGGTTGCCTAAATAAAGAAAACGAAATAAATAAATAAAAAATATGTCTCATATATACAGGCTTTTGACTACCCACAATGACTGCCAAAAAGTTGTCAACCAGTCTTCTTCCAAAGGGGTATCGTGTTACCTAGAAACAAGCTCGATGTAAAACTGGTATTCAGCTGCACCCGGTTAGACTCGAAGCCGAGCCGAACATCGTTGGGAAAAGGCTAGACAGACTTCTTTTCATTTAACATTGTAATAATGTGTTATAACCTTGTCGTGATGCTGCATCCTGGAAAGTCTGCGGCTCAAGAAATTACAGCAGTTTTTGACTTAAAGATGTGACATAATCTGATGATGGAGCAGGAAGGTGGTCACAGGAACGCAGCGTAATCGTAGACCCTGGGTGGGTCTACGATTACGCTGCGTTCCATCGTTCGGGCTTCTTGGATTAGTCTAGATTTGTAGCTGGTGAAAAGGTTCTGATGATACAGCAGGAAGGTAATGGATCAAGGATGTCAGGTTTTTGAAACGTAGCTAGTAAGTAGCTTATTGTTTTCACAACTAAAGTTTTATACAAAAATTTTCGGTACCTAATGATAATAAATAATAATATTTAAACAGCTTACAATGTGGCAAATACAAAATCAAATAAAATGAAATATAATTTACTTAAATAAATGAAACAGTACTTTTGAGCGTCGAAATTACATGAGACAGTCCCCCAAGGCGGCGGCCCTCAACCACTCTCTGGTGTTTTAATTGGGAAGAAGCAGTGGCGCAAGAAGCTCTTCATCAACATGTGTGTTAATTATGTGATTTAACTGGTTTAATACCGAAGGACTTTGGTTTTAATTTTAATCTTTTAATTAATTATAATTGTAGAATTATCTTCATTCGGCCTATATTTAATTTAAAGTTGTTGTTCTAAAGCACATTTATGTTTTTAATTTTATAATTTACGCACATTCCTATCGTTGATATTTAATAAAATATTTTTATCATCAATATACATAATTAATTATGATGGTCGTCTGTGACCCGAAGGTGAGTTTTTATAAATGCAGGGCCAATCATGAGTCTTGTACTCAAGGAGGTTGACTCACTTCCGGATAACGGAAATAAAAAGTGTGCCCTTTGGCATTCTGAGCATTGTTTTTGTCTGGGAAGGTTTGAGCATACATCTTAAGCGTCGTATATCAATAAGGGGCATTTAACTGCAGATAACTTACCCAAATAATGTACGTACTTACTTACGGTACTTATTGATATTACTCGTAAAGAGACATGCGATTTTATGTTATTGGTGATCTTGCGACTTTTTTCTCTGTGTTAATTCTGCAGTCCACGGCAATGATGGATTTTTATAAAGCGTGTCGTTTCGTAATGCCTGTGGGCATGAAAAGCGAAGTTTGTCGTATTAATAGGTTTTCAATGCTATATGATTGGTTGAAAACGTGCGGCCTTGGGAGATGTTGCATTGGTTAGTTTAAGTACTTGCGAGCTTTTTTCTTCTTTTTGATATACTTACTTACATACTTTATTGTGCTGGCTAGCTCTTTAAAATGACTGTGTGTTTAACAAGAAAGCACTGCAATGCCTATTACTTATTAATTTGTAGCTTTAAGTCTATTTTTCGTTCATCCCTTCCAAAGAGGTTCCTAAAATAGTACAGTCACCACAATTTACCTCCTTTGGTGACCGTACTACAGTTCATTTATGAAATAAAATTGCCATTTCATTGTTTTCTTACTAAACTTCAACTACATCCGACGACCCTGGTTACTTATCTCTTTTGGTGACTGTACCTAAGTGCAAGTAAATAGTGCCAGATAATATTAGGTACATTACATTCACTATTAAATCATAAGGTACCGAATGGGATATGCTACTGTTATTTAATCACATGATTGTAAATAGGCGTATCAAATGGCAATAAGTTGTCCAGTAATGAGTCCAGCTCATACCGCCATCGCCGGTGGGGCCTGCCGCGATGTCGCTAGCCATTAGGGCCCATTGGGTCACGAGTTTGGCTCATTTGGTCCTCTGACATGCTGCACTCATTGGTGGAAGCTCAGGACGGCGAAAGAAAATGTCCATAGAAATTAGTAATTTCGCTCGGACAAAACTACCGTTGACATGTATTCATTAACTATGAGTCTAAACATTCAAAAATAATTAGCTTCTTGTAGGTCAATTATTACTTAACGCAATCAAAATACTTTTTCCTAAATATGTGGGAAATTATCTTCCTGAGAAGTAAATGCTGTGTATGAAAGTGATTGTGGACAGGAGACAGAAATTGATAATTCGTCATTTACTGATTTTTTTTCTTAAAAAGTAATAGTCATATATATATAATTTAAGTGGCTTCATTTAGATTCACGTCTCTTTAATTCTGAGAAAAAAAAATCGTTGCATTATATGTAAAGCAGCACTACGTTTTCAGCCTAGACGCCTAAATTTTTTGCCTGAGAAATTCACTCAGATATTAGGTATGTCCAGCCCAGTCCGAGTGGCATCAGTGTAATCAAAAGTAATAGTAGTCTAGTGATTAACTATCATTTAAAATCTACAATTTTAATTTAAAAAAACTGTTACCTATTCTTATAATACTGGTTATTCACATTTATACAATGCAGTGGGGACGTGTGTTCACACGTTGTACGATACTATACCTACATACTCTTTCATCGCGGCAGGCCCCGACGGAGATGGCGGTATGAGATGGACTCCTTTAACAAAACAGAGGTCCATGGCAGCTCTGGACAGAGAGAGGTAGAAGGACGGGCTTATCTATCACAAGCTGTTTGCTGTCTCCTGTTTTTGAGTTCCGTACCCAAAGGGTGCCAACGTGACCCTATTACTAAGCCTCTGCTGTGAGAGTGTATGTTTCTATTGCCGCTATAACAATAGCAGGGGTACCCCGGGTACCCCCTATCATTTTTAACTTTATAGTAACAATAAAAGAAACGTGTTAAAAAAAGGTAAATATTATATGGTACGGAACTCTTCGTGTGCGAGTCCGACTCGCACTTGGCCGGATTTTTATTCTAATGTTGTTTATAATAATATGAAAGGTCAATCAGTGGCCTTTATTTACGCAGTAGATTTAAATTAATATTTATCTACATAAGTGGTACGGACCTATACATCATTGTAGAGATGAAAATAATGGACTTTTCCAGTAATATAGTCGGCCTATACCAAATGATCCCATTGCTGGCACACAGGCCTCCTCTCTGTGAGATTTTTTTTCTCGTTAATGCCTTGTTCTATTTAAAGAAAATTGTCGTCCTACATATGTGTGGGTAAGCTGTGACTCACAAGTCACAGCTGCCGGATAAAAAATTTCGATAAATAACATATTTAATGGTGTCACGTATCGTAGTGTAGAAATGACAAATGAGTAAGGGAAGATTTTTCGAGAATTCTTCATAAGCGTCTAAATCTATCAATACATATACAGGGTGGAAACTTTCAGCGGGGCAGTAAAGGGAAGTACCTTATCCGTAGCTACGCGAAAATGGTCTTAGGAGACTATCCATATTTTTTTATGGAATTTTGATCCCCATTCTCAGATTTTCAAAATAAATTACTAGCTAAAAATTAGTTAGCAAGAAAATAGCCATTTTACACAAAAACATTTTTTGATGTCAATCGATCCTGTTTCTAATACTGATCAAAAACTTCTATGGGACCAACCATCGTTGGAGTACTCAAAAAGTCACATATTGAAATTGATCGATTGGCATCAAAAAATGTTTTTGTGTAAAATGGCTACTTTGCTTCTATGTATCTTTTTGTCTGTTTGTCTGACTGATGTTCCAGCATCACGCAAATACTACTGAATAGATTTTGTTTAAATTTTGAATAGATATTCCCTGTGAGTCTTATTTGTCTTTAGGAAATAAATTATCACGCTATGTGCTATGGGGGTGAGCAATATTGCAATTTGTTCGTATTCTTCTATAGTTTACCGTAAATTGTAAAACGACGAGCCAAATCTAATAGATTAATGGTTCAACGACTGCTTTGCAAATCAAAGTTCGATTTCCAACTAATGATATTTTTGTAGTTGTAATAGGATAGTTACAGAAAAACAAGAAAAAAAAGGGTAAAGGTTAGGCCCCTTCCGTCATCCTCGGTTATAATATAATAAAAATAGATATCTATGGTAACGTGACTGTTATTGAGATGAAATCCCGTGTGTTTCCAATCTACCTACTGTTATATTATTTTAGTGATAGCTATTCGTCAGGCATAATCTGTAAGAATGCATCAGTATCAGTCAGCGTATTGCCGTGAGGTAGTATATTAATTCACTAAAAACTTCCCAAATTATGGGAAATGGCTCAGGACGAGCTGCTCTCACACGGGCAGCTGTACCTACCTACGTATCTTGCTCCCGCACCATCAGTCCTGATTCTCTGTATAACGGGGGTAAAAAATACCCTGACTAAGACCATGTAGGTACACACGTTTATACCGGGAAGTTTTTATAAAATGTGGCAGTAACTTATTTTAGAATAATCCGGTATCCTACGCCTTCCACGCGAACGAAGTCATGGGCCAAACCTAGTGGGAAAAAAAATAAATAATTGTTTTTAAGTAGCTATTCTTGCGAACCTAGCTTATAAATAAATATTATTTACATAAGTAATCGTTGAACTGGTTTTAGCATAAATTTAATTAGTAACGTAGCATTAATATTGGACTGAACTATAAATCGTTGACATTTCTAAATTTTTTTTTCCCGCATTCCTATCTGTTAATCCCATAGTAACCGCACTGGTAAGCGCGAAGAACCACCTTTTCGAGAGGATCCTGTTTTCAACAGTGACTTACTTATATTGGGAATGAACAAATAATGAGGGAATATGTGTTGGCAATGAATGAGCTGGGTAAACTCACAAAAAAACAACTGCGAGCATTGTCTAACACCCTCCAATGTGCTTCTTACACCGGACCATTCATTGTCAACATGCAATACCTCCTTACTGCAACACTGTGTTAATTTGATCATTTTACTAATAGTTCCAATGAACCTTATAAACAAAATTTAAATAATTTACTTACAAGAACTAACTGTTGACAGATGAATATCCGGGACACTCAATATTGAATTACTGTATGCCTGGTTGTTCTTTGTTTCATACATATTATGAAAAAATATATTAAATGTAACTTTACCCAGGATACAACTTTGTTAATTTTTGTGGGTAGGTAATAGGAGAAATGTAAACAAAGAAGAAGCTCCAGTACTTATCATAAAAAGTTATGCAATATTACGGCACGGGCTGCGCTGCGTGTCGCGGGTTCGATTCCCGCACGGAACAAATATTTGTATGACCTACATGTATTTGTTCCGAGTCTGGGTGTTTTTCTATCTATAATATGTATGTATTTACAAAAAAAAAATTGTATATAAGTAGTTTATCAGCCACCTTGTTACCATAACACAAGCATTAGGTTGCTTAGCTTGGGACAAATGGTGCTGTGTGAAATGTCCAGGGATATTATTATTATTATTAGTTTAAGAAAAGTTGTGTTGTTTACATTCCCTTATAGTAACAGTTTGCCACAGGAAGAAAATAGCTTGAGATTTGAATTAAATATGACAATGCATAACTTGACATCTAATAATAACTTGTTCCATTTGATTGATATTAACAATTTATGTTAGTAGTAGGTATATAATTATGTTAGTAATCATTTATATTTGACAAAAGATTGATATAAAATTGTTATGTACTATCTTTCTAATTATTATAAAAGACAGATAGCTATGTTGCTATCATATTTTTTTTTAATTACAGCCAAAAATTTGGCTAAACCACTTGCTTCTTTTGAGCAATGTAATGACATTATAAATAATTCTGCCACATAATTGGTCACAATTAATGACATTGCTAATAATTTAAATTAGAAAGTAAGACAATAGAGGCAACCTCTAGCTATATTGTACAGAATTGCAATAGCAACTCAAAAAAGGGTTTAAAATCAGTAAATAGTATCAACCTGGTGCATCAAAATATTCAAGAGTTATGAACAAAGATTTAGAAGTAGAATTATTTATGAATTTTAATAGTATTGATATTCTTTGTATAACAGAACATTGGCTGAAAAGCCACCAGTTCTTGTTCAATTTTAATAATCACCACGTTGGTAGTTCGTTCAGCAGATTATATGCTATACATGGTGGCTCATTAATTTTAGTAAGTATCCAGCTCAAATTTAAAGATCGTAACGATATTGTGAACCTATCTGTTGAGCGTACAGTTGAAATTGCCTGTATAGAATTGGAGCATTTTGTTGTGTTAAGTGTGTACAGACCCCCATCAGGATTGTACCTATGACTGCTTTGAAAAGGTAATGTATGAAGAGTTAGACAGGATTTGTAAGTCAAATAAGTCCGTTATCATTTGCGGTGAAATAGGAAATAGGAAAAACCTATTTTTGGAGCCCACAAGAATAACCCATACTAGTGCCACATGCCTAGATAATATTTATACAGATATTATACCAAGCGACAAAGAAATTATAAAACTAGATTCTGATCATTGCGGGCAAAGGATTACTATTCAAAATCAAAACAAAATAGTGGTTAAAAAAGATATCACTGTTAACCCCAAAACTGAAAGTCGCTTGGAGGCTTTCAAAAGTAAACTCACTGATAAATTACCAGTTTTGTCAATTCATGCGGACCCTAATCATCTATTTATGATATTTTGTTAAATATATACTGTAAACAATTTAATTCAACCTTTATTCCAAAACTATCTCAGTTAATAGTGACGTTTCCTTCAGTGATTGAGCTACCATTGGTATTCATAAGAGTAGAACGGGGCTATAAGAACTGTACAATGGAAAGATTTACGTTAACACTGATGAATTTCATTTGTATGTTAGAAATTATTTTAAAAAGTTTGTTGTATGGCCAATTCACGTTATTTGGGTTCAAAGATTAAAAACAGCAGTAATGGAATTAAAACGACTTGGAATATTATTAATAGTGAAACGGGAAGGTCTAGTAATCGAAATACTGACTACAGCCTGTCGATTAATGACAACATAATAAAATCAGACTCACAAGTCGCCGAAGCATTTGAAAATTTATTTTCAGATATTCCCGTTTCAACTACTAAATCCCTAAACTCATCACCTTCTGTTGCTGAGTCTTTGCTTATGGAAAATGTGGTTGTGATTCGGAATTTCATTTTGAACATGTTACCTGTAGAGATATAATTAAAACCTTTCACACTTTAAATGTAAAAAAGACTGCAGATCTGTAGGGTAAATCTGTAGAAGTTGCTAAGTCTGATATTGACATTATAGCACCTACTCTAGCTCTTATCTTTAATAGTTCTGTTGTATTGACGGTGGGGAGTTTCCTGACCTCATGAAAAATAGTAAAATAATACCTTTGTTTAAATCGGGTAGTACATCAGACCCCACAAATTATAGACCTATTTCTGTACTACCTACCTTTAGTAAAATTTTTGAGAAATTAATTTTAGAACAAATGCAAAGATTTTTTAATAAACACAAATTATTACACAGCAACCAGTTCGGTTTTACAAGGGGTCGTTCAACTACTGATGTGGTTGAACTTTTAGGACATATTTATAATGCATGGGAAGACAAATGCGATACCTTGGGCATCTTCTGTGATTTGTCCAAGGCATTCGATTGCGTTCTTCACGAAACATTAATCCGGAAACTCCGCCACTACGGGATCCGGAACGCTGCTCTGGATCTTCTTACTTCAAAGTTGAGTAGGAGAATTCAGAGCGATGATGTTAAAGGAAAAATATCTCCCGGATCTATAGTAACAATGGGAGTCCCACAGGGTTAAATTCTTAGTCCTTTCTGTTTGCAGATGACACTTCACTTTTGTTTAAACTTAAACGTCAGCAGCAGGTTACTGACGATGTAAATAGCGCGATCTCTAAAGTAGTCCACTGGTTTAATGTTAATAATTTACTTCTAAACGATAAAAAAACCAAACGCATTAAGTTTACGCTACCTCACGTTAGGCAGGTGAAAACTAAAGTGTTGATAAGGGGCGAAGAATTGAATCCTGAAGACAGCACAGTATTCTTGGGCATAACTTTGGATGCTAAGCTTCAGTGGGGTCCGCATATAGAAAAATTGTCAAAAAAGCTAAGTTCCGCAGCATGTTAGAAAAATTCGTAATTTAACTGATATAGAGACAACCCGTTTCGTGTACTTTAGCTATTTTCATAGTGTAATGTCGTACGGTATTCTATTGTGGGGAAATGCCGCTGATATTCAGACTATCTTTGTTTTGCAGAAGCGAGCTGTTCGATCAATTTATAAATTAAGTCCAAGACACTCTCTCAGAGACAAATTTAAAGAGATTAATGTTATGACTGTGCCTTCTCAGTATATTTATGAAAATCTTTTATAATTATGCATATAAAAATATAAAATTGTTTAAAAAATACAGTGATATCCATGATATAAATACTAGGAACCAAAACACATTTATTGTACCTACCACAAGGCTCAAGAAAAGTGGCTCGTTCAGATGCCAATGTATACGCTTTTACAATAAAGTTCCAAGCCCCGTTCAAGATCTAAGCCTTAATAAATTCAAATTCATTAAACGAAAGTTGTGCCAGAAAGCCTTTTATACCGTTAAGGATTATATCGAGGACAAGAAGGTTAGGGATTAAGCTGCTTCCAATTTTTAAATATTGAATGTTTTTTTTTTCTATTTTTTTTTTTTTTTTTTTTAATATACTTATACAGTTTGACATTAATGAATTTTATATATAACCTATGACATTTGCTTACTTTGTAAAGTATTCTATTATTTTAACTATTGTGAATGTGAAGACTATGTGGGTCATTTTATTTATATTATTCCTTATTTTTCTCTCTGTTCTGTTAGTTTTTGTCATGGTCTGGCAGTTTGAGTAATTAATGTGGCCTACCCAAATGTCCTTTCTTTGGGATTTTCGTTGAATCGTCGAGCTCCTTAAGTTTTGAGTTGAGCTGCACGATTTCTGACAAATGCGTGCACTGACTGGACAGGTAATCTTAATCTGTGTGGTTCTTTCCTCAAAAAACCATCTCAGCCATCGATCTACATGGTCTTCATATGATCTGACCAAGATTATGTCTAGATTTAAAAAGAGACTGTGACCTCTGAGTTGGTTTCGGCCTTTCTTCTCAGACTAGTCAGATAGGAAACGCCGACCTCATCTACTTTTAAAATATGATTGACGTGTAAAAGTGTTTGTACAAACCTACTTACAAAGTAAAATCATTTATCATTTATTTATCACTAGCTGACCCGTTTGCCATATATAAATTATTTCTAGCTGCCCGGCGCTATTTCGTTCGCGTGGTGTCCTACCCCCTACCCTACCCTACTCCTACCCTACTCCTACCCTACTCCTGCCCTACTCCTACCCTACTCCTACCCTACTCCTACACTACTCCTACCCTAGTCCTACCCTACTCCTACCCTATTCCTACCCTACTCCTAACCTACTCCTAACCTACTCCTAACCTACTCCTACACTACTCCTACCCTACTCCTTTTTCCATATTTTCTGACCGTTTAAACCTTCCCTGGACTACGACCAACATTTCATAACCAAAATCAGCTAAATCGGCCCAGCCGTTCTCGAGTTTTAGCCAGACAAACGAACAGCAATTGATTTTTTATATAGATTTAGCAAACCTCGTAATTCTTTTAATTAGGAACTTTATACCGCCTATCACCAAGAAGAGGTGAAGGGCAGGCGTTTTGGGAGACTGTCTTATGTAATTTTGACGTTTGAAAGTTGCTGATTCTCAGCCTAATTTGAATTAACTTGATTTTTGATCTTCTAATTCACTTTTTGACTCATTTTCTTAACATTCATAGTGTTTGTTCTAAAAGTCTCGAGGTTTCACCTAAATACATATTTCGTAGATCTTCAACAGAAAGAAACAAAAACAGAAAGTGGGGCCACCTAGTTCATCCTCGAATGGCGATTTACGCTGCTCTGTTACGTTTTAATTTAATTTAAATTGGTCTGGCTCTAGAAAATATTCCGCTACCTAGTTATTTTAATTATAAGAGATAATAATCATTTTATTATTAAATTGAGTAGCGGAATACTTTTTACTATTAGATGTTACTCTTCATACCGTAGTTTTTTTGACAAACCACAAAAGAAGACAAGGAATAGACGTAATAAATAGGCCGTTTTCACACTAGGTTTTCTGAAAAGTGGACTTTGATATCAAAACAAAAGAAACATGAAAAAAAACAAAAGAAAACAAAGAAATAAAAAGTAGGGAAGGAGTTTTAGTAGGAATGACAAAAGTTTTGGCAGCTGTGTTCAGTAGTTTTTTCTTATGACGAAACGGCTATTAGCCATTGTCCATTTGGGAGGACTGGAGGCCAGCAGTGGTACAGTAATCTGAAAATTAGTGGTAATGCTAGTAGTACGAAAAGCTCCCTTACTGCTACGAGATAAAGCGCTGTCAATGTCAAATTGTTACGACTGATGTGCGGTTGAATGTATCCGATAATTATGGTAATGACAGAACGTCACAACTTTAGCGGCACGGTTGAACATAGAAAGATAGAATCTAAAAAAAAATGCTAAAGTGGGAGAATTAAAAACCTAACACACAGAACAGGGAAGTATGGCAGAAGAAAGGGGAAGCCTATAACCAGCAGTGGGTGATTCCGGGCTGAAATGATGATGATGATGGTGATGATGATTGCCCTAACATAACTAACTAATAACCTAACGCCGTTTTCAAAGCAGTGATGATGAAATAATTTACACAAAGTAACTGCCTGGTTTCAAACCCACGACCTACATCCCGTATGTCAGTTCCGTTAACTAGGGTCTAATTCAGACTAATTGTTAAAAAAAAATACCGGAGCAGGTATATACTGGAAGTGGCGGCCTTTCACCATAAGCAATAACATTGAACTTGCCTGGGAATTGAACGCGATATCTATTATCTACGCCTCACTAGTCACTGATTAAATACACACTTAATAGGATACACGTATTGTCACACTTACTTTTACACCCTGTGCGTGTTTCTAAACTTTTAAATATACTATTATATATATCAATAAAAGCGAACAGTATACGAGTATATATATATGTATGTATGTGTTTTCTAGACATTATGTAGAAAAAATATCACCTACAAAGTTCTATCGTAGTTATCTCTTTACGAGGACAAAAAGATATGTAGCATCCGGTGTTCGTTAAACTTCGACGACGAATATTATCAAATTGAACGCGGGTAAATCCACACCAGTAGGCACATAACTGGCAATAAACATTTGCATAGGTCAAATAAAAATGCTGTCAAAAGTATGAACGATATTCTCTGTTATCAGAAAGCTATTAGATAAACCCATCTTATCGTCCTAATTCATCCTCCATAAGCAAACAAGTATCGACAGCACTTGACAAAACACTTTATCAACATTTGTTATTATCAGTTTCATATTATCACATATGTTGTTCCTTGTACTCGTAATGTATGCAAAACTTGGACATTCTTTGGTATTTCCGAAAAACAAGTTTAGTATCCGTGATGAGCAGTGAACTATGTTCGGTCGTTAGTTTGTGTGATATAATACCAGTTATACGAAGACACCTATGTATATTAGACGTTCATAAGAATTAGTTTGGGTTTATCAAAAGTCAGCAGAAGTAGCTAGAAAAAAGTTCAAAGTAAGTGAAATATTTTATTAAACAAGACGGGTGGCATCGGCTGCCTATATGGGGTTATCCCCAAAAAAAAAAACAAAAATAGAGATATAGGCAGCCGATGCCGCCCGGGTGACTTTGGCCATAAGACTGACCTTCAAACGGAAGCGGAGGGCGGGAATTTTACCTCACTAAAATAATTAAAAATAAAAATAACCAACGATGTCAACACAGGCGTTCAGAATTATGTACTGAATTCATGGTAACTGGTTGCACGTGGATGTGCCTGCTACCTTAATTCTAGGAAGCACCAGAATTAACGCACATTATAAGGAAAATGGTTTTCTTTTCTTTTAGAAAATATTCAAATATGTAATATTAGAGTATGACTTGTCTGTAACTTCTACGGTCGACTTGCAAGACTTTTGGACCCCTTTCAACATCGTAACATTTAGCGTTTATTCTGGTGCTTCCTAGAATTGAGTAAGTTAAGCATAATTTTACAAATCCTTACGATCCTGACGACCGTACAAGTTACAGACAAGTCATGCTCTAATATTACATATTTGAATATTTCCTAAGACAAAAAAAAACCATTTATTTTATAAACGATTCCCATCCCATATAACCTGAGATTTTCCAGTAATTTATATGTTAATAAGTCCAATGTCCCACCGCTGGGCCAAGGTCACCCACAGCATTCCACTGTTCCCTGTGTGTTGCCTTCTCCGGTCAACCTGCAATAAACGCCCCTAAGTTAGAATTTGTGGAAAGCTGTGGGGGAGACCTTTGCTCAGGATTGGGACACTAACGGTCAAAAAGAAAAAAAAAACTCCAATGTAAGCTCAAATCGCGTATGTAGTTTATTTTGTTTATTTATAATAAAGTAGCAGAATATTATTAGCTTTCCGTCGTTGCTAAGCTTGCTTCTTATTAATTATGTATTTTATGCGAATTGCTGTTTAATCCTACATATTTTAATTTATTTTTTATAAGTATAGGTAGATACATATTTTAATTATTGCTAAAAACGTTGGGCTCAAAAAACAAGGTGCGGCCTCGACGATGGATTTTCCACAATGGCGGTATTTTCAACATCACCAAATCACCAGTATAGGCGATCGAAGGCTTCACACTACAGGTGGATGAAATCAGATACTAATGTGTATTTTTTTTTAATAAGTATATGACTATAACACCTATCTTTCCGATTAATAAAACCCGCTGAAATTTTCTGAGATTAGTCATGGTGGCTCAGTGGTAGCGGCCGTGACTTACAAGTTGTAGGTCTTAGGTTCAAACCCAGACAGGCGCTTTACTTTGTGTAAATTCATTTCATCACCACTGCTCTCAAAACGGTGAAGGTAAACATCGTGAGGAAACCGGTATGTAGTAGAGCCGGAATTCGAAAACATGTAGGTACAATTTACCAACCCGCACGGGGCCCGCGTGGTTGATTACGGCCCACGTCCTCAAACAGAGAGGAGGCCTGTGTCCCACCAGTGGGAACATTAATATAGACTGATTATGCTGAAATTTTCAATTACCTGAAATAACTTTGTAGATGCACGGTTCGTTTATAGATGCAACATACTTAAGTAGGTAAATTATAGGGTGGGGAGTATCGACGAGGAGGGCAGAGGGTGGTGTCCTATTTATACGGTGTCATACGCAATACCTGTGTCCTTGTGTAAGTGCAGTCATAGATACTATACTAGATATTATGATATATATAAATATATATATGTATATTTAAATATATATCATATTAATTTATACTACCGCAGGTGCGAAACGAAAGCGGATGTTGATGATTGAGAGGCGGCCATGACGCCTTCTTTCCCTATTTAACATTCACCCACACTAGTCTCACCAAGTTATCCCGAAAATTTATGCAGTAATATCCCGTTTCCGCACCCAGCCCTCATATAGGGCTATCCCCTTTGTCACCCTGAGAACGAATTCAAATAGATCGAGTCTTCTCTTTTTAGTCTTCGGCGCTAGCTCACTCGGTCAGCCGAACATACGTTCGATCGGCAACGTATTGATCTGTCTGTACATACTTATTATTGTATCTTGTATTCATAGAATCTAGGCTGCGGGCCTGGAACCTGTGCCGGAGCGCTACGGCAGCTATATCGATCTTTATATTGATGCCACCACACGAAGGCTAATTGATGGGTTTGCCCTGGTTGCTAGGAAACGAACTCGGTCAATACATAGATATGTGTACCTATACAGCGTAATTTGCGGTTTACGTTTTACTTATTTTCCGTCATATATTATGTGTAAAAAGGAAGTTTCTTTGCAGTATTGGAAAAACTTATCAAATACAGGTTTTTGATAAGATTTTCTTAGTTTTACTTTAAAAGAACTTCAAGATAACGCGAATATCTGCCTTCTTTATTAAAATATTAATCATCTAAGTATATTGAATTGCACATCAAGCTAGTTGCGTATTTATATGTTGCTGAACTCGACAGCGCCGGCGGCGAAAGCTTGAAGCTTTCACAGATCATGTAGGTACTATCGAATCCGAGGCTAGCAACTTAGACTGCATAGGATCAGCAGATATCGCACTAGATGTGCTTATGTTATACCCACAGTTCTCCTCTAGTAGCAGTAGTTGCCATGTCGTTCGACAACGACATCGTTTTACACAAGTAAAACGATGTCGTTTCATTTTCATATACATCATTGTAGTAGCAGAACCCTTTGAAACATTGTTTTATCAAAAATAATATGCCTGGGAAATTCAGGAGCTGCTTCAATGAAGACGGCCAATACGACTGTATTCACATTGGTTGGAGAATGGGCTCAATGGGGTCCAAGATGGTACCCTGAGGGACCCCAACTAAGGACTGAAGAAAAGCTACGATACAAACGGTCTTTGTAGTAAAGGAAAGCAAATAATAATATGGTACCTAGTGATTATTTTGGATTGTAGTCCGAATATGGAAGAGGTCCTCAGCTAAATTTAAAAAAAATCTTTATTTAAGAGTACTTAAGGGTTTTTTTTGTAAACACATATGCAGCGACGATGGTACGGTGGTACACCGTCCCAACCCCCCGTACATAAGAGATAAATTTAATGTGAAAACACATTAATTATGTCTATCTTTGTCTAACAGTTTGGCAAAGTATTGTCTTGAAACCGGATTTCGTTCACAGCTCAATAACACTCACTAAAGGGTTTACTCCGAACCATTTTGTATCTGCACTTCTTTCGTTGAATTTTAACCGGTGATTCTTAAAAATATTGTATTATAAGCAGTACTTAGTCATTAATATGGTAGTTTTAATATGTAGAAAATAAAAAGAATATTAAATAAAAGCACTAGAACTTTTTATTCTGACTGTTCTTTAAGGTGTGCTCAAGGTATGTAATATCTATGTTACTGTAAAAGCTCGAACTACGGTAAATCTTAAGATTTAAGTGTAAGTCTTAGGATTTACCGACATGAGTTGGTAAATGTAAGTATTTCTGAAGATACAACGATTTTTTCGAGCTTTTACCATTCGAACTCAGTATATGCTAGGTTTTACCACTGTCAGCTGGTAGATGTTGGTTTTAGGAATAAAACAATGAGTAATTCTTAATTATTTACTTTGAACTATTAGACAAAACAGGTACATAGTATTATAAAGATATCATAATGATAGTAACAAGTACAAACTAATATCAACTTATTTAAATTATTTTGAAAAAACACATAACGTATATATCTGAATATCTCAATCTCTGTCATATCTATCTAACTGAATCAGTACTTCTCTATTTGGAATTTAACAACGAAATACAAACATAATGCTTATAAAAGCTAGTCTAACTTAATTATTATTTTTCTTATTATTTGGTTTAGAAGTAAAAAAGAAGTACAAGTCGATGCGCTGAGCACGCTATGACATGTTTTGTTTTTCAACATTTACCATGCCATTGATGTAAATCCTAAGATTTACCAACGGAATGGTGGTAAAAGTTCGAATCGCAAATCTTTTTGTACATTTACCATTAGGAATTGGTAGATCTTAGGTTTTACTGGAATATCTTAGGATTTACTGCAGTTCGAGCTTTTACAGTAACATCTACAAACCTAACCAATGTATATGTAGCGTTGCCAAACGCGAGAATTATCAAACAGGCGCGACCCATTTCAAGGGCCTCAGAAATGGCAAATTCTTCAGCCGTCATAATGTTCTTATTCATTTTATAAGTTCTGTGATACTTATTTACTAAATTACCATATAATGTCCCCACTTTCTCTGATGTTTTGGACCCATCTATGTATATGACAGCAGCGTATCTTTGCCGTGAGTGGCGTAGCTATCGGAGGGTTAGGCGGTGCCGTGCACCGGGGCCCCCAAGCTCAGGGGGCTCCTCGGCCCCTGACCAGCAAACCTCGAACTGACCTAGCAAAAATTTTCTCGGGATGAGGCTCGGCTCTCTGTCGTTTCGGGTGACGCAGGTGCTCTCGGGGCTCCACCATACACGCTGTGTCGCGAGTTAGAGTCCTAACGGAGGAAGCGGTGTCCCGGGGCGGGGTGATGTTGGTGGAACGTCGGGTACGACTGGGTGGTGAGGGGCGAGCTCAGACCGGGGGTAGACCGGACGTGTTATGCGGATGACATGCTGGTCACTGCCCGGGGGAGCTCGCACAGGGAGGCAGCGTGGCTGGCGACGGCTGCGGTCTCTGGTGGTGAGCCGCATACGTCGCCTAGGCCTGGAGGTGGCCCTCAGCAAGTCGGAGGGCATGGTGTTTCATGGTCCTCCGCGGGCGCCGCCGCCTGGCTCACACATCGTGGTCGGGGGGGCTCGGATCGCTGTCGAGTCTACCATGAAGTACCTGCCACTGGTGCTCGACAGCCGGTGGGACTTCAGCCCCCACTTCCGGTGGCTGGCGCCCAAGTAGTTGGGCGCGGCTGGGGCGCTATCAACGCTGCTTCCCAATCTGGGGGGCCCGAGCACCGCTTATAGGCGGCTCTACGTGGGGATCGTGCGATCGATGGCCCTGTATGGGGCCCTGGTGTTGGCCTCTGACCTGACGGCTGGCAGTATCGCAATACTGCCTAAACCACAGAGAGCGATGGCAGTCAGAGTCATCAGGGGGTATCGCACGCTCCTAAGAGGCGGCTTGCGTGCTGGCTGGATCCCCCCCGGATTTGGAGGCGAAGGTACTCGCTGTTTCAGTGGCGCGAGGAAGCGCGGGCGGCCAGTTCGAGCTGCGTCGGTCGCAGCTTCGCGAGGTACTGGTGGCAGAATGATGGGACAGGCTCTCACGCCCTACCGCCACGCCGCGCCGGCCTCATCACCATCGAGGCGATCCGGTCGGTTCTGGCTGACTGGTTTGGGAGAAGGCACGGCTCCCTGACGTTTCGGGCGACGTAGGTGCTCTCGGGACATGGTTGCTTCGGGAAGTACCTGTGTCGTATAAACAGCGACTCGGACGCCCGGTGTCACCACTGCGTCGACTGCCGGGGAGGACACGGCGCGGTATACACTGGCAGAGTGTGCCGCTTGGGAGGAGCCGCTCCGTGCCCTCATCTCAGCAGTAGGCAGTGACCTATCGCTGCCGGCCATAGTCAACTTGATGGTCGGCAGCGAAGAGTCCTGGGACGCGGTGGTTACCTTCTGAAAAAAGTCGACTTGCAGGCGGAGGCTGCGGAAAGGGAGAGGGAGATCTTGTCCACTCACCCGGCCCGCAGCAGGTGCTCCGCGCGTCGGCGGAGGGTGGACAACGCCTTCTTCCAGCCCCCTAAAAGGGCCAGGCGTGACGGACTAGGGGACGTCCGTTGCACCCCACACTTCAGGAGCCGAGTAGTGTTCCACGCGCGCCCCTCTTTGTCGTCGCGGGGGGAGTTAAACACCTCACTCCCCCCCTGACCCGAGGAGGCCCGCGGTGGCGGGCCGGCAACAGTCGGGGGTTGCGGAAGGATCGTACGTTTCCGCGACCCCCCGCGTAGGTACGAGATGGAACACCGGGGTGGTTTTTAGTCAGTAAGAGTCTGACAGATTCCCTTCCCCCCCAGCCCAGGGCGGAAGACAACTACGAGGTCGATAACTGTTGACTAACGAAATCTAACGGCCCCGTTGGTCGCAAGCGTGACTGCTGATCGTGCGATCCTGGGCTCGATTCCCGGGTTGGGTAAAGTGTTTTGGAGGTATGAGGAACAGGGTGTAAAGTTCACTCATCCTCCATTGAAAAGGGAGGATCCTCCGACCAGACGGGTGTTATGTCTGGCGGGCAATTGCCCAACGATTGATATTGGGAAATTGTATCTATGCTAATTACACGGTAAACTCTGCTTGCGAGATGCAGGATTTGCGTGACGTCAGTATGACGCGTTGTTCGCATGTGGCGTTGTAGATACCGCTACATCACTCCCCTCCGGAGACCGGAGGTCGATAGTTGGCTGAGTCTTGTATCTTGCGATGCTTGCCAGGCCAGCTGAGGTTCCAGCGAGTCGGAACCGGTTGCTGCATAGTTCACGGTGAGTCGGAACTGTCTGCGGAGATGCCCCAGTGAGCCGCGGTGGCGCATAGTTCGCGGTGAGTCGGAACTGTCTGCGAAGATGTCCCCAGTGAGTCGGGGTGGATGGCGCTGCGTTATACTCCAGTGCGTCGGATGTCGTACAGCGCCGGGTTGAGGCTGGCTGCTGCGTCGACCAGGAGAGGGTGCTCTGCTTGTTGACCGGCCGAAAGTGCAGTGTGCTGTGCCGAGGTTGCTGATGAGGCTGAGGGTGATGACCAGGTATGCGCGGTCGCTGCATGCTGGTGGTGAGGATACCCGTTGAAGCCGTGGGTGCTGGCTGGCTGGGTGACTCGCCGCTAAAGCTTGCGGGAGTGATGATGATGACGTCACGCTGAAGTAGGTGCATGAAGGCTGCGCTGACGTTCATCACGTCGGGGTCACCAGTTTGGAGGTATGAGGAACAGGGTGTAAAGTTCACTCATCCTCCATTGAAAAGGGAGGATCCTCCGACCAGACGGGTGTTATGTCTGGCGGGCAATTGCCCAACGATTGATATCGGGAAATTGTATGTATGCTAATGACACGGTAAACTCTGCTTGCGAGATGCAGGATTTGCGTGACGTCAGTATGACGCGTTGTTCGCATGTGGCGTTGTAGATACCGCTACAGTGTTATTGGGTGTTTCCATTGGGAATTTCAAACAACAGCCCGGGCTTTGGAAGTTGGCGGTGCGATACTCCCGCGCCTCGGAAAGCACATTAAGCCGTTGACCCTGCGCCTGATCTCTCTCCGGTCGTGTCAGATGGCTATCCCATCGGACAATGAGAGTAAGGGAAGAGAGAGAGTGCACTTGAGCCTGCGCACACACTTGTGCAATATAATATCTCCCGCGCCGAAGGCTGGTCTTCGCTGAGGTTGGTTGCCATGGCCGAAATTTGGTCTGGAAGACTTTATTAATTTATACTTTGGGTTTGTACTCCGATAGGCTCTACGAGTGGCTGCATGAGTGGCGCCACTTCGGCAGTTAACCCGCTACCAACTAATAGACTGGTGAAAGCACGCCACGAGGCACATGACGTGACACTATCATGGCATGGCGAGTTTCATGGCTAAATAAAAACCATTGCACAGGTCGATCTTCAAGTTTAAGCAAAGCTTGCCGATGTCGGGCCGTAGATGGGTGACCATCCGTTAGAAAATCAGGGTACCGAGATGTCAAAGACAACTATAATACGAGTAAATCTGTAATATGTATATATTATATATATATTACATTTATTTTCAGGATAACAAAGATCCCATTGGGTTAGTAACAACATATTAAAATAAGCTATAAATAAAAATCCTTACTATAACGTAAGTAGAATTATAATTTCATGAACATTGAGTGTGTCTGGCAAGGGAATGACGTGATTTTTAATAATATTCTGAAGTTAATTCCAAGAAATCACACTTTATTATTTGATGAATTTCGATCGCTATTTTACACACCTTTAGTACCGTTTACCTGCCAAACCCGTCTGCCATCGTTCTGACCTGTGTTGGGAGCATGCCGCTGACAAACTTTCCGCTTTTATAAAATAACGATGTCTGGGGTTCATGGGCTCTTGCATTATAAAATTAGTCAGCGCCTGACGTAAATGGACGTATTTTTAATAGTCATGTTTATAATCACGTCTAATTTGTCTACGGAGTATCTTAATTTGACAGGACTAAACTAATATTTATCTTCTGCCCTTTTTTTAATGAAATTAAAAGTAAAAGATGCACTGAAATGAAATTTAGTTTAGTTTGTGAATAGGTAAGGGAATCTACTTCTAAGTCGCTTGACGTCGAAATTGATAAATAGTTAGATAGGTATAGTAATAAAAATATTTGTTACATAATGTGATTTTTTTACTTCATGAATCATTCAAAACTCTGTATATCACTACTATAACATTATAATTTGGTTTCTCTTGAGGAAAACAATCATAAAAACAAAATTGTTCTACCATTGTTTCCCTTCAAAATATCCTAGAGCAATGCATGCTCTCCCTGTTCATATTCTCTTCAATGAGGTTACAATTACTGGTTACTCATTGCAGAGGTCCTCATCGCCCTCACCTTCCGCCTGACACAGGTCCTCACCGGACACGGTTAGCGGTAAAGCGGGAGGAAACACCAGGGTGTCACCACTCTGTGGATCGCCTGGAGGACACGGTGCATCATACGGTGGAGTTCTACCCAGCTTGGGCGAGTACCGCCGCGTCCTCGTGGCGGCGATCGGCGGCGGCGATCTCTCGCGTCCGGCCCTTGTCCTGCAGTGCGATACTGTAACCATCTCACCGTGAAAACTTAGGTGAAGTGAGTGTGGAGTGAGCTGTAATTCCAACTAATGCTAGGGATTGACACTATTGGCAGCTCACTCTAAGCTCACTTCAACTAACTTTTCAGGGTGAGATTTTTACAGAATCGATCGGCAGGCCATGGTACGGAGCGAGAGTGCATGGGAGGCAGTCACCTCCTTCTGCGAAGCAGTAATGCTCGCGAAGGAGGAGGCGGAGCGCTTGAGGGAGAGGCAATAACTGCACCCTCACGTCCCTAGTCACCGCAGGAGACGCCCTGGACGGGAGTCAACAGCCGACTCCCGGCCACCGTAGGCGCGGGCTTGCGGGCGGCGAGCTGCCCATTGCTCGCCGGTAAGGACCAGGCCCGGGTCGACGGCGCGTTGTGTTTCACGCGCGCCTCAAAGAGATGTCAGCACGAACTGACGGGGTCCACTAGGGCCGATGCCTGCCAGGGCCGCGGGTTGTTCGAAAGAGATACTGTGGCCCCTGGCACAGACAACTGAAGGAACACGGGTGGGTTTTAGTCAGTAAAAGTCTGACACGCCCTTCCGCTCAGCCCAGAGCGGGAGACGTCATTTGATGATTTCCCACCCAGTCCTATCCATTTAGGGCCTTTATTGACTACGTTATGAAGTGCAAAAATAGAATGGGATTGTATATCCGTTAATATTATTTTAAACACAATAACAAACAAATTAGTCTATATTGAACTGGTTTTTCTCATTAAAAAGTAAATCAAAGATGAAAGTATTGTACCTAATTGGTTATTTAAAATATCAGAGATAAGAACGAGTAAGTTCATCTTTATCTCTGTAAACTTGGCCTATTGATAAGGTACAAGTAGTTCTTGTACACAGTAGGGATCTTAGATCCTGTCTGAGGAACATATTGACCGAATTATGAGTGTCATATTTAAAATATGTTATCAAAATTTACAAGTAACTCGCCCGCGGTAATGGTGGTTATCATTATCACTAAATAAATAAAAAGTTAAAGCTGACACTCGTATCATCTTAAAATATACCTAACGATGTCGAACAGATACAATTTTACTAAGTACAGAAGAAAACATAACCTATTGTTAAATATTCAATGCAAAATACCGTATTGAAGTACTCAATTGAAATCTCAATGGTCTGTGTCGGCTATACTTAATCAGTTCCAATAATTAATAAAATTAAATGATATGCTGCACAAGACTATAAATGATGAACTGAGTGGGAAATGGTAATACACCGAAGGTGCAGAGTGCAGACGATTTGATGATGCGCTTGCGCGGGGTGGGCCGGGCGCGCGCGTCGCACAGATTCCGAGCGGCCGTGGGGAGTCGAGCCAGTAGCGCGAACCGCCCCGACCGGCACACACGATGATCGCGCACAAGCACGCGCTCGCCGCGGCGCTGCTGTGCGCCCTGGCCGGCCAGCTCGGCGCGGGAGCCAGCCTGCACTGTGCCATGAGGAGAGAGATCTCACCTTGCACATGCCGCCGCGAGGACGCCGGAACTGGTGCCATCCTAGTAGTCTGTCAGCGTATCAGTGCTTATGAAGAAATCGCACGGGCCTTAACAAACAAGTTCAGCCCCGAAACCAAAATCGGCTTGGATATCTCCTACTCCCAGCTTCCGGATTTTTCCGACCACAGCATCAAAGAACTCGGACTTTCTATCACAAGACTCAAACTTAACTTCGACAATTTAAGGCAAGTCGATTACGAAGTATTCTTCTTCATAACTTCATCATTGGATCTAAGTTCAGTTCTCTGTGCAGTTTTTCTATTGTGTGCGGTTGTAAATCTACGCAACGTCTACGTACTATGTGTAAGCTCTTTGTTGTGTCAAATAGCATTAAAATTGTGTGTATCACGATACAAACAATGTGTAAGTTGAATGAGAGAACAACAGGTCTATGATAAGAAGAGCGCACACCGATGAGGATCGGCTGTTATCGAGAGAGTGGGCGGCACCCTTGCCAGGGCTGGCAGCATTCGGCTGCCAAGTGCCATATCATGCGACGCGTACGAATCGTCTGCGGAAAGAATAAAAAACTGGCAATAATTCGATATCACGTTTCTTTATGCAGGCATAAAGAAAAGTGATATCGAATTATCCAGGGCAGGCCCTGGAGAAAATAGGATCTAACCGCCGCGGTCGCTCGGTAAATTTCCCTTCGAAGTGGGTTTATTATTGTAATGTTTCTTATCAGCTTCATATTGCTTACTACTAATGTAAACGCAAACAAGAGAAGTGTGGACATGAGTTAGGTAACGGGCATTCTGCGTTACAACAATATAGAAGAGCACGAAGTTGGCCAGTTCAAGTTCTGACATAATACCGAACTTACGCGCATCGTGCAATATTTCAAGCCCATTTCGTCCCCTTTGACCAGGGCAAGGCAATTGAGGCAAGTTACTTTATGAAGTTAGTCAGGGGTTAAGAGTATCAAAAAAAGCAGTATTCCAATTTAAAATATATCTAGGAGGAATATTTTCCAAAAGAAGACTGTTAAAAACGCAATTGTGGGAACTCTTTGACTGATTATTATTTATCAAATCTAGGGTACCTACTTTTAAGCAAGCTACCATTGAGATTTGATATTGAGGCGATGATAAGGTAAAGGTTAAGACTAAATCTGAAACAATGGAAAGCTAGATTTTGTTCGGGGACTTAGGTACCTCAAAAAAGTTTTGACAGTCTGCAAACCTCAATATTTGGCATTAATGACAAAGTGGGGGATTAAAATCTTATAATTTTGTTTTAATGTAAGTAGGTGATAATTATATATGTAGTTATGATAATAATTATAAAGAATCGCTGGAGCTGTGGTAGTGCACCGGTACTACCACAGCTCTAGCGATTCTTGATGATGAAAATAATATGATGATGATCATATATATTTTGAATGATTATTGATGAAGTATTTATGCTATAATATATGCTGGAACGACCAATTTTTTGGAAGGTATATATATGAACGCTAAAAGCACTTCAATACTTGGCAGAGAATAATGAAAAACCAAAACAAAAATTTTAAATGCACCACCCAAATTATAATTCATTTGAATACATCAATACTGCATATTTGTTTAATCCATTCAAAAACAGACATACGTATTTACACACCTACACTATACTAGCATCTTTTGGCCAAAACATGGCAGACTTGGATTTTGAAGTACGTTATGAATCCCACATCGCAAAAACATAAGCACATGTAAAATAGAAAACGTTCTTGACGAGAAGTAGGTCTGCTTTTTATATGGTTTTGGTGGGTTGTGATATTTTCTGCGGTTTATTCCTTACTAAACAACAATTAAGTCGCCCGTGACCCATGAGCTCGGCTCTTATTGACCATTCAATTGATCTTCACAGATTTTTCGGGTCATCCTAATTATTTATTTTTTCTTGTCTTTTATTAAAAACTCTTTTTGTAAGTTGGAATCTTTCAAGGCCTATGTAGTTTCGTCCAGGATATGTATAGACTTTGTTTTTATTAATTGGAAAGTAGTTTTATCTAATGGATTATTTATTAATTCCATTAGTAACCTTTCGTTAGTGAACTCCATATGTGTGGGGATGGCATCTAGGAGACGTTGCCCGAGGTTATCTAAGGTCGCTTCTAAAGCAGTAAAATTGAATGATATCATATTGGTCGTGTCGTATTCACAGTATTTACTCATTAATGGTGAACTAACAAATTACTGTAGTCGTTGTTTATGTATTTCTACATAGGCTACTTTAATTAACGCATGTTTGAATGTTATATTGGTCACTCAAATTTGTAATTAGCTGTACCGACATTCGGTCTATCTTAATATTTCTAATTAAGATTAATTATTCATGGTTATAGGTATGAAATAAAGTGAGAACTTGTAATTAAGCAGTATTTCCATTCGTGTTTGGTTTCCATCGTAGGTACTCGATTGAATCATTCACAACAACAGTGATACAAATAATGTCAATGGCTATGTTTATTGAAGTGACGATTCCGTATCAGTCTGAAAGTCTTTTGCAACTGGTTTTAGCAGTTTGTTAAATATTGTATAAATAAGCTGCTCATAAGCTTTCAATTAATCTTCCTCATATTCTGACTGCCAGTTGTAATCACCTAAAGCATGGAATTTAAAATCTCTGTTTCCAAGGAGCTCCCATACTTTTATATAACTTTCCGTACTGCAGACGTCACCTCTTGTATAATGATCATCACCGAAACATCTACCACCACCAAACAAATCCAAGCTGTATTCTTGGGTTGTTCAGCAACAGCCAGACCGCCTAAATTTTGTATTATTTTATATATAATTATAATAGAATAGAATATATATTCTCTTTATTTTACACCATACAAATTCCAGAACATAAATATATAAAATAATGACATCAAAAAAACGAAACGAATGGAACGAACGTCTAATTATGACATTCTAACGGTCATTAAAGCGTATTTTGATATTACAACTGGCTAACTTGCTTTTTCTGCAAGTTAAAAAGCTAAAAATCTGAAAAACCAAGTTAGCCAGTACTTATTTAGAGTCAGCACACTTTTTCTTCTTCTTCCAATCTGTTACGTTTATTATGTTATCTTTCAGCCTCTTTTCATTCATATTTATCATCTTTCACAAAACGAAGACATCTTTTCTTTGGTCTCCCTCTTTCCATGCATTTACTCGTACCTACATTATATTTATCATTCTCGTCACTTGCACTTCATTCCTCCTCATTACTTGTCCATACCATACATAAAAAAATGATTTCCTTCGGTCAATAACAGTACTAACTTCACTTTGAAACTTCTAAATTACTTACATCTACTCGTTACCTACTTAGATTACACATCTAATAAGTCCACTAACTATAACAATATCTTAAAAAGCTTCCTTTATACGAGTATAAAGGATCTCATGGCCATCTTTTTGGTATGGAACTTTAAATTAAACATCATTTTCACACCAAATCACCGGTTGCTAATGTCAAATTATATGTCATGCAAACCTAACCAAGCAAGTCATAAAGTCGTGACATAAGGACACAGCTTTATCCCCTTAGTGAATAATCTACTATTATCCTTAAAATTTTATTGTAAAGTCGCTTTTCGTGTCTGTGTTACCACGTTGTTCTTAACTACGCAACGGATTTTTATGTGTGTTTTTACCATTATTTTTTATTTTCTTCGGCTCAGCCATACCTAAAGTGTGTCTATTTTCACCATCATCCTGACTTGCCCAGTGACATGCACATCTACCTTGCAAATGATTATAATAGGGTCCCAGAGCCACGTTGTCAGGGTTATTTTCACCATCATCCTGACTTGCCCAGTGACATGCACATCTACCTTGCAAATGATTATAATAGGGTCCCAGAGCTAAGTTGTCAGGGTTTTAAACTAGTTAGAATGGTCTCATTGTTGGGGTTTTCGATCTGTGTATATATTTGGTAAAACAAACAGTTTCTAGATAGTTTTTTATGGTTCCGTACCTCGAAAGGAAAAACCGGAACCCTTAGGTATAGGATCACTTTGTTGTCCGTCCGTCTGTCTGTCAAGACCCTTTTTCTCAGGAACGCGTAGAGGTATCAAGCTGGAATTTATATCAAATACTAAATTTACTGACCCTTGGAGCTGTGAAAAAATCAAACTTCTAAGCCAACGCAATCAAAAGATACAGCCGTTTATGCCGCAAATCTTCGACACTCGCAAGGGAATCAAAACCTACAGAGGGTACTTCCCGTGAACTCAGAATCTTGAAATTTTGGTACGAAGCAACGTCTTATAGCACAGATAAAGGAAATATTGCGAAAACCGTTAATTTTTATTTACATCATATAATAAAAATATTTTCAATAATTTTAAA
Organism: Apamea crenata; assembly: GCA_949629185.1. Taxonomy (NCBI): domain Eukaryota; kingdom Metazoa; phylum Arthropoda; class Insecta; order Lepidoptera; family Noctuidae; genus Apamea; species Apamea crenata. The sequence goes on from OX451351.1 coordinate 20,698,540, forward strand.
TTGTACGGAACCCTCGGTGCGCGAGTCCGACTCGTACTTGGCTGGTTTTTGGGTGTAAACATTCTCATCCTAGAATCATCAGGAGGGCACGTGCCTAAGTAGGACGAGCGCCGAGGTCGGTCCGAGGATGGGTGACTGTCTATTAGGTACATGCCTTTGCTCCCGGCAGTCATTTGCAGATCTTTGACAGTTCCTACGGGAGTCAGAAGGTCAGTCAGAAGCCACAAAGTCTGACAACCAGTCTTACCAACGGGTATCGTATTACCCAGTCACTGGGTTGTGGAGGTCAGATAGGCAGACGCTCTATGTCCAATACTGAAACTCAGCTGCATCCCGTTAGACACGAAGCCGACCCCAACATAGTTAGGAAAAAGCTAGGCAGATGATGATCACGGAATCATGGCTGTAGCGCCACGTCTTTTTCTTCCATATAGCCATCATCTCGGAATTTCACAAAACATCATGCCGGTTTTTCCCGAAGGAAAAGGCAGAGGTACATGGGGTCTACTCCGAAGTAGTATCGGCCGAATGTTCGGCCATTTCTTGTTAAGAAGTTACTATTTGGTACGGTCGGTTCCGATCCTACACTCCTACATTCTTTCGAATATTGAGTATGGTTCCGACCGAACTGAGCCGCTCCGAACTTTTTTCGCATTTTTCAATAATCTTCGGTTCGGCCATGTCTCGGTCCGATCCGAACATTCGCACTTTGCACTTCGGAGTAGACCCCCTGTACCTATAGTTCACCCACATTTCGCCAGTCATGTTTATTAGAGGGCGAACATATTTGCATCGCGTCACAAATCGAGACTACGGGTTGCTACTGGGAAAAACTCAATTACACTTTCCCCGTCCCAGGAGTGAATACATCTTCCTTCTCATCTTGCCTACAATCCATCCATCTCCTCTCTTCTTTCGTTTGCCTTTTTTTCTAAAGCCTTTCATTTTCGAGGCCATGAAGTGGTTGTAACTTATTTATTCGTAAACCGTGTCCAAAAGACAATGCCTAGCAGTATCTTAAACATACATACATAAAGTCTCGCCTTTTTGGCAAGGGTTATAGGCAGAAACTAAAGAATGTCACCTGCTACGATCGTAACATATTCGTTTCGTTTCGCTTTACAAATACCGTTTGTTAGTCGCCTTTATTTTATCCTCTCAACACGAACAAACCGTCTAAGAATCTCTCTTAGAATGTCTCTTTGAATTTTTTGTCTTTTTGTAGCATAAAGTCTGCTAGTAACAAAACACTGTGTTCGCTCTGCTCACCAATCCTCTGCTCGCCAGGCGAGGTAATTGTAGCATGATGATTGGTCATTGTCTCCGTCAATGGGAGGCCCTTGTTTAGAAGTGGATATTTAAGGACTGCCGCGTTAATTGACAGGATTGCTATCAAATATTCGAATTGATTCACTATACTTTTTTTGGTTTCAGTTAGACTGTGTCTTACGGGACCTTCCCTTATGTCACGGGTGTTCCCATAAGTAGGTACAGCCAAGAAAATTAATTGCAAATTGACAGCTTACGTCAATTTGCCGTGCTAGAGCCATTTCATACGACTGTCAAATTATGACAGTTGTGATTTAAATAAACGGACAATTTAAGTGGGTAAGTGCTTTTAATGTCCAACTCATTTTGATAGATACCAAGAGGCCAAATAGCCTCTTGGTATCTATCAAAATACTACTACAAAATCCTACTACTTACTAAGAAAACTTTAGTAACTTGCTTTAGTGACCATTAAATAGTCCATCATCATAATCAGTGAGAGGTGAGAGGGAGTGGGCTGTAATCCACCACGTGGGCCTTATCCTTGTGCGTGTTAGTAGATGTCACATGTCTTTGAATATTTTTATTCTCAGATGACCAATGTATTAATAAATGATCATGTATCTGTGGTATTTGGTTTACCACCACAGATATATTCGCAAATATTTCGTGCCGACACGAGAGAACGAGAAGTATTAATGTTCTGTCTATGTTTACTCCAAATAGGACGACAACCTAGTACCTACCTACCTTGCATCAGCAATATAGGAATTTACCTATTTTCCTGAACTTACATCATAATCAGAATATTTTTTCCACTGCTGGGACACAGGCTTCCTTTCGGTAAGAAGGAGTGGGTCGTGATCCACCACGCGGGCTTAGTGTGGGTTGGTTCTAGGACTTACATAGCGGGTGTAAAAAGACGCTTAAACGGAGATTTTTTTTTTAAACTGGCCTTTTCGTCGAACCTTCTGGTTATATTGAAGGCAAAAGTTCTAACTTTTTCTGAAATTTTTTACGAAAACATGTTTTAAATATTTTAACTTAACTTGAAATACCCCCACGACTACATAGGTACTTTACATACTTTTTCATGCACTCCATAGAACAACTAAGCGATTTTTTACACCAAAAGTAAGCGTATCCCAGCAATTATTAGATATTGTGTAATGAACAGAATGCGTAGTTGACGATTTGTGATGGGTCTTTTTAGCCCCATCTAGTTAGTATCTTAATAATAATTAAAGGTAGGAGGTCCACATTCGAAGAATCATAAATGCAAACGTTTGTTTAACTTCTTTTAAGAGATTGAGACGAGTTTCATGAGATAAGTTAGTAGACACAAATAGATTGAATAGTGTTAGAAAATGGTCATTGCCAGTCATTACATGTATGTACGATACTTTAAGAATCAATGAGTCAGTTCGACCCAAACAGCCATATACCCGTAAGCCCGCACCCTAACTGCGTAACACACGATTAATCGGAATCGGTTTCATTTTGACAGTTCTACAACATTCATTGTGTTATTTACGTGTTGAGCAGACAAATTTTTCGAACTTATGTAGCAATGGATTAGCAATTTGCTTCAAAATGATTCAGATTCCGATTGATTGTGTGTTTCGCAATTGGGGTGCTGTTCATGTAGCGTTACTAAATTTGGGCCACTGAACGAAATTAAGCTAGCAGCTAATTTTGGAGGGCCCTTGGGCGTTTTGTTTCTTTTTGAAATAATAAATAAAACAAAAATGAATGTAAAAAATAACTGAAATGAATATAGGTAAGCAAATGTAATGACAAAAAGAAAATAGGGACCTTATGGGACCTCAAGGAAACTGCGACAGAACTGAATTAGTTCATAGACGTAGCTCCGTAGCTACACTCGTAGACCTCGTAGGCGTAACCTTCGAAAACACAATTTAATGTCAGACTTCTGACTACCCGTAACAATTGTGAATGATCTACAAATTACAGCCGGAACCAACGGTTCTCGAGGCACAGTAAACGGCATGGTATATATAATGGATTGTCACCTATCCACGGATCAGCCTCGGCAAGCGTAGCTTCTTAAATGGCATGGTATATATAATGGATTGTCACCCATCCACGGATCAGCCTCGGCAAGCGTAGCTTCTTAGCCTTTTTGACTTCTAGAACTTCTTTCAAAGCTTTGCAACTTAAAGAAGCGTTAGTAATACTTTTATATTTTCATTCGATAATATGTGCAATCGTGCTTTGTTCGTCAGCCGAGCCTAGCGCTTCGTTTAATTGTATATACTGGTCTCGTTTTGTAATTTAATTACCCTTTGGCCTAAGCGAGAACGTCAATTATGCATCGTTCGACTCAACAAGTAGCGGACTCGTGGCCACGTCCGTAAGATGGGTACTTAATCCTTTATCTTTTGAATGATGTTCCTTGAAAATGGTATGGTCATGGACATTCTTTTCTTCGTTTATTGTTCAATTTTGGGTTAGATTGTGGATGAGCAGTTTACTCTTTATTTGATAAAATAATATGAAATTGATTAGTTTTAGCATGTTTGTTCTGTTTGGATCTAGTATGGTTGCTATTATCCGTAGCAGTAATAATAGTTTTCTAGTCTTTTATTTTATTATCCCTATTGAATGAACCCTATGGTCAATAAAGTCAGTCAACGGCAGGTCCACTGCAGGTCGAAGAAGTCTGTCAAATTGTCTATACATATTTATAAAAGCTCAAGCAATTATGTAGTTAATAAAAAAAACACAAACAGACACCACACATAGTCGTTTAGATACATTCAGACATACATAGTTAAATAAAATAATAAATTATGCTTAATTAACATAATCAGATTATTAGTACATATTATATGTACCTACAACTGATCACAATATAAATCAATCTTTTCTTTGACATAATTAATATTAATAACAAAAAATATCTTAATTGTATCCAAATTTAATTTTCATTTATAAAAATAGATTACTTATGTTTTATTTTGCTGTAAAATCTTGTTAACATCATGGAACGCAAATAAAGATAAGAATTGGAAATTAATACTAAAATTTGCGATTACATAAAACCGTCTTCGTTTCAGCAAAGGTAAAGGTTTCGAAATTCGCTGACTTTGAGGAAGTCCTGTGTGAAAAGTATTTCATTTATAAAAATACTTTTTACATAGTGAAATAGATTATTTATCCGTTATTCTAAGTAAGTAATTAATTTCAATGATAGTAAATACTTATTTAAGCAAATGTAAAAAAGGGCGATTTGTACTGTGCTTAGAACTGAAAAATGTCACATACGACGAAAGGTTACTTCATGAGGAACAAAATAAGCCTCAAAAATCTAGATAAGAGCGAATTCAAAAGCTGGGGTAAAACCTGACATTTTAAAAAAATCATAAAAAATCGTCACGTTATCAATCGGCGGCTCCGTGTTATCGTGCAAGGATGCGTGAAAATTTTGAGAACATTATGAGGTTTCAACGGCATAAGACTAAGTAAGAAGGCACCTCTATACTAAAGGTGAGGGTTTGATTGGAGTTCAGGATAAGGCGGGAGGAAACGCCTGTGTGTCACCACTGTGTAGATCGCCCGGAGGACACAGTCACAGTATTACAATATTTCCTATGTAATACTGTGACACAGTGGAGCATACGGTGGAGGTCTGCCCGGCTTGGGCGGAGCACCGCCGCGTCCTCGTGGCGGTGATCTCTCGCTTCCGGCCCTGGTCCAGGCAATGGCCGTCACCTCCTTCTGCGAAGCAGTATTAATGCTTGCAAAAGAAGAGGTGGAGCGCATGAGGGAGAGGCAATCTCTGCGCTCTCACGCCCCTAATTGCCGCAGGAGACGCTCTAGACGGGAGTCAACAGCCGACTCCCGGCCACCGCAGGCGCGGGCTTGCGGGCGGCGAGCAAAGGGCCACTTGCCGCCCGGTAAGGACCAGGCCCAGGCGACGGCGCGTTGTCTTCCACGTGCGGTTCAAAGAGATGGCAGCACGAACTGACGGGGTCTGCTAGACTCTCTGCTAGGCCGATGCCTGCCAGGGCCGCGGGTTGTTCGAAAGAGATACCGTGGTCCCTGGCACAGGCAACTGAAGGAACATGTGTGGGATTTAGTCAGTAAAAGTCTGACACGCCCTCCCGCTCAGCCCAGAGCGGGGGAGAAAAAAAAAGGGTTTGATTGGAACTCTAATATCCGCGGTCCATCTGAGTGTGCGAAGCGAGCATACCACGGCAGTTACTGGTGAAAAGCTAGCACCAATTTGCTTGGGATTATTACAGCTTGGTTATACCTTCTTCGGTTAGGCAGGTTAGGTTAGATCTGAGAATACTTTTTACGACCCCATTAAACGAAACGAGCAAAGCGGTCCCGCTCATGACACGAACGAGCAGAGCGCGCTTAATCACACGATCAAAACGTTCTTAAAACCTTTCAATTACAATCTGAATCATTTTGAAGGATATTGCTAATCCATTGCTTCGTATGTTCGAAAAATGTTTGCTCAGCAACGTAAATATCACAAAATGTTGTTACAACTACTTAGGGTGACCTAGTACTCGTCAAAAAAGGTACCTTAAATGACGAGTTCTGGAACAAGTAGGATTTTTTAAGTACCAATAGCTCACATTAGAAAAAAAATACTTTTATGATAAAAGTATTACAAATACCAATTTATATCGTTAGCAAATTAACTTAACTAATTCATCAAACAATCAGACTTACAGTAGACCCCACTGAAGTTTCACAAAATTAACACATGACTACGAGCTGAGTGTCACATTTAGCAGCTAAACTAGCAAAAAAAGGCAAAAAAGACACTTTTCAAGTGAATTATTTCAGATGTCAGTACAGTTAAAACTCTGTTGTTATTTTTACAATTGCAATATGCTACCAAAAATATAATGTCATAAAAATCAGCCAGTTTAATGTTTTGTAGAAAAACATTTTGATTTTTTTAGATAATTTGACGACTTCTGGGTCACCACCACCCACTCTGGGTGACTTCACCCGCGTTTACCTTACTTGTTCATATTGCGTCAAGTGTAACTTCTTCGGCCGCACCTTTTCTTCTTCTCACTTAATTTTCAACTTCTTGTGGTATCTTTTAACTGTATTATGTTTTAAATCTGGCTACATCGAAAGCTTTGTTAACGTATGCACGACCAAATACATGCATTGATGGCTGTTCTATTTGAGAGTTTAGTGAAAAATGTAGTTGAAGAATTTTGGGGAATTTTCAGAGACACAATATGTCGGATTTTCTCGTTTCCCATGGATTTTTGTCTAGGCTATATATCTGGTGCAAAAGCTACACACGATAATCAAGTCCTAGAAGGAATACGTTGAATAAAAACTATTACAAGTCAGCCTGTATTTCTTTTCAGATATAATATTGATGTAATAAAACAGGATGTTTATTTTTCGCCTATTAGTTAGTTGTATCACAAGCATTGAATACTTTCCTTCTTTAACCTCTGATCTAAGTCTTTCAGTTTTGGGCTTGGTACTGAGATTACACAGCAGAACCTACCATGGTGTAGTTAAAAGCATTTACTGCATATAAGTATAATAATTACACTAACTTAGATAGTTACCTAGTTTCATTTATTTACTACTAGCGCCCCGCCCGCCCCTGCTCACGCGTACATGTCAAAACAACGACATTTTTGCTACATGAAAATTAAATAATCATGTATTAGTCTACTCCCTCTCAAAGAGAGGAGGCCCGTATCCCAGCAGTGGGAACATTATAGGCTGATTAGGATTAATGTATTATATACATACCTAAACCTTACGCAATAAATTCTTTAAATGTTGGCGAAAATCAAATCAAAATCTATTGCGTAGTTTATAAGATATACCTAAGCGGTCACACAGATGGACACTAAAAGTGACTTTGTTTTGTAATATGTAGGATTGAAAGTAGATAGATAATAATAGATCTGGAAAACTAGTTGCTGTTTTGTTACGCTATATATAGGTACCTACGTACGTTGCATTCGAATTCTATACCCAATGGAACACAAGGGAAAAGGGAAGCTAATCAAACAACAACGGAGGCCCAGGAAATGGAGTGAGATTGTTGCGGAAATGAGTTAGACTTACTGTCGAACGGATTTGTCCCAGACGATAGAAACAGGAACAAGATAGACTCACAATAACCACAAAAATGTACAGCAATGAAAACAATAGACATTCGAGAAAGTTTTAGTTTACTGTGTTAAGGAAAACGATAGGTCAAGCGGCAGTCGGACCTTTAGTTGTAATCTAACAACGTTACGTCATCCTTAGTGGGAAATCACAGAGGGTTTGCAGATACCACTGCGATGTAGGCAGGCAGGCTAACGTAATATGACAAATGTGTGTACATAATCATATTTTATGTTAATTGAAGCAACCGCTGAGATAAGTAATGTGATTGACTGATTGCCATTCATTTATGTCGAAAAGTGTGATGATGCGTTGGTGCATCGTGCGTGGTAGGCACAGGGAGTGCGCGGCGCCGGCGCCGGCGGCTCGTCGGGCGTCTATGCGACCGTTTGGCGCCGCCCCTGATAACCCTGGAACGTTGACCTCACATTAGTGGTTACTAAACTCGCGTTACTCGCATCCACTAAAGCTATTGTTTCCTAAAAGACCGGTGGCAGCCACATAACGGGAGCAGTGGCGGTTGTCATGGAAATGATGGCTGCATAGCTTCACTTTACGGTGTCAAAAAACGCTCTCTAGGAAAACCAACAGAGTTTTTAGAAAACGTTTCAGTGACGTCAGTCACTGGCTAAGCTCACTACGCAACGTCGCGTCGGCGCCGCGCGCCGCCATGTCTTTCACACATAAATAATTATACTAGATATAAAAATCTTCTTAAATTATTCACATTGTTACAACAGATAACAGTCACTTAAGTAGGGTTATTTATTAATTATCGTATTTATGAATAACAATCCGAGTGTAATAAATTAAGAATAATAATTGTAGTTCTTCTGCCGAATGTTGTCTACTGCAGTTTCAGTATCCTTAACAGATCATCTTTCTTAGCTTTCCATGCAGAAAATATTTTCGAAGCTTGAATATGGTCCGTTTTTTAGGGTTCCGTACCCAAAGGGTAAAAATCAGGACCCTACTACTAAGACTTCGATGTCTGTCCGTCCGTCTGTCTGTCACCAGGAACCGCGATAGCTATACAGGTGAAATTTTCACAAATTATGTATTTCTGTTGCCGCTATAACAACAAACACTAAAAACAAAATAAAATAAATATTAAAGGGGGGCCATACAACAAACGCGATTTTGTTGCCCTTTTTGGCTCGATATCAATAATGGCAACAGGTAGGCACTTGAAATATTCACAAAATACTCAATTGTATTTTTAATTTAATAATAGGTATACAGGGTGGAAACTTTCAGCAGGGCCGTAAGGGGAAGTACCTTATCCGTTGCAGCAACACGAAAATGGTCTTAGGAGACTATCCATAATTTTTTATGGAATTTTGATCTCCATTCACAGATTTTCAAAAAAAAAATACAGTTAGCAAGAAAATAGTCATTTTACACAAAAACATTTTTTGATGCTAATCGATCCTGTTTCTAATACTGATCAAAAACTTCTAGAGGACCAACCATCGTTGGAGTACTCAAAAAGTCACAAATTGCAAAAAACTTTTGCCGTACATTTTGTAAAGAATTTGTGTAAGTAACTGAAATACAAAAAATAAAATAAAAGACAAAGGATCACGTAGAATTTTACACATATCAAAAAGAAGGCGTATTAATTTTCTTTTTTTATTATCTAACATAGCAGTCGCACTTGGCCGGTTTTTTTTATCTTATATCTGAATCGGTTCTCGTGGTATGTGCATGTGATGCAGAGGAATGAGGGAAATGTCGTGAGGAAAGTTTCGAGTTTGTATGCGGATGGCCATAAGAGTAGGGAAAGACCAGAGAAACGATGGATGGACTGTGTGAAAGATGATATGGCTAGAAAGGGACCGAGATAACGACTAATAGAAGTATTGAAGAAAAAGACATGTTGTGCCGACCTCAAATAAATTAATATAGGTAAGGGCAGGAGAATGATCATGTTGATTAATTTATTGAAATAAATGAATACATTATTTATTATGTTCAAATTTTATTTATGTTTCAATTTGACGTTATTTCAAGTTAAACAAATATCAACTTTATTATAATGTTAATTAAGTTGATTTTAGAGTGACTAACACTATTAAAAAGTTATAAACATGTTTGAAGTTGTAGCGCAAACTGAATTTTATTATGTAGGAATTAAAGTTATTTTTCCATAAACACATATTTGTTTACATTTTTGGCGAATATGTCCTGTATGGAGATTGGAGTGACAGGACTTTGCGAACGAATTCGGTCGTAAAGCGATCGCTATGAATGTCGAGACTGCAGCCCCTGGTTGCTGATTAGGTAAAATCTAATAAGATTAAAAAAAAGCAATACGGAGATGGTTCCAAAATTCGAAAAAATTGTGGTTTCAAACATTTTCCTAGACCGATTAAGATAAGAGAAAAAAGCGAATAATGAATACACGCTCATCTCAAGAGCGACGCACTTTTAAAGTCAATTATACCTACTCCATGTATGATTAAAAAAAATTGACCCACATTATCGCAAGCGCTACTGCTGTGCATGAGGTTCGATTCCTGTGTCGACCAATCTGGGGGGCAATTCTCGTAATTTTAAGAATGTTCACAGTCTGATCTCAGTCTCAATCTGTCAAAAATACTTCTAACTTCCCTACATTTTGACAAGTTTTTGACATTTGTTTGTCACTGAGATGAGACGGCGACTAGATTTTGAACGTTTTAAATTACGAAAATTAGCCTTCAGATCTCAGTCTCAATCTGTCAAAAAATACTTCTAATTTCCCTACATTTTGACAAGTTTTTGACATTTGTTTGTCGCTGAGATGAGACGGCGACTAGATTTTGAACGTTTTAGATTACGAGAATTGGCCTTCTGTTATTGAGTTTTTCTATCTGGAATTACTCAATAGCAGCCTAAATTCTGGATTTGTGTCCTATTGATGAAGGCAAGAGGCTGGTCCCCTATTTATTATATGGGACTTAAACATAACTGGCGAAATGTGGGTGTTCTATATGTACACCTCTAATCCCCTAAGTTTGCCTGTAATCCCCTAAGGGTTAGACAGAAATGTACTAATACAACATCTACGCTTCGCCAATTTGGTTTACGTCTCATATAATAGGGGGTGACCCTGTTGCCAGCAACCGGAGGAAAATTCAGACTCCGGGCTGCTACTAAAAAATTCCTGATGGAAAAACTCAATAAATCAAATCAATCAATCATCACAATAAGCCGTCGACACAATCTGTTCGCACCGCCGTCATCTAAAACTGTCGCCAGAGCTGAGTCCCCTGTCTGTCGTACTTTAAGGTGCTTAATGCCCAATCCTGAATGTGATCTGTTTGCCGATGAATGGAGTAGAATTGTGCGTGTATGTCTGACGTTTTGTGAGAAGAAGTATGCTAGGGTGTCCTCTATTATATGTTAGTATTTGAAATATTTTTGTATACCTACCATATCTTTATGTTAATTAATGTAATTGGTGTTACCGTTTTAATTAACAATAAACAATTAAACAATAACAGTTTACCCGACTTGTGAATTCAGCCCAACATTTAATGCTAAAACCATCTCACCGTGAAAACTCAGGTGAAGTGAGCGTGGAGTGAGCTGTCAATAGTGTCAATCCCATTAGCATAGCATAGCATTAGTTGGAATAACAGCTCACTCCACGCTCACTTCACCTAAGTTTTCACGGTGAGATGGTTACAGAATCGCACTGCTGTCATTCCAACTAATGCTAGGGATTGACAATATTGACAGCTCACTCTAAGCTCACTTCACTTATAACTTTTCACGGTGAGATTTTTACAGAATCGATCGGCTGTTCTTTCTGATACCCGAAGGAAGAAGGCGAATCTTTTTTAAAAGAGGGCAACGTAAAGGGTACTTGTACTTTGATTAAAATATGCAAGCTTTATGGAATAAAAGAGGATCTCTTAATAGAATATACTTCAGCTCTAAAAAATCTGTGCCAAAACCAGTGCGCCTGCAATAATGGATTAAGTATGTTCATAAATTGATAGAACTATTATATTTGTAAACAATATTATTTGATACAATGACTCTGTGCTCATCGAGTAAGATAAAAAGTTATATTTGTCTCGAGAATTATTTTTACCCTTCGGTTGACTGAGCGCGCGTGAGCCGATATGTCTCTCGACAGGGGTTAGCTTAATCATTGTAATGATTAAGTAATAGCTTTAATAAAAATACTGTAGTAAGTAATTAATACAATACAATTAACTGCACATTAAGAAAAACATTGTAAATAAATAACAAAAAGCATAGGTTTATGTCGAAGAAGAGTCTCGGCATCATTGACATGTTAAAACAAAAATATAATTATGTTCTGTGAAGCATGAAACCGCCAATATCCGATATCGCCTTGCCTGTACATTCATTCATTCATATCTATTGCGTTATAACTTACATGAGAGAAGAAATAATGCCATAACGTGTGTGTGCCATGACGTCAGTAATGTTTTCTTACTAATTATACTATATCATGCGTAAAACCTGGCACTTTAAAATAAGACGGTAACTTATCAAGTGAACTTGCCTACAATAAAATGTATGATGTAGTGTAGGTATCATGTACAGTTACCGTGCCGGGTTATCCACAACAATGCAGATGTACAGGCAGTGCGTATGCTCGCGGTCTTTGGTGACTTCAATAAATATTTACATCAAGTTTATTACATACTTTTTAGAAAGAAGTACAGAAATCAAAGTCCGATTTTTGGTTGACGTGATATTTAATATCTACCAGTTTGTAAACTAATCGTGATTATTTTATTTTCCTTATTTCAGTGAGTTGAAGGAGAGTGTTTTCACCAAACTGGATTTGGTGGACTACTTCAGCCTGGCTGACAACTCGTTGACTGAGATGCCGAGGCATGTTCTTCAGCACCTTCCGCACGTGAAGACCCTCGATCTTTGCCGAAATAAAATCACGAAGCTCACCGTAGATGACTTCAGGGTAAGGAAATAAAACTGTAACTATATAGGTAGAAAGGAACTCTCACTACCAGAATAATAATAATAGCAGTCATTCATATTTTTTATCTGTGTTCTATAAATAACAACATAAAGTGTTGGCGATAGCCCCAAATGCAACAGCGTGTATTTGAAATTAATATGATTAGTGTGTTCTTTGTTTGCTGTAACTACATACTGTCCAGTGTGGCATTTTCTTGACCCTTCGCCATGCTTTCGGATTTGTGGTGTTTTATTGCCAATACATATATTTCTATTAAATTTTAACTTGAAACAGAGTCTTTCTCATCGTTTTCTCTCTTTAAGATGATACTATCCATCATCTATTTCTATACCATCAATGTATTGGTATTTTCTCTATCTTTCTTTTAAATGCCTCTATAGTCTTTGGGAACCACGTATTAGTTTGTTAATAGGTACCTACTAATAAATAAATATTTTTCATTTATTTTACAGGACATACAGGAAGTGGAACACTTACTGGTAGCAGATAACCAAATATCCAAAATCGAGAGGGATGCGTTACCCAAAGCATTGAAGCACGTTCATCTTGGGATTAACAAGCTTAGTTCACTGAATGGAGCTCTAAGAGATTTGGATGACTTGGAATGGATATTCATCAATGCCAATAACTTAAAATCTGTAGAAAACGAATTGCCAGTCGTAAGTATATGTACATACAACTCAATATCAATTCAACAGAGATTAATAGGGGAATTACCTTATCATTAATGTTTTTGTTTCAGAAAGCGAAAAGGATCCTCCTCATCCATGCTGCCCACAATGAGTTACAAAGCTTACCGAACGATTTAAAACAAATGCCTTCATTAGAGTCACTTTATTTCTACGGAAATAATATCAAGTCGCTGGATGGAGCATTGCAGAAATCCAGAAGATTAATGAGGATAGGACTATCATTCAATAAAATAGAAAGCGTTAGTAATTTAATGTAAAGGGTGTAAAATTTGTAATTTTAGTGTTGTTGACGATTGTGTTTTCCCTGGACAAACTGTCCAGTTAGAAAGGTAGGTCCAACTTCGAGAAAGAGGTCAACCGTGGAATCCTAATCTGGTAGGCAGAGTTCAGACAGCTACGCAATATCTTCTCTTCAAGATTTAAGTATTTAATCAGTGCGTACTGCCAATGTTTGCTGACGGCACTGAAACGTCGCTCACGATGAAGAGGGAGAAATTAAATGTCAATTAAATGTCATCACCCGAAGAATTGAAGTGGAAGTGAGCAGGGCAGGAGCCGAAAAGTTCTGCAGTAACGACAGTGTACCGAAAGGCTCAGAGTGGGAGGTGCAGGGGGATCGAAGACGATCTGCCGATCGATTCTGTAAAAATCTCACCGTGAAAAGCTAAGTGAAGTGAGCTGTCAATAGTGTCAATCCCTAGCATTAGTTGGAATGACCGCTCACTCTAAGCTCACTTCACCTAAGTTTTCACGGTGAGATGGTTAAAGAATCGCACTGCTCGTGGAGGGTGCTGACATTCACTAGATGCGTGAGACAACCGGCATGTCATACAACCAAAAATTCGAAGACATGTGTCATCTACCAACCTGCACTGGGCTCGCGTGGTGGATTATGCCCCAGTCCCTCTCATAGAGATGAGGCATTTGTCGCAGCAGTGGGAACTTTATAGGATTACGTATGTGTGGGAGGCATAGACCAGAGGGGCAATTCTCGTAATTTCAAGAACGTTCACAGTCTGATCTCAGTCTCAATCTGTCAAAAATACCTCTAATTTCCCTACATTTTGACAAGTTTTTGACATTTGTTTGTCGCTGAGATGAGACTGCGACTAGATTTTGAACTTTTTAAATTAGGTACGAGAATATTAGTCTTCTGGTCGTTATGGCAACACTTTGGAAAGGACAGTTTATAGCAGCGGACGTGACTATTTTTCGAATAAATGATTATATTAATGAGTGATTGATGAGATGAGATGAGATTATACAGCGAGTTTGTTTCGGCCTTTCTTCTCAGACTAGTCAGATAGGAAACGCCGACCTCATCTAGTTTTAAAATATGATTGACGTGTAAAAATGTTTGTACAAACCTACTTACAAAATAAAATCATTTATCATATATAATGATAGTGTAAACTTCAACTCTCTCATTTTACCGTTTAATTCGTAATTAAAAACCACTTTTGTTATTTTAGCTTGCGGAGGATGAATTCAGTGAAGCCGAGAAATTATCAGAACTGGATATTGCCTATAATCAACTCAAGTCATTAAATGGTTCTTTAAGGAGTTTGAAGTCGTTGCGATATTTAAATTTAACTCACAATTACTTGATAGAATTTTCTCTGCAAGAAATCAAAGGGTTGAAAAGATTATCTGTAATTGATCTTTCCTACAATAGGATAAGTCTTATCACAGGAAACATGGAGGTAAATAATTTGCAAAATATACTGAATACACCTTTTTACCTACTTAAATTATTTGTCTATTGGTTAGAATCGCTACTGCTGATCATAAGGTCCTGGGTTCGATTCCTAGGTCGGGCAAATTGTAATTTGGTTTTTTTCCATCAGGAATTTCTCAGTAGCAACCCGGTGCCTGAATGTGTGCCTGCTTGATGGCAATAAGCTCGGATAGTCCACTATTCCATGGAACTTAAACAAAACTGGCGAAATATGGGTGCATTATAGGTACACATCTGCCTAACCTTTAGTGGATAATAGGTGTGATGTTATTTTACTTATATTATTTATTATAATCAACTTATTGTATGAATTAATTAACAGAATTTAGTGGACGTTGAAACCCGTGTCCTGGAGCTAAGGTTGGATCATAATCGCATCCTTAGCTTGGGCGGTGCGCTCATGGGGTTGCATGGCCTCTTGAGACTCAACCTAAGCTATAATCTACTGCAACAAATTTCACCAGATGACCTCATAGGCCTTGAAGATCTACGATTGCTCGACGTGTCCCATAACCATATAACAACTCTGGAAGAAACATCAAAGGTTTGTTTAAATACTGGAGCAATAAAAGTGTTCTTGTAACGCTTAGCGAGCTTGTGCGAGTTAAATCATTGTTTGATGTTTATTAGAAATTACAGCTGTTGCGATGTAATTAACCCACAATTTATAATTAATGTATTCCGTCTTTGTTTCCAGACATTTTTGCCATCACTTGAGGAGTTGATAGCCCATCATAACAATATCACTCTGCTTGATAAAGATTTCCATGGGTTGCCATCGCTCTGTATAGCTGACTTGTCGTTTAATCGAATTATGACCGTTAATTACGACGTTGTATCAAAATCTCGGTGTACTATTAATGGAGTTCCTAGCGTTTTAAAGATTTACCTTCAAGGTACGTATGACTTTTCGTAGAATAAGAACTGTATCATTAACAATAACAAAATAATATAACATAGGATAGATAATATTAATTAGGATAACTGCATTTTGTTCTAGCTTGCATTCAATGCTGTGGGCGGGTAAAAACCAAAAAGCAAAGCGAATTTCACTTTACTGTTATTAAAATTAGCTACCTGTAGTTGTATAACTGCTGTAACGAATTATGTAGCTTTTGCGAATTCTTTTCCACTATTGGTTAGACTCCCTAAGGAAATAAGAAACAATAAGTGCATGTGCTCGTGCCTCGACGCGTCAATCATACCTTAGAAGCGAACGAAAGTTATTTTGTGTCCCGTTGCCACTACAAGTATAGGATATTATATTACAGATAACCCTGTCCTATGCGATGATCGCCTGTACGAGCTGATCACGGTGCTAGAGAGCTTGAACGCGCGCATCAACGGAGCGTCGACGTGTGTGGCGCCGCAGACCAGTGCGCCCATCCCCATGAGGGCACTGAACGACGTGGTACCGCCGCAGGAGACGCCGCCGGTCATCGTGGTGGCGCAGCTGCACGCGGTACCCGACGGCGCCGACCGCGACGCCGCCTCGCCACAGGTGCCCCAGCTCATGTATCGGCGCGTGGGGGCGCTGTTCGGCCACATAATGCCCGAGCGCGAGGGCGGCCTGCCCGTCGTGGTGGAGCCGCCCGTCACGCTGCCGCCCGCCAATACCAACGTGGTGGTGAAGTGGCCCGATGAGCGGAGAGTGGACGAAACGCACCCCTTGGTCGACCACCTGCGTCTCCGCGATCTGAACGCTTCGCCGCAGTGAGGGCACGGCCCGGGCGCTGCGCACGCCGATGACTACGAATTGAATGCTTCGCCTTAAAAATATACTGCCAATAAACTAGGCTAGGGCAGAGTGTCTTCTGATTCGGTCGGGCGCATGTACATTTTGAATTAGATAGATACCATCCCATTCTGTTAGGTCTGCGATGTAAATAGGACGATTCGTTAGGTACACCGACAGTGTCTCCTAAACATGATCCTATTCTGAAAACGTCGAGTAAATGTGTAATTTGAATTTAGTATGTAGCAAGTATTATCCGGATGGTTAAATTACTACGTAGCAAAATATAAGGGGCGTGTATATAAATTGGTTAAAAAGTGTTATTGCTAATGATGTTATTTTTTCTAATTACCGGGTCTTTCAATAAGCGCTTCCCACCTTTAAATTTAAATAAAACAAAGTGTGTTTGAGATAATTTTTATTTTTTTGAAAGGCCTATCGATGCCATTATGTAGTTGAATATGTCCACCGCGGCTTCTCTGGGTGGCGCGCATCCGAAATTTCCAATTTTCCATAACTCTAGCGCATAAATCAGGCTGAATTTTACCGATGGCATGGGTTATGTGGCTTTGAGGGTCGGTCGATGTGGTTTGTAGTTTATTCGCATAGACCTCCGATTTAAGAAAACCCCACAAGAAAAAGTCTAACGGGGTGAAATCGCACGATCTCGGTGGCTAGTTCACATCACCTCCACGTGAGATTACCATGCTCTCAAATCGCTCGTGCAGAAGGTCCAATGTGGCATGAGCTGTGTGGCACGTCGCGCCGTCCTGTTGAAACCACATGTTGTTGGTGCCCATATCATCCAATTCAGTGACTTTTTCGGGATGCATTGAACGCTCTTGGATCTCGCTCAGGTATCGTCACCAGTGGACTCAAATTTATCCACCAGACTGCGAATAGTCCTAATGGTAGGATGATTATGGCGACCGTAAAATGGACGAAGCGCGCGGAACATTGCCCGAACAGAACACCCATTTTGATAAAACAATTTTATCATTTGCACGTATTGTTGAACGCTATATTCATCCATGGTGATTTGGCAAAACAGACTGAATAAATCACAGCCAATTTGACGGATGTAGCTTCAACAGTACGGCCGCTATCAACTGTCAAAGTTCGGAAGTCCCTATTGGAAGACCCATAATATTGTAGAATATTGCTTGTGACCAAAATTGTAGTGAACATCACCCCTATTCACAGTTGCTAAAATATAATACTACATGAATATGATGTGTATGTATGTGTACAAAATAACACTGGTTTTGATAAAGGTTTTAGATATTTTAATATTTATGTTACTAACATAAAATTACTGTATAATTTTCGAAATTTCTACCTAAGAGTCTACCAAAGATAAAATAGTAGAAGTAAGTAACTTCATAAAGATACCTAGTAGTTAAGTTATTGTACCTATTTAATTGTAGGGGTCTGTCACTCAAGTATGATCACTAAGTTCAGTGATCATTAACTGCTGACTGATGACGTCGCCATTATCAGCGTACTGTTGGGTTGTATTCACTGATACGGCACAGTCCACAAACTCACGTATCCTCGCACAAATGCTCCTCGGGCAAGATACAGAGACGAGACTTCGCGCTTGACGCTACGATCTGTCAAAATCAAATCAAAATGCACTGATTTAGACCGATCGAAGCGTACCTAAATAACGCTAAGGCTCGTCTGTGTATCTAACACTTAGCTTATTATGACAAGACGGACAGACTGAGATGTTTTGCTAGTAGTATATTTGTAGGAACTTTCCCCAAACTGAACTTCTGCCCAAAAAATAAAAATCATATAGGATTCTTAGTGAAGTGACACTGCGGGACAAATTATAGGAATTTATGAAAAATCAACATATAACATGAAACATTTCGTTAATCCAAAGAACTTTGATAATGTAGGTATTATTTTTTTCTATTATAAAAAAGAGATTATGTTTTGAGAAAAAGGTATATCACCTAATATATATTTTTTTAATTTGCCATAGTTATATCATGATTTCTAATATATTTATTTATTACTCAGAGGAAGATCATAGAATTTGTTTTTTGAATTTTATAACATTTAAAACCAATCTAGGACTTAAGTATGTGAAATAATTACCTATATCAATATGAGGTAGGTACTTGTCATTAGCCATAGAGGATTCCGATAGTTCTCAACATAACCTGATAAACCAGTGTAATTATTGTAGCTGTCGGTATGTCTGGATGAGTGATATTCTGTGTGTGTCGATGTCTGAACCAATCTTCGTTGTAAGTGTGGCAAATATGAAAAAATAAACCAAAGAACACTTTGTACTGTCTCCATAAAGTTCCATCACACTCACAAAAAAGATTGGTTCGACTTATTAAGTTAAATTAGTTGACAATTTAAAAAATATAAAACATTACTAAAAGCCTGTCAGCTAAAGTACATAGATTACAGTTCCTTCGAGCTTTTCGATCGAAACCGTACCTAAGATAACTTATGTAATTAACTATTATAATTTCTTAAGAATTAGATATTTTGTTAGTGTAATTTAAAATATCGATTAACAATTACTAATAAAAGATATAAGGTGCTAACCATTTTCATTTATTTATTTATTACCCCTATAAAGTCCCCAAAAGTATTGAGTATCTTTTTACCCACTGGAACCTGTAGGAAATTCGTGGATACAGCATGAGCATAATCAGCCTATAATGTTCAAAAATGTGCGCGCAAACACTGGTGCACTCTCTTCCCTCACTCTCATAGTCCGATGGGACGGCAAGCCGACAAGAAATATGTTCAGCAAGCTTTCCACCATAGCATATTATTATCTCGACCTAGATGAAATTTCCTAGGTAGCACACCAAGCAATGAAATCCAGGAGCCAACAAACATAACACGTCTTGAGGACAAAAATATAGTTTCGTCACCAAGAGAACCGCAAAATCCCAGTTAGTGTTTCTAGTACATCACGTCCACCTGAATGGAAACCGAAGCAATAAACGAAAAAAAAAACTCACGATCACCCTTCACGAGAGGCGATCAAAACCTCCAAGAAATATCTTAGTGGAATACAAATAGATCTCACCGCTGCTGATGAAAGCGCACCAAAACCGTCAATTATCTTGTTCAGAATTGAAGATGGATTGAACGGTTTAGATTCTCAATTACAGATCAGTAACATCGTTGAGCCTTCATGTTAAACGTGATCCCAATGAGGCCTTTTTAGAGATCAAAATACTATTAGTTCCTAACTGATTTTGAATAATTATAATATTTTATTTTTATTTAATCTCAAAGAAAATAACTTTACATTCTGTTTTCGAGCAACACTGAACCCCACACTAGGATACCCTGTTTCGTGAGGTCCAGTCTCTTTCATCACAATTTGTATTAGCTGTAGTTTATTCAGTTCAACAGATAACTACATAGGTAATAGTTAAATTAAATCTACAGAAATAGTTGTGTGCATGTTATGGGAAAAATGAAAGGTATATGTTAAGTATAGTGTGTAGTACACTACATAGTGTAAATGTAATGAGCGTGTTGTGAGAGAGTGAGTGTTGTGATGTGTTTGTGTATGTTTTGATTCAGCGAATAGTGATTATACTCTCAGTCTTCAAATAATCTAAATCTAGCAACAAATTAGTTACAGTTTTCTTCCAAACATGTCTAGTCGAGTTTAAGATATCCTCTTCTTTATTTATTTTTGGGTATCAGTGAGGGCCCATGAAAGCAAAAGCTTTTTTGCCAAAAATCAGCTTGCAGGTTGGTCTTTTTCCATTTGCATCTACTTTGTGAGCGCTTGTCATCAAGAATAGCATGGTGCGCAGTTTGGTGAAATTTAAGGATAACAGCCAGTATGTACCTATAGTTTGTGCACCGTTAGAACTCTAGACTCTTGTTAAAGTAAGTGTGTTGGGTGGCGAGTTCTCCTTTATTTGCAACAGTGGAGTGCTCTTGTCACCACCGGGGTGCTAGCTGTTATAGAACCCAATGGCTTGGCAAGCGATGATGGAAAGAGACCAGATGGAATGACCATAATGCCTTAGTTAAATTCGACCTTTAATGATAATAAATGATTTTATTTTGTAAGTAGGTTTGTACAAACACTTTTACACCTCAATCATATTTTATATATCTTGAGAAGAAATAAACTCATCCTATCGCAGTCCACTGCTGGACATAGGTCTCCCCGGGCTGCGCCGCAACATCCTGTCCTCCGCCTTCCACATGCAGTCCGTCCCAGCAACCTTCTTTAGGTCGCCCGTCCATCTAGCTGTAGGTAGGGCGTCACACGCTACGCTTGCTGATACGCGGTCTCCACTCCAGGACTCGTCTAACACTACCCTTGCCCCACCCTGCCAGAGCCTTTAAGGTCCAGAAATAATCTTGGTCAGATCATATGAAGACCGAAGCCGCATGTAGATACTTATTCACCAACCCTTTTCCTTTCTTATCCGATAGTTGTATCGGCCAATGGATTGATGGCAGAAAGCCTCGATCAATATCTCTCAAGGCTCTCGTTAGGCTATTGGATCAAGGGTGGGGCCTGATTCAAAAGGCAGTGCTCCTAGGTACGGCTCGCATCGTGAGGAGGTTCCTATCTCTATCATCGTGAGGAGTCCTCACCACCGGTAGCTTGGACCTTGAACTCGATAGCGGTGGACTACGATTTTTTATATTTTTAAATGTTATTTATGTAAATATTTAAAAATGTATTTAATAAATGAGAAAATAAATAAACGAGAAAATAATGTTAACATGTAACTCCGTACATAATAATCAACATGTCAACAGTCGCCGTATAGAATGAGAAATTTGTTGGAAAATAGAATTATAGGAGCAAATAAAAAATAAAAAGAATTTAGAGAAGGGTTTTCTGTTAGTTCACCAAATAAAGAATTACAAGAAAAATAGAAGAAGAAAATGCGGAATTGAATAACATAGATATTGAAAGTACCTACCTATTGTTAACAACGAATTATCAAAAAATGCAAATTAAATCGTTGATTCCTCTCATGTATCAATGTTATCTCAAAATAAAGTATAATGAAGTTCACTGCACCTCCTAGGTTCCCCAATTTTAGAAGATAGTTTTTTTCCTTTCATCGATGAAAAAATTAAAAACTTCACCGACATTTCGGACAGATTCTCTCTCACAGCGCATGTAGTAGTAACCTTTTACTCTCTCTCTCAGAATTTACATTCGGCATTCACCCTGATTAGATACTGTTGTTTTGGCTCAAATTTTATATATTTTCTACGTTCTTCCCCTTTAAGGAAGCAACCGCAACTGTTGGACAAAATTGACCATATTATTCGCAGCACATTAACAACCATTTTAAATGGACTTGGACGACCGAGCGTGGCTTCAAGCCACCAAAACGGATGGGTAGTGACCCATCCGTTTTGGTGACCTCGGCATCCGCAAAATTACCAGTATTAGCTTCCTTCCTGTCCTCTGTCCAGAGCATCGAAAAATTGACCGGGTAAATTTTAGACCCCTGCCTGGTTGACTCTGAAGTGCCTTGCTTGACCGACGCGGTGAACGCCTGGAAAGCGGCTTGCCCGGATAAAAATCGGCCCGTAATCCCATCTTCCCAGAGACATTGGGATGAGCCGCTCTGCAGGTTGGTACGGAATAATCAAATCAATACGTCCACCAATACTGCTGAGCGTGCCCGCCTGGCTGGCTGTGGGTGAGTGGGAGTCGGGGCTCTGGCTTCAAGCACTCCCGTCACCCAACATATGCACTATGCTGAGTGACACCACCTTCCGGCTCGCTACCTATCTGCGTATGGGCGCTCCTTGTGGCGCTCCGCATCGCTGTCAGTGCGGTGAATCTGTCGACTGCCTCGGACACTATGGCCTATCCTGCAGTACGAGCGCAGGTCGGATATCACGGCACGCCAGCATTAATGACATCATCCGTCGTGCTTCTGTCACCGTCGGGGTGCCAGCTGTTTTAGAACCCATCGGCCTGGTACGCGACGATTGGAAGAGGCCAGACGGAATTACCATAATGCCCTGGAAGTTAGGCAGACCTTTGGTGTGAGATGCAACATGTGTCGACACCCTTGCGCCATCCCATCTTCCTAGCACGGTCGGCTGTGCTGGAGCGGCTGCTGCAGGTGCCTAAAATCTCAAACGGCGAAAATATTCCAACCTGATTGGGAGTTAAATATTCGAGCCTTTTGGGGTTGAAACACTAGGGCCATGGGGACGGAGTGCCCACTTGGTTTTTCGAGATATCGCCAAGCGATTAGTCGAGTCTTCACGTGACCAGAGGGCTCGCCTGTTTCTTGGCCAAAGAATTGTGAACGTCAGAATCGCCGGTCAACAGTCTTATTTAGCTTTGAAATTGTGTCTAAAAATTACTTTTTAATTGCTTATATTTATATTACCAATATTATTATTATTATTATTTTATTTTTATTTGCTTATTTTTATTATTGTTTTTATATTTGTATGACCTACGTGTATTTGTTCCGAGTCTGGGTGTTTTTCTATCTATAATATGTATGTATTTACAAAAAAAAATGTATATAAGTAGTTTATCAGCCATCTTGTTACCATAACACAAGCATTAGGTTGCTTAGCTTGGGACAAATGGTGCTGTGTGAAATGTCCAGGGATATTATTATTATTATTATTATTTGCTTACCATGATAAGAGAATTTCTTATTTCATAATGTTATATAATTAAAACATTTAAGATTGACCGACCATTCTGATGTCAGAATGGCTGGCCAATCTCTGTAGAGTAGTAACTATGTGGAATTACTGAAATTTTAATGGGGCAAAGATTGCTTATTAATTGCTTATTTCACAATTTGTAAGCCTAGACACTGTTATTCTTTTTATAAGCTAGCCAAGAGTTTAAAAGCCCCTGCGCCTGTTAAATTTATGAGAGCAAAGTGACGTATGTCGAAAATTGCGTTTATATATCAAAAGGTATTATTATTTATTACTCGTTTCTTTATTTTCTGTAATAACAAAATGGTGTCTAGTGTCTATATTACATTTTTTAATCATGGCTGTATTTATTAACTATGTACCTATACCTTACTGACACAGAGTACTTAAGTATTTAATATTGGCGTAGCCGACCTTTTTTAAAGTTGCCTGCCAATATTGAGATAAAATGAATCTACCCTACATTAATGTTTTTCGATGCTTTGGCATTATCATCAGCCTTTTTCATATAGGCCTTCTCTTTGTGAGAGAAGAGGGAATGGGCCTTAATCCACCACGCGGGCCCAGTGCGGATTAGTGGATGTCACAATGTCTTCGATTTTTTGGTTCTTGGATTTGCCGGTTTCCTCACGATGTTTTCCTTCACCGTTCTTAGAGCAGTACTGACATAATTTACACAAAGTAAAATGTGCCTGCGTGCGTTCGAACCTACTTGCCGATCACCTAAGAAACTAAAACTTTTTAACAACAATACAACAACAACCAGCAACCGATAACCAACACGATAACGAACAATACTTTCGATCTTGTTTCAGATTGTTTAAAACTATCAAGTGTCAAGAGCTGCACCAGTGTGGAGTCTACAAGACAAAATATTAAAATTATGTTTCCCTTGTGACAATAATTTTAGGAGTTTATTAATACTTTAGTTTTATAGAAATTGAAGATCACTATTTGGTTAATAAACGATTTAATAATAATTATTTCTTGCAAGTCTTAAAAGGCCCTGTATTAGAAGTTGACTTGCCTAATTGACATTAGCCTAGACAGCAACGTAACTGTCAGAATCATGTCAAAAGAATATCGATCCAAAATAATTGAAAATGGTCTATCGCTCTCTCACTTCGTTATTATGAAAATGACAAGGAAAGATAGTTTTTAACCATAAACTAAAGTTATATATTTAGGTTTTTAACATTAAGTTATCCAGTTATATAAAAAAAATATTTTCATTGGTTTGAGTTCTAAATTACTGCGCGAAGAATTTATTGCATAGGAATGCCCACTGACTAATTACAAGATATTCTGGGCGATACTTACTTGTCTATGCGAGTGAAAAAAAAAAAACGACAATTGACTTTCTTGTTGCGTTGTGCGAAAACTGCTAGTGCTACTGTGCTAATCGGAATTACTGCTAGCCCGTCCGTTGCCCAGTGAGCAAGTGTGTTGGTCCCGGTCCGTCGGGAGACCTTATAAGCAACTCTGAACAGTCATCACAACAGACTGAGGTAATTTACATCACCTAGAATCAGTGTGTGTTCCATTTGCGACATGGTGCCATCGCGGGCCTACCTTTATTACCCAATGCAGTGAATGAGCCAATTTGGTTCAGCAAAATGACGAACGAAATAACTTTGCACGATGCGGCCTATGATGCCTATCCTGACAGTCTTTTTGATCTTTGTATGGACTATATAGTGGTGAATCTGAATACTATTACCAACTTCGACCCTGATACTCGATGGCGCCGACTGAAGGATGATGTTATACTACCAGCTGAGATATGCGAGAAATTCATCCGCGCATATCAGAAGAAATACCGCATCAACGATAATATTGCGAATATGTTTCGCGATAAGTTTCGCACCAGGCTGAATACTTTAAAGTTACGAAACTCCCGGATCACTGACGAAGGATTGCGCTGCATGATGGAGCACCAACCTTTTGAAGTCGAATTAAACCAATGCGAGTATCTGTCGCACGTATCCCTGGAAATTATAAGTACCAACAGTCAGAACCTGCTCTCACTAAAATTTGGTCCATTGACTTATTGCTTTCCTCAGGATGAGGATATCTATAGGCAGAGAGGCTATATCATCTATGCCCCAAACTTAAAGAGACTAACAATCCAACGTCGAGGTCTGGCAATATTTCCATTGCTCTTATTAAAGCCACTACAGCATTTGACACACCTGGACCTCTCTGAGTGCACATCGGCTGGCTCCATCTGGGCGCTCAATGAGATGAACAATCTGCGATTCCTTGTGCTACACGCTGTACCTTGGACTCAAGATTTAATTGATTGGATATCAGGAATGCGCCACTTGAGGCATTTGGACATATCTCAGTCCAACGAGAGGCATGGAAAATATTTCACTCCCAATGAAGTTTTGACCCAACTAGTTGAGAGCCTACATCTATTAGAGTCATTGGATATATCTGGTACAAATTTAGCGGGGACAGGAGCCGCAGCAGTTCAAATGAACCAAGGATCTTCTTCAGACAGTATGGAGGAGGTCCGCTGTGACATACCTGGATTGGTGAGCCGCGTGAACCACCCGCTGGAATTCCTTGGTTTATATGGCACTCATCATGGTGCCTGCAAGCGGCATGATATACCAGCTAAAGTGGTAAGTGTCTTCATTTTTTGTTAGATTTTTATTTTATCACAGGTATTTATGATAACATGTTGCTGTATGGAAAACAATCCAACAGTCCACAGCATGGTAAGTTGTCTGCATAACCAAAGGCATTGCGAAGATTCCAGCTACTAGAAAATTCACGTGTACTTTGGTGTACTCTTGTAATTACTTTGGCACCCATACACTTCAGCCTGGAACACTGCGACACTGCTGGGCAGCTGTAAGGCGGAAGAAATATGAAATGTGATAATATTTCCTTGAACAAGCCCGTCACAATGTAAATATTAAAATATTAAGGTAATCAATTGTTTGTAAAGGTTAATTGAAAGGTAAAGTTAATTGTTTGTAGTTTACAAACAATTACCATAACAGTTTTGTTTCAACAACCAGCAATAATCAACTGTGTATCATTGCTTTGTAGAACAAAGTTTTAAATTTGTTAAGAGCTAAATGTTTGAAAAATTCTTGACTTATGGTGCAAGCGAGTCTAGATTGTTGATTAATAATGCTGAGCCTGAGCAGCCAGATGAAAGAATACTGGTGTTTATCAACAATATACACAAATAAGTACTTTTTAGCCTAAAAAACAATAACATACTTACATAAATTTATATGACCTCATTAATATGATAAACAGTTTATTTCATATTCTTACTTGATATGAGTTGACTCCACAAAGTATCTCATTCTATTATTTATAAGGAATTCCATATTGTATCAGATTCAGTTAAATAAAAAACAGTCTAGTTTAAGAATAGTAAACCATTTTCTACCATCTTGGTTTTATGATGGTACAACAAAGAGATGAGATAAGACATGGAACTAGAAATTGACATAAAACAACATTATTTTAAGATATTGAGTTTAGGATCTCCCTCTTATATATTTTTTTTTAATGATTCATGTTTTTATAGTGTGGTCCTAAAACATCTCAGCAGGTTATTTTTAAATGATAAAAGTAGCAAAGTGGTGAGGGATCACTTTCATCTCCCAAATTAAATTATATTTAATACTTCAAGCATATAAATGTACAGAGGCGGACTTAATGCCTTAGGCACTTTGTACAATGTCATCCAAATATGTTGGTGATTTGTAAAGTTTTTGGTCGCATTTAGTAGAGATTATCAAATTGAATAAATTTTATAGTTTAAAAAATTCTGGGAGCAAGATCCTAAAACTTTAAAAATTTAGTTTTGTGAGAACTTCTTAAATCAGATTCACGGTATTCACGTAAGCAAACCTGCATCTAGGTGGGTTCATATGGCACCAGAATATTTTAACCAACCACATCATCCTCCATACAAAACTCCAGAGCCCACAAAACGTAAGGAATGTAGTCCATCTAAACTTCCTATAAGAAGTTTTGTTTCAATTGTGCAAGCTGACTTTCATTGTTAAGAATACTTGACAAGTTTACATAATACAAATATGCATAATATACAACAATAAAACATGCTTTTATTAAATTCTTATCATATTTTCCTCTTATGGAAGTGTTTGGATGTATCTGCCACTTCCAACACTATTGTTATACTAGTATATTATATTAATTTTATCTTTTAAAATCGTACGTATCTATTTTCTATCTGTATAATAAAATGGTAAACGGGACGTTGATATATCACACATTCAGACAGAATGTGTATCAACTAATATATCAACGTACAGACCAAACCGCTGAACGTAGAGACTTTAAATTTTGCTTGTAGGTCTCTTATACAGTGTTGGCACCTACTAAGGATTTTTGGAAATTCAACCTTTAAGGGGATGCAAAATGGGGGTTTTGCTGTGTGAAAAATCTTATTCCTTGAGTTAATACACTTGTAACTTGGCACAAATACTTATCTAAACAAATTATGAAGTTTGTTTGAGGTTTTTCTAAACTATGGGAGAGATTCGTGAAAATATTTAGATATGGAAGAATTTTAACGAGCGGTCCGATACTCGAAACTCGGTACTAATACTTTTGACAAAAAAAAACAATGATAAGTTTTTGGGTCTTTCGGAAATCGACCCCTGACAAGGCAAAAAGTGGTAATCTCTTTTTTAAGAGGAGTTTACTGCGTGGCTTGATTTACTCAAAAATTGGTATAAATAATCTTCCGAGTCAAATTATTATGCAAACATCCAATCGATTTTTTTCAAATTCTTCCCTTCTGGGAATGAAAAGACGGGATACAGTTAATATGAAAACTCTTATTCCTTTGGTTGGTAACTTGAAACTTTGCAATATTTGCCTCAGTAAATAATAAAGATTATCAGTTTTAGTTTAAGTAAAAGTCTTCATAGAGCATTTAGTGGGTTACAAAGGTAAGGAAAAAAATTAACCCGCAGTCGGGATTAACTGGAAACTCTGCACTGATACTTAAAACAAAAATAAAAAAGTATGTTTTAGGGTTTAAAAAAATCAACTTCAACCGGGGTGGTACTTAATGGGTAATAAAATGTAAGTGGTGTTTTTTTTTTTCTTTTTTTTTTTTAATTAAGTGGTGGTTTTTACTGCTTTGCTTCCATTAACTGGAAAATTGGTATAAATATTATTTAAGTCATGCAATCAGCAATGGAGACGTACCTACCTAACGCTTTTTGAAAAACAAGCCTTTTCGTGGTGAAAAGGGACAACACAGTTTATTTGAAAAATCTGTGATCTATAAACTTAAAAATATAACACCCCCCCCCCCCCCCCGTGTGATAATTTTCAGAGGAAAGTTCGAAATACACGCGTACGAAGTCGCGGGCAGTAGTGCTAGTCTATCAAATACTTAAATAAAATTAAAGTGTCATAGGGTAATGTCAAAATAACAGCTTTTTACAAAGTGCTTATGAAAGTATACCTATACGGTACTTATTGAAAAATCCAATTTGTAACATTTTAATCTATCTGTTTGTTCCGGCTATTCTCCAAAACCGCTGGACCGATTTTGACGGGACTTTCACTGGCAGATAGATGATGTTATAAGGAGTAATTTAGGCAAGGAGTAATATAAAAATTAGGGTTCCTTAAAACTTAAAAAGAGAACAAAGACTCAACTTCAATGGAGCAGTGGTACCTTCTCTAAGCGACACCAATTACGGGGACGCGAACGTAGTTTTGAAATAAGTAAGTCATGATTGTCCTGCCCTTATTTGGATAAGGATTATTTGGGCTCGGTGCAACATGTGTTTTTCTTTCATACTTCTCTATTAGTCGTCATCTCGGTAGTCACCCTCTTTATTACCATAATAGTCTTTCATACAGTTCATTCATCGTTTTTTCTTTTTTGCCTACTCTTTACACCGAATATTGTACTTTCAGATTTCAGAACTCTTTAAGGCGAAAGCTTTAGAGTAGCCCGCGAAATTCAGATTTTCTTACATTTTATGCAATTTGCAGAAGGCCAATTCTCGTAATTTAAAACGTTCAAAATCTAGTCGCTGTCTCATCTCGGCGACGAACAAATGTCAAAAACTTGTCAAAATGTAGGGAAAATAGAGTTATTTTTGACAGATTGAGACTGAGATTAGACTGTGAACGTTCTTAAAAGTACGAGAATTGCCCCTCAGGTCAGTGTCAGGTGGTATGTTGATGTAAATATGATGTGCGGCCGTAACAAATATTTATTTATAGAACTATTAAAATTGTAAAAATGGTCAATACAACTCTAAGATCATATTACCCTATTGAGTGACTATCTCATGAAATCATGACACTTGAGGCCAATTTGTAATTAAAGGAGTTGTATTGCTGATTCTAATTATTATGATTCTTTAAAGCCATATTTTTTACGGTCGCGAATCATATTTTAATCAACGTAAAACCAGACTCTGACCTGCAAATCACAAAAAAAAAACATATAAAAAATTTAGTTTCGCGGGCTACCTTAGCGTACGTCTGTTGTTGTTGTTTCAATGTACACTTCGAACTGTACTGTCGAAACAGTGTAACTTGCTGCACTTTAACAAAGACCGCATGCGAAAATTCACCGTTTTCCGCTTAGATTTGACCCTGTGCTTTCAAAGACACTTGAAATGAAGTCCGAAAACCTGTTATAAAAAAAATATATGAGAAACTAATAATAACATATTTGATTCTATTATTCTTTTGATATGGATAACGAATGACTTAGGCACACAGCTTAATGTGTAACGCACACAAAGGGTATTCCTAATCGATTGATCTCTTTGTTCACTTTAAATCGCTATCTCCATAATACATAAAAATGCGCTTAAATATTATTTTTTAATAAAATCTTGGATTATTTCCTCTTTCTGAAGGAGCTCGTCTGGGGAATTGCTACCACCATAATATTTCTGCCGCCAGGCAGCGTTGCTTTGCTACGGCTTGGAGGATACGAGTGGTGTAATTACAGGAAATTAGGATATTTCAGCGTTGTCTCTGGGATATACGGTGGGGGTCTGCCCGGCTTGGGCGGAGCACCGCCGCGTCCAGGGTCCAGGTACGGAGCGAGAGTGCATGGGAGGCAGTCACCTCCTTCTGCGAAGCAGTAATGCTCGCGAAGGAGGAGGCGGAGCGCGTGAGGGAGAGGCAATCACTGCGCCCTCAAGCCCCTAGTCGCCGCAGGAGACGCCCTGGACGGGAGTCAACAGCCGACTCCCGGCCACCGTAGGCGCGGGCTTGCGGGCGGCGAGCAATGGGCAGCTCGCCGCCCGGTAAGGACCAGGCCCGGGTCGACGGCGCGTTGTGTTCCACGCGCGCCTCAAAGAGATGTCAGCATGTACTGACGGGGTCCACTAGGGCCGATGCCTGCCAGGGCCGCGGGTTTTTCGAAAGAGATACCGTGGCCCCTGGCACAGGCAACTGAAGGAACACGGGTGGGTTTTAGTCAGTAAAAGTCTGACACGCCGTTCCGCTCAGCCCAGAGCGGGAGAGGTCATTTGTCGAGGACATTTTCCCACCAAAAAAAAAAAAAAGCGTTGTCTCTGGGATGGCAACGACGACGGTATTGCGGAGAATACAGGTGTCCATAGGAGGTGGTGACCACTTCATCATGTTGCCGTGGCTTTGTTGGTCATCCATTATACAAAACAAGACTTGGCCTCTCGACCGACTGTTACTTTTTATGAGTTTATTTAAATTTTGTTTCCTTTTTCTTAGATCACTGGCGATGCCAATGAAGAGCAGATCCTTACTGCAGCTCGCGCTTATATGGAGAGACCAGCCATGTTGACTCGGGTCCTCAACGATCTGTATTATCTGTTTCGCTATGAGAACAATGCATATGTGGGCCGCGCCCTGTGCGTTGTCCTCGATGCTAT
The DNA here is from genome assembly GCA_949629185.1 of Apamea crenata. Lineage (NCBI taxonomy): Eukaryota > Metazoa > Arthropoda > Insecta > Lepidoptera > Noctuidae > Apamea > Apamea crenata. Next base: position 20,729,654 of record OX451351.1, read on the forward strand.
GGACCAGCACGTTATGGAAAAACACATTCAGATATCGGGAAGGTACGTGACTATTGTTTATGATTTTTACTTGCCATATAATTTGAGAATAATTTGCTGACGTAACACCGGACAATAAGATAGCATTCTTGTAATCAACAAGGACGCTTTATTTCAATGTGAGTCGTCTAAGCATTGTTTAAATATATTATGATTGAAAAGAAAATACCCATTTTTCTTTAATACGATTGTGTTGCATTTGTTCTCAAACTCTCCAATGTTAGATTGAAAGGGTATTGTGAAAAAAAAATGGGTTGACCACTCATTATTATAAACCATATTGGCAATAATTCAGCAACACCTCGATATGGAAATGTTTGGATAAAATATTCAGATAGCTGTAGACTGCACCGTCGCAGTTAGTTCGATCGGTACGTACACCCTGGATTAGCTGGGTCATCGAAGGGCCGGTAAGAAAATGTTTTCCAATAAGACCTAGATAATATAGATCGACCTAATAAACTTGACCTAGAAACATTAGCTTCGGCCTGTAATTCTTAACTCATTAATTTAAAAACGTGTATGGTCTTCTAATGTTGGGTACTGAAAAAAGGGTAGAATTGTATATTAGCATTATTAAAAATGAAATTATATTATATGAGTGAAATAGGTTTTAAAAGGCCAAAACATGCGTTAGCGCCAACAGCCTCTTATTTATATTTACATCCTTATTTTTATTGACATAATGAACTGGAATTTCATAAGTCAAATCACAAAAGGCGAAATAATGAAAAGCTTTGGTGGGTATTCAGTTTTGGCACCATATATTATCAAAACATCTGGAATAACGTACGAGAAGATCTTTCTGTGCATTAAGATTTTCTTACACCCATCTCTTTTAGTGCCACCCTGTTCTACATCGTAAAGGGGAAAGAAAAAGATCGCATTGGCATCAAGTTGAAGAAGCGCATCATCACCGCGCTGCTCGATGGTATGGAGGCACATCTCGGAGATGATACCATGATGAGGAATGGATGCCTCACTCTGTGCCAGTTCAAGATCCCGTCTGACGTGGTAAGTTTCGTAAAGTTAGTGTTTGTGTTTAGGCACCAGCTCTACGGGATTGATTTATGGAGTTTCTTTTGAAATTGATGAATTTAAATTTTGATGGATGTATAGGGAGAGGAAGATGAAAAAATGGATAGATTGTGTGCGGGATGATATGAATGGAGTGAATGATAGAGTGACGGCTGACAGGGGAGAATGAAAGACAAAACCTGTTGCGCTGACCCATATTGACATGGGTCAAGGGCAGTGCTGTTGAATTTGATGGCACAGCGAGACTGTCACTGCGAGTCTCCCGCCCGTGGAAATGGCGCCTTATTATGCTGCCGAGGGTATATGTGGGCACATCAATTTGGAGAAAAAGTTCGGCTTTGTAGTTTGCCAGTGCCAGTGCCAGTGGCTTTCATACTATGTATTTGTAAATATTAAACTCTAAGCGCCATAATATCGCCTGGCCGCCGGCCAGGCCGGCGCCTTCACCACTTGTAGAGGACTGGAAGAGTCCTCTAGGGATCGGGAGGAATCAAACCACTTATATGACTCCTTTTAGAATATATTGGGTGAACGTCTTTACATATTTGTCACTAAACTACCACTGACAGTTCTAAACAAAAATCCTAATTAAAATCATTGATACTAGCTTGAATGTTCGAATGGAACCCGGCGCATAATTATAGCCGGCCTGCATCAAATGAAGTTGCCTTCGGCAGACAACCTCTACAGTACTGTTTCTATTCTTTAGGTATTATTTATTCATAATGCTGAGAAATAAAACATGTGTGGACTTTAAGTACTTTTCCACCCTCGTTTCCTAGTCGATAAATCGAAGCGCCTGGGTACTGTTTCTATTCTTTAGGTATATTTTATTCATAATGCTGAGAAATAAAAGATGTGTGGACTTTAAGTAATTTTCCACCCTCGTTTCCTCGTCGTTCAAATCGAAGTGAAAATGTGCAATGTAGGCCATCACTCTGCTTACACAATATAGTGGAATACCTCGGGTATCCTATTGTTTTGTGTTATTGTAAACTATATGAGAACGTTTCTACGATTTTTCTGGACACGATAAGTATTGTTCAGATTCGATTTGAAATTCCATTATATCGAATCTGCATGGAGTTTGCGAGGCTAATGTTTGATCATAACTTTTCATCCCAATAAACCACCAGTTTTTCCAATGGCTTCTTTATACGGGTATACGTGTTAACATTCAGAAAATTTCCAAGTTATTATCGCTATACTGTATACAGCCTTTGCTCACATTGAGATGAAATTTCATGCTGATATGTTCAACGCTACAGAATCTCGCACATAGGAACCTACATTAAATTTTTCACTCAATAATTTATGAGAACTCCTTGGCTCTCCGAGGCCGAATGCCCCGCACTCCCCGCACAGGCCCCTCCCGCCCTGTTGCACCGGCGGGTGTAACTTACCACCCACTACGTACATCGCTCCACCAGCATTGATTTACTGCTATCTCTGACATTTTTATCACAGTGGAAGGTCAAATGAAATGTCAAATAAATAACTTTATTTTTTTATTTTTCAAAATGTATATTTCAAACTATGTTAGTATGCTCAGTCTAACCGAGGGCTATTTTGCTTATGCATTTCAAAACATAGACTTTTTCCAAACTGGACTGACATTAAGACATAGCCTTAAATAAACACTTCCACACAATAGTCATAACGGACAGTATGGGCTAGCTCCAGACCATAGAGAAACCATTGCTTGCTACCCTCGGGGCACCCAGATCTTACACAGGTGTTCTTAACAGAGCAGGAGATGTAATCAACTTCTGGAGGGAGGTGGGCTGGTTGGAATAACCACCAACCACCTGGTGGCCCACGCACAATGGTCCACCTGAAGAACTAAGTGCGGAAACCTAGCCTAGGATCGAATGTGTCGCTAAAGTAAACTGCATCGACTGATGATGGTATGACCCTCCGTAAATCAATTGAAGGACTTCAATAATCTCTCCGCAAAACACGAGTCTACTGAAAAGAAAAAACCGAAACGACCATCGTAATCTTCGTCTAGTAGCAGTACCCAGTACTTACCTAGTTGAAATCCTTGAAACTGCATTTAGTCGTGCACTTAGACATGGCAATCCAAAGAATCCAACATGAACTCCATTTCGTATTATTTAGGTTTTATTTAGTAACATTTTCTTTTCAGTTGTTCGAGTACGAACGTGTGGTACAGATTCTTTTAAACGGGGTAGCCGATGTAAATCAAGAGGGTTTCGTTCAGCGTATCGCAATCTACTTATTAAACTCCTTGGCTTGTCAGGTTGATGGCAAGCAAAAGACTTTCCTCGGCAACCAAGGAGCCATTGGCGTAAGTACCTTTACTTTTTAATTTCTCTTTTACAGCTCGTATGTTGCTAAAAAAGGAAAAGGTTGCAAATCTGACGAAATGGGACTTCACTTCACTATCACGTAAAAAACACATGTATTTTTGCTTGCTATACAGGCTTAGGATGTAAAAATATATAGTTGATATAATTCAGAATCTGAAATAACTCGGAATCGACTTCTTAATTGATTTCCGTAATTTGTATATAATTTGTTCAAAGAAAAATTAAATATCTGAATTTCGAGTCATTGCGTAGCAAGCTTTTCCATTCGTTTTTATAAAATAAGAACTGCTGAGGCTTTGTAAGTTGGACTTGTTGCACATAGGCAAATAAAAAAAAATCTATATATTATATTGTGTAGGATGTTTTAATCGTGGTGCCTAAGGATTTGAGTAATTTGAATCACACCTTGTATACCTATATCAATTTGCGACTGTTACATTGCTTGCGATCTCGAGATCATCATGACCTATTTGTATTCAAGTATAATAAAGGATCTGCAGTGTGAGTGATGCATTCCGTTCCACTGTAGTTACTCTCAATTGCAGGAAACGACACGACAGCCGTTCTATGGGTGGCTAGTTACCACGTTATTAAATGTTAAGTGTCTTGCAGCTTAGTACGCATAGGTAACTGATACCTAGAAATTTATGTTCGTCGTGAAATGATTCCGCATTTGTTCAATAGTTATGAATTTTCCCTAATACTACTAACATTAGGTTGTTTACTTTGTAAATGAACTAAAAAACTAACACTGCTGTGCGCAAAACTTTACCGCGCACGGTCTTGCCTTGCTATTTTCTAATTTCTTTGTGTGCATTCCAAATGAACATATTTGGCCTTTCAACTATTGCCTGTGTGCAAATGAATACCCATATCCTAATATTGAAGAAATAAACAGATTACCAGATTTATCCGCGGAAACGTAATATTCGAACACAAAATGGCGTTCATAATCATCTGTAGCACTAACACTAGGTATATGGGTATGTCGTTTGTCCGCGTGGCAGGATACCTAGGGAGTTGCGCCGCTGTTATTGATTTATGCATTTCATCGGCCCCGCACCCCTTTCCGCCCCCTGCGGCTTGCGAAGACCGCGGAAGCTTGACCCGCCCAAGGCTAATGCGCCCAGCAACATTTAATATCTCAATATGCATTTGAGGAACGTTACATGGTAGGTATTTGACCCACCGGATCGATGCAGCTCGGCCGGGCTCAAATAAACACTGCTTTAAGCATACGTACGAGACGTTTCAGATTTGAATTGGATGAATATTTATGTTTGCAGTTTGCTAAAGTAATCGCCTATGCAGTTATGATCGCGATTGTTGGCTGGGCACTTGATGCTAAATTTATGCTTTGCAAGGATTATAATTTGGAGGAGGGTTCTTATATAGACTGCCTCCTTGGTTTAGTGGTTGCAAGCGCTACTGCTGAGCATGATGGGTTCGATTCCCAGATCGGGCGGAAGTGTTATTAGGTTTTTCTGGAATCTGGAATTAGGCACACCCCTAATACATGGGACTTAAAAATACCTGGTGAAATGTGGGTGTACTATTAGGTACACCTCTGCCCACCCCTTTGGGGACCGGCGTGATTTTATGTAACTTGCTGCGCGCCTATCCAATCTGCACTAATGGCATAAAATTGTTCTTTGTAATTCGCCTTGTTATGTTAGGGCGTGTCAGTGCAGATCATTCACACACACCTGGCTGCATCTGCTTCATTATAGCGTTCCTGCCTTAACGAGCTTTGTCTATCTCAGACCACCAGAACGTTATCGAGGCACGAACAAAGGCACCAGAGTAATAGGCTGAGCGCGACAGTTGATATCCGATGCACAGGGAAATTTTAAGAATCGCAATTAATTATACAATAATCAGTAGGTACATTTAATTGGGAGGACCCATTTTCTGGCTACGGACGCGGCTCTGAGTAACATTATGTATATTTGAGGCAAATGCGAGTTAAAAAACTAAAAAAAAAACTGCATAATAATATGCTACTTCAATCGATTATCTCATAAGGAGATGATGGCGTCGATTCCCTTGTTCACAAACTAAACTAAATTTAAGTTCAGTGCATCTTTTTCTTTCTATTTCATTAAGAAAAGAACAGAAGATAAATATTAGTTTAGTCCTGTCAAATTAAGATACTCTATAGCAAGCTTAGACATGATTAAAAACATGGCGACGAATAATACGTCAATTTACGTCAGGCGCTGACTAATTTGACAGGATTAAACTAATATTTATCTTCTGTCCTTTTCTTAATGAAATAGAAAGAAAAAGTTGCACTGTACTTAAATTTAGTTTAGTTTGTGAACAAGGGAATCGGCGCCAATGACAACGGTTTGGCTCAACAATAACTCTGCGAACGTATACTGTGAAAGCCATTAGCGATTATATACGAGGGCGGAGTGATAAGTCTGGTAAAAATCTATTTTGGAATAAAATGATCGCAAATTGCATGGAACCTCTTTGTTCACAACTCTTTAGAAGGACTAAATTAACATTTTCAGCCAGTACTGCCGGTTAGTTTTTTTTTTGACAGCCATTAAAGAAAAACAACTGAACACGTTTTGATGATGATATCTATCTTTGAATTTGAATTTAATTTTTGTATTGTATGTTATTTGAATGCTTATTTTATTCTAATTTTTTTTTTTATAATTCTACGTTAATTAATGTAATTGGACCTGTGCCGTTTTAATTAACTATAAATAAATAAATAAATAAAAAAAATAAATATCTTTTAAAAAAAAAATATTAAAAGAAATATTATAAAATAAGCCATTACTCATCGGCAAAAATAATGAACTTTCTTCCCCTATTTAACCCCCCTCTAAATGCATGTGCATTTAAAAATCCTTTAGCGCTCTGCTCTGTTATACTATGTAAGGAACTCTTGTGCAAAATTTCTAGACTTTAGCGGTTTACGCTGCGCGTTGTCTGTCATTGAATTTAAGATTTTTATTATAAAAATATACACATATTTTTGTGTCGATTGTGTTTTTATATGTTTTGGAAAATAATCTTGTTAGGAGTTGTGTATGTGAAGTTGTCTGTATGGTTAAAGAAATTTATTTCTCAATAAGAAAATACAAGGATATCACTTACTTGAGAACATTTTGTGTTCAAAATATAGCATTAAAAAGCTTTGACTTACAAACTGAGTAGGTATTGTTTGTTTACCTCTTTACGTAGTACGTTACATCTCCGATAAAATAGGGTTACAACTCGAAAGACCTGGATTTTCAGAAAAGCGAAAATATACTCACTTATTCTTGTAATATTAATAAAATGTGATACAAAATATATATTCCTGAAAAGCTTTAAAAAAATACGTTTCATGACACAAACAGTTTTTCAATTTTCCTGAAAAACAACCTGAAAATTCCCAATTGTAACAGTATTTTAGATAACTATTTGAACTTCTACTAACAAAAATACAATAATTATGAGAAATGTAACAAGTCTTATTATAGTAAAAATCAGGCCGTTCTTTATACGTTTTTCAAGTTAGTAAAAATTTATATAGCTGTAGATTTGGAAAAAAAAACAAATTTAACAAAAACTTTACAAAATTTTAACCAAAACAAAAATATTAACAATTTTAGTCATCACAACTTCAACGAGTCACTTATACAGTAGAAGTTTAAATACTCTTTAATTAAGCCACACTTAAATAATATTTGGTTTACGTTCTCCTGAATGAAATGATGTTTAAAGATTACGTAGGAAGTATAATCGTCACTATTGAAATCGAAATCACAGATAAAAACTAAGTTTCAGTCGTCTCTTAATTAGGGTGTACAATTATCAAGAAATTACTGGTATTTAACTACAATTGGTTGTAAAATCGCGGTATATGATTACTATTAACCAAACTCATCAAATCAGCTTTCTTCCTCCCGCTTATTGAGAGCTGTCTGATGTAAGCAGGTTTTAGTCCAGGCAGAACCTCAGGGTGTGCTCGCCAAATTTTAGCTTCCGACAATTCTTCCTCTTCATAAGAGTTCTTGTAATAATGAACACAAGGTGTTACTTTCATGAATTTAACGACTCTGACGTCTTTCAATTTCATGTTACCCGTACCGAGGCGTACTTCTGCATGTAACTTCTTCAGGGATATAAAGTCATTAAATGAAAGCTTATTCACCGAGTATGGGAGTCCAGTTTTCTTGGATGTTCTTATTAATTGTGTATATTGAGAAGACACGTAAATTGGACCAGATTTTAAACTCCTTTTAATGCATTTCTAAATCACCGAATGAACTGAATCTCCTTCATTTTGAGTATGTCCCGTCACTAAATATGTATGTGTAATAGATTTCAGTTTATCGTATTTGAGTACGCAATAGGCGTATAGAGCCATTATAAACTTGTTTTTATTTTGTCTTCCGCAGTTGTCTGAATAAACCCAGAACCATCATTTATTTAAGACAATCTTTTTTCTATAAACTGGAGGACACAACTGCCAATTTCATCAAAACCACGCATACCGGTGCCCTCATGCCAGAAGTAACTTTCAGTTTTTTTTTTTCTTGCAAGGTCGGACACCGTAAAGTTAAAGCAGTTTAATTTACTTTTGTAGTAAAACACAGAGACGTCACCTTTCGGAACTGGTAGAACAGCTTGAAGATCATAAACCGCTACTATATTTGTTTCCGAAGCGTTGTCTTTTGGCATCCCATTCTGGTCAAGTAAAATGCATTATTTAATTGTCTTCCCTTTTGAGTAGTAGTGTATCTATATTTTCGTTTTATTGGCGCCATATGCCTGCTGATAAAATCTCTTTGACGGTCATTTTTTAAGTCCCCAGAATTCTTTAAAAACAGCTTCTCTATTTACATCTGAAATTTTTTCTTTGCACTTTAAGCGACAGCGCGGTACGCGGTGGCTTTAATTTTTCTACCATCCCTCTGCACCTTTGTTTTTAGCGTTACGTAATAGATCCTGCATTTCTAAGAATTTTACATTTATTTTGTATCTATTCTGTCGGTTTAGCTACACGTTTTCTGCTTCGTTTTGTCGTGTTCGGTATTGGCATATCATCTGGAGAATTCAATGTTGGAAGAGACATAAGTACGTCAACAGCTGTCCCTGAAGATATAGAAGAAGCTTCGAAGATACCTTGGTTACCAATGTTCTCTTCATTTTCGGAATCGTCAGAGATTGCAATGGAACGACGTTGCTCAATTTCAAAATCAGGGTCTTTCACCGAATCATCACTTTCCTCATCTGAAGTTGAGCTAGAAGAGTCTGAGGACGATGTACTTTCTGTATCTGTTGAAGAATCATTTGACGAGTCACCAGAAGGCTTCCCAATTTGCTTGGAACTCTGGTCTCTGATTTCGATTGAACTTGTAGATGGTATTTCTTCAGTATTGTAAGTGGCAGAATTACTTCTTGTTATATCTGTAAATGCAAAATTAAATCAAAAATAATAATGAAGACTCCACTTCAAGCCAACAGTTATATCCATTTCACAAAAAAATTACCTGCATCTTTTTCACTTAGCTAAATAGTTTCACCTAGCTAAATAGTTATCTCCTAGTAACGAGCGAATATGCAATGTTCTTAACAATGTTATTGTTTTGTTTTGGTTATAAAGTGACTTTTCTTGTGCAACGGATTTTGATACGGTTTTCACCATCATTTACAGAATGAATTCCGGAAACTTACCTGTAATAAAGAAATCTCAATGTTTTGAGAACTCGTAAAAACCGTGCGAAGCAGGAGCTGGTCCTTAGATGATTAATGATTATTAAAATTATAAGTAGAATAATAGATAGACAATTCATAACAGTATTGCAATTAAATTATTATGTACTGCATTTTAGTTAGGCAGGTAATAAAACATAAAATGAGTAATCGATTCTCGGTTCTTGGGGTAGTCTTAACCAGCATAATCGCATAGATAATCGGCGTACAATTTTTCCACTGATGGGACACAGGTCTCCTCTCTCCTCTTCGAGAGGGACTGGGCCTAACGCGGGCCCAGTGCGGGTTGGTAGATGTCGCATGTCTTCGAATTTTTGGTTCTAGGAAATCCTCACAATGTTTTCCTTCACCGATTTGAAAGCAGTGGTGATGAAATTATTGACACAAAGTAAATCGCCTACCTGGGTACGAACCCACGATCTACAACTCGCAAGACGGGGCCGTTGCCACTGGGCCAACTGTGCTCTCCAACAACTCCAACTTTTTAACCAGATTTTTTTTTCATTTCATTGTGCTATTGGTTAGATATCTTGACACGTCACGTTTCTGAACACCTAGAAGACAAAAAGCTGAAATACGTAACATTGTCGATTCAACCGTTTCTTAACCGGAGTTTATTTATTCACATAGCACCCGATATGTTGTTTCTGAACACCAAGTTATGGAAGACATTTTGCTTTAAAATTGATAATTTACTTAAATGAATAACTAATAATAAAGTGGTAGTAATAAAAATTTGACATTGTCGATAGCATCTTGCGAATGTAGGTTCGGAGGCCCCGTATTATTAATACGCCGCGCCGGTTAGAAACCAAGCATCAGTCGGTAGTTGTTGAGAGTTCTGTATCTGAAGTCCTGAGAAACGAAGCACGTGGCACGTGCTGAATCAGGAGGACGTTTCATGATACCAATTGTTCTAATAGAAAACACTCAATCGCTTGTTTGTGCGGGCCTTGAAGTACTTGAAGACTATACCAGGTTCAGGACACTTATTCAATATATCAGTATGCACATACGGCGCATCCGTTGTCGCAGCGAAGATCACGTATTCTCATTTTATTAACACTTTGTCTTATATGCATGAGGGGTCAGTTTAGAAGTAAGTCTGAAAGTTTTATTTATTTACAATTCAAATATCCTATACATCCATGCTGCCGCGAAATATTGGCGAATTGTAAGTTTTCTCATTGCAAACGGAATTGGATTTTACGAAAAGATATTCTTTGTATGGATTGATACTCTCTACCTCTCTACCTCTCTCTACAATTTGTTACAAATAAAGATACACTTGTTTACAAATAAAGATTCTGATTCTAATTGAGAAATGGTAGTTCATTTTCAAAGTTCTGGAAATGGGGTTGTAGTTCTAGACTATCAGGAAACTTAGCAGTCCGACCTCGCCCCTCAAGCGAACAGAACAGAACAAACTACAAAGTGAAAAATAAATTTAATTTTGGAAGTTGGTGGCAAAAAACTAAAATACAAACCAAAGACACCGACTGTATACTTCGTAATGTATTTTTAGGAAGACGGTTGGTTTTTTTTTGTAACAAAGTTTTTACGTTTTGTTCAATTTGTTGGTTGATCATGACTGAATATAATGAACAACTATTCGCTGCACTTAGTGCGCTTTTTATCAGTAGGTGTACCAAGCGTCCATCAAAATTCAGCCTCTCAGTTCACAGTGCTGAAACTTGATGTAAGTTCTAATTTAAACTTCAGTTTCTCCGTGTATGTATTTTTCATACATTTTTCTCATGGTTTGTTTAACTTTTGTTATAAGTTCTAGAAATAAATAATGTATTGATCCGATATTTCTCAGTCTTTCTTTTGTTTAAATCAATTATATTCACCGTTCGTCTTTGCGCGACAACGTTAAACGTAATGATACTGCCTGATAATTAGTGTTGCCCAAAGGCAAGACCAAGAACCAAAGACGAAGACCAAGACGAGACTTAGACCAGTCTTGGTCTTAGTCTTGCGTCTATACACCTGGTCTTGGTCTTGGTATTGCGCTCTCAGTCTTGGTCTTGCAGCAAGAGTTTTGCAAGTCTTGCATTTATCTATAGCCTATTGCTATTTATTATACACGTTAGTTAAGATCTTAGCCGACCCCAACATAGTTGGGAAAAAGGCTAGGCAGATGATGAGTTAAGATCTTAGAACAACGTAACAGAGTAGGTACATTTGAGCCTAAATTGACATAGGCATAGTGAACCACCAAATTAATTAAATTAACTTGACAATAATTTAAAAAATTACGCAATTTAATACCCACGCGTAATTACTAACTTTAGGCAGGTACTTATAATGATTTTCTGTCCGTGTTTAGTGGCTATCCTAAACTCTTCACAAATAGCTAGCGGTTAGAATAATTATCACTTAGGTAAGTACATACTTTTCATCTTCATCTCGACTTAATACTTCTAAGAACATTTTTCGTCAACGTAATTAAAAAATGTCGTCAACAAACACACGCGGCAAATTCAAAGAGAACTTGCGGCCACAAGTGAGTGCGCGCGCGCCATTTGACACACGACGCCCGCCTTTTGACATATCGCCCCCCGTTGTAGCTATCTATTAGTTACCAAGTACCTACTGCTGAGACATCTTCAAGGTCGTTTAATTATATGCTCCTGTACCAACCCTACCAAAATAGGTGAACATTTTGTATACCTCTGTCTATACTCTGTGGCGGCGAATGCGGCGATCAAACAGTGTCAAGTGTTGTGATACACTTGTCGCACAGTCTTTGATAAAGCGCCGCGTCTTTGTCGGTAAATTATCAAATAAGTACACCGACGACCAACGGTTTTTTCACGTAATGTACCACAACATTGGCTGGCGCAAAAACTGTGTTACTAGACCTACTGGACTCTGTTAGTTTTAAATTTTGCTGAATAGAAAAATAATATAAACTTTGAGACATAAGTACCTACATAATGTTTGTGTATGTTCATTGGTTACAATTTTAAGCCCATACCAACCTACTAACGTGAGATCTGCACAAGACTTATACAAGCGTAAATTATTATAGGTATATTATAAGGCTATAAGGTATGAACTTTGCTAGAAAGATACCTATTTTATTTTATGCTAGGTACATTTTTTATCACATGGGAACATAATTTGTGTGTAACACGCTACTTATTAAATAGTCTAAATATAATAATCAATACAATACCTTTTAGTGTTGTGACGATACGGTTTTGATACTGGGAAACGTCTATCAAAATCAGTATTTAAACCAAATGCCTACTTAATAACGCCTAAATCTCAGTTTGACTTGACTGCGAGACGCAAATCTTGATCAAATCTTGCAGGGGTCAGTCTTGGTCTTGGTGTTGCTATAATAAGTCGGTCTTGGTCTTGGTCTTGCGAAAATGCAAGAACAAGACCAAGACTGCAAGACCAAGACCGATTTTGGGCAACACTACTGATAATTACGCCGATCGAGGATAATGCATAGTTCAGCTTTTAAGTATGCAAAAAGCACCTAGAACTGAATTCTATATGCAACATAATGGTAAGAAATTGCTTCTAACGTTGTCGAAGTGGCTCGTTACTTCATACAATATGCAGCGCAGTAGCAATCGATGCGGCTCATGGAAATACTCGCTTAACGTTAAATTTTTAATGAACTTCGCCGTTCCAATGCGACATGGCAATGTAGACCTACACTGAAGTAGTTGTTATATTCTTTTTTTTTACTGTATTGACTGGCCAACCAGACGTTTCGTAAATACAGGACTGTAAACATAACGTAACGCCTGTATACTCCGAAAGGATAGGCATAGGTGTAGTTCCCTACATTGGGCATGGGTTGGGACATGTGACATGTCCGTATAATTACGGTATCCTAAAAGTCACATTGACCAGCTCCCCAATTGCGTAACACACAATCAATCGGAATCTGAATCATTTTGAAGCAAATTGCTAACCCATTGCTTCGTAAGTTCGAAAAATTTGTCTGCTCAACACGTAAATAACGCAATGAATGTTGTTGAACTGTCAAAATGAAACGGATTCCGATTGATCGTGTGTTACGCAATTAGGGTGCAGTTCAGGTTCTGTCGGGATAGTTTTGATCAATACACACATGTTCCTATTTCTAAACATCAAATAAAAAGAATACTTTTTCTGGAAGGTCAAATCAAGACACACGTAAACATACAATAACATAGTGTATTTTCCTAAAAATATTCTACTGAGGACTGATAAACTGAAATTTTTAGATTTGTTTAAAGCAAAACATAATAAAATAATAACGAAGTCAAAACTGTACCTACTTTGAATATTATTGAAAAAAAAAAGTAATTGTTACGAGTCGGATGCCGAAAATATAGTCTGTGTGTATGTTCCGGATTGGCGCTGAAACGGCTGATGCAGCAGCAGCTAAAAGCTAGATTGAAATATTATTGCAATTTTATCACTTTAAGAACCGTATTATCACTTGTAGAACCACCTACAGGATTCTTTACAAGATTTATAATCAATTAAAGCCTTTCTGGTTATCACTCGACGCATCGTGTAATTGATTAGAAGCTGTTTTGGAGTGATATAGGATCACTCCAAAACAGCTTCTAACGGGTTTTCATTACTTAAAAAATAAACTTTAAAAAAATCTAAGTTATTTGAGAATGTTAGAATCACAAGCAACCAACAATCTAAATTATATTATAAAAGCACATAAAATGATGACCCGTGTTCGTTCGAAATTCGAAAATTTCGGCTGGCTTTCGGCGGGATTTTCGGGACTTTTTGTTTATTTTCGGCCAATGTTCGTTGTAACGGTTTATCCATGATTAAAAGTAAATTGGGGACACATTTCCTCGGTCCGTTTCAAACATCCACCCAATATAGGTGAGGTTTGATTGGAACTGTAAAATCCGCGCACGATCTGAGTGAGCGAGCATACCGCGGCATTTACTGGTGAACGTGTAACTGCCGCGGTATGTTAAACTGTGATGGGTCGAGTGAAATAATTTAAAAGTAAGTTAAATATGATTATTTAACCGCCAATACCAAGTAACGACCAAAAACGAGTTAGCAAAAATAAAATCAAAACCGGTTCCAAAGAAATCGTGATTATAATTTTGTTTTTGATTATGTACGTTTACTATATACTTAATGTTTTCTTTATAATATTAATTAACGCTGATTATTTGCAACTAAATCATAAAATGTGTTTTAATACAAAAATCCTACTTTCATTTGTTCTCGATTATAAAGCGACTTGACTGATAATTTAAGTTGTGGAGCAAGCCCACTCTCAAAACAAGCGAGCGAAGCGACCCCCACATAACACCAGCACATGGAGCAAGCCTACTATCAAAATGAGCGACCGAAGCGAGCTCACCTACCCTAGGAGTGAGCGGAGCGCGCTTTCAAATGTAAAGAGCGAGCGAAGCGAGCCCTCCCCCCCCCCCCCCCCACCACAAGAAAAGTTAGTTTAGCGAGCCTACTTTACTACTTTAAAGTCTCTCGACAAGCGAACGAAGCTCTCACACTTTGGACACTAGTATGCGCCACCTACTACGCTCGTAAGTCAGTTTACTTCGCTCGTTAGTAAACGCGCTCGTTTCGTAGGTGAGCTTCTCTTTAGAGTGGTCTTACCACACTCCCTTGTCTTGAAGAGATGGCTCGCGTTTCGCTCGCTTGTGGCATAAGTGACCTCGCTCGTTTTAAGAGCGCGTGTGTAAGTTTTTCATAATTACCCCTCAAAGGGGGATATAGGGGTGGTGAAGTTTGTGTGGAAGAAATTGAATGCGCGGTCCGATTAACTCGAAGCTCATTATTGATACTTTTGTCAGAAAATAATTAATGTTAAGTATGTAAAGTTGTCGAAAATTGACCCCTGACGGGACAAAAAGGGGTATATCGGTTTTTAGGGGAGGATTTGAACTTGAAACTGTATGTTACATTTTCACGCCTAAACCACTGAACTTCTGATTTGGCAAAGAGATAGATGGCATCCTGGGGAAGCACATACTTTTTATCCTGGTAGCACGTTCCCGTGGGATAACTTACGACATTCACGCGGGCGAAGAAACCTTCCCCTTCGGAAGGTTTATGTTATCAAATAGCTTCTTAATTAATTCTTATTCTATTTATTCTTAATTAATTAAATGTTGTTGAAAACCGCATCAAAATCCGTTGCGGAATTTAAAAGACCAACGCGGTCGCACAGACAGAGAGTACACAAAAAACGAAATAAATTAAAAAAAAAACATTAAACATTACAATTATAAATCTTTTTAGTCTACACAAAAACTTTATTATAATCAAAATATTATTTTCTTATCGTGATGTTGTTCTGCACTGTGGCAATATTTTATTTTAAACTACGCTTAATGGCAAATGATATTGTTAAAACCTATTTACGTTTTTTCTTTAAGTGAATTTGTAATCCTTTAATCGTAGTTTTTTCTTGGAATTTTTGAGGTTCTAGATGTAATCTGGAATAAGTATGTGTCCAATGAAGCTAGGATCTGCTGATTGAATAGGATCACTGTAACTGTTTGTTACGCCTGACGGATACGTAGTATCCAATCTGATTTGAGAACATTCTGTCAACAGGACAGGCAAATTCCTGTGTTGACCTACATTTAAAGTAAAAAAAAAAACTATGTCCGTTCACAATAAAAAAGATGTACCTTTACGACTGAATGACCTTGCTGGCTGCCTAATATTTTGACCACGGCATGAGCGTTTCTCATACTGTTGCTGCCGATACTAACGAAGAAGAACGCGTATCACAACCGATATTCGATTGTTTCAGAAAATGCTGAACTTGATCTCTGACCGCCTGGAGCGCCGCTTATGCGATGACGTGCTGGAAGTAGCCTGGTCCACCATGTGGAACGTCACTGATGAGACTCCACAGAATTGCCAGCGCTTCCTGGAGAACCGCGGCATGGAATTTTTCCTGGCCTGTCTAAAGGTAGTCTTTTGATCTGAATTTATTTGTTTTTAGATGTCACAAACTGACAAACAAACAAAAAAATACTTTCAAAAAACTACGTAAACTCATCGAAAAAAATATATCTTTCAGGTATTCCCTGACAAGGAGGAGCTGCTGCGCAACATGATGGGCCTCCTGGGCAACGTGGCCGAGGTAGCGCTGCTGCGCCCACAACTGATGAACTCGCTGTTCTTGACAGTCTTCTTCGAGCTGCTTGACTCGTCCAGCGACGGCATCGAGGTCAGGGTCACGACTTTATGTATTATTTTCTCTTCACAGTATTTAAATCTTCAATCTTCAAAATAACGTGCGTATCGTCTGCTGCGGTTACCGTGTACTGGGAAATGTAGCAGCAGCACCAAACTAGAAACCTATACCACCTACTATTTATACGTTTTTAACACAGCATTAATAATAATAAAATTAAATAAATAACAGGAGCGCGATTATTCGAGCGATTTTTATTGATATTAGAGGTTTAATAAAACGTCATTATAAGTTCTACCCTATTTAAAGCGTGAGGGGCAAATAGAAAAAAAATACACACGGATCAAATGAAGTTAAGTTTGATATGAACCTGAAAGACTAGGAGTGACTTGAGCATGCGAAACGAGCCAACATTTTAGTAAGTATGTCTTCAAATACGTCGCTTGTTCCATTCCAGATGAGACCCCTTTTTGTTAGTTTAAAAATAGAGACGAAACCTATAACCGATTGTAAATAGTGCTGGCTATGTGAATAAGCGTAGTTCAAATGATAAAATAACATTATGCAATTATATTAGATTCTTGTTTCTATCGACTACAAATGGCTAGTTTGATTGAATTCTTCATGTTAACTTCTTCCGGTCTATACGACAAGCACAATTTGTAGTATGACTGGTTAAACAAAGGAAATTACGCCCCGACTTACGAATTGTAGGTCGCAGGTTCGAACCCAGACAGGCGCTTTACTTTGTGTAAATAATTTCATCACCACTGCTCTCAAAACAGTGAAGGAAAACGTGAAGAAACCGGTATGGCCTAGAACCAAAAATTCGAAGTTCAAACAAAAAATTAAAAATTCGATGACAAGCATATAGAAGGTAGAAAGAAGGTAGCCAGCAGAAATAGGAGCAGTCAGCACGTTTGGGAGCAGTCAGCCTTGTAAGCAGCGGTCGAGATGGCTTCATCGAAGCAACTAATAATGATACCCATATTCCAGGTACCTATGTACTAAAAATATTGCCAATAAGACGTTTAATGTCGTGAATCCACCAGGAAACATTGATGCACAACACGTGATGTTTAAGATTTTGCAACCTGAGATGTAAACTAAGACAAAAACCGTCTACCGGCCAGCTTTCCGAGGAAGCACAGGAAGCTCGGAATAAGGACTGCAGAAGATTTCGTGAATACAACACACGAAAACGATCGCGAATTGCTACGAATAGAGATTTACTTAATATGTTATTGATAACATCTGACCCTGTAATAAATGGTTTAAGAGAAGTTCCCCGGAAGAAATTAGGTTCGTTCCCTACCGAAGTCCTCGATTTAATAGTTCAATCCAGCTGTAAGGAACAAAATGTTAATATAGTTTCTAGTTTCCATAGTTCTGCCACTCATGATCATGACTATTCAATGGATGATTCATCCGATGATAGTGATGATAATGAGTGATTGATTTAGTTATTAAGTATTTTTATGTATCTGTTATTAGATTTTATAGTTACATTTTATGTATAGATAAGTTATTTAAAAAATATTGTTAAAAAAATATTGTTTTTATTTGACTATACCTGCTCAAACGACGAATGGTCCTCAAAAAAGTATGAAGACCCTCATATCTATGCTTAATAACCTCATTTATGAATAGAAATCGAAACAAATAATTTTGTCCAGCTAGCTTGTTTTACGCGAACCACAGTGAGGCTGAGCGGTTTGACGACATGATTGCTTGGTTAGTTTGGCCTGTTTTGTCAGTCAGTTATAACTTATCATTTTTGTAAATAAACAAGTAGTTTGAGAGTTTAAGACTTCTGTTGAGCTATTTTGACAGCTTTTCCTATGGCACTGGGGAGGAAAAGTAAAAAATTGGGGAATTTTTTGTCTATAGATCTAGAACACGCGAAACGCAATGTTTGGGAAAAAAGTTATTCCAACATTCCTCGGCATTGTGAGCACATTTGAAAACCGTTCATTGAAAAGAATACGAAATGCTTATCCATATTGAAGTGGAGGTCCAGGCTTCAACATTGGACAAAGAGAAACTCCACTAAAAGAGGTAACAAAACGATTGTCTATTGAAGAGTTTCTAATGAAAAAGAAACAAAGGGACACCAAACATCTATTATTGCAAAAAATCTACTCCCGAGTAAGCAAAATGATAGCATTACAAGACTTACCATGAAACTTCGTTGAAGGCGTAGGATTTCTGTACAAGTAACAGATCTTATGTCATTTGAAGAAACTACACGCAACATGAGCACCTCTCACGCTTTTATTCGATTATTTACACATTGGAAAAGTTACCTCTGGCCTCAGTACCTTTGGCCTTCGTCTTCTCTACTTCGATATCGTCGATGGATATAAGGTCTACAACGGAAATGAGCGCTCCCGAAGATGCCTATTCACTCTGATTTGGCCGGGTTACGGATTTTTGCGGCATCCAATTGGCTTTAAAAATAAAACCAATAATTAAAAAAAAAAAAAAAAGTCGGCGGTGGGACGGAACGTCAATTTCGTCAACGCACTTCCTCGTAAGGTCAATCGTACAGTCGGGCGCACGTCAAGCTACCCGAAACTGTCAAATTTTCCCAATCAACCTTGAACCTAATGCTTTAGCGATAAAGTTGAAAATCTATTAGAGTTTAGTTGTAGTAGCTTGATGGGCTGGCGACTGTACATTACACAGTTACTGATCCTTACAGCGGTTTTTATCAAAATTTTACAAAAAAAATACCTCTATCTAATTATTAAGAGATTTAATTTAAAATTGCAAAATATGTATCGTCACGCCAAGGGCCCCCCCGTAAAGTTACATATTATCGCCGTCATATAAATATGTCCAAAACGATTTGTAGATGGTCCGTGATTTGAAAGGCAATGATCGACTAATTCAAGGTTCGCCATAAACAGCAGTACAGATTAAGTCGACTGAAGCCTTTGCCTTGCAGTGAGCCAAAAAATACTAATAATTAAAGATTTTTTACCTTTTTTTTTTTGCTCTACTTCTTCCCAGCGATAGCACTAGGAAGTGGTGAAGGGCGGGCGTTTTTGAGGGACTGTCTTTTGTAATTTTGACGTTCGAAAAGTGCTGATTCTCAGCCTAATTTGAATAAATGACTTTTGATTTGATTTGACAGCTACTTTAAAATTGATATCAATAAATACTTTGAAAATTAATTAAAAATAACGAGAGCTTTATGTTGTAATGTTCTAAAATTAACATTCGACTTAATGTGAACGTAATGCCTTACCATAACGTAATATAATGAATAGGAATAAAAGGTTAAAAGTGCAATCTAAACACAAGCATTGACCCCACAGGTAAGCTATAACGCTGCTGGAGTATTGGCCCACATGGCGTCTGATGGCCCAGAAGCCTGGACCGCCTCTGATCCAGCCCGCGACCAGGTTCTGCACCGTGTGGCAGCTGCCGTGGAACGGTGGGACTTACGTGCCGAGCGCAACATTAACTATCGCTCCTTCGAGCCGATACTGAGCCTGCTGAATGCTCACCACACTCCGCAGTGCCAGCACTGGGCAGTGTGGGCTCTGGCCAACTTGACTTCTGTCTACCGTGAGTATTTTAGTGCTCCAATTTTTTTTTTGTGTTTTTCTAATATTATCTAGGCGTAGGAAACTGACAGGTGCTAGCTGTCACCTATTTTCAAGTAACTATGGTTTTTCAGACTACACCTTATTTACTCTAAAAGCACGTTAAGTCGTTGGTCCCGGTCCCGGTTGTCATTTGTAGATCTTTGACAGTCGTTACGGTTAGTCAGAAGACCGAAAGTCTGACAACCAGTCTTACCAAGAGGTATCGTGTTATTCAGTAACTGGGTTCTGGAGGCCAGGTAGGCAGTCGATTCTTGCAAAATACTGATATCCAGCTGCATCCGGTTAGAATGGAAACCATTCCACCATTCAACCATTTTGTTGGATTACATTCAACAAAATTAATAGGTTGTTTGGAACCTGTAGTTAAAGGAAGCAATAATATAAAATCAGAGTCCATTGTTCTTGTATAAAGCGAATGGTTGTCATTTCCAGCGGACAAGTACTGCACGCTGGTGGAGGCCGAGGGTGGCCTGCGTTTGTTGAACGACTTGCTGATCCACCCGCGCCCCTACAAAGAAATCAAGAATCTGGCGAAGATCGTGATCGCCAACTGCGCCAACTTCGCCGCCCGCGAGTCCAGCAGCCCGCCGGCTTCACCCTCTCCGGACAATTAACTAATAGAGTTCTTCGGGGATATCAATCCTCATCTGCGTGAGTAGCGCCTGTGCTGCATCAACTCGATGTACTGCACGCTCGCGGTCATTGTTATCGGAGGCGATTCTGGATCGTCGTCTACTACGCTACTCGGTGAAGTGTTGCCAACAACAGTTCTGTAACCGTTACACGCATGGACTTTCAGAAGCCAAAAACTATGATTTTTCTTTTCTTTTTAGATGTTACTAAAGAATCACTGTGTTAGTACAATAAGCAAATTATCGTATCCCTTATCTATAAGCGAAATTTTTCCGTATTAGATTCCATCTAATACGATTTCTATCAAGATAGATATGATTATCGAGCTTAAAACGCCTCGTTGTCCATGTCGGATACATTGTAAAAACTCGAACGGTGACCATAGTTCGTGACTCTTGATCCCCCTTTAGATCGTTAGGTCTAAGCTATTTATTATTATTATAGATATTATATAATAAAGGATATTCGTTTACTGAAGAAAATTTTGGTTCGCGCTTTGTAAAGATTTGATCTGTATTGTATATAATATAATTCTAACTTGTAGAATCATAAATTATGTATTCATTTATTTATATTCATTTGCTTATGACTAGAGTAATTACCGAATGTATTATAAATATCAGATGTAGTTATTCTTCTTGTATAATATGTCATTGAAAATATTATAATGCAGTTAAGCTCATAAGAACAGCATATATTCGGTATAGGATTTAATTAGTGATAGCGTGTTGAGGTTAAGCTCCTTAAGATATAATTATTGATAGCTTGTTCATGTTTAGCTCCTTAGGAACGGCATGAATTGGAGATAGGATTTAATTAGCGATAGCATAATTCTGAACATCTCGTTCTAAAACTTTTGTATTGGTATTGGAAAAAAAAATAGTCTTTGATACAAATATTAAAAAATTATACACATTCGATGCGTATCTTCGAATGAGACTATTTTTGTTTGTGACGTAAGACGATATATTTATTTTTATTGTAAACAAAATTTATAAAAAGATTCTATCTCTCTTGTAAATAAATAAGCCAAAAGGCTAGTTCTCTGGTAAAATGTTCAGAGTCAATAGCATAATTTGACTTCTGACGCGAAATGACACACCATGCAGGCATGGAGCAGTCAGAAAATGACATCAGGACGCACAGCTTACAAAAAGTAGTATATCAGCGTATGTGATCGTCACGACCGTAAATGTTGAGCATGCGCTTTACAGTGCGTAGCGGCAGCTCTTCAACTCATTATAAATAACAATTTGTTGGGTTAAAAACCAATAGTACAGATATTGATAATTATGTTGATAGCAAAATTTTGTTACATTAAAAGTATCTTCAAATACTATTTAACACGACACGTGTGTTGTTTTTCCTAGTTAATTAGTGCAGCTATTAAAATATACCCGCGTTAAAACCACACAAATCTTATGCTTTAATATTATGATAAGTTGTCTTTTATACACCAACTGTTATCACATATGTTTCAATAGTTTTTAATATTCTAGTGAATAATAATTAATCCATATCAAATTATACAATCACAGCAAGCATTCAATTTGCAGTCCAGGCATTTATTATCAAGTATTAATACCATCAGGATTTTATAACGAAAAAGGGATGGTGCTATGATGGATAGCTTCGTCTCTCTCTAGCACTGGTATCATGATGATATTGAAACGTCATACATAATACGACACCCACTGCAAACGATTATTTGATAAATTGTTACGGAGGCTTTGTTCACAACATACAGACTGACATATGTAAAACTAACTAGTTATCTTTTGGTAACTGGCTTTTCATGAAATTAAAAGGAAACTAAAATCATGATGCGCAGGTACGGTCCGTCCTGATTCCGTTGCCAGAATAATAATGCTCGGCTCTACTAACAACTTCTAATACTAGTCATATATACTACTAATCATAAATGAAAATTATGCTCATCTGAACACAGGTCTTCACACTAATATGAAGCAAAGTCTTATGTCCCGCAAAATGTATTTGGAATAATATTATTGGACACAGTTTTATTTATTTCGGTTATGTATAAAGTTGTTATAATTAACATTTAGTAGTGATGCTGCTGTTATTTGGCACACTAAGCGTTATTGTTGTATATTTATTGTTGTGTTGCTTAACGCAGATAACACTATCAAATCATTTAACTCGACAAGTATCATGCGCATGATTGGAAACAATTACAATTACGTTTGAACATAAAACGGAGTTGCAACTAAGGAGCTACGTTAATACATTTTAAATTCATAATAAAAAGTTATGTCCCGGTGTATATTCATCCCGAATTAATTCGTTAATATAGGTAATAGATTCCATTACGTTGTATTTCATAACTGTACAGTAATTTTAATAATTGTCTATTTAAATACAATGGCTGGTTTTGTGAAGCACTGCAGCTCCACAACACAACCTAAATAAATTAATATGAATTTAGTACTCAAGGAAAAAAATACATTGATCCAAAAGTAGAATTAAGACATTACATTTAAGCAAAAGAATCCCAGAACCAGTGCACGCCACTGGAAAAACTGAAATATAAACCACGAATAATGACGATAAAAATGATTAAATAATCACGTTAATGATAATGAAATCATAACGTTGAAACTAATGAAATATAATGTTACAAATGGAACTCGAATCACTATGAAAATCGTTGATGGAAGGTGTAAATAAATTCGAATATTAGGAGAGATTGTCTGAAGAAGATCAACAGAGATTAGGCTCAACAGAAAACTGTCGAGGTAAAAGATTCACAGTTCGAGCTGTTTGAAATTGTTATACATCATAATATAAACGCTGGGTTATACCGTTTATCCACCACGCGGACACGTATGTCCGAGAATTGACTCTAGGCCTAGTTGGATAAACGGAATTTATAGGCTTGGGGTGGATTCTCGGGCATGCGTTTCCGCGAGTTCCCCGGTAGATTTCTAGGGGTGTATAAAAGGAAAAACCGTGACCGTTGACCGTATCGATGTTATTTAATGTGTTATTTTTGTGTGCTAATTGTTTAGAATATACTGAGTTAACTCTCTGTTTATGTAGCTATAGAATTAAACTTTTCAATAGTAGGTACATTACTCATTCAAGTTTTATAAGTGTCTATAGTATATGGATTGACAGTACAGTGCATCAGGAACACACACGCGCGCTTGGTTTTGCTGCGAACGGTTCTCAATAAGAGATAAGGCATCGAGTGCTGACTTGTCATAGATCCGCCTCGTTGTGCTGGGCAGTTCGAGAGGTTTTGTTAAGTTTACTGTGACAATTGTTGTCTTTTGCGGTATTGACTCTGAATTCGAGGAATCACGACTGTGTGTGTTTAGTTTATGTAAGGCCAATTTATAATAGATTTTGAATTTTCAATCTGATGACTAGAATTGTTAAGATTATCGTCACGAGACGCCTTAGGCTACTCATTGCACTATGCTGTTTGGAGATATGGAATATATATATACAGGAACAGTAAACGTGACATGAACATTAAGGAATTGTATTGGGAATCTAGTTGGCCTGTATATACAAAGAGCACTTAATAAACCTAAACAGCATCGAATATGTAGTAAATTCTAAATTACACATTTTTCAAATCAATAGTATCATAATGCCCGGCACGAGTCCTGAGCACAGATGGGCAGTAGTGGGGGCAAGCTCGCGCATTGTGCACTTTCGGCCAAATTTATTTAGTACCGCTTTTGCTCAAATTCTTGATAGCTGTACTTACGCAAACTATAATTAAAATATTAGTGGTACTTGAAATTTTACTTTGATACAGTAATGTTGTAGGCCTTTGTGACTTACGGCCAGTTTCTTCATCAACACAATTAGTCCAAGTATTAACTTTTACTTGACCTTTACTGATACTACAGCAAATGTTTTCTTCGTTCAAGTAACTGCTAAAATAGTGAAGAAACAAATTTAACCATTACTTTGACTTAACAAATACGAATTAACAAAAATAAACTATTTCAAAATTAAAAACGTAAGTCACTAAAAGTGCACGAAACTGTACAGTAGCCGAATGACACGTGAGAGTCCAATAGACGACGAGCATCGACAGACGAACCAATCGCGTGCAGCCTCGGTGCCCCCCGCCTTCTTCATTCCGCCAAAGAGACCGAAAAATGAACTACTGCGCAGGTGTCAGTTTGTGCTCACGACTCATGCCGGTTACTATACCTACATGTAATATATCTATGTTGTGTACATATCGGTGTTATATCTAAACCGATCAATAGGTGTTAAATGTGTAAAGGTCGTTGCAAACTCGGCTCGGCAGCGGATCAGCAACGCATCAACTCATCGACTTTCATCACCCAGCCCGTCTACCGAACGTAGTCGCCTAACTGGGCTGGCTCAGCTCCTCCGCGGCGACGGCTTGGTGACAGGTCATTAAGAGCGTGCGAGACACCGTCACCTACACAAATCAACCGATACTTCAATGATGGCAACGATTACGCGCGGTGACCTCCCGACGTAAGAGCTGTAACTGCGGGTTGACCACCAACCGCATGTGCTTCACTAGCTTGACGCGATGCCGTTACTATGCTCATAACTGTACGTTGCAGTGTAAACTTACATAGAAAGAATGCTGGATGGATCGGGTTGAAGCTATGCCGATCCGGAGTCGAGCTGATGCGGCGAGCTTATTTATAAATTATCTTTGTGATGTTCACACATGATTGTCTCCTAGTATTTTTACGATTTGGGTTCCTAGTGATCTAACTTAATTAATTGAGACTACCGTTTTGTTGTTCATTATATTCACTAAGTCTAGCAGCACATCTGCCGAATTTACTGGGAACTGGCCGGAACTGGCGGGCTGGTATTGAAACCTAGTAACTAGGTCTTCGCCCGCGATTTCGTCCGTGTGGATTTCGTACTTCCTCCACCCATTACGACCATACGTTTTAAGGAAACTATGAAACGTAATTTCATCTTTTCAGCCGTAGGAGTTCAGGGTGCAATTAATTAGTGGATGCCTAAGCAGTGCAGTTCAACTTCTGCCCTGTTATAAGAGCTGGTGATAAGCCGGCTGATGTGGACGACACTACAGACCTACTTATTGTCCAAACTTCGAATTTCTAGCCTAAATGGTTTGGACTGGGCAATGATGCCTCAGTGGAGACACGATTTTGGCGGTGAAGGTCAGATTCCAATTAGGTCAGATTCTAAATAGGTCAGATTCCAACTAGGTCAGATTTTGAGTTAGTAATGTACAATACAGTTTGTATCATAATTTTCCGACATGAAATTAAGCCATGTAAATAAGAAATGATTTTTTTTTTTCATAATAATATTACGAAACCAAAAAAATTAACATTTTCCGTCTTGAAACATTCTTACAGTAGCATTTCAAATAGGTCAGATTAGGACAGAATCATTTCTTCTATGCTTGAAATATTGTGCTCCGAATCTGAGCTAAAATATACGGTACTCTTTCTGACTCGCTAACAGAACTGTCTCCCGTTCTATATTTTCTCCTGTAACTTAATTTGGATGTTCTTCTTGAAAATTCGGATACAGTTATGTACCCGATTTTGCACTCCTCATTTAAAATTTTCACTGAGTCATCAAATTTTCTGTCAACACTTCTAGATTTTTTTACCGGCTTATGTACCTCTGCTTCTTTTATTTTTAAATCATTACTACTTCATTCTTTTTTAAATTTGTAAACGACATATTATATTATAATAAATTGGAATAGGTATTCCAATGTATATATTATGTCGTTTACAAATTGATTTGAGAGATTCTCAGGTGAGAATCTTAAGATTCATTTTGTTATGCCATCCCTCCAAGTGATTGGTAGTACGACGCGTTTCCTTTTCGCAACAGATAACGCCGACCGTAATTGTTCCAAGCCTCTCAAAATATTAATGAAACTGATCAATTTTCTCAACTTTTTGTTAGTAAGTGTACCAGAAACCATTACTAACTCAAAATCTGACCTAGTTGGAAAATGACGTCCATGGAATCTAACATCCATTTTCGCTTTCGGAGACACTTGCCTTTTCTATAGGTACTATATAATTATATACTACGACGTCAAGCTGAAATAACTTCCGCGAAATTTTAAAGAAAACAAAGCAGGCGAAATGTCCTGAATTTTCGGCAGATGTGTGGCTACGCTATGGGCTTTGTTCTGCCAACTGTTCAGCAACTGAAAAATATTTCACATTTTCCAAAATACCTAATGATTTTTTGAAGTATTAATTTTATTGTAAGTAATTCTATTCGAACCATGAATAGGTTCTTTATAATGAACGGTTTTGGCTGGTTCGGAATAAAACAACTTTGACATATTCGTTTGACATAATTAACTGAATGATTTTAAGATTGTTAGATCATTCTGGCAGAACTATAGATTATGTTGATAATGCATGTATGCATAGATCTATTAATTTTATTCTAGAAATCTAACCTGTTTTATTGATTTGTCGTTTTAGAGATTTTTTGATGTTATCAAATAAATAAATATCTGAATGTCATTGCGAGTTGATTATTATTTGTGTCTGTCTAAAGCGCAGGCCACATATAAATGGCGTCGGGCGCGGGCATGGCACGGGCAGCTTCCTATTCCATTTAAATTCAGGCGCTGGCGCCGACCTAGCGCGTCATAACCACGTCCTATCAACGACATACCGTGTGTCCTAAATTGCGCTTTATTTCCATGCATTTTGTATGAAATTTGAATGGAATAGGAAGCCGCCCATGCCATGTCCGCGCCCGACGCCATTTATAATTATGTGGCCTGCGCTTAAGGTTGTTACGTATTAGAATTGTAGGAAGGGGCAGGGGGCTTATTAGCTGCTCTTATAGCAGGGCAGAAGTTGAACTGCACTGCTTTTTTGTTCTATGACTAAGTACAAAAAAGCAGTACCTACAGTTCAACTTCTGCCCTGCTATAGGAGCCGGTGGTGCTGCCCCTTTCTAGAATTATAATACTTATTTACAGAATTACAATAGGTTTACACCTCTCAATATGTTGAAAAGAGGTCTCAAGGGGTGTGTGACCGTGTGTACGGACGGTCAAGAAAGTGGTTTATCAGATTTGATAACATTTCCTTGCAAAAGGAAATAAAACTAGGAGGTCATAAAATAGTCTTTATTATTTTATGACGTGAATCTTATTACACCACTTTTTTACCAAAAGTACAATATGGTATCCGTCAATGTTATGTATAAAGCAAAGGACCTCTTTTTCTTTCCTTTAAATATTAAACTACCTGGTAGTTGTCCATTTTGTTAAGGTAATGCTTACCAAAGGGGTTCCAACATTTTTCTATGGCAGCTGGCATAGCCACCTGTCGCCATTTTGTTTTTTTTTTTTTATTAAAATCACTGCGCTCCATGAAACAGGTAGGTATATGTTACAGCCAAAAGTCTCAATCGGTGAAAAGTATTTTTAACTGAAAAAATCAGGAAAAACATACACTGAACATATGTGGTTAAAAGTGATTTTGGCTAAAGCTAAAAAGCTAAGCACTAACATAATTAATTTTTAACGATAGTCATTGTTCGCACATGGCGACTTTGCATCCAAATATCTCGACATCGTGACACTATAAGGCACCATGTTGCTAACATTCTTTGTTTATTTACGTATCCTCTACCCATAAATACCCTTTTATTAGCACGTCGCAATTCTGAAAAGAAAACAATGCCGGCCGGGTAGGTATTAATTATCCTCCATAAACGAATATTTAAATGATAAACATAAATAATAGGAACAATAAAAGTATTATAATATTTAACCACGCAATTTATAGAAATGTTTAAAATATATTAATGACAAGGTAACAAATGAATAAATAATATAATTTAAAAATAATAATTAAATAAAAAATCAATAATACTAAATTTAATAATTTAGCTATAAGTATTATCTATCCAAAGAATAACAATGTAAATAAATAAACAGAATTATAATATATAATATTACAGGTACATAAAAATAATCTAAAATATTTAGCAGGAAAAAACAATACATAAACTATAGATAGGCGAAATGTTAGGATTCACATTCGCAATCTCCTGACTTTGATTATATTTATTATGTGAACTAAAACTTGTTCCCACAAAAGTAACTTTGTTATCTTAAAGACAGGGCTTCCTCTCTTCTAACAATTTTTGCTGTGCCCTACAGGGTCCATAATGATCGAAATTATATGTAGGATACCACCTAAGTACACATTATGGTAAAGCAATAAAAATATTGAGTAGGTACCTATTGAGTAATTAAGGTAGGCCACGAATGTATGGAGAAAAAAAAGTGGTTAATTTAAATAAGTAATAGTGATAAAAGGTACTTGTAAATTATATACAAAAGATATTCAAGATTGGATATCATATTTTGCCTCCGAATAGATCTCGAAGTTTTGAAAAATGGAACAAAAAAAAGCTAGTTTAAAATCTTTTTAGAACAAAAAAATACAAGATTTAATGTACTTTTTTCTAATAAAACGCAAAGTAATAGGATATATTATTTTTTTTTTTTAAATTAAAGTATCAATACGCAGTAAAGGATGTTAATTATTATTTGAAATATCTACAAAATCCTTCTTGCTTTCAAATTTTGGCATATCTTTGCGACATTCTATCTGAGCCATAATGAAGCCTTCTCTTGCAGATTTGCTGCATAAAGTATTCGATGCTTCAGTCACTAGGTAAAGGTACTAAACCTCCTCCACCACCCCGCCCACCACAGACTTATAAGTCTGTGCCGCCCACTCATAATACTTCATAACTTCTTCGTAAGTTAGTAGCATATTGTCTTTAATGTCACTTATTTCATCAAGTAAAGGACCCTTTAACGAGTTTCGAGTGCGTTCCATAGTAACAACGAGCGTAACACAAGTCGTCACTGGCGCATAATAAATGTCGCGCAAAGTGCAATCGACGCCCCCGGCCCCCTCACTTCATTCCGTAAATAATCAAAACAATGACGGTTATTGATTGGTTTTAAGAAGCTGATTATATTTGAATGTAAATAACATGAAAAACGTATTGCAAGGCTCAATTTCAGTTATTCTTATTGGTTCTTGAAAGTAGGTACCCCTAAAAACCAAAATTTTAAAACTTCAAGGCTAATCCGGAGGCAGTTAATCAAAATAGAAACTTACAATACTTTGCATATTTAATTTATACTACATCTAGGTAACACCCTTTTATCACTATTACAATTGAAAAAAATAAAAATGACCCACCCTCTACGTATGCCACAAAAGTTCCATCCCCTTTGTCAATAGTTACATTTTCTACAAATAAAAAATACAATGTTCCTTTAGGTATTAGAGGAGGGTATAATAAGTATTGCAAAATAATATTTCAGGGACGAAAGTTACAATTAGCAACAGCAACCTATATTTACATTGACCCTTATGGACAATTCAACGGGATTACGAAGAATTCGTTAAATCGAGGAATGCGCTATATTGAGGTACTTACGTTATATTAAGGTTGCACTGTAATTTGTTGCTGCTAAGCTGACGCGTGGGGCAGGAGTGGCCGGAAGGGTTGCTGTAGGTACTTGAATACAGTAATAGTTTACACGTTTTTTCCCACTTTCTATCAACTCTAGCGTCACGTTTAACATAATTTTGGTTGCACTGGAATTTGAACTCTGTCATGCAGGTAGGTATGACACAGGTGTACAAGTTTGTTCTAAAACTACGTAATTACCTACCTGAGATTCTGAATTGAAGTTTATTAATCAGTATTCGTTGAGTATGCACGTACGCATCAGAACGTTTGTTGCCTTGTACGGGTCACAGTTGGAGGCTGGCCGTCGGTCCTCTACGAATCCTTTCTTGGCTTCGGCAACTACTCGTGGTATTCTGATACTGCAGGAACGTTCCGCTATACCTATCAACAAGTTTTATCATACATACCTAAAAGCCTTCTTCCCATGGCTCATGCCAACCCGACAGAACCTATACAGAACACAACCTGCTACGATCTTTGCATCCTCCTTTTACTTCGTTTACGTTTATA
This sequence comes from Apamea crenata, assembly GCA_949629185.1. Lineage (NCBI taxonomy): Eukaryota > Metazoa > Arthropoda > Insecta > Lepidoptera > Noctuidae > Apamea > Apamea crenata. The sequence goes on from OX451351.1 coordinate 20,760,220, forward strand.
CCTACGTACATCAGAAGGCCAATTCTTGTAAATAAAAACGTTCAAAATCTAGTCGCAGTCTCATCTCGGCGACAAACAAATGTCAAGAACTTGTCAAAATGTAGGGAAATTAGAGGTATTATTGACAGTTTGAGACTGAGATCAGAAGGTCAATTCTCGTAATTTAAAACGTTCAAAATCTAGTCGCAGTCTCATGTCGGCGACAAGCAAATGTCAAAATCTAGGGTAATTTGAGGTACCTATTTTTGACAGATTGAGACTGAGATCAGACTGTGAACGTTCTTAAAATTACGAGAATAGCCCCTCTGACTGTGAACGTTATTAAAATTACGAGAATTACCTACCCCTCTGGTCATACACGCACTCTGGTTGCGAGTACTTACTTCGCACCTGGTCTTTCTGGAGAACATCACCAATAAGGTCACAATATTATGTTCTTCCAGGGCGCCCACTCACATCTGCCTTGTAAATACCTTTGTTAGTCGCCTTTTAGTCAACCTCCCAACATGAACTGGCCATTTTATATTTTTTAATTAGCCGACACTCCTGCTGAACAAAAGCCTCCCCCATGACTGGAGTAAGTGAAATGAGTATGAGTAAGTGAGTCCCTTCCTCACCAAATTCTTTCCCGTATTCTTTTCCTGGGCCACGATCCAAGTCGCCTCGCCATATTTTGCAGTGCCGGTTTTCGGCGACGTCCATCTTGTATGTTATTTTTTAAATTAATGTTGTCAAGCAGGCTGCCGTTTAAAACTCCTTTCTTATGCAAAGATTTGGACACATAGTAATAGTTGGTATTCATATTTATAATAAGGCTACTTTCACCTCCCGGAAGGATGCTAATTAATTTAAAGCCGACCGCTAATGTAGACTTTCCAGGCGGGGGCGAGCCTTGTACTGTACACCTAGTACCTACATTCGAAAATTACCTACCTATATAGGTTCCTACTTGTTTTTTGCTCAAACTTAAGTCCTAGAATTAGGAGATGTCATCCATATTAGGTAGTTACTTACCAGCACTAAAGTTACAAATATATTCTGTTTCATGATAACCAGTCAAACGTCTCGCGTTGTCCCTTCCTCCATGTGCATCGTAAGCCCTGATGTGTTTTGTAGGAACCCTTTGCAGTTTCTGAATTGCCTTCTCGATTTCCCTGCAATTATTTAGGTACCTACTAAGAATAATTTAGTTAAACCAATTTGATAGGTCTATATTATAATCATTACTTTGATAAATAAATTCGGACTTCATCATCATTCAGCAGTCCATTGATGGACATAGGCATCTCCACTCGCAAGCCAATCATCATCTCGATTCTCGGCAAATCGTCCAGCTAATACCAGCCACTTGCGAAGATCGTGTCTCAAGATTCCTTGACAGCGTCATACCTTGCATTTGCCGTTCAAATTCGGCCTTATTAGGTATATTATACTGTTACTTGGGGGCAGCAATCGATATCAATAATCCGGTGGTTATCTTTTGCTCATTGAGTGTAACGATGATTTTTTTTCTAAAACAGCATGTTTGAACCCTGTATTCACAAATAAAGTTATGATATATATTGGTATCAGTCGAACAGACTACAACACTTACTCAATACCGTTCTCCCCTCGCATTTGTTTGGTAGAAAAATTGATGTGTGCACCAGAACCCTCCCAGTCTGTGAATGGTTTAGGATCGAACTGGACCTGGACTCCGTTCTCCGTGGCAAGCACTTCCAAGATAAAACGCGCCATCCAGAGGTCATCACCAGCGTGCACCCCAACAGATGGACCAACTTGGAACTCCCACTGGCTTGGCCCAACTTCGGCATTCGTGCCATAAATAGGAATTCCAGCAAATAGACAACATCTGTAGGTAGTTACATTAATAGGTAGGTACGTGCTTGAGCTCTGAGCTGCACCCTAAGGGTCTACTCACACTTATTCAGGTCTGTTCAGCTTTTGTCCGTAGAAAACATCGATTTTGTATGGAATGCGTACGCATAAGTTTAGCTTTACGACCGCGTACGCATCATTCCTTATAAAATCGTTGTTTTTTTATGGACAAAAGCTGAACAGATCTGAATAAGTGTGAGTAGTCCCTTATTGTGTAACACACTTTCAATCACAATCTGAATCATTTTGAAGGAAATAGCTAATCCTTTGCTTCATATGTGCGAAATATTTGTCTCCTCAACAACGTAAATAACGCAATGAATGGTGTTGAACTGTCAAAATTAAAGTCATAGCTACTGTTATGTGTTACGCAATTAGGGCCATCGCACACTAGAGACACGACAGTTTTTAGACAATCTTGTTTCACATAGCAGTTTCACATAGGCGTGCAGTTGTTGTATGCATTAGACAGCTTTGACTATGAGACGTTTTGTTTCAAATGTGCGCGTTTAGTACTTTTTATTATATCATAGTCTGTCTTGAGACTGTCGGGACTATAGTCTGCTCTCAGACTTACCCCGCTGTTCAGAAACTACTTTGCCTATTTACGGGAAATTTGAAAGATATTATGTCAATGTGTTTATTCGTTTTGCCTATTAATGTTCATTTTTTTACCGCTTTTTAGGACTGACGGTGACTATCAAATGAGAGCGGTAAATTATACTTACCTACGGGTCAGAAAAAGCATATTTTTTGGAACAAATATAAATGTGAGACACATAGGATAGGTGACACTTTGGACTAGTATGTAAGTAGGATAGCTGTAACTATACCTGTCACAGAGTAGAAGGTAAACGTATACCTGTGGTGTGCGTTAATAATATCCCTGGCGAACATCTTATCAGCACCAACACCGCAGTAGTAATGGTCTGCTCTCCGGGGATAGCCGCCCTTGGGCCACCCCAAAGGCCTTGAATCAGAGACGTTCAGGAAAAATAGTTCTTGCTCAATACCGAACCACGGCTCGTCTTCCTTGCACTTCTTGTAAGCGTCTAGGCACTTTACACGATGGTTGGTTCCTGTGTAGGTAACAAAGGATGTTACTTTATACATCATAGTTTTTTTATAAACCGAGTTAGTAGATACGGGGAAACTGGAAAGTTGAGGTTTTTTTTGCATGAAAAGAACACAACCCACAATATTAACTAGGTATGTATATGATACCATACATACCTAGTTAATTATTATTTGCGTTTTGTTGTTGTTGATGTAATGGAACATGTTGAAGATCATTGTAGATATTGATTCAGGACGTTAACGCAATTTATTTCAGTATTTTAAATGAAAAAAATTAAGTGCTAGTTAATCTAGGTGGCTCAATGACCACTATTGCCATGCTGAAACGCGACAACTATCTATAGCTTCTATAGCTAGGCATGTTAGAGGTTACTTTAAATAATAATGCTAGAAAATGCAGTGTCTTAGGGCTTATTTTTATATTATATATTATTAATCCTCGGATAAAATTATCTGGCGTTGGAAAAATCAGCCCCTTATCGTTGTTTTAACTCACGTGTGGGTTCCATGTTCTTATCGTACGTGTCACACATGACGAGAAGGTGATTGCCGTGTCTGAAAGGGTTCCTGTATATCGCACGAGGTTTTAAAAATTGATCAGAATCGGGTATCTTTGCCTGTTGAGTACCGAAGCCATCGTAGGACAATATCGGAAGATCTGTTAAAGGTGATAGTCATGATTAACCGGTTGAATGTTGGTGTAATTAAAGAAAAAATTGAAAAGCCATTGTGTCTCGCGTGGATCCACGGTCCGAAAGCATAAACATACCCAGCCTATAACGTTCCCACTGCTGGGACACAGGCCTCCTCTCTGTGAGAGGGAATGGGCCGTAATCCACCACGCGGGCCCAGTGCGGGTTGGTAGATGTCACATGTCTTCGAATTTTTGGTCCCAGGACATGCCGGTTTCCTCACAATGTTTTCCTGCACCGTTTTTGAGAGCAATGGTGATGAAAATTACACAAAGTAAAGCGCCTGTCTGGGTTCGAACCGACGACCTACAACTCGTGAGTCGAGGCCGTTACCACTGCTCTCACATTCCGAAAACGGAGGGATTTTTAAACTTACCTATTTTACATAGCGCCAATCAACTAATAAATAGTGGGGCATTTAATCCAGCTAGGTACCTATTGAATTCAGATTTTAGATATAATATAGGTACAAAGTATGCAAGGTCAACAAAAAAAAATGTAGCTACGTAAGTAACTCAGTAGGTAGGTAGGTACTTAGTGGTTACACGAACCTACTGGGAGGAAATTAAAGTAAAATAATGTAGCCAGGCTACTTGCTAAATACGGTCAGCAGCGAAAGTCGATTAAATCGATCTAAATTGTCACAAAATGATTCGTTTTTTTAGCGTTTCAATTTTGCACGTCGACAAAGGACGCCTTCGGCACCCTAATTGCGTATCACAATGTTAATCATTTTGAAGGATATTGCTAATCCATTGCTTCATAATTTATGTTCGACAAATTTGCCAACAACGTACATAACGCAATGTATGTAATTGAACTGTCAAAATGAATCCATTGCTTTTGTTAGTGTGCTACGCAATTACCCAGCGCACGAATGATGATGAGAGTTTATTCAATTTTTATTTTTATTTAACATCTGTTCCGTTTTTCAATATTGCGCTCAATTAACTACGATTTAAGATCGACTTTCATTGTTGACTCTACGTTGGTGTAGGTAAGTACAAAAAAAGAACCTTTCATGTTTTCATCAAAACAGTTCACATTCCTCTTGGTTCGTAACCGGCATTCCATTTTGTACATATCTTCTAGGTTTCTAGGAAAATAGTCATAAGGCGGCAAATATTTGGCAGACTGGGAATGTGTCATATTCGATGTCATCTCTTCCATTAATTTATTATTCCAAGCTTCCATGTTGCGTGTAAACTTATCTGCAAGCGACCATTTGAAACGTAAGTAGGCACAAATCAAAACACGACAAAAAAAAAACATCACAAATGATTGAGTGTACTATGTGAGATCGACAAATGGATGTGCGAATAACACTTGTGCGACAAAACTGTACTGCGACTCACGATATAGTTCGAATGCACGCTTTGTGTCAAGTAAAAACCTTTCAAGTTTATCACTAAGCCCGACAAAGTGTTAATAACAACAAGAGGGTTCGGCAGACACGGAACCGGAACCCTAATTAGTTTAAATGATTGCTAACATGGTTATTATGCAAAGTGTCAACATACACATTACTCGTAGAACGGATACCATTATTTGCTATTAGTTATCGGTGCATGAATCATTTTGTAATGTGGCAGTGGCGTGCATTTCGTCGTATTAACTTGAACGAGTAGAGACCAATGACAATGTGCGAATAGTACGGGAGCCGAGTAGGCCGCCTGGCGACTGCCTACTGCCGCGCGTGTTTGTATGAAGATTTTGTTTTTTGTTAGGTATGATATTTTACTGAGTTTCCTAATTGTGGGACACACACACTAAAATATAATTGACAGGATTATGGTTATTTTTCGAGGTAGGCACTGCTTATATGCCTTTATGCAATGCACGCCACTGGTAATGTGTCTGTATCTACACACCAAAGCCGGGTGCCGGTTAGTTTAGTCCTGACAAATTAGTCAGCGCCTGACGTAAATTAAGAGCACAGTGGTGGCCCAGTGGTCACGGCCGCGAGTTGGGTCGTAGGTTCAAACCCAGTCAGGCGCTTTACTTTGTGTAAATTATATCATCACCACTGCTCTAAAAACGGTGAAGGAAAACGGCATGTCCTAGAACCAAAAATTCGAAGACATGTAACATCTACCAACCCGCACTGGGCACGCGTGGTGGATAACGGCCCGTGTCCCAGCAGTGGGAACATTATATGCTGAGTATGTATGACGTAAATTGACGGATTTTTAGTAGCCATGTTTTTAATCACGTCTAAACCTGTTTAATGAGTATCTTAATTTGACAGGACTAAACTAATATTTAACTTCTATCCTTTTTTTAATGAAATAGAAACAAAAAGATGCACCGAACTTAAATTTGTTTGTGAACAAGGGAATCGGCGCCAGTATTAGGATTTCATGGAAAGAAATCGGAAAAGTTTTCAGGAAAATTCTCAAATACGGGAAAAACTGAACGTCCTTTTTCCTTTCAAAGTTCATAGAAAAATCCTATTTTCTATGAACTTTTGATAGGTAGGTAGTTACCTATTTAGACAGGACAACGTCTCTTGGGTCAGCTAGTAAGAGCTATTTTTTTTTAATCCGAGTTTCTGAATTTACTTGGTGTAGAATATTTTTTTATGATACCAATAGAAACGAAACGACCAAAGTTTTGACCAATTTTGCATTGTTCGCATGATCTTTGAGACATTAGAAAGGTTGGCTGTAGATCTTTTCTTTCTCGCATGAGAAGTAACGTCGGATAATGTTCTGGGCATCACACAATGTGTGAAGAAAAGTTTGAATTTAAACCAGACAAAAATGTATTTAAGGCCAAATCTTCGATACCAGTCTACTTATAAGTTATTTATCATCCTCAGAGCTGTAATGAACGTCAGATAAAAAGTGGCAGACATGGCAGACGTGGCGGTAAATGGCAGACATGATTCAATTGGAATTTGGGCTTTGCCTTCGAGCTATGATATAATATACTTACCTACATACATATTACCCTTGTCTCACTTGGAGCGTACAGACGTGCTCGTTAGCAATATTTAATTCAATAATAGTGCCTGTAAATTTTGCAGAGTGAATAATGGACTCGAACTAATCAACTGTATTAAATGAATATGGATTACAACCCCTGGCCCGGTGCATTGAGCGCACCCCTCTGTCTCGCCATCGAAAATAAATATATAAGTACCTGCGCAAAACGCAGCCCCTCGACTCAGACACGCCTGATGCTGTATCGATCGTCCGAAATTCAATCAAACCGGACAATATTGCATGTCGGACCACGCACAGTAGAGGGTGAGAGAGGAGAAGGGTTGTGTAGTTTGAATGAATATTAAGTATAACTAGATACTTATTTCTCGAAAACACAATGGTTAACACTAAAAATAACGTGTCTTGTATGACATACACCCCTCTTTAACTTTATTTTATTTCTATTCTTGAAGGTGATCTAAGCAATATTAATTTGGTTAAGAATAGCACACAATTATAATAGTGTAATTTGTAATTGTGTGCTAAGTGTCTCGTGGTCGCAAGCGCGACTGCTGAGCGTGGGTTCGATTCCCAGGTCGGGCAAAGTGTTATTGGGTTTTGCCAGCCCGGAGTTCGGTAGTTGGTGATGTGACAACTATTTTCCGTAAATAACATTGAAAGTATCAACATTGTTTTTGTTCTGGGGTGTTCTCATTGTTTAAGACCTTCATTAAGTTATTGCTAAGAAATCTATCGTCGTAATATAAGTAATTGTAAGAACTCATGCAGCCTGTGATACAGGCATCTAACTTTGTAATACCTACATTATTTCTAAGATTTATACTGTACCTACTTATTTTTTTTTTTTGACTATATATTTATATCTAAGTAAGTAGGTACTTATTGTTATCACTTCAATAACATAGATATTATAAAAAAAACCCCGCGCCGCGCCGCGTCTGTCTAAAAGCTATCTCAAACCCCTATCTACCGAACAGATCTTCATACGGTTTTCATTTCACTAATGGATGGAGAGATACCTACAGACATACATGAAGCTACTCGAAACTGTGAAATTTTCCCAATCAACTTTGAACCTAATAATTAAGCGATAAAGTTGAAAATCTATTAAAGAAATTTGACAGATTATAGTACCATTGATGTGCGTATGTATGTTCCCGTGAAGTTCTATTGATCTGTACACCTACTAGCTAGCTACATTGCATGTTCGCAATTCGTCAATAACTCGCGATCCCCGTTGTATCAGGCTACACATTTCCAGTTTTAGCTGATCTCGCATTGTGCTCGTTTTGCGTACAATGAGAAGTCAGCTTATACTAGAAATTATAGCTAAATACGAGTACCTATGTCGTCGTGTGTACAAAATGCCTAAAACAACTAGATAAAATGAAATACCCTTAGGCGTTTTAGGAATGAAATCCAAAGTGCGATCTTTGTAACGCAAATGCTCTCCAGAACCATCCACCCAGACATATGTCGCCAGAATCTTGTCTTCAGGCAGTGGGAGGTCCATGTACTTTTCAATCGGATTGTCAATTCGATCCCCTCGTACAGTGTTTCCACCCTTTATGAAGTCATCTGTTAACATGTCAATGTGTTCAGCATTAATTATTTATTATTACTAATAGGTAGGGGACTTGTGGCTAAGTAATAACAGCCGCACGGGTCGATCGATCAGGTTAACCTACGCTCACCGCGATAGGACCGTGGATGGGTGACCATCTTTACATACCAAGACCCCTCCGTAGCTCGGAAAGCACGTTAAGCCGTTGGTGTCCCGGCTGTCATTCGTGGATCTTTGACAGTCGTTACGGGTCTTCAGAAGCCCAAATGTCTCACAACCAGTCTTACCAAGGGGTATCGTTTTACGCCGTAACTGGGTTGTGGAGGTCAGATAGGCAGTCGCTCGATGTAAAATACTGGTATTCAGCTGCATCCGGTTAGACTGAAAGCCGACCCCAACATAGTTTGGAAAAGGCTAGGCAGATGATGAGGTAGGTTGGCTACTTAGTTTTCGTTCCCCAGCATTTTGTAAAGGAAAATCAAGTTTAAGTATTAGTAATTTAGGTACATATTTCACTTAGGTTTTATCGGCACTTTTAAAAGTTTAAAGTAAGTCCGTCTTTCAAATGAATCGAAGATTTAGTAGGAATCAAGGATTGTTCAGTGAAAAGGCATTTGGATGGTAGATACTTACCTAAAGTCAATCAGCACCCTAATTGCGTAACATACAATCAATCTCAATCTGAATCATTTTGAAGTATATTGCTAAGTAGGTATTGTTTGTCACCGAGATGAGACTGCGACTAGATTTTGATCGTTTTAAATTACGAGAATTGGCCTGCTGACTGTGAACGTTCTTAAATTTAGCAGAATTGCCCCTCTGATAGATACTAAGCACTTATTAAAAAAAAAACCTAAAATTCATTTCATTCAGTCGCTGACAAATACCGCACGGCTTCAACTGCTCCGTCCAGAAGCCGAGGGGGAGCTCGAGGGAGTTATTTTAGAAAATTATCACTCTAAAGGGATTAAAAGGGGTGAAAGTATGGGGATGGAAGTTCGTGATTATTGCCGATAGAAAATCCCGTCTGGCACACGGCTATAAAGTAGGTAGATGGTGCTAGGTCGGTACTAACCGCGTCGGTGGTCCTCAACAACACAAGTTGACAGCATTCTTAATTACGATTGTAGCAGCAGCCACAAACCACAATGTTTAGCAAAAATGTATTCTGAGGTCCTTTCCAAATATTGTAGGTAGCTAGGTAGGTATATATTTGATTATCACGCACATTTACTTTGATTTGTGTTAGAATAAAGATACATCGCAAAATTATTTTGGTGAATCTAACAAGATTTTAATCATAGCAAATAGTATCTACATTCAACTTCAACTCTTCATTAGTAGCTTTGTGGAACGGTCACCATGATTTTTACAATACAAAAAAAATCATGACAAACGAGCAAACATAAACATGTCAATTTGACTTGATTTTGAGTGACAACGATCTTAACACATTCTACGCACATGACATTATCGTTATATTACCTTCAACATGTTTACGAAGTTTAATATCAACTATTGATTTTAATATAGACCTATTTATTTATTTTTTAAGACAGCATTTAAGTAAATTACCGTCAGGGAAATTAATCGCTTGGGTACCTGTCCCACCTCGCGATTAAGGTGAAGCTGGTACAGCTCGCTGGTAAGTATACGTGTGTATAGCTACACTATGTACCAACCGTGAGACGCCTGCCCGCCAAGCTAGCGTCGCAGAGCGAGTACTCTCTTTGAAAGCTCCTACGTATAGATACTCGCCGGGATTCAAATTCAAATTCAAAATAATTTATTGTGGATCATAGGTTCATAAGATGGTGTGTTAGTTACAGGTAAGTCTGCTATGTCCCGCCATTGAGGCATACAAAATTCACATAATAAGTAGGTAATGTAATTAAAATGTAATACAGGTTGTCATGCAATATAATATTAAGATTAAATTAGTATAATATTTATGTCAAATTACAAATTAGTCATGATTAATATTTATGTCAAATTACAATTTAGTCATGTTACAAAAATAGGATGATTCAATGTATTGTCATTTAGAAATTCTCTTATAGAGTAATAACATTTACTTATCAATAATTCGTGTAGTTTTTTTTTAAAGGCATTTATATCGCTCATATTTCTAAGAAAAGGTGGCAGATTATTAAAGATACGTGGGCCCATACAAAATATGCTCTGGTGCAAAAGCTTTGTTTTACTGGCTACGGTGCGCAGCTTGTCTTTATGCCTGGCCCTAGTGCAAAATTCAAATAAGTTTGGATTTGATTTTATAAACATTACAGTTTCATATATGTATACACTAGGGAGAGTTAATATTTTTAAATTTATAAAATGTGGTCTGCATGAATCCACTTGGTGTATGTTGCACATCGATCGCACACACCGTTTTTGAGCTCTAAAAGCACGCTCTTTTTCCACAGAGTTGCCCCAAAATATGATGCCGTAGCGTATGATTGAGGCAACATATCCATGATAGGCAGTTAGTAGTGCAGACTGACTGACAGTGTTTCTTAATCTGTATAGAGCATAAGAGCTCTGACTAAGTCTTTTGCAAACTTGCTCTATATGTGGCTTCCAATTTACTTTGCTATCAATATAGAGACCCAGAAATTTGGTTACATCGATTTCTTCTATGTTGGTTTGAGAGTACCATATATTTAAATTGGTATTAGGTTGTATTCGCTGTTTAAAATTCATGATTTTTGTTTTTTTTAAGTTTATTCTTAGGTCATTTTCATCAAGCCATTTTATAATTGTTGTTAGGGTGCTATTTATGTCAAGTTTTAACTTACTTCTATTATTACCGGTAAACAATATAGTACTATCGTCAGCAAATAAGGTCATATGGTGCATTGTAACTGTCGACATGTCATTTATATAAATTAGAAAAAATGGAGGGCCTAGAATGCTGCCCTGAGGGACACCGGAAAGGATATTTCTAACCTCAGAAACAACCGTTTCTTCAGTTCTGGTAGCTAGGGAGATTCTTTTTAATTCTACCATCTGTTTTCTGTCACTGAGATAGGATTCAATTAATTTGTATACGTTACCTCTTACACCAAATGCATATAATTTATTCAAGAGTATTTTATGGCTGACTCGGTCAAATGCTTTTGACATGTCCATGTACAGCGCTATAGCTGAGGACCTAGTATCCATATTTAGAAGGACTTTGTGTAGAAAGTTATACATTGCTATATTAACAGATTTATTTTTCCTAAAACCATATTGACATGGGGTAAATATGTTATTACTTTCGAAGAATGGGTAGAGGCAATTATATATGTTTTTTTCGAATATTTTAGAGAAAATTGTTATTAAAGCAATTGGCCTGCAGTTACTGATGCATGATTTGTCATCTTTTTTATGTACTGGTTTTACTACTGACAATTTTAATTTATCTGGAAAAATACCATGTTCTATGCACAAGTTGGTAATATAACTTAAAGGAGCAGCAATTAAAGTTGCTACATCCTTAACGATCTTTGTAGTAATACCGTCATAGCCTGTGCTATTCGTATTCCGCAGAGAAGATATAATTTTAAGAATGTCTGGTGGAATTGTTGGGGGCATAAATATTGATTTAGGGTTAAATGTCAAGTTAGAAGAATATGATTGTGTTGAGTCAGAAAGTAAATTATGATTAGTATTTTTAACAATGTCAGCAAAATAGTCATTAAAAGTATTTGCCATAGTCTTAGGATCAGTAAGTACCTCGTCATTGATTATTAGTTTCTCAATGCTCTCATTAGGATAATTATATTTAGCGTCATTAATTACTTTCCAGGTTGCTTTGGATTTATTAACAGCCGTATTTATAAAATAATTATTCTGGGATATGTTTGTTAGCGAAATGATTGTTTTGTATTTCTTTGCATAAGCTTTAAACTTCATTTTATTGTCAAATCAACTACAGAACAGCTAAAAGAGGTTAGAGGAGGAGACTTCTTTTATCTGCTCTGTGTCTACGGTGAGATTTTTACAGAATCGATCGGCTGCTGAGCGATTCTGTAAAAATCTCACCGTGAAAAGTTAGGTGAAGTGAGCTTAGAGTGAGCTGTCAATCCCTAGGATTAGTTGGAATGACAACTCACTCCACGCTCACTTCACCTAAGTTTTCACGGTGAGATGGTTACAGAATTGCACTGGTCACTTCAAGCTCACCTCACCTAAGTTATCAAGGTGGGTTTTTACAGAATAGACCAGCTAGTGCCTGCATGCAGCAAGATGGAGGCCATATTGAACATTTATTGCAAGCATTAGCATTATGACGTGGTCACTACGAATAATGCCGTTGATGCTGGTGTGCCGTGCGCCGTGCTATGAGGTCTGCAGTCCTGCAACAGGAAGTCCCAGGTGGTCAACAGCTTCACCACTATGGCAACAGTAGATATTAAGGGGCCGAGGAGGGTCTTACAACAGTCCCTAAAGCCCCCACGACTAGCAAATGGGCACGCTCAGCAGTATCATGTGATGTATTTGTAAAATTGTCGTACAGTCCTTCACGGTTATTTTTCTTCTGACAGCAGCAACCTTATCATGACGAGAATAAAGATCACAATGATTTTGACAATGGCAGCAACCCAACAGCAACCTTATTAGCATGACAATAAAGATCTACCTTGAACCTTAATGCTTTAGCGATAAAGTTGACAATCTGTTAAAGAAATTTGACAGGTTTTAGTAGCTTGATGTGCTGGCGTGTGTACAAACGATTGTAGGTCCTGTGTGTAAGTAGGTAAAAGAGATGCATGTTATAATGATAGTTGATCCCACAGAGCAGATAAAAGAAGTCTCCTCCACTAACCTCTTTTAGCTGTTCTGTAGTTGATTTGACAATAAAATGAAGTTTAAAGCTTATGCAAAGAAATACAAAACAATCATTTCGCTAACAAACATATCCCAGAATAATTATTTTATAAATACGGCTGTTAATAAATCCAAAGCAACCTGGAAAGTAATTAATGACGCTAAATATAATTATCCTAATGAGAGCATTGAGAAACTAATAATCTACTCGCTACTCGTTTCCTTGTTGTGCCTTAGCTTAGCTTTTAGCAGATTAACACAATACAGTTCGTTCACAGTTATTTTACCTCTGATTTTGCATCACTAGCCAAATCACAGTGATCTTTATTGTCATGCTAATAAGGTTGCTGTTGGGTTGCTGCCATTGTCAAAATCATTGTGATCTTTATTCTCGTCATGATAAGGTTGCTGCTGTCAGAAGAAAAATAACCGTGAAGGACTGTACGACAATTTTACAAATACATCACATGATACTGCTGAGCGTGCCCATTTGCTAGTCGTGGGGGCTTTAGGGACTGTTGTAAGACCCTCCTCGGCCCCTTAATATCTACTGTTGCCATAGTGGTGAAGCTGTTGACCACCTGGGACTTCCTGTTGCAGGACTGCAGACCTCATAGCACGGCGCACGGCACACCAGCATCAACGGCATTATTCGTAGTGACCACGTCATAATGCTAATGCTTGCAATAAATGTTCAATATGGCCTCCATCTTGCTGCATGCAGGCACTAGCTGGTCTATTCTGTAAAAACCCACCTTCATAACTTAGGTGAGGTGAGCTTGAAGTGACCAGTGCAATTCTGTAACCATCTCACCGTGAAAACTTAGGTGAAGTGAGCGTGGAGTGAGTTGTCATTCCAACTAATCCTAGGGATTGACAGCTCACTCTAAGCTCACTTCACCTAACTTTTCACGGTGAGATTTTTACAGAATCGCTCAGCAGCCGATCGATTCTGTAAAAATCTCACCGTGAAAAGTCAGGCGTAAGCTTAGAGTGAGCTGTCAATAGTGTCAATGCTAGGGGCATTAGTAGGAATGACAGCTCACTCCACGCTCACTTCGTGTACGTTACTCCAGCAGGAAAGTGGCTCCTAGAGTGAAATGAGTGGAATGTATAATTAGTGCGTAATCTGCTGTGAATGTGCACTACATAAAAGAAATTGTGCGCTTTGTCGTTTTGGAAAAAAAACGGAAAAAACGATTCCTGCTGGAGTAACGTTGTTCCAGCAGGAAAATTCTAAACGAATGATCGGAGAGAGAAATATTGTGTATGGGCAGAGAGCTTATATTTGTGTAAAAATGTGCGCCGAAAATAAAATTTGTGCGCCTTCAGGTTTTCGAGATATTTTATTTTTTATTTTGTTTCGGCTCGTGAGTAAAGTTAAGAAGGTCATCGATATGTATGAATCCGTCGCTTTTTTGTAGTCAATCGAATTTGGTCGGATAACCAGCCGTTGTTTACATGTTTGGTTTTTTGTTTATACATACACATCTTCTTAATGCGAAACATTCTAAGCTGAATATTTTCACTATATATATTTTTAACTAAACGCACTAATTTTTGGTTTACACTCACACATCTTGGGTTGAGCCGGTTTCTTGTATTTTGCCGTCAAAGTTATGACACTGTCGTTTTGAGTTTTAGCAATATTATTCAATAACGCATGTAATTTTAGTTGAGTTATATTGTTATTGTTATTTTTTCTTAAGTCATAAGTACTTGTATTTTGAATGTTGTTTGCTTTAAATCATTTTTTTTTATCATATGGAACGATTTCAAACACAATGTAAATTGTTTGTGAAGAAATAAATAAATAAAAATAAATATTAGATATTCCATTTTGATATAATTATAATATTAGAATATTGTTTGTTGGGTAACCGTCACATTTAAGAAGCTTGGGACCAACGTAGAAGTACGTAATTTGACTAGATATTGTGTTTACAAAAAACAACAGTCTTAACTTGTAAAACAAAACACTTAAATGTTATTACTATAAATGATTAAGTAATATTTGATTATACTTGTAGTATATCTTAGATTTTATGGTGCTATTTTAATATAATAGGTGGTTTCAAATGATTGGCACAATACTGTCGGTTGATGTTGATATACTTTTTGATGTCTAAGAATTAAGAATCAACTGTTATTAAATTGATTAATTACGTTATAATGTTTTAAAACGGTTTCACTACATAAGATTTGTTTATTATTACCTGTGTTAGAAGATATTAAGCCAAAATATATGATGATCTGTGATTGGTTCAAAATGGCGGTAGATGTTTTTACGTAAAAGACGTTGGTAGTGTATAAAAAGGATTGTAACGACGTTATCATAGCAAGTTGCTTGGTAGATGTTCAGTTTGTTAGTTCTAGTGCCGTTGTTATGTGGAATAGATCGACCAGATGTTACGTAAGTTATGTAATTTGATGATATTATACCCTAATTATTGCTTATGACTATGTTGTTGTGTAAGTTATGTTATGGTCAATATTCCTAGCTATTATTATAATGTAGCTATTATTATAATGTAGCTATTATTATAATGTAGCTATTATTTTGAGTTCTCTTGGACCGTTGTCCAAGAGATAGAATTAATTGTTTTTAAAGATAACAATAATTTATGACAACGTAAGAAAGATATTGATAGAATACTTTTATACTGTTTCCACGGAGTTTCTTGTCCTTCTTCTTCGTGATGACCTAGATTTACGAACGGACGACTAGTTTTCTGATTAATTACTGACAAGCCTAAATTTCAATAAATGTTTAGCCTTGTCTGTCTGTGCTTTACTTCATAAAACCCTTTCTCTACAAACCATATTCAATAATAACCTTCATACACAGTAAATAACTAACTAGTAACCATTCTGATATTCAAAGCTTGTTATTTGGGTAATATATAGGTACATGTACTTCTAGTATTTATACTAAAAAAAATCTAACACATGCATGTACACTTTTGAAACATTTTATGGTTATTATAAGCGTCAAGAAGGACCGAATACAGTTTTCAGCGAGCTTACACGTTTTCTCATTTAGGCACTGTGATATTTCTTCGGGTTTTCAAAAAAGCGCGGATACTTGAATATTAAAAATATTTTCTTAAATCTAATTCTGTCACAAATACGCACAAATAAAGAGCTACTCGTGTATCTTTATTCTACATGCGCACATACAATGGTTTTAGAGATTCACGATTCTGCAAAACGTTACTCCAGCAGGAAATGCAATATCTCGAAAACCTGAAGACACACAAATTATATTTTCGGTGCACATTTTTGCACAAATATAAGCTGTCTGCCCATACACAATATTTCTCTCTCCGATCATTCGTTTAGAATTTTCCTGCTGGAACAACGTTACTCCAGCAGGAATCGTTTTTTCCGTTTTTTTCCAAAACGACAAAGCGCACAATTTTTTTATGTGGTGCACATTCACAGCAGATTACGCACTAATTATACATTCCACTCATTTCACTCTAGGATCCATTTAATGCAACAGATTGAAACACGGCTCTGTTCAAGCTCACTTCACGTTTGTGGGAGACTAGCTAGGCGTAGGTAAGGCCTGTTTTTCAGGACACTAGATCTCCATCCCCTCAGAAGCAAGTTAAGGATCATGAACTCGTACACAAATGCGGTAAGTTATAAAAGCAGAAAAAAGACAGATTACCACGGTTAGTTATTCTAGGGTTAGTATCTGTGTACGAGTGCGTGTCTTTGCAAACGAAATTACCGACCAACGGTTAGGGAAGGCAGGGACAGGTGGATGCACAGACGAGTTATCGGTAGATAAAATACGAACGGTTACGAAAATAAATAAACACATATTTTCAATAAATATGAAGTCTTTAATCAGAAATATAAATCATAATTTATATCAATACAGTTGATATTACAGTAGAAAACCTTACACTTATTAAGTACTTACCATAGGTACAATCGATCATCATAATTTTATTATTAGGTCGCAACCGCGCAGCACTTTCAAAAATATGTACCTAGTGTACGAAATACATTTTCGTATGTATACTTAAGTATTACAAATCGGAACTAATGACTAACTATCCCTACAAATTAGTGGAATAAGATAAAAAACCAGTTAAAAGACCCAGTCACAAAAATGTTATGATTTATCGATGAGAAAAGGAGAATGAAGAGGATTAAGTACGAGTATATTATTATATTATAGTGATACAAATACTGGATTCGGAGGTAACTCCGAATGTACAAATACCTTTTGACACTGATTAAATATGCATTATATAAGTTGGGGTACACACGGCTACACATCGAGCTATACATAACCAGTATAAACTGACACAATGCGAGGTTAGCTAAAACTGGAAATGTATAGCTTTATGTGTCGCCGTGTGTAACCTACACGTAAAAATGTTCGGACGTACCTTAATCCAAACTGGCAAACACTGATTATATAAGTTGGGGTACGTAGTCATACAGATAAATATACATTAAACATTAGACCGGTAGGTAGGTACGCACAGTTCACACTTCAAATCTGTTTCACAAAAAAATCTACTTCTAAACTGCCGTCTAAACACAAAATGAGTAGTTGATATCACAATCAGGCCCAGAGAGTTCCATTTTAAGTTATAAACCCGTATTTTCGTCCAAGATTCTTGGCCCAATTTTGAGAGGTTTTCGAATTTTTTTAATAAATTCTCAGTCTTTTTCTTTCATAAGAGCTGTGCTCTTATCTATGCAGCACCTACCTCTCCCAATTGAGAGACAGTTCTATGACAAAACACGACTTAAAGTTTTAAGTTGCTATGCCATGACACCTTATTGTCCATTTCTGTTCATAGCATGGCGGTACTGCCCGTTAGGTCGAGCATGGTACGCACCACTACCAGCAGGGCGAGACGGGAGCTCACGACGTGGAGGATGTGCTGGCACCATTGGTGGTTCAAAGTGCCCTTGCGTATTGACACGGAGTGTATTAAAAGGGCTCGGTACTGGCACAAAGTTGGCATTCCCAGGTGTTATAAGATTGTACACTGGAGGTGGGTACATCGTATAATAGTTGCCCATTGCTGGTGGGTATGCGTGATTGTAGATGATCTTAGGAGGTGCGTGTATCGGATGGAAGTTCGCAGATGCGTAAACAGGTTCATGCTGGCACGTCGCCGGTGCGTGTATTGGCTCAAATTCGCAGGTAGCAGGTTGAATGTTACATACGTGCATCGGTGGAATGTTGTTATTCGCTGGTGTGTTCATCAGTGAAATGTTAGTCTTCGCTGGTGCGTGTATGCCTCCAGGATCAGAACGTTGTTGCTCTTTTCGTGTGGCTGACGGCGGCATGGGTATGGCGCTTGAATTGATTCTTGCAATGAAATCATTGAGCTCCGGAGAAATGTATCCACCACAGAGTTCAGTAACTTCTTCTATAATTACATGCAGGATTTCCATGATAGCCGCATCAGCAACTACAGGTTTCCCTTCAATGGCATTAGCTATCTGTTCGAAGAGTTGTCTGACATCTATATTCATCACGCACTGAGTTGGTGGTACATAGTTAAAATTAGGGAGCAGTCTAACTATATGGGTTTTTAAACGTTGTTTATTAGGATCGTCGGTGATACTCACAACGTGTTGCAATTTTGATATCGGCATCCTTTCCGCCCGTGGAGCATCTGCCAAACCGTTTACCATATGTAAAACTGCATTTTTTATTTCTTCTCGAGATCTTGTCGGTATTTTTGTTTCCATTTTATCGAAATCAAGATTATTCAGACCTTGTAATATATATAACTTTTCTTTTCTGGACCAGCCATCCATTGCACTTGCCATATCTGATATTTATAAAGCTCGACTTACGAACGAAGAGCCACACACGAACACACGATTACTGGTATAATACAAAATATTATCAAATGAATTGCGCGATGGGCACCGCTGCCCGCGTACACAGAGCCCCGCGTAAATGTAAAGTAATCGATACAATACACCCTGTGTTGCCAGATCAAACACGTTCAAACTCCCTACTATAGGTTCTCGTGTCAGACACAAAAATAAGCGAAAATCTCTCAGAAAATAATTACCTACCACTCTTTGATATAGCAAAAACTCGTCAATTTACTGTGGCAATTTTACCCTGATTTTAAAATAAGTATACCATGAATATGATGAAAAATCGCCTAATCAGGCACCATCACCTGTCAAACCTTGTTTTCAATGACGCTTGGAAGAAAAAAGGTCTGTTATAAAATATTATTAACGTATAAAACAATAATGTAGTCCCGCTAGCTACGGCGTCGCTGTCAGCGAACAAAAATGGCAGACCTTATCACCGGTTAAGATAGGACTTATTCCAAGTATCGGCTAAGCATATCTTCAAAAATTCTAATCAGAAACTAGGTTTAGGTACGCTAAAGATAGGTTTGCGCTCTGTCTACTCAACTCTAGCATAATCATCATCTGTTTCACACATTAAAACAATTATATGTTTTCCGTTACTGGTCAAAAGATCCAACACTTCGCTTAGGTTTGAACATCTTTGCAAATGTCTGGGACGAGCATAAGGATACAGCTGGGCCGTTGGTCAAAATCGGAACTTTGTTTTTTCATTACCAAAACAATTTCACGAATGTTTACCCACAGTGCCCCCATGTCAACGTCATTCGAGCGCCAAAAGATCCTTGTGGTATTGTATGTGACTTGACGTGGACCTAACAACTGTTAAAGTCTGTCTGCGCGCGGCCAAAATCGGAACTAACCTTTATAAAAAAAAAAAATATAAAATAAAATTTATTTAGGTCCTTTTACAAAGTGATACATTTACAAACTTAGAAATACTTAGAAGTACCAATTTCTTAACAGATTGGCTTAAATACTAATATAAAAGCTAGTTTAATTTATACGTTTTTAATGAGAGGTGCATTGGTACTGACATTATAACTTGTGGCGACCTTCCTGAGCTAGGTTAATAAAAACCTGTGTTTCAGGCCATCCCCATAATACGCGATCAGCTGATTATTTGTCCATATATAGTTTTTTTTTTTTAATACTAATATCCTACTTATAAATACAAATAAAAATTACCAATTTAATAACTACATCATTCCTACTTCTAGAAGTCTTTCTGTGTCTGTGTAATCAAGTTTACCCAAATATTCGCGTATCTTCAGACTACAGTGTTTGTAACTGGCACTATAAATATTAAGTATTCCATTGAGCTTATTATATAAATCGGGTCCTAAATAGACATAGAATCGGTTTACAAAGGCATGCCTAGTTTGAGGCTTTATGCACATTGCACACCAAATCCTTCCTTCTCTTGTCAGAAGGTACTGGCTTGAAAGCGAGTTCAACGTTCTGCTGTAATGTAATGTGCAGTATAAATAATTGGCGTACTGTTAGCACCTCACATGCAATGTAAAGAAAACCTTTAGAATTGCTCTTTGAGCACGTTCTAGAGGGAGTAAAATAGACTTTGCAGCACCGCCCCATGAAGTTATCCAGTATATAAGTACAGATTGGCACAAAGCTAAATACACCTGTTTAATTAATTTAAAGTCAGCAATGTGGCGTAAATTTTTAAAGATTTTAAAGATGTATATGACTCGAGTACATTGCAAATCAATGTGTTTACGGAAATTTAAATTTGTGTCAATTGTGACACCTAAATATTTCATGTGATTGGCTTTAGCTAAAGTAGGACATGAATAAGCAGCGTCAGCGTCTGTCGTACAGTTACGAGGATAAATGGTAAAGTTAGTAAGCGATATATTAGTGTTTCTCATTCTAAATAGAATATACTTGGTTTTATCTGCATTTAATGTTGGTAGATTCAGACGAAGCCAATTTGATACAATGTTAAAGCCACTCTGAGCATATTTAGAGACCTCCTCTCGTGATTTAGCCGAGAACAATAGGGCTGTGTCATCTGCATATGACATTATGATACCATCTGCTAATTTCAAGTTGCACAGTTCATTTATGTAAATTTAAAACAAAGTTGGTCCCAAAATACTTCCTTGTGGAATGCCGTAGCAGCTGTTTTTAAGTTCTGAACTTTTATACTGACCGAGTTTTACACACTGGTGACGATTTGTAAGGTAATCAGAAAAAAGTAGGAGTTGTGTTCCTCTAATACAAAGTTTTTCAAGCTTGTGTAATAGTTTTGAGCAAGAAATAGTGTCGAAAGCCTTGGCAAGATCCAGGAAAATTCCCATGCAATGCAAGCCATTATCCAGATTTCTAGTAATATGATTTGTCAATTTGTGTACTGCTTGGCAGGTTGATCTTTTTGGTCTGAAACCAAATTGACTATCTGAAAGTAATTTGTTGTCCTCAAGATATTTTACTAACCTATTATTTATAATTCTAGAATTTTCGAGAGGCCGTCACTTAAACGTCGAATATCGAAACGCGCACAAAATTGTCGACGAGCAATGGTACACGAATCGTTGCTCTTAAAGTACGCTTCTACTGCGAACGCGCGTTGCTCACTGGTCCACTGTGACATCGTGACTAAACAATCCGCACGAATGCCGCGTCGAACGCTGCCCCTCCCCCGTTCCCTCGTGTAACGGTTTTAAAAATATTTAAATTTTAAGTTGTAAAACTGCCACGGTCCACCCATAATCTATAGAATTTATGTAGTTTTCCTCTGCGAACTTGCGCGCCGGGCAACAAGCATCACCAGTTTTGTGGTCACTTTTGTGCTTGAAGTGATTGCACGTCGCACATTTGTGGGGAGCGTTTTTCTTGCTGCAGTCTTTAAAGGAATGACCAGTCTCTCCGCAGTGGTTACAAGTTGAGCTAGTTTCTCGGCAATATTTGGCTGCATGTCCGAATTGCTGACAATTGAAGCACCTGGTGACTATCGTGAAATCTCTCACGGGGCAGGACGTCCAATTGATGAAAATTCGCCCTTGGTCAATTAGAATTCTCCTGATATTAGCTGGTAATTCTAGAATATAATTACAGGTGCTCAGATTTTTCTTACCTACCTGATTTATGGCTTAATTTCATTGCAGCTAAGAGGGGTTGTGTTCGGCAGCTTCTCAGAGAGGTTTTGTTCGAAAATACACTCAAATACTTCCTGTTCAGTTAGGGCTGCGGGGACACCAATCACTGCAACTCTTGGACGGCTCTATGTTGGTTCTTCAACGGTAAGGCCTGATGAAACTAGTTTCTCCGACTTCCGCAATTTTTCTATGTCTTCTCTCTTGTCTGTGCTGATGATGACCCCTCCGTTTCTCACTTTACGAACGCTACGAACATGAAGTTTCAATTCCTCGGGAAAGATGATTTCCTGGACGAGAGACTTCGTGTCGTCGCTGGTTTTAGACTTATCGCTATGGTAAATAGCAATGGAGCTTAAATTTGCAGGGCGAATGTAATTGTCGGTGCCCTTCTTGACCATATCCGCGAAGGAAGTGGTTTCTGTGGGCATCATTTTACTTTCTACGACTTCTTTGAATTGCCGAAGTGAATTCGCAACGCCCTGCTTCTCTTTTAGGTGTTCAATAGTGGTGTACGCCTGAGTAGTTTTATGAGGCAAGGACTGATACAGGACAGCCATCTGTGAAGTCCCACTAGTCACTTTACGGCATAAATTGGTCACACGGAGCTTCTGGTCAGCGTTCATTTTGCCCTCCGTTACTATATTGCATACTTCGCTCAAGATGGATTCTATTGTGCTCATCCATTTCTGAACTTCCGATGTAGGTATAACCTCAGCGGGTAATACATATTCCGTGGGTGCTGGTGGAGTTGGGGCTATGGGCTTGTCTTGTTCATTTGGTGACGGTGGAGGACTTCGCTGCAGCAGTTGGCTACGGACAAATGGGCTAGATCCTGAGCTAGCCATATCCACCACAGTAACAGTAGTATATAGTCTATATATTTAGTTAATTGCAGGCAATGAAAGCGTAGGTCAGTGTTTTTATCAACTCGCGGCACACTTTAGTTTTAATGCTTACACTGCATATGTAATTCCAATCACGAAGTAGTGGTAATTATTTAATTATAACGCATTATAAGCAAAACAAAACGCACGTCCGCTCAGACAAGCGAACGATCGCGCTGTCGTTTGCCGCCATTTTGACGTTTATTTCAGATGTTCACAAGGAATTCGTTTCCAAAGTAAATAATCGCCATCATTATGCCGAAAGTGACTTAGAGTGCTAGCGGGCATATTATCTTAAAGTTCAAACGTGCTTGTGAAGAAGAACGAGATAAAAACGAGCCTGCAGTACCGTTTTCCAAAGTTAGAAGTCGCATTGCTTATTTGAGAGGTAATTTGAGGGCTGCTATAACAATAAAATTCTTCTATATAGGTATTCGTACCAGCGGAGCCTAACGGTTTTGGTTTTTGGCTCAATGTATGTCTACATGTAGAAAAAATGGAAGACAAATATTTCGAATCAGACAGGCTACTGGATATGGACGTGGACAAATTTATATTTAACGTTAGATACTGGTGACACATCCGAATCCATACTAGTTCACCCACTGATGGATGGACTAGTAGTATGGATTCTGATGAAGTTGTTCGAATGGAAGGGGTTAACCTACTGCAGGACCATTGTTATATCTAAATAAATTAAATCTACAACTAAGTAGGTGTTCAATAAAAGATTTGCAAGGTTTTCATAATGTTTTTTTTTAATACTAAGTATGCTAATGGAAATAACCTAGTAGGTACATTAATTTACCTAGATAGTCCATTTCTAAAATTACTTTAAGTTCGAGTAATGAAAAATCATTTTTAATTAAATGAAGGGAAAATATTAGTTAGGCTGGTAACATTAAGTTCCCCACCAGTCGCGCGCAGACTTATTAGCTTGCGCCTTGCGTTGCGCGCCGCGCAGTTTAGTTCCGACTTTTGCCTCCTGTCAAAAGATCAATGCAGCTTGTATGATATTGTACAATACGCTATTGCCTGGTTATTGGCGCCATCTATGTTGCCATTATGAGAACTATGCTGACCAATGCACTAGCGCTCTACATTGCTACTGTTGCGAGTTGCAAATTCTGCCTTCTGTAGATAGATGGCGTTGCAAAATATGTGCTAAATGAAATTTCGGAAGTTTAATATTTGTTTGGCAAGATGCGTGGTGACAATTTTAAGATCATTATTTTTGCCTGATGGACGTGGAAGTGATGATAGGAACTGTCGCTTTAAGATATCTGCAAATCCAGAGCCCCGAGAACGTAGGGGCGTTATAATACTCAGAGACAAACCTCACATAACCACCATGACCTGGGGGCCTAAAAAGGCCACTTTAAGCAATACCTCTAAAAGCTATTCATTTCCTGAATTCCCAGCAGATCATTAGCAATTCCTCTAATTTTAGTTAAATGGTTACACATGCCTACCTACTATTTTAATAACCTACAATTCATTTCATATCAATCATATATTTTGGTGTAAACATTGGTGGACCATTTTACGAATTTCCATACAAAACTGTCAAACACAGATCATAATATATTATGAATTGTCAGTTTGTGACCATTTTACGATTTTTAATATGATTCATATTGTTTTGTTATCCTATTTATGATTCCGCCAAAGTGACCTTTTTAGGCCCCTAGTGCAAATAAATATATTTTCTTTACATATCTTATGTGCCTGTAAATATCCTTTCAATCGAAACACAGTAGTGCTACTTAACGACTGACATAGGTCAACACGTTTACAAAAAGATCTCTAGGTACTTATGAAAGCTATACAGTACTACTAACATTCGTCATAAATGACTCTACAATATCTTCGATAAAACGAGTAGGTACATTTCATATGGTGTGGACTTATTTTTGTCATGGGAATTTTACGACGTTTTCCTTCTGGCGTAGGAGTAGGTAGATACCTTTTTTTTTTTATTTGTCGCTGAGAAATGCTTTATGCATGCCCGCCTCGCGGGGGACGAGACGGGGTATGTGGGACTCCCTGTCGGAATGACAGTATACCCACTAAAACTCAGCGGTGTTCCCTCATTCGCCGTGATGGGAGGGCCACGGGAATAGGCATAGCCTTTACCTCCATAGCCCTCCCGGCGCATGCCCGCCTAGATGATATGGCGGGCCCCGCATGCCCCCCACATTGGGGGGCTACGGGAATGGCCGGGAGCACCTAGCCATTCCCGTCCAACACTGGTGGAGGCCTGTGCAATGCAGGCAACGGTGCCCCCGCACCCGCTGCCTGCTGGCCCCCACACCCGCCTAATTGGCAGGCCCCGCATGCCCCCCAGGATGGGGGGGCTACGGCCGCAGAGGATAGGGAGAGCGGCAACGACACACCGACACTCCTCTTCCCCTGCGGCCCCACCGCGTCCGCCCTCGAACGGTGGCGGCCCCGTCAAGGCCGCGGAAGGTAGGGAGAGCGGCAACGTAACACCGACACTCCTCTCCCGCCGCGGCCTCTAATCCTCAGCCGCAATGTCTCCCACACGGGGGACATCGCGGCCCGCCTCAGGTAGGCTGCGATGTCGCCCAAGCGGCACCGCAACCTACCCGCCGGCCGCTACGTCGTCGGCTTTTCCGCACAGCCTAGACGAGCGGCCGCTCCTCGGGTTCCTCTTAGCTTCACCGTGGCCCAATCCACCATGGCTACTGAGCCCCCCCGCCTCGAGACAATGCGGGAACCCACCGGGGGGGAGTAGGTAGATACCTACATTAACCTTAATAGCAGCAGCAACCTTACAGCATAACTTCCCTGGACTCGGAGGTTTATGTATCGTATATGTATAATATGAAGGAGACTCGACCTATATGGAGAGATCGCAGAAAGTGATAAGGCAGATCATTGTATATTTTGTAGTGTTTGATTTATTTTCTATTACGTATTTTTGTGGTGTACGTAAAATGAAGAATATAATAACAGAATAAAAAGGAGATTTTTTGCAACTCTTCAGCAAGTTCAAACACTCTCTCTTTATCGCCATTATCATCATCATCATCATTTCAGCTGAAAAACGTCTAGTGCCACATAGGCCATCCCCAAGCACTGCCACTTCGACCCATTCTGTGTTTCTTGCATCCAGCGGATTTCTGTGGCCTTCACCACGTCATCAGTCCACCTTGTGGGAGACTATCCAACGCTACACCTTCCGGTACGCAGTCGCCACTCCCGAAAATTTCGGCCCCATCGGCCATCTGTTCTGCGAACAATGCGCCCTGCCCGCTGCTACTTAAATATGTTGACAATTCTTCGGCCTATGTCGGTTACCTTGGTTCTCCTCGGATCTCTTCATTTCTGATTCGATCGCTTAGGGAAACTCCAAATATAGCCATAGACTCCTTTTATTCTAAGCAACTTACTCCAATACACTCTGTCAGGAACCCTATAGAATTCTTCTATGCAGCCAACTGTGGAACATTAGAGGGGAGGTACTCCAAGAAAACTTCATTCTGAATTAAATCTTTTTGTCTTTTGTTGTCCGTCAGTATTTCGGCATGCCTGCCTACTGGTAGGTAAGTTACTACGTTAGTATTATTTAGAATACCTCGTTGGTCTAACAGTCGCATAGCATGAGGTCCTGGGCCAAGAGTTATTGGATTTTTCCATATGGAACTTCTCACTAGCAGCCCGCAGACTGGATGTGTTCTTGGTCGATAGCAATAGGCTAGTCCCATATTACAAGGAAAGGAACTTAAACATAAATAGCGAAATGAGGGAGTACTATAGGTAGGTACACCTCTGCGTATTCTCCAGGGATAACAGAGGGGCAATTCTCGTAATTTTAAGAACGTTCACAGTCTGATCTGTCTCAATCTGTCAAAAATACCTCTAATTTCCCTACATTTTGACAAGTTTTGGACATTTTGTTTGTCGCTGAAATGAGACTGCGATTAGATTTTGAACGTTTTAAATTACGAGAGTTGGTCTTCTGGTGTGATGTTATTTTATTATTTAGGACTGCTCAACTTGTTTTTACAATAGGAAGGGCTATCATTGTCAATGTGACTCTGACTACCTATGCTAATGAAAAATATAAAAGGAATATAATAGCTAGGTTATGTACCTACAAGAGACGGAATAAATATAGAAAATAAAAAAAATTAAGCATAATTAGTACAACAAAGTATTTTTATTTTTCACATAATATCTCGTATTTTATAACAACTTTCTTATACACTTACAATTTGTTAATTCATACCAATTTCCGATGCATGCAAAACAATTTTAAACATCTTATACAATACATATAATAGCTTATATAATTTTATTCAGACGATAGGAATATAATATTTTGTGCTCTACACAAGTGTACATGGTGTTCACGTTTAGACATACTTCATAAGTGCTTCAACTCTGAAAGGCTCCTGCGGTTCCCATTACATTATACTCTTTATAATATTTATGCAAATGTAATTTTGCACGATAAACTTCCTTTAACATTAATATACTGGTAGATTCTCTAACACGATAACACTATTATCCCGGACATCCTTTTAATTCTCTTGTTAGTATATAAATGTCAAGCAATTCACGTGTTCTCATTCAGGTTATTTGTTTACTAAAACTAATTTGCAACTATGCATTAAATGAATTTGTTAAAAATAATGATATGTGGTTATTTGTATACAATTAAACTATTTAACATCAAAATAACAATTTATAAATATCACATAATATTCGTAGAAATATTTACCTACTTATACAATATATTAATATCTTAAATGGTCCTTTAAAACGCACTACCTCTATCACGTGTCGGTTCAATTATTATCATTTTATTTAGTTTTCTGTATAGCTATTGTAAATTGAATATTCTATTAGAACTATTCTATTTTATACCTATAGGCCATAATATATTATTCCATTTATCGTCGCTAGTGAATATAATTATTACTTGATTAGGTAAACGTCTATTCAAAAAGTTTTACTTGGTGTTGTTGTGTTATGTGTCTATCACTAAAATGGAAGAGGGCTTAATAATGCACATTTGGTGCAGGTACATACAGCTTGCGTAGGCAACCAGGCACGAACATAATAGACGGATTAATGATGCGGTCGCTAGCTGACACGTGTTGCAGGAGTGGCCTGGCGGTGGGGGCGCCACTGTTATTCGTTGAGTATGCACGTGCGCATCAGAGCGTCTATCACAGCGTACGGGTCGCAGTTGGAGGCTGGTCGACGGTCCTCCAAGTATCCTTTCTTTTCCTCGGCCACTGTCCGCGGTATCCTGATGCTGCTGCCACGGTTAGCGACTCCTGTAAACAAATAAACATTAATTTTCTGCCCAATCCACTCGAAGTACCGAACTCATTAAGCAATATTCAGTTTGTGTACTTACCGGCGCTGAAGTCATTAATACTGGCTGTTTCATGGAGACCAGTCAAACGTCTCTCGTTGTCCTTTCCTCCGCGAGGATCGTACACCTTGATGTGTTTCATGTGAACCTTAGACAGCTTGTCAATCGCCTTCTCAATTTCACTGCAATTAAGAAAACAACGTCATTAACACAAATGTTGCTGATTCATAAAGGTACATATTTAGGTAGGTACTGAAGTAACCACGCATGTACGTCACATAATTAAACTGAAAACGCGTAATAGCAACTAGTTCCAGTAAAACAATGAATGATTCACTCAATGATTTCTTGCGAAAACCAGGCGCTATTAAATTAATTATAAAATTAAAGAAAGTCAATCGTAAATAAAAAGCCACTACTACAAAATAATGCCGAAATATCTTTAACGGAAACACGACCGACTTCTCGAATGCTGCAATCGATTTCTCGAACAGGTTTACCATGTAAGGATACTTGTCTCGCATAAACCGAATGCCATTTTAAAGACTTAATTATAACGTCCAAAAAAGGCTGTGACACTTACATAATACCGTTGTCTTCACGCATCTTTTTGGTAGAGAAGTTGGTGTGAGCACCAGAGCCATTCCAGTCCTGAACTGGTTTGGGATCGAAGCTGACGATGACTCCGTACTCTTCAGCGAGCCTGTTCAGAATGTAGCGAGCGACCCAGAGGTCGTCGCCAGCGGTTACGCCAACGGATGGACCCACTTGGAACTCCCACTGCGAGGGCATGACTTCAGCATTGGTTCCAGCAATAGGAACGCCAGCAAATAGGCAACATCTGTAATTAAAACGAACATTAGTTGTTTATTGCTTTTCTGAGAAAATTAGCCCGTTAAAATTAAGAAGCGAAGTTTACGGCGTAAATGTCATATTTTAGAATAGCATAAATTTTCTATTAGTTACCTGTAGTGTGCCTCGACTAGATCCCTGGCGAACACCTTGTTGGCTCCAACACCGCAGTAGTAGGGGCCTTGTGGTGGGGGGAAACCGCCTGGGGGCCATCCGAAGGGCCTCAGGTCAGAGTCCAGCAGGATGTACTCCTGCTCAATGCCGAACCACGGCTCCTCATCCTTGACCTTCTCGCTGGCTTCAGCACACTTGATGCGGTGGTTAGTACCTGCGAAATGAAACCAAAACCATATACCAATTTGAATTAAAACTTCCAGAAGGCTGCATGGCTGGTCTTGTGAAAGAATATCATTATTTGAAGATCTTCGGTTTCCTACTTTTGATACTCTTAATCTGTTGCTCAATCAAGGATTTATTTCCCACATGAATGTCAATCATACAGGAGAGACCTTTAATATTCGTGATGGCAATCTTCCATAGGAGCATTTCTGTGTACGTTAATTTAATCTAACGTTACCAAATCGCTGCACAGGTCGTGCTGTCAAACAATTACCATAAATGCGTAATTACGATTGTGAACCCTCGATGAGTAATGTAACGCGTCTCTGTCTACGGCGCGGAAAGACAAATATTGGAAATGTTTTGGGACAGAAGGCGAACGGAATCCTAATTTCCCAATACTGACCGTCTTTAAGACGGCGCGCATTTAATTACGAAAGATCACTACTGTGTTACCCATTTTATTCGCACCAAAAGCTGAATCACGAGAAATATCTTTGTAAATATTGTTTTAACGCACCTGTGGGCTCCATGTTGTATTTATACGTGTCGCACATAACAAGGATGTGGTTGCCACGCCTGAAAGGATCCTTGTAAATTTGACGGGGGTACAGGAACGTGTCAGAGTTGTGCCCGTCCGACTGTCCGGTGGAGCTGCCATCGAAGTTCCAAATCGGAAGATCTGTAATGAAATTCATGATTAAGACGGTGATTTCGTGGTCTGGCAGGTAGAACAGCCAACGCTTAGTGCAGAATGCAATTAAACTGATATATTAAGTGTACACAGAACTGAGTAAGTACACTTAATTTGCTGTGGACAACAACTTTCCAATGAACTAGGAATAGTGAATGAAATCTATCGTAACATTTCTACGACTGCTTGTGGACAATATTGCTTTGAAACCTTTTAAGTTTTCATCAAAAAGTCCTTACTGCTAGAAGAGCAATGCTCTTACAGTGTGGATGTTATCGTGATGGATGTGAAATCTTTTGTTTCGTTTTATAATGGACTAAATAATGTTAATATGATTTTGGTAAAGTTAAAGATCCATAAAGAAGAATAATTATTTCCCCCTTGTTCTGATCACTTTTATCAAATAATACGTTTGGAAAACAGGTTTAAAAGTGAAACTTTCAAGCTTATAAAACAGTTTTGTTTTGTAAAATACCATCTTGTTAACAGATCCGCCCCGCTCGTCTCAGTGAAGGCTGAACAATTTACCTAAACTCTGCTAATTAGCTCGTTAATGAGGATGTAATAAAACACGCTGGCTTCAATGGATGTGCCATGTTTCATCAGTCGTATTTAAGAGTCTTTATGAATTAAAACTGTGACCGACTTTTCAGTTTGAGGATTTGTGACTGCGGCGAGAGGCGTTAATAATAAATTACGATTAATATTTTACATAACACTGAAATAAATAAATCACGCCTGTTATCGCGAAGGGTTAGGCAGAGGTGTGTGTATTTATGAGCTCAACTGTCACTAATGAGACAATATTACTTTTTCTATTGTTACCGATGCTTATCAGACTAGGAGATTACACCCACAGTTCGCTAGTAGCTGTGAGCCCGGTTGTTAGCAACAAGCTTGCTCACTAATACATGGGACAAACATAACTGACCAATTGTGGGTGCAATTGACTTAGTAATAAGACTATTACCTTTGGGTTGCTTAGGAATGAAGTTCAGGGTACGATCTTTGCACCTCAAATGCTCGCCAGTGCCATCGATCCAGATGTATGTCGCCAAAATCTTGTCTGCAGGGATCGGGAGGTCATTGTACCTTGCTAACAGGGTTTTGGACAGCACCGCATTGGGTGAGTTGACGAGCACTGGGCCCGACAATATCTTCGGGTTATCTGTTAATTAAAAATGAGTTCAATTAATACACTGTCTGAGTTTAAAACTTGATGGCCCTGACAACAATCTACAGCAAGGTATAATTTCATGTTGCTAGAAAAACATACGATTTTGTTATGTATAATCAGGTAGGTACCTTAATTAATGCATGATCATACAACAAATTTGCTTTTGGCAAAATAAAACAAAAACTGTCTTCATAGCAGTCGTTAAATATTGATTGAAAATATTTATTTACGAGTACCTAGCAAGAACATAGATAACTTAGGTACAAAATACTGTCATAATAATCATCAATCAATTTCATCAATTCGACGGGGTTATGGTAATTTATACCTTATCGATGATTTGGAGGAAAAAATACTTAATGAACGAAGTTATAGTAAATAAATACAAGGTCACAAAGTGCGAATTACAGGTTGCGGTAGGTGAGTATAATATTCCGATATTGAAACTCACACTACCTACAGACATTGTAATGAATTCCCTTTGTAACAATACTTTGAACTAATTCCGGCAAACCTTGCCTTCGGCTTAATCGAAACTTTAACAAATGGAACATGACCGAATAATCTATTTTATCAACAAAACAAAAACGTTGTTTGTGGTAGATAATTCGGTTAAATAAAGCAAAGCTAACAATACTATAGTAGGTAATCTAGAGAGTTCTAGGAACAAACTGCCATGTTTTTCAATAATGTGTGTAACAGATTTCCTATTCAATACAAAAAAGACTCCTCTCGTTCAGTTAAATTTACTACAAGCTTTGGAGGTTTCGGATCCAGAAATAACGTTCCATTTTGGTCCGGCCCAGTTAGTATTTGAGTTTTGAAGTAACACATAAATCCCAAATGGAACACAGGAGGTACTTTGACTGGGTTCAGGCTAATAAAAGTTTCAGGTGTTGTACCTAGAACGAGCGTCACTTAAAAAATCATAGCGGCTATGTCGGCGAACGTCACAATTAAGTACCTAAGTACCTATTTACTTATGTTATGTAATAACGTAGCAAAAGTATGAAAAACTAATTTAAAAAACAAGAACTAAAAATTCGAAGACATGTGACATCTACCAACCCGCACTGGGCCCGCGTGGTTGATTTCGGCCCACTCCGGCTCCCAGAGAGGAGGCCTGTGTCCCAGCCAGTGGGAATATTATGGGCTGATTATGCTCATGAAAAACTGAATTAAGAAATTGCTTTCTGAAGTTAGTGTGTATTCTTAATGGATATAGTTTATATATATATATATAGTTCAAAAAAGAGTAAGTATGTATATAGTTCAACAACTGTAAGTAAGTGGGCACTAAGTATCAAGTGCTTACCTTCTATTTTTGCGTGAGCATCAGCCATCTTCACGCCTTGTAAAAACGTATAAATCTGTAACAAAACAAAAGCACATTTAGATCATGCTGTGAACACGGTGATAATAACGCTCAGCAAAAAACAACACAATTATGACAGATAGTGTAAATAATATCCACATGTTTGTACGATGAAAAAATATGAATAAATAAGCCAATAGGTATCGGTAGCTAAACAGGAAATATAAAATGCTGTCAATGAAAACGGTTGATAGTAAAATTCTTTGATACGGCGTATAGTTACAACGATACGAATATACGATCGAGTAGTTATTTTTAGTAGGCTTACTAAACATTTACATACATTTTCCTTGACATTTTAAGAGAATAGTTAATAAAAGCCTGACTCTTCACAAAAGAAACATGTTTTAAGGCCAAACTTATGTTTATATATTTGATTTATGCGCGTGAATGAAAATTAGCATTCTCACTTTTTTCCGGAAGTAACTTCCGTAGTTCTTATTTTTAGGAAGCCGTTATAGAAACAAAAATAAATATATTCTTATTCATGAATAAATAACAAACTAATTTCGACTAATAGCTAATAATAATATCAATGCACTTCTCCACTCCTCATAAGCACCTCAAGACATGTTGCCCCATGTCGCTACGACACTATGTGCTAGCGATCGTTTTCTATGTACTATCATTGTTTAGGCAGGGGACATAGTCCTTTCATAGTTCAAGGTAACCGATCTACAGTAACCACCCAAACTCATAGCCTAATATATTTTGTTTCCATGTTCTCCTATAGTCCTGCACCAACCGGGGGTTGACCTTGGGTGCACTTGCAGAGTACATACCCCTGTATGTACTGTAAAGGACTGGAAGAGTCCTCTAGGGTAACGGGAGGAATCAAACAACTTATATGACTCCTTTTAGACTATATGTATATTAGGACAACGTCTTTACATATATTTCTCACTAAAATAGGTACCTACCACTGACAGTTCTAAACCAAAATCCTAATAAAAATCTTTGACACTAGCTTGAACGTTCGAATGGAACCCGGCGCATCATTATGAAGTCATATGAAGTATCAAATGAAGTCGCCTTCGGCAGACAACCTCTACAGTACTCTGCAAGTATAAGCATAGGTTGGTACCTCGTCATCATTTAAAATTGTCTAAAGGGCCTGTGCGACTTGGCTTCGGCCCCTGGTACGCCTTCCCAGCGCCCCGAGATATGTCAAAGACAAAAAATATGAATGACTTCGTCGGGCTCTGATTCTGAATCAAAAGCTAAAGAAATAAAAAATTTCTTTAGCATTGTACCTTATTAAAGGTAAACACAACCAGAGCGAATTAATGTATTCCTAACAAAGCATGTAAATAATGTTGTTAAGAACGTAACTTAAATTGTTTCGTTTCGTAGGCAACAGTCACGTGCGTCAGTAAAACAAACAGACCCTTGACATAAGCAACGATGGTAATTTGACGAAATCGATTGGCGTGTTGCCCAAACTGCGGTGACGCGTATGTTTGCCGACCAGTCTTCACGACGCACGCAATACTATGTGGCGGACGCGTGACGGCCCGACGCAGGCGATTATTATAACAAATTGATTTCCACACAAAAGACAAGGCATTTAAGGAAACGGGGGTAACGAACAAAAGTTCCAATATTGACTTAGAACACAATGGAGTTCATTTAGGAGAATCCGGAACAGAAATTACATAAGTCATTATTTCACCAATACTTAAAACGGAAATTATATAACCAATGGTGTTCCATCATTAAGAAAATGGTAATTTTCCCGCGTTTGCCTAAACGATTAAGTAGTATTTTGGCTCAAACACTATAATTTTACATGACGACGGCGCTTCTAATAAAACATATCGCGTCATTTCTACGTATGTAAGCAAATAAACTAGGAATCTTGTAAGTACCGCAACTGATGGTTATTGGCAAATGTGGATCTGGGAAAATTCCCGCTAGCTCGGAAAATTTCTTGTTACACGATCATCATTATAAGTAGGTGTGCGCCGTACGATTATTTTGTTAATGGGGAACAAAAATAAACATGTTGTTGTTTATAGGTAATGGAGTGATTGATTTTAATCATAATAAACTAATAAACCTACCCAAACAAAAAACTATGGATCTACGGAAAATATAAAAAAGAAACGCAAATAATCCATAACATTATCAAATGGTAAACAAAATTTCGGCCCTCTTTGTAACCCATAGATAGAGCTCGAGGTTAAGCAATCCGATCGATAAACATAATAGCTATTAGCATGAATTTGTTTGATGTTCACCACAGGCCCAAGTTTGCCGCCATTCGTTTCTGATTAGACGCCACTACATTAGTGGAGAGCTCGATTATAATGGTCATTACTTTATACGTTTCCACACCGTATGACCGTGAAAAACTTTATGGGCACTTCTGTTAATTTTCCTTTTTCCACCTCTACGATAATAACTTATTTCAGGTGAAAACTGACTATGTAAATGATGTTCTTAGTGTGAATCTTTTGAACAAACGTATTATGCACGATTAATAAAGATTCCCAAGATTAGAACCATTTTGTTCCAGTTATTACCAGTCGGTAACAAACGGAGGTGTCTTTGACTAAGCGTTAATTACATATAGCTATATAGCAACTCGAACGTGACACTTCTGTGACTATTTGCTTACACTTAAGAATACAATAACGTTATGTTATAGGCCCATAATAAAATTTATTAGATAGATAATATGTGAGAACTATAATAACTGACACCATCCTGTTATACAACAGCCGCAGATATCGTATAACAGGAACGAACATAATATAATGAAACAACTATTATGTATGTAAGTTAATATAGGTGTCATGACAGTGACAATTATGGCGCGATAGTCATTCAATAGCATTAGTGACATGCCAACGAGAGATAATAATAATAGAAATAGCATAATGTGTAACTTGTATTGTTCTTTCTCACGATCGTGAATGAACAGGACAATCATAATGTCAATCACACATCGACGTAACGAACTAACAAAATTATAAACATAAACTGTGTACGTACTTATTTTATTTCAATTTCCAAGATAATATTTTCATAATTTAAAAGCTAATAAAATTTTAATATTATAATGTACATACAAGTACCTATGTCAAAAAGAAGAGACAAGAATCATTTTGCATAAAAAAGTTCGTCCGCGTCGCTGGCATCAGGAAAAGTGCACAAAAAAAAACTGGCAGCATTGCTACGTTGCATGGCAACTTGCTATTATAAAATGAGTAGAGTCGTACGATCTAACGCATACGTCATTAAGGAAATGCACAAGAAATCCAAATCGTGCCACGGGCCGCGGCACTATTTATAAAACATTGATCACCGCCATTCCGTTTTCAGTCGTAATTACAATGCATCGATGTTGTCGTATCAGGCGTTTACTGTACACACTCCCGTTATCAAGTATTGACATTTTATATGTCTCTTAGTATATCTATGTGGGTTAATGTGATGGCTCATTTGTATTATGCCAATGTTGATAACCGAAGTGACGCAATTTTTCATTGTGAGAACGAATGCCTTGCTGTCAGGGAGAGGTATTAAAGTATGTGATTTGTCGTTAATATGCTGACCATAGTTGCCTCACAATGGATCACGAACTCGAGCGTGACAATTGACTGATTAGTGGCACTTCATTAGAATTGTTCTCCTCTTCAAGCCTACGCGCCAGTCACGTTGATATCTATGTGATGCTCATGCGTAAGTACCCGGCAACGATGGGATAACAAAGGCTTTATGCGTTCGACTTGACACCTACACATTACTCAGTATGTTTTGTTGTACAGCTGTGTGTTTTGTTTAGTATTTATTACACAGTTCTCAAGTCCTTGGCCTTGTCATTAAAGGAGGGCGATGACTGTTTCACGCCGCGCACGAGTGTTTGGCCGCTGGCTGCGGTGTGCTCAGCTGATGCTCACATTGCTCACCCGACGGGACGGGTGGATGCTTCTTTAGTATTTAGAACGTGTTTATATTTGTTTCACGTGCGGCAAAAAAATATAATGCGTGAATGAACCGACCCGCGGCGCCGATCGAATACAGAAATATCTAGGCTTGCTCCCGTGGTTCCGTACGTAAATATTTCCGTGTTAAATACACAATAAATATTATTAATATTTATTTACGAATATATTTTTATACAGCCCTTTGTTTGTGAGTTTTATGTTTTGAAAATGCTGTGTAACTTTCAGAATCTTCAAACAATGGCTCAAGGTCGGAAGTCGTTTGCTAACAAAGAAAAAATCGTAGCCCACGCTACGCACTTATTTAAAGATCGGAGATAAACGCGGCGTATGAAGATCAAGAATAATTCGGTCATTGATATCTATGCAGTTCAAATACCTTTGTATTCCGTTCTCGAGAACATGATATTGCACTTTTCTGTAATTCCCGTATGATTCCGGAGTTTATTTATAATTCTCAAGGTAGCTGCACTGTGGAACACTATATGTAGTCATTGAAAATTCTCACGTCACTCTGGTATGAAAGACGATCTAAATTATGTCCACTTTGCAGTTATCCTCGCAGTCCTCGCTGGACCTGTATAAGTGAAGACGTACAAGGAAAGACGTTAAAAACAACAACTATCAGCGGTACGATAATTAAAATAGTCCTTGTTCAAATTGAAATAGCCTTCTTTCAGAAATTGCTGAAGAAATCTAGCGCACAGCTGATAAGTAATGCGCGAATGTAGTACTTTTTCTCAAGTAATCGTCGCTAAGTATGTACCTAATTATCGTGTGTTATAGAAGAGAGAAATAATACAAAACTCGCTTTGCTCGTATGCCTCGTTTCGCCATTGACAAACTGGAACTATCAACTTTTTGCGAGGCACCAAAACGGTCTTGACCTGCAGATATTACGCCGGAGCCGAACTAAGCCTCCCCGGTGCGGGTCGCCGCTTTATGATTATTGCATTGCATAATCATTATTATGTGGTAATAATTATACAGTTAATAATATTTTGGTAAGTATATTTTTGAGAACGTTTCAATGTTTAAATGTTCAGTCTAAGGAAGGTGCAATATTTTATGTTACCTACCTATTTTAACCGGTTATTAAACACGTAAGTATCTAGTGGTCCTAATTTTCGGGATGTTTATTTTGTAAAAAAACAAAACTTTACATAGTTGAGCAGCTCTGCATATACCTACTTTATTATGTTATGTAAGGGTAACTGATAATACAAATACATTGGAATTTAACCAGCAACTAAGTTACTCAGCGATATAATTAGAACTGAGAATAATATCCACAATAATTACGATAACATTAACACAAAAAATACTATGATTCGAATTTAGACGTGTAAAAAGCGTTCTTAAAACTGAATTACGAAATAACGGTTATTTTAGATTTTAAACCTAAATGTTTGCGCGGGCCCTTGAGCTGGTTTAGATTAGTTAATAAAAATAGCAGACGGTTGTAAACGTCTGTTATCCTAACAAACAGTATATCATTGAGATTCATATTATTATTCCAGGATTTACTACATTTTCCTTATACATATTTACTGTTATGTAGGTAAGTATACACAATCATACGTAGGTAATAGGTGTATAGTAAGTGGGTTACCAAGACTCAATGCTTGGATTCCACTTGATTGAATATCAAATGTGGTCGATAATCTAAAGTAGGTAGGTACTGCAGACTTTCTTGTTACAAATGAGAACATGTGTCGTATCGCTAATAAAGACGCGATTATCGAAAGAACTAGATCATTTACTAGATAAGGAACAATTTACGCAATAGTGATCGCATTCGTTTTTAGGTCAAGGGATTAACAACGCGGTTGGGTTCTGATAACAGCCAAAACAAGTGTTAGTATGAACGATAACACTGACCACACCGAAATCTTAGATAACACAACTTTTTTTTTGTCAGAAGGTCCTCATCTAAGGACATTTTTTCATCTGCATATTAATTAAAATAATTAATTCTAAAGTCGAGGTTACCGTAACAAGAACGACGCAAATGTTTACGGAACTCTAGTGGCTAATAATCAGCTGTGGTAATTACCTTGCGTTTTAAATGGGTAGGTTTTTGTACCTACGCGGTACCGGCACTACAAGAATCACTTTACGCGGAATTGTAAGTAAGTGGGTCAGACAGTTAAGTACATATCTTTTTGATTTTTTAAGTTGACCGTGGGTTATAAACGTGCCGTTTTTGAACAGGTTAAAAAATCCAGAAAATATATATTTTTTTATAAAATTTCATTGTGTAAGAACTAAGAAGAACGCAATCTGGTTACAACAAGATGGATTTCTCATTAAATGGTAATTTAATCATCGTTATCAAAATAACACACGATCGATAACGATGATTTGATGAATTAAGGGCTGATTTTTCAAATCTGATCACTTCA
Source organism: Apamea crenata (assembly GCA_949629185.1). Taxonomy (NCBI): domain Eukaryota; kingdom Metazoa; phylum Arthropoda; class Insecta; order Lepidoptera; family Noctuidae; genus Apamea; species Apamea crenata. The sequence goes on from OX451351.1 coordinate 20,799,219, forward strand.
TCATCATCTCATAACTTTATTGAGGAATCATCATTGAGGGATCATCTGATAGCTAATATTTAACTAACGGAATAATTTTGAAATGTTGACAGTTATTTCCTACAAAATCTGTCAAACGTCAATTTTATTCCTCGAATTTATAAGTTATCTGGCGATGGAAAAATCAGCCCTAAGTTATTTAATTAAAACAATGTCACACTTAATGAAGCCTAACGTGGGACTAGAGGAGTTCTTCAAATAAATAATTAGATACGGAATATTGTTCCGTTCTAGATATGAACAAACATCTTTGGACAAATAGTAATTAAGTGTAATTTGTAAATGTATTGAGAACTGTTAATAATGGATACTAATAAAAGTGTCTTTAGGTATTTAGGAACTTCATAATTAATTAATAGTTATTATTTTAGTAATTATGAAAAACCGCTCCACGTTTGTAAAACAGCGGTTATGAAAAACAGCGGATGCGACAATCCGTCTGCTACATATACATACACATACACTTGTTATTATAGTACCGGTGGAAGCAAAAGAGGCGACAGACGAGTTAAATTATTTTCAAAACCCTTACTTAAGTAAGAAGCTGTAAATGCTCCATGGTACATTAGAAATGACGACGTCCACCGTGACCTTAAAATGGAACTCGTCACCACCATCATTCAAAAATTTGCTGAAGCCCACGAACACAGACTTCACCGACATGTGAATGTCGAGGCAATTCAGCTGCTAGACAACACGGATATAGTGCGTAGGCTAAAGAGAACTAAACCATTTGAGTTAGTGTAGTATAAAATAGTGAATGAATAACAGTGCGGTGCTAATGGTGCTATACATGTAACACATGAACAAAGTGTTTTATCAATTATTAGACCCTAAGAAAGTGCTACGAAACTGTGTAAAAGTGCATATTGACACTATTCTTAGTTATAACATTTGTTTAATTCACGGGTAGTCTTAAAACAATGATTTGTCGGACAGTTTAATAAATAGGAAACGGTTAGAAAATTCGATGGGAAGTTAGTGGCCAAACTTTCCACCAACCTAGATTATTAAAACTATTAAAGTAAGTTATATTTTAAATACACAGTGCTATGGAATCAATTCGGTTTGGTCTCCAACTATGAAGTTACTGAGTCTATTTTGATTCAATTTATTTTAAAAGTCTTGATTGAAACTCAATTTGTAATGTTTTGTTGGTCATTTGGTTTTCAGCACAGAACAGAGTTTTCAGGTTCTAATATAAAGTACAATTATATTATTTAGTGCCGAGTGTAAATACTAAGTTGCAATATATATTGTATATAATTAATGTATTAAAGTATTATGTACATAGGTAGAACTTGAAAATTTTTTGTTGGCCTAACGGTGACGTCCGTACGGCTTAGAAATCCCGTTGGGAGTTCGAATGAATAGTTTAGTATGGGGATATTATACTCGCTACAACGTGCATGGGTTTTGTGTAGAGAGCCCTTGACACAGTTTGCTCCGACGAAGGGACTACAGTAGGTAGGTACGTAAAATATTATCAATAAGTTTCGGTAAAATATCAAATGCAAGAAACAACCAAACGTTAATTTTGGACATCATAAATATTAGTTCGATAGTTATTGAAAACATTTCGGAGTCAGGTAGAAAGCCGGATGATCCGTTTTGCGAGGTGGTAGCGCTCCAAGAAGAGAAATAAGACGAGCGATTGAAGATTTTGGGCCCAAAAATAAATTGGTTTATTTACCCGTCGACCGTACGACAGAGGAAGGAATGATTCATTTATTTTCTTTGTTTTTATTGCACGGGAGTTCCCAGAGGCGAGCGCTCGGTGCTCGGTGTACGATGGAGCGCTACTCGAGAATGTGAGTGACCTCTTGCCCGCACTGAACAAACTGAAACACGCAGCGGATCGCATCCGGCACATGTACACTTTTTTAAACCGTTTTATTACTCTCGAAAATCCTAAATTCAGAACTACGTTGAAACAGTATGGCAGTAAAAAAAGTTCGTGGTGGCATTGAGAGATAGCTCTGGCGTCCCAACGCTTTTGTCGCTCCACCGTGGAAATAAACTTTTGAATACTGATCTTTTCGTGGAGACGGATTTAGAAAACAAAAACAAGGCTTAGCAGAGCGAGCTGCAGCTCAATCCCAAGCGGATTGAACTGCTCGCTCTGCTAAGCCTTGTGGTAAAACCGTTAAACTTGACATTTTAATTATTATGCAAAATCATCATTCATTTTTCTCAGGGATAGTCAGATAGGAAATGTCGACTTCAAATAGCTTATTTTTTTATTATGACGTTTAATAGTTATTCCGTTAACCTTTTTATAGATTTTCATTTAATTTAATTTCAGAGTGTTTGATTTGTGGAGAAGAAAAAAATCAGCTAATTTGGTCCAGCCTTAGCTCCTTTTTAAACTTTTACGATAAAATCTTGAATGAAGAGTTTGTGAGCAAATAAATATTTGAAACTTTATGAAATCAGTACATCGATTAATAGATACAAAATTGGCTAAGGTTGATCTACTAAGCTATTGCATAAATACATAGTGGTTGCACAAACTCGTGATGAATAGTTGGAAAACTCTTCGATTTTTTACTCCACGAACCAAACGAATAGCTAGCAATGTTTCAACACATGCCAATAACGATAAGCATCTATTTTTACGCACACATAACATCGCGCCTATGACCGCTGATAGTGTAAGCAGGGGCCAGGGCTGTTGGTGCCAACACATTACTTGAATTTACTTTTGGCAAGGCAAGGTGGCACCCAAGTTCCTGTAGTGACGTTCTATGGTGAGTTGTTGGTAGGCGAGCACTTTATCTACTAATAATACAGTGACCCTGCCCCTCTATCGATTATTCCGAGTATTTCGACTTCTTATCAACTACTGACACACTGCGTGTTTTTATTTCACACTCTGTTCGACATTTATTACTATACTATTGTTAGAAATTCTACTTTGAATAGCGTTTATAAATATCCACAACTGCGGTGAAGTTAATATGCAAACGTAGAACTAAAGGGCTGCGTTTAAAACATAACTGAGTAGGTACATACATTATAAACATGCTAATGTATTAACTGTTGTTGTTGTTAGCTAGCTGAGAGTTGAGTTCCACTCCAAGACGTTGCCTACTCATTGTTTACCTCGTTATTCATAAAATTACCATATAGACGAAACAACTTTTATTACGCTGTTCAATATTAATTCGACGTAGATTAACTTGTAGCCAAAATATTTTTATACGAGTTCAAATACATCTGCACTTTTAAAATTAAAATGCTATAGTTCAAACTGGTCGTGTATGAGACCTTTTTAAGTTAAAACTCTCCAGTATTTAAATAATTCCTGTCCTTTATAATTTGGACAGGTTTCAGTGGTCCTACCAGTTACGGAGATCCAGTTTTCTCTTATGAACACAACCGAGTTTCTTACAAAACTTTTGATGACATAAAACTCATGTGCACTAACTATTAAGGTGTTGTAAATTATTGTAAATGTTAAATTAAGAGTAGTTACGTGTTGAAATCGTAACATGTTATATAAATTATGGGACAGTTTGAATGAGCTGGATTTGTTTTAGTAATTTCGCCATATAAAAGTTCGCAAAGCAGGTAGACCGCGAGCGCATTTGGTGTCAACTACAAATATTTTGGTCGGAGCTGATGCAATTCGCATTGCAGCCGGAGAAGGTGGTCGAGCGCGCGTGCACTGTGCGGGCACGTGCTGACGTGCCGGGGAGTTTCCACACCCGGCACGAGCACGACGCACCACCCGGCAACATACAACATGCACCACACCGAACGCACTCGGAAATATAAAAAAAATCCTATCATCAATAAAAAAAAAATATTTACAATACCTTAATCTGAATCCCTTGACGCGAACGCTGTGTAACGCGCGCAAACGAGCGTAGTGTTGTTCGAGTGCGATGTATCGGCTCGCTCAACTGATTCGAACGCTTCGCTTAGCGATCTAAGGATTGACTGGAGTTCGGGCGAAGCGTTGGTGAATATATGCGCGCGCATCTCGCCGCGCCTGCGCCGTGGTGGGAGCACGCCGCTGCGTACAAACGTGCACACGAGGCAGAGTATCCTAGTTCTTAGTATGCGAAGCATAGGTGCGAGAATGGAACGGCACGTTCTTGCCCATACATTGTTAGTACTGCATGTCAAACTGTCACCAATTCATTCACTGCCTATGGCGCGAGGGAGCGTCGCCCAATACGTAGTCCCACCCATAGTTAGGTCTTCCCGCTCAAGGTACATTAATTTGAATTAGGTCGTTACGGACAGGTAATGAAGTTTAGTTTAAAACTTTATGAAACTTGTTACGATGAGTTTTGCTGAATTTGAATAAATGGTTACGGTTTGGTAGCTTCTCGTTGAGCATAGTTTAGGTATTCTGATGCATCTATTATTACGATTTGTAATATTCATGCTCATTTACATGCCAACTGGGATACGGGAATCCGAGCAATTAATATTAATGATTTAATTCGTATACTTACTTGGCTAATTGGTCGTCAGGTATTTATCGTTTAGGTACCTGGATAACGATGCTACAATGGCGTAAGCATTTAAGCATGAGTGATTTACATGCGACTTATTCATCATCAAAACTAAAGATAGACATGAAAAAACATTTTTTCAGCAAGTCAAAAATTCCACACGAAAGAAACTTCGGAATTAAAATTGCTAATCTGGCAATAAAAGACTCCAATAATCGCTTAACAAATGAGATTGTATGCTGAATTATGTGTTGCTTGAGCATAGCAACACATAATTCAGCATACATTGTGCTGTAATGAAAAAAAAACATTCATTGTGGTAGTCATAAAACTCGTGTAGCTAAAAGAAAATGACATGTGGTAACGTAGTACAAAGGAGGATACATCTCTCTGCCCACCTCACATACAATATGTGAGGAAGTAAAGTGCTCTCCACTTTACAATGTAACGTGTAACGACATATTTTTAATGATGCCTTTTCAGCGTAAATGACGACATCGCTTCTTTCAGGAGCGTTTCTAGAAGTCTGTTTTCCAAGATATTACAGAGGCATACGGAAAAGTTTTGAAAGAACTATCAAAGAACTTTACGAACTACTACTATTACTTTACTTTTTGCAGTTGTACTTTAAAGGGTGTCTAAATACTGACAAAATGCGGAAAAATGCTATCAATGATGGCGCAGTCGTGGCCCACTGGTAACTGCCCTGACTTACGAGTCGGACTTACGGTCGTGGGTTCAAATCCAGACAGGCGCTTTAGTATGTGTAAATAATTTCATCACCACTGCCCTCAAACCGGTGAAGGAAAACATCGTGAGGAAACTGCACGGCTAAGAACCAAAAATTTGAATTGATTCGATTGTATAAAACATTTCAGAATGAATTTCCTCAAATAGACAGTCCGTTTCGAACTAACTCACGTACCCAAACAAAAAGATCGAAGAAAATACTGCTTTAATATTCTCATTTCATTTATTTTTCACTTCAAGATACAAACATCAGGGTAGCCCTGGCTCTTGTACTAGGGGGTCCTGTATCACAAGAGCCAGACCTCTCAATTTACAGAGAATATTATAATAATTTAGAATCGCGATAGACAAAAATGAGATTCATTATAATTATGGCATGCATTAGAAGGGAAGTTTATAGAATACTAGCTGACCCAGCAAACGTTGTTTTGCCATATAAATTATTTCTAGCTGCCCGGCGCTACTTCGTTCGCATGGTGTGCTACCCCCCCCCCCTACTCTACTCCTACACTACTCCTACCCTACTCCTACCTTATTCCTACACTACTCCTACACTACTCCTACCCTACTCCTACCTTACTCCTACACTACTCCTACTCTACTCCTACACTACTCCTACCCTACTCCTACACTACTCCTACCCTACTCTTACACTACTCCTACCCTACTCCTACACTACTCCTAACCTACTGCTACACTACTCCTACCCTACTCCTACCCTACTCCTGACCTACTCCTACACTACTCCTATCCTACTCCTACCCTACCTACTCCTACCCTACTTCTACCCTACTCCTAACCTGCTCCTAACCTGCTCCTACCCTACTCCTACCCTACTCCTACCCAACTCCTACACTATTCAAAACCCTTAATTCAATACGTGCTTCAATTCGAGTGGACCCGAGTCTAGCGTAACGAAGGGACGATCGTCAAATGTTTGACAGGAAAGTAGGTAGAACAGTTTATATGGGAAAATGAAATTGCAATTAAATAATATTGCGATCATAAATTGAGATGTAAGCTATCCTATCTTTCAAGTTGGATCAAGCTGCACACGGTGTACAAATTTGATTAAAATCGGTTAAGTAGTTTAGGAGTCCATTGAGGACAAACATTGTGACACGAGATTTATATATATTAAAAGATAAATAACACGAGGATCACCATGGTAACGTAACAGACATCGCATTTCATGATATAGCTTATTATCGTCTCCTATCATTGCCTCTGAAATTGGAATCTGTTGCGTATATGTAGATGTACCTATGTAGCGCTGACCCTAAATATAGTAATTGGGATAATAAGGGTGAGAATGATGATGAAGTATGCATCAAATATCTGAAATTACTACTTAAAATAGGTTTCTTTTCGACTGACGTACATCACGTACACAATGATCTACTGCATCAATGTCATCAGGTAAGGTAGTGGTCAAATTCGAACAAGCGAGGGAATAAATAAAAAAAAATGTCTAGGCTGCCTTGTTGGACTAGTGGTGGTGGTTGTTGGCCTAGCGCCAGAAGTAGCGGTTCGATTACCAGGTCGGGCACAGTGTTTTTTGGGATTTTTTTTGTTACGAATTTCTCTGTAGCAGTCCGGAGAAAAAAAAAACCGATCAAGTGCGAGTCGGACTCGCGCACCGAGGGTTCCGTACAAAGTAGGTATGTAACTATAAATTTACGGTTTTCTCAATTTTCCCTTTATCTGTGCTATAAGACGTTGCTTCGTACCAAATTTCAAGATTCTGAGTTCACGAGAAGTACCTACCCTGTAGGTTTTGTTCCCTTGCGAGTGTCGAAACTTTGCGGAAATTTTCGGCATAAACGGCTGTATCTTTTGATTTCGCTGGCTTAGAAGTTTGATTTTTTCACAGCTCCAAGGGTCAGTAGACTTTGTAGTAGTATTTGATATAAATTCCAGCTTGATACCTCCACGCGTTCCTGAGAAGAAGGGTCTTGACAGACATACGGACCGATAACAAAGTGAATAAGTGATAAGGGTTCCGTTTTTCCTTTCGAGGTACGGAACCCTAAAAAGGGAGAAAAAGAAGAAATAAAGAAGGTGGTGGTGGTCTAAAGAAGGTAGCTGTGACGGAGGACAGGGTGTTGTGGCGCAGCCTGGGAGAGCCCTTACGTCCAGCTGTGAACTGCAATACGCTGAGTTGATGGAGCCCGGAGCCTGGATTTGGATAATAATAATTTTACATGGGACTTAAACATATTTGGCGGAATGTGATGAATGAACAAATATAGAAGCTCTCTGCCCATACACAATATTTCTCTCTCCGATCATTCGTTTAGAATTTTCCTGCTGGAACAACGTTAGTCCAGCAGGAATTGTTTTTTTTTCCAAAACGACAAAGCGCACAATTTTTTTTATGCCGTGCTTTGCAGCTTACGCACTAATTATACGTTCCACTCATATCACTCTAGGAGCCACTTTCCTGCTGGAGTAACGTACACGCTCACTTCACCTAAGTTGTCACGGTGAGATGGTTAGAGAATCGCACTGCTGCTGTGCTATTCTGTAAAAATCCTACCGTGAAAATTTAAGTGAAGTAAGCTGTCATTCCACATGCAGTGCGATTCGGTAACCATCTCACCGTGAAAACTTAGGTGAAGTGAGCGTTGACAGCTCACTCTAAGCTCACTTCACCTAACTTTTCATGGTGAGATTTTTACAGAATCGATCGGCAGGCACTCCTTTGTCTAGGGTTACAGGCGTGATGATATGTTATGTTTTAAAGATCTCTTTCAATAAAAATAGAATGACAAAACACCATCGAAATGTTCTGTATCGTAAGGTTCATTTTCCGAACTCACAAGAGAGTAAAAAAGATACCTACGTGTCTTCTTACAATGCTTACTATCGTTACCGTTTGTTATCAAACTAACAAACGGTTGCGATAGTAAGTAAAGTTGTTTGATATAGACAGCTGTCCCCAATACTCGAGTAAGGAGGAAGACTGTAGTAATAACACAGTTTGCTTCAAAAACAGCGGAATTTGAGATGTTTTGTCGACGCGTGATGTCATCAAATCTACCTTATGATGTTTAGTTTCATTCAATTGAACGGTTGATACTTAGTTTATTGATAGACTTCAAACTGTACTTTTTAGGGATCTGTACCCAAAAAGTGCCAACCTATTAGCAAGCCTCCGCTGTCCGTCCGTCTGATTGTCAGCGGATTCTCTATTTCATGAACCGTAATAGATAGACAGTTGGAACGTTCACAGAGTGTGTATTTTTATTGTGTCTATAACAAAAAATAATAAAAATAAAATAAAGTTAAAAATTTTCATACAAGAAACGGGTTTTTGTTGCCCTGTGGTACGGAATCCTTCTGGTGCGAGTCAAACTCGAACTTACTCGGTTTTTTTTGTTTATGCGTTGCTTTAACTTTGAAGTCAAGTATTTTGTCATCAACCTCCTGTATGTCCGATAAACAAACATTACCTTTTGTTTTCCTCCTGCCATTCAGTGGACGGGCATATAAATAGCAAATGGAAATCAAACGTTTGTTTCTCAAAACATAACATATACTCGTATTATTAAAAAAAATCACACGTTATTTATCTGGGATGATGGTCACCCCAGAGATATGGGCCGTCCGAAAGTAATTGATCCGTCAACACAAATTTCAAATTCAATTTTTCGAACGAGCAAATACTTGTCAGGAGTAGGGAGGGACAACTGTCAATAGGTGTTGTCATTCATTCTTAGTTCGGTCCCCGAAGTTATCATATGTTCGTAAGTAATATGGCGTATGAAACACCCGTAACGTCGGCCGAAACTATGTGTATCGTGCTTAAATAGACCCCTTGAATGCAACATAATTAATACAACTATTCGGTTTTGGCTGCATGATATCTGAAGTCCTATTCAAACAAATACCTCTTCTCATACACAGAAAGCATAAGCATTCTTCATTGGTAATTTCAGTTTAAGTATAGTATTAAAAGCTCCTCACCCTAATTGTGTAATACACTACCAATCCGAATAATTTTGAAGGATACTGCTAATCCATTGCTACATTTTTCGAAAAATTCGTCTCCTCAACAACGTAAATAACGCAATGAATGTGGTTGAACTGTCGAAATTAAATCCACTGCTACTTTTAATGTGTTACACAATTACCTCGCAGTAACAAAATCAAAGGCCTCATCGTTGGTGATTTAAGTTTGTACCCTCGTGGCCGATGGGCCTAAGAGTACGATGATTGACGTTGAACACAATCGTGAAAATCCATTGACGCAATTAATGTTGTTGACCTGTCAAAAGGAAACCCATTACAACTGATAGTGTGCTACGCAATTGCCCCGCAGGTTTTCTTTCAATGATTTCAGTGATGTCCAATATATACTTAGAAAGTTCATATGATTTGTAAAGAGCATCCAAAGCACCTGCCATCTAATCTCTTCACCACCCTTGGTTGACTGGTAGAGAATGCCTAAGGCATTAAGTCCGCCTTTGTACCTTTTTGTGCGAAAAGTTTAAATAAATAAACTAGTAGGTACTTGTTTGGATTTGAAACAATAACTTAGCGTAACTGTTAAAAAATTTAAAACCCAGTGTCGCCACATTCATTTCTGCGACAATAATAACACATAAGTGCCCCTGCAAAACGTCAGGTAATGTCACTGCGGCGATGCTTTCCATTTATCGATTCAGTACCTATAAATATCAGCTGTTCCTTTTAATTTGCAGCACTCTTGTGCTCATGAGTGGGCGTTGCCATTACGCTAAATGGCCACTACACAATATCGGATCATTTTGCTAGGGTTAAATGACGTTCAGTTTTATCATTTAGTAATCTGTGGTTTTATGCCCTTATTGTCAGTGACATCGACTCACCTATGATTCTAGCGACATGTTTTTAATTTAAATGGGCTACATACAGTTAAGTATAAAGTGGGAATACCGGTGAATGGCCTGCACGAGAGGTGATATTTTAGTGTGTCAGATGCACCCTGCTCTTCTAAGTAACACTTTGTTGAATGGCTAAAATTTTCACTTCGACAACTTTTCTCATATACCAATATGGAAACAGCTCGAAGAAAATGTCGACTGAATACAAAAATACAACAGCCTATCATTTTTCCATCGATGTTTAGACCCGTTCTAGTATAGATAGAATCTAGTAGTGTATAGCTTTCATTTGTATTTGTATGTTGGATTTTATTGAAAGTATCATGTATCTGCAATTATGTAACAATCAATCTATCTGGCTTATATAAAATGTAAAAAATATGGAATCTTTAGCATGTATTATGGAGTATGCTTTGTTGGTTGTCCTTAAAATAAATAAATAAATTCTAGTCTAACCAGCCAGTAGTGTCCAGATTTCTCATTATTCATTTACTGATGGATTCAAACACAATTCGCATTCAAACATATATTATTTGGGATACGCACAGGAAATACGTACAGTAAAAAAGGAACATTTAAAACTAGCAACATAATGAAAACGAAAAAGACCTGAGCGAGGCTAAAAAGGCTCTCAGCATAATGCTATGATATTTAAAAAAGAAATACCGCAACGCTATACTGATAGCATAATTAATGTTCGAATAATATTCGTATTGACGCTATCATATAGAAGTTTACGAATTGCCCTTAATCCCCTGGTAAAAGATTTGTTATGGATTCTGTCTGTTCTCAAAAGATATGGAAAAACCTTTGAATAAAAAAATAGAACATTGCCAGAATTTTCACCTTTCAGGCAAGTTTCAGTTTTCCGAAAGTTGGGCTTTTTCTGCAAAGGATTATGATTACATTTCAAGGTCAAGGATCTAGCTAAGTTTAGTATTAATAACTTAATATTCCGCCTGTATGTTTAAGACCCATGTTACAGGGCCAGCCTATTTCCATTAGCCGGGTACGTGTTTAATAAACGTTAGATATAACAAAGCCAGTCAATTCAAGTGTAAACATTATGGCCCACTTTACCCTTTGTTTCAAGGCGAGGGTCTCAATGAGAAAATGGCAGGTCCCCCTCGCAAGACCCAAGCGTGGTTTGACCTCGACCCTCGCCCGACTACGCGTTGGCTCGAGCCCCTCCAATCATGCTATCAGCTGTCCCGGTTTCTCTTGATACAAACGATATTGTGCTATATAATGACGGTGCTATTGGAATAGCACCGTCATTTGTTTTTATATGTCGCGCATCGAAAATAGCACCGTCTTTTATTTCTTATTTACTACTCTATGGAAAGTTTTGGTACGAAGCGTAGTTCGCAGACCGTAGTACATGTTTAGGCATTTTTGCAAACCCGTATATGAATCAGTCGTTTACGCCAAGGACATGCACCTTTTTAGGCGCAGATTAGTTTCTACTTAGTAAACATTTTTTTTGGATATTCGTAAACATTACATGCCATACATAGGCTTTTTTCATGGGGGACTACTTACCCAAACTAAAAATGTGCTACGATCCTTCCAAACTTCTTTTGCTCCGCAGAAATCAGTGTAGTGTATGGGTTAGTTAAAAATCTGTTTTGTCTTTTTTGCCTTCTACACTAAATTCTACGACATGCTCAAAAGTTATTTTTAAACACAATATGGAAGAAATGCATCCGTGCTAGGCGGCACGGTACGGCCAGGCTACATAAGTATATCAATTTGTTCGTTGCTTTTCCATTTTTCTGTTTTTATTTGTATGTCATCGACGAGTTGCTATAGGTTGCTGTAGTTGGTTGTTGTAATTCTGTTTCTGTTGCCCAGGAAAACGTATTTCCTACTAAGTAAATAGGAAATACGTTTTCCTGGGCAGCATTTAGAAACTAGCTGTAGCTCACGACTTCGTCTGCGATCCCGGATCAAAAGTAGACTATGTCCTTTTCCAATTATTGGTCTACCCATGTGCCAAATTTTATTCAAATCCGTTCAGTCCTTTTGGCGTGAAAACGTAAAAACATACTTACATTTTTTTTAAATCTCTCTAATTATTTCTTTTTTATTTTTCGTTTTTATTATTATTCTCTTTTTAGTTTAGATAAGGCGTGTCCGATGCGATTTCGCGTCGGCGAAAATGATGAACTTCCATAAAATCTTTCATACCTATCTAAAAATATTCCGTAGTGCTCACCTTTATTACTTAAGGACCTTTTGAGCAATATTTTATGCTTAGTTCTAGGGCCAGCGATTTAGGCTGGGCGTATTCGTACCACATATTGTCACATTCAATTCTATTATTTTATCTATTTATACACGTCAGCCGCATGCATAGTGAGAGCTGGGCAACATTCTCCACACGGTAGGTGCCTGAGGAAAGACGGCTTACTAAACCAGTATTAATTAAAACTATTTATTAAAGTTAATAAGCCGGAAAGTCCTTAAATATCCGGCAGCTGCTATTATTATACATAATTTATTAATATTCAAACAAGATAAGTGATATTTACATAAGTATTTAAACAGTCTTAAAATAATAAAAATATTTTATAATCCGATTTTCAACTGAAAACGTATAATGTGTGCGCAAATATTCTGTTTCACGCCTGAAAAACATGTGTTTGTAAAACACATGTTTTTCAGGCGTGAAACATATTTTTCAATATTTTGTTGGGTTTGCCTTTTTAACCCGTTTTGTAGATAGTTATCAATGCTTATCTAATGGCAATCGAAATATTTACAAGCTTAATATTATCAAAAAAATAGATGTACTTATGTAAACACAATAACATGCTTCCCTCACCCATGTATGACTCAGTCAACATAATTTATTATGTTGTTATCATTATCTTTACTCAGGTTGATTGTAAGAAACAAATGCAATAATAATTCATTACCCTAGTTTTAAACAAAATTTTCTTTTATTGTACGATAGTTTTGTGAGGGGCCCTTGGCTAATTATTGTAAGTAATAACAGCCGCACGGGTCGATAAAAGAACTCGATCAGGCTAAGCTACGCTTGCCGCGGTTGGTCCGTAGATGGGTGGCAATCTTTTTGTGTTCTGTGATCTTTATCATTGATTTTTACATACCGAGACCCTCCTTGCCTCGGAAAGCACGCTTTTAGCCGTTGGGCCACTGTCATTCGTGGATTTTTGACAGTCGTTACGGGTATTCAAAAGCCCGAAATTCTGACAACCAGACTTACCAAGGGGTAGCGTATTACCCGGATACTGGGTTATGGAGGTCAGATAGACAGTCGCTCCATCTAAAATAAGTACTGGTATTCAGCGGCATTCGGTTAGACTGGAAGCAAACCCCAACGAAGTTGGGAAAAGGCTCGGCAGATGATGTACGATACTTTTGTATAATCAAATCCTTATTTACACATAAGTACACAACACGCCACATGCCTGTAATCCCCGAAGAGTTAAGAGTTAGACGTCCGTCTAACTCTTAACTCTAACCCGACCCGTACTTGGGTACTAACTCGTAAGTCCTTACGAGTTAGTACCCAAGTACGGGTCCCACATTTCGTCAATTATTCGTTTAAATAACTGCCGTTTGGTTCTTTCGATTACCGGGTGCATGCTTTTATGTAAGTCAGCTTCGAGTCCGTACCATTCTGGCTGAGTTTTAATCTAAACTAAATAACGAGAAAAAACTTGATTTATTGCATGTTTGTTTGTTACGCTTTCATGCTAAAACGGTTGAACGGATTGAGATGAAATTTGGCACATGGATTGACCATGACCTAGATTAGGACATAGGATACCTACTTTTTATCCCGGTATTTCCGCATGATCGAGACTTACGCGAGAAACCGCGGGGTACTGTATTTAATAAAGAGCGACAATCGAAACCAAGGTATGCGGCTATGTGAGAACGCTGTATGTTTCCTTTGTCTCCTCAGAAGCATAGTAGGTACAGTCGACCGCACGTCTGTGGTTACAGTTTGCCCTTGAGCTACAAAAAAAGGCCGGCTTATACAGGTTTTACCATAATCATCATAAATCACATTGGTGATGGTTATTCCAATCAGCTGTTTTAATTGGAGTAACCAAAGAAAAGAGAAAACAGATAGACTTAATGGCGGACTGTATTATACAGTGCGTTTTAAGATTTTACAAAAAGTACATCGGGAATAAAATATCAAAATATGATCAAATAAATTGCGAAATTGTATGTCGAAGTATAAAATATGAAAATCACCACTCTGTGAACCATGCCTATAAACTAAAGGCCCATTCTCGTAATTTGAAACGTTCTAAATCTAGTCGCAGTCTCATCTCGGCGGCAAACAAATGTCAAAAACTTGTCAAAATGTCAGATTGAGACTGAGATTAGACTGTGTACGTTCTTAAAATAACGAGAATTGCCCCTCTGATTAAAACTTTAAATTAGGTAGTTCATAGTGTCCTAGAGTGCCAAGCACCAGACAAACTCGCAATATATTTTTAATTTAAAAAAAGTCCTTCAACGGAATGATTAATTTCCAAATGATATGAAATTAAAAAAATACTTTTTATAACTTTCTAATTTATGTACAATAATTATGTAGGTCTTTAGCTATTTCAGTTATGAATCGTCCTTAAGCTGCATTTATTAATACTGCTCCTAAATGGAACATTCATTTCAATTTCTACCACTTTTTTCATAATTTAGGTCAAAAGTCAGACGAGGTCACATTCACGAGTAACTGTCCACGCTGCAACTACGCCTCCTGCATAAAGCGACTACTTTTTTGTGTCATTTATTAATCTAGTGAGCTTTACTTTTGGCAAACTGGGTTTTAATTCTATACACATAATATGTTGCTAAGTAGTATACATAATGATTTGTAATTCAACGTATCCTATATGTATTCAGGACGTGATAGTGTTTAGGAAATTTGAGTTTTTTTAAGATATCCTAAAATTCGTCGCAATAAATCTTGGACATTCTCGAATCTTATAAATAATCTAGTCGCGTAGGCTATATGGGGTGCTTAGCATAATCAGCCTATAGAGTGGGAACATAATCAGCTTACAATGCGGTGGGACACAGGCCTCCTCTCTTTCAGAGGAGGCGGTAAGAGAGTTGGCTTTAATCTACTACGCAGGCCCAGGGCGGGTTGGTAGAGGTTACGAGAAATGACTTTGAATTTTTGGTCCTAGGACACACCGGTTTCCTCACGACTCATTCATCATTATTCTCCTGCCCTTATACCAATTTATTCGGGGTCGGCGCTACATGTTTTTTTCTTCCATATCATTACCATTCTCTATTAGACGCCATCACGGTAGTCACCCCCTTTCTAAACTGTTGCAAAGTATTTCAACTTTGCAAAATTAACGTGACCCCGTTATCAGTACTTGGAAGGAATACGCAGAATTACAAGTCATATAAGTAGGATATCCGGAAGGCATATAGTATATTAATTATTATAACGTAACATGACCGCAGGTTTACTTTCTTACTATGTTTATAAAAACGAGCTAAAACCAGCGCTAGTATTGTAGCGCGTGTACTATGTTTATGTTAAAAACGAGCTAAAACCAGCGCTAGTATCGTAGCGCGTGTACATTGATAAACACTAATTAATAAAATCAGTCTCCAGATTACTACGAGACAAGATAACACGTAGCAGTCATTAGGTGTCAAAGGCAAAACATTGATTAGGTTACAACCACTTTTAACCAGAGCTGTATCATTATTTTTCTTAATCAACATTTAATTGTGCAATCGACATTTTTGATGTCGTAACCATCAGAGTTTAGTCACACTAAAGCTAAGCGCGCATCCGGCACCAGTGCATCGTATTTCAATACAAAAAACCGCGGTGCGGCACGGCTTTAAAGAGGGTTCTTCGAAAATGTACGAAAGTGAATTAAGAGTATTTTTTGCGATGCGTTGCAGCCGGCCGAAATCTGCATCAGTCGTAAGTGCTCGGAAAGTAATTCAATTTTTTAATCTCTTTTTCCAATTGTGGTTTCCATAATCTAAGCCCATAAACGGTTAAGTTTTAATTTGTTAAGATTACGACTCTTATCTGGGCAGTAAACTTGGTGCGTTAATAGCAGTTGCATTGGAGTTTTAGTATGAATAAACTCAGCCTATCGTAGTCCACACCATAGTGGACATAGGTCCCACCCAAACTGCAACACAACAACTCCCGCGAGTTTATTGTTGGATCACGAGAAAAAACACAACAAATGTCCAGTCATTGCTTATGTATGCAAAAATTGTTGAATTTATTATAGGTAATAACTATACAGGTTGACAGGGACACCGACGCGCAAACTGTAACCATGAATTCAGCACATGATTAGACGTTGTTATTTTAAGCGTTGATATTTTTCGTCGGTTATCAAACAAAAAATCCCGACAAAAAATTTCTACGCAGCGGAGTCCAGAATCTAACTGAAGGTAACGAGTCATGTGTCGATGTCCCTGCCACCATGTAAAGAAACCACACAAAATTAAATTTCCTTAGGCGTTTGAGGAATGAAGTCCCAAGTGCGGTTTTTGAAATTTGAACGCAAATGCTTGCCAGAACCATTGATCAAAATCAAAAGTCATTTATTCAAATCAGGCTGAGAATCAGCACTTTTTGAACGTCAAAATTACAAAAGACAGTCCCCCAAAAACGCCCGCCCTTCACCACTTCCTAGTGCTATCGCTGGGAAGAAGAAGTGGCGCAACAAACTCCCCAACAGCACAGCACTGTATGTTCAATTAAAAAAAAAAAAAAGACTCAGACATATCTAATATGTCGCCAGTTCAGAATCATGTATTGAATCCATGGTAACAATTGCACGTCGTTTTACCTGCCACCCAGTACAGCTTACAATGTGAAAAGCCATTTTCAGCACGAATCGATGGCTATGCTGTGCTGTTAATAGCCTGCCTCGGAAAAGGCTTTAGAAATTGCAAATCGATATTTCCATATTCAGTGTACATAATATAACCTATACCTAAGTAAGCAAGTAGAAGACGATTAAAAGTATTTAGTAATGAACGGAGGGTAAATCAAATTGCCAATTTACTGTCAATAATTGGAATTGGGGATCAATCCCGAGTATGGAAATCGCCTCCGACAATGGTACCAAAACTCGAAGTCTTTATTACTGGTTAAACCTATCCAATTAGCAACATAATTAAAGTTATCCCAAAGAATTTTATTTTAAACAATACCAAATTCACCTTATCCTCTAACAAGTTTAATTTGGGATCACGGCAAGGAATTAATTAATTACCTAGTTATTGTCATATGCACGTCCCTACTTATTGTTAGTTGATTCACGATTACTTACTAGCCTTGCCCTTGTTCAAGTGTGTCAGTTAATCACACAAATAAATTACTAATTATTTGTAACGATTTTAAACGAATCTATTAAATAATAGACTCGTTAAAAATCGTTGACAAAATATGTCGTAAGGATAACTCCACACAAAACGCACGCAGATGTAAGTATGCAGGCCGTGTAAGGATTGTATAAGCCTTACGATCGAAATGTCAAAGATGAAATTATTGTTTTTGAAAGAAAGAAAGAACAATATTTTATTTGGGGCACGCACAGGAAATACAAGAAATTAAAAAGAACATTAAATCTAACAAAATCATGAAAACAGTAAAAAATTGTTTATCCAAGATTACAACTGACAAAATAGTGAAAACAAAAAAAAGGCCAAAAAGGCTCCTATCTAAGCTTTTTAAACAATTTGCTGTTTCAACTATAAGTTTCAAAATGTTTACTAATAATTCACATTTAGGTCAAAGCTAAGAATCTAATCATAGAGAGCTAGCTATATCTAGGAGCACGCACCTGGCGAACCCGCGCAACCCGCGCGACCCTGCGGTGCGATGTATGCATGTATAATTACTACAAGATTGTCAACATATAAATATTCAATACAAAACAAATTAGCATAGAGCTAAGATTTTTGAACATAGTCACGACAACACAAATTTAATGTAACTTAATTGAAAATACAAATAAAACCTCGTGACTTCGGAACCAGAGAGTTTTCTCACATTTTGTGTGGAAAATCACTCCACTCACGGATTTAATAGAATCACCAACACGTGAAGCGAGCGTGTTCAACATCGAGATATCTTTCATAATTTCATGTTATCGGTCGAGACAAAGTTGAGCGGGAAGCAGAAATAACTGGATTATGCATAGATACGAAGCGCAAACGAAAGTCTTCTACATTATTATGTCATAGAGGTGCATTTCACTTGCATCGCACTAATTGGACCGGTTTTTGAATAATGAATGAGACATTTTCCTACCTGATAGTAGTAGATTGAATAATTTGAATGTATGGCGCCTTGATTCGTTCAACATAATGCCACTGGCGCATATAAACGATAACAAACAAATACTACGCACAATAACTCCACTACAGTAACATAATACGTAAATATAAGTAATGTAATATTCTCGATTTTAAATGTTACTGTCCCAATGTTGTTGTTAGTAAATTCGCTATTAAATTGCGCTAAGGTCGATCAACGAATATGACCTTTGGATAAGTCGTTGTTTTGAGGAAACTACCGTTGATAGAATGACTAATCGGTCAGGCATTGAACAGGTTCCCATTCAATGACGTCCATATGTCTAGACTGGCTGTTGTTTTATTTACGAGGATTCATTAACACCAAGTCCTCACCGAGACCCAAGGTGCACTCTATCTAGTTTGGGGCTCACTGGCAATAATGTAACCTAGCTGTAGGTAATATTTTAAGCCACTTATGACATTTTAATTTGTATTTAACCTTTGTACCTGCTTATGTATTATCTGTTTAATAAAAAAATGTCGTTAGTATATGCGTGATAACTCAGCGTAACACATTGAGTTTTTTTTTTTTCCAAAATTAGGCTTTTCCATCAAGAATTTTTCGACTGCTGTCCGGAGACAGAATTTGAGGCAGGCTCTCCCTCTAGAACATGGGACTTAAACATATCTGGTGATAGGTGTACGTACTAAATATGTCTGGCTAACCCTTCATATAAACACAATTTAATTTACTGGACAACTTTCTTATGTCATTTCCCGAGGCGAGGGAGAGTATGAATATTGAATGAGGCAGTGTTCGGTGGAGCAGAAGAAGTAAATTGAATTATTCAATACGTCCCGTTGTTTACCCATACAGCATTCTGGCATGAACGCCAAGAATTACAGTCAGTGACCACCGCACGGGATTCAAAACGTTAAGTGAACCTATTTTAAATATTTATTTATTTATTTTTAACTTCAAGACAAACATTAGTGTAGGCCTGGCTCATGTACTAGGAGTTCCTGTATCAAAATCAAAGTCACAAAAATAAAAAAGCGCGATGGACAAAAATGAGATTCTTTAAAGTTATGGCATGCATTAGAGCCTATTTTTTTCTCTCTCGTATATTTCTAAATCTACCTTAGGTTTAGAAATATACAAGAGAGAAAAAAATATAAGTAATTATAATAAAAGAGTCTACTGCGTTCTGTGGTAAGTGTGACAGAGGTGTGTGTGAGTGTGTGTAGGGTGTGTGTGTGTGTGAATAAGACAGGGTGTCATGTAACGCTGCCGAATAGATTTTTGGATTCGTTATAATCGTAATTTTCTAGCCAGTGAATAATAGTTTTTTTGAATTGGTAGTTGTTAAGTTTTTTAATAATAATATCTAGGTACCTATATGTTTATAAAGAAAGATGGAAAAGAATCAAAGGGCATCAAAAAGTTCGTCCGCATCACTGTTGGCAAGAAAAGTGCCCAAAAGGCTAGCAGCATTGCCATGTTGTATGGCGATGCTAATTCTTTGTTATATACAATTATTGTTTAAATAACCTTATTAAAAAGGTTATTGAAAAATTATCGACGAAAATTGAGGTTATAAAATTAACCAGGGTGATTTTAAATTAGAATTAAGCGCTCAAATTGTACTGATCGATTTGTTTACATTTTATGAGATAATTTTGGAACAGACAGCGGTCCCTACGCTAAATGTTCCACTCCGCAAGAAAAAAGATAAAGAATGCGATGCAACTGGATCGAAAATTGCATCACCATTGTACGTATTTTTACGCACACGTACATACGTACGCACTTTCCTTCTTCTTGGTTGAGTTTTAGTGGTGTTCAATATACTTCTTATACAAAAACACACGACAAAGCGACCAAGAAACGAAAGTCGTTAAGTACTTACCAATCACCATCGGTCATCGCTCGTGTATATCGATTGTAAGCAGATAGCAACTCATCAAGGAGTGGTAATGGAATCCACTTAGTGCTCTGCCAATAGGTATTTTATTCATTATGATAGGCACAACACATACACAAAGTCACACCTTCTTCCTATAGGGGTAGGCAAAAACTATAGAACGCTCCCTGCCACGATCCTTACATACTTTTTTTGCTTCGTTTACGTTCATACATCAGAGGGGCAATTCTCGTAATTTTAAGTACATTCACAGTCTGATCTAAGACTCAATCTGTCAAAAATACCTCTAATTTTTTATACTACGCACGTGACCTTCCTGAAGAACATTACCAATAAGGTCACTATAATAATATATCCCCCTAGGGCGTCCCCTTGCGGCGTTTCAGCTCATATCTGCCTTGTCAGTCGCCTTTCAATTATCCTTCCAACATGACCACACCATCTAAGCATTCTCTTTTAATTTTTTTCCGCTACCTCTTCTTTCAAACCGCACCGTTGCCTTATTACATCATTCATTCATTCAGTAGACAAGTCAGTAATAAATATGAAACAACCTAGCCACCCAGCCAGCCAGCCAGCCAGCCAGCCAGCTAGCTATTGTCCCATTGCAGGACAAAGGTCGCCCTCTCTATTGTCCACACAATCCTGTCTTGTGACAGTCCTTTCGGTAAAACAGGTTATTAAAACATGATGAAGGTTTATTAAAGCTGGGCCGAAGAATGAAGCTATATAGTGCATATTTAATGTTGTTATTTTTTATTATTATTCGGTAAAGTTCAGCAAAATTATAAAAAAACACAGTTTCTGATTGGGGGTATTGAAAATGTCATGCAAACCACTTGAATGTCTAATGCACTACATTCTTCCGTCTCGTTTCGGCACGATTTACATATGTAAGAATAGCTCATACTTAAGTAAAAATATTTTTATGTTATCAACCAACCTGGCGTGTTCTTGCTAAATAAGAAAACTGATAAAGTCTACGACTTTTTAAAATTCCCTTTTAATTGTGGCCCAAGCACTGCCACTTCGACCTGCTATGTGCTTCTCACATTCAGCGGCTTCCTGCGGTCTTCCCTAGGTCAATGGTCCATCTTGTAGGAGTAAAGGCTTACTCCTACAAGATCCCTCATTAGCCTTGGAGGGCTCCAAGGCTACGTCTTCGGGTACGCGGTCACCACTCCTGAACCTTTCGGCCCCATCAGCCGTCTATACTGCGAACAATGTTCCCTGTCCACTTCCACTTAAGTTAGTTTACTATAAATAAACTCCATCTTTTCACAACTGGATAGAGAAGTGCTGTCGGACTGCATTTTTCCATAACTTAGGTCCCATGTAAGGCGAAGTTGATGTTTGACAGTAAACAAACTCGTAGCGTGGAGTAATTTGTCAAACATGTGGACAAACAATGCGGCTGTGCCGTCCGCGCTTCATAATTTATCAAACTATCTCGCAGACGGAGACAAGCATACATGATGCATTACATCGTCAATCTAGTACTTAGGTCACTGACAAGGGGCCTCCAAGATCCAATAGCGTGGAAAACGGAAATATTTTCTTTTTATCGCATTCATTGGTCCTCACGGAGGAACCTTATAAATAACATAATTCAAGAAACATGCTACAAATAATGCTCTAATACTATATTTTATATAATAAACAAACTCACATACGGACGTACGCTTATAAATTAAATAAACTACACTCATATTATACAGGGTGGATATTTGAGATGGAGCAGTAAGAGTCCCTATTCGCTGTAACCACAGGAAAACGGTCTTGGGAGTCTTCCACTTTTTGAAATATTGTGATCTGCGTTCAAAGATTTTGAAAAAAGTACAAAAAATTTTTGATGCCAATCGATCCTGTTTCCTATAAGGATCATAAAACTCTATGGAACCAGCTGACGTTAAAGAAGCTGAAATCTAAAAAAAACATTTCCAATACATTTCGTACGAAATGAGTCTCGCGTCTACTAAAGATACACTGGCCGCTGATAATCCTCAAAAAATATTTTGTTCCTGTCTACACATTCTAAATAGATACTTTATAAGGATTGACCATATATTCTTTGAATTTTTGTTGTTTAGATTGTGCGCTCGACTAGTCTACATAAAGGTGCATCTGTTTGGAATGGTATATGATGTTTAGATCCTACTTCTAAGCATCATCTATAATTCTATAGCATCAAAGAAGTACCTACGCAGCTGCTACGCCGATGCTACGCAGTTGCTACGCCAACGGTACTGGTGCTACGACGATGCTACGCCGGTGCAACGCCATTGCTACGCCGCTGCTACGCAACTGATACGCATCTACTATACAAGTTTACGCTACTTGCATTTCCTCGCGATGGAGGCTTAGGCAATGCTTGTGTTACTATAAATAGATTACATACCAACTTATTTTTTTATAAAATAGCACGTATGCTTTTTAGCAAGTCGATACGGTTAGTAACCCCCTGAGTAAAACGTAAATATCTTACACGCAAAACATAGAAAATTGTTACTATTCTCACAGCAAAGAATCCACATAACTATGAAAATCCAAACAATAGCTGTGTATTTATACTACTTATTTATTCATAATATATATAGATATATAAATTCAAATTAATTAGTTAAAGATATAAAGGATGTGTTCGTGAATTAATATTGTAATCGTTTTTTCATAATTAGACAGTTAAAGCATTGAAGTTTACTGCTCCCTGATGATGACGCCAAAGCGCTGATAATATCATAAGCGCATAATTTATATATACGCGGGATTTATTCGCTTGTAACTCTACTACTTCTGGCTAAGTCACCTAAGTTCAACTACAAATACCTTCCATACCATACGAAAACATATCTTATCTTGGTTTAGGCTTTGAAACCAAAACCATAGGATTTTTATAATCCCAGGTGATCACGACGAAAATGAAAAAAGGTAGCTAGATGACAATTAGTTTACCTATTTTATATATTATTACATATATGACCAGAGATCGATAGTAGGGAGGTTTGGAAGGAAAAAGGGGTGGCCTTTGCCCAGCAGTGGGAAACAATATACGCTAAAGAAAAAATACAATTTAATAAACTGTACAGTTTTCAGCGTTTTCTTGAAACATCTCGATTGTACTTGAATCTCGTTTGTCACTAAGCGGTGTCAATGCTCTTCCAATGTCATCTACGCGGTGATAACGTTCGCGTGTATTTTCTAACCGCGTGTCGGTGTGGACTCTCCTTGAGATCGTCAAACATGCTAAATAGTTGTCAAATACGCGTGATAATAGTAACTAGAGCTAACCGGTACCTACAGGCGACAGGTAACAGGCTTAGTAACGAATAAGTCACGAAATGTATCAATCATGCACAGGGCACATGTGCCCGGAGAGGTGTTCAGAAGTTGATCTTATTTTTATCGATGACGGTTTTCGGATACACGAGAATTTTCCATAATTATTTGTGGTTTAGCTGTGATAATTCACACCCCGGAAGATGCCTGAAACACTCCATTGTAAGTACCTACTTGCTGTAAGAAGTTCTCATACAAAACTCCTATCAACTTTGAAATGTTTGTCAGAAACAGGTTTGTTATTCAGACGTTGTCCTGTCAAAATTTCAATAAGGGCTAAGTTTTGAATTTTGCACAGTTATACCTTACAAAATCTGTCAGACGTAAATTTTATCCGAATAAAAATTATCTGTCGATTAAAAAATCAGCACCATTGCCCAAGTCATACAAAATTTCCATAGAAAATGCACTTTCAATATCCGTTGCCGTTAAAATCTGATCCAGACTATTACATACATTTTTAAATAAAAACTGGCCCAATCGATCCAGCCGTTATGAAGGGATGCGCTTATCAACGAACTGCGTTTCATTATTGTTTATATTGAAAATATGTAGATAGTCAGGTTTCGATTTCTATAATTGCTTGTGGGGCTTCAGCGTCACACGCATCAGCTCCCATAGTATGTTGAGGGCATTGAGTGACCGGTGGGACTGCCCGATGCTTGGCCGGTGGGTGAGACTGCACACACAGGTCGGCAATAGGTAGTTTACATATAATGTTTTCTTTTTATTTATATTATATTTTCTTTGTGATTTTATGTGTTACTAACAATAGTTAATTAAGTAATTTTGTGTAAATACAAATACTATTATGGACTGCATAGGTCTGCAAATAAAAGTTTATTATTATTATAATTTACGTACCGTTATTGGTTAAAATTAAGACTCGTATCTTCACCAATAATTAAGCAAAGACCTCATATTTTGGCGTAGTCGCCTCCCATATGGTACATCCATATCACAGCTATCACAGGTAAAAGTAGCTTACGAATCTATTTATTTACTCAGTTTTGCAATACAAAGTGCTAGTAGTAACAAAAAACGATTCGTTTTTGTTTATAGGAATCGAGCATAAGTCATCATCGAGAGGTCGGCTTCCAGTCTAACCGGATGCAGCTGAATACCAGTACTTTACATGGAGTTGATAAGACTGGGTTGTCAGACCACCAATCAAAAAACGATTAGATACTGCAACAGTTACCTAATTACTGGTTTAATCAAGTCATAATTAGATTTTCCACAAAATGGCGTAAGTAGTTACCAGTTCCCGTGGGAGGGCTCCATTCTAGGGTAAACATCGGCTCGTTAACACGGTCCCGAGATAATTAGTTTTATTAACTAATTGTCTACGTAAGTGTCTATCTTTTAGAGCAAACTGTGAGTTTATTATTATATTGATTGTTGGAAACACGTAACTAATGTGTCTGAGTAACTATTTATATTTAGTACCGGCTTCTCGGGATCATTAAAATTTATAATGGTTAGTTATAAAAAAATTGCAGACACTAAAATTCTTAAGGAATTTATAAAAAATCGTAAATAGGAAAATAAACAAAATGTATTTATTGATATAACTTTCCTACTGCTGGGACACAGGCCTCCTCCTCCTCCTCTATGAGAGGGAGTGGGCTGTAATCCACCACCCGGCCCCAGTGCGGGTTGGTAGATGTCACATGTCTTTATTTATTGAATGAATGATTGTAATAATCTTATATATTTTTTTTACTTATAAATAATTTTGAAAACCTGTTAAACTCTAACCTGTTAAAGGCTGTCTTGGTTTAAATATTGTTTTGACTAGGGTTTCCATACTTCAGTGATCATTCAAGTTCAAAATAAATAGGACAGAAAAGGCAGCTAGCCTTTTCCAGTTGACAGCGACGCGGTTTTTTTTATGGGCAACAAAAATATATTTATGATTCTTTACCCTCCTTTTAAATTTACATGAAAATATGAATACTTAGTTTAGTGTAGTTTATATATTCTGTAAATATTACGTTATATAGGACAGAAGCAACAACTTGAAACGAGTTATACCTACAGTGTAAATTAAACCCCAGTATCATAGATAAAGCAAACAACTGGGCATATTTCAAGACTGGTGACACGCGAACGAGTTGTGTTCTACCGAGTCACATGACCAAAAGGTCTCGTAAACCCAAATATAATAATGTATTATTAATAACAACAGTGATAATACTCATCCATTGACGTTATACAACAGCTGATTTAGTAATTACATATGCATATCACAGTATGTTTATGTAATAAGATAACTAATATACCTAACAGTGTGGTATTTTTATTAGCTTTTTTTGGAAACCTTTCCATCTTTCCATTCCACAAACATAGTTTGGGAGTTTGGGGGCCAAGGCTTTTTTATTTTCGCTTTTTTTGGTATCAATCACAGCCGCCGTCTTAAGCAAATCATATCTTAATCAAAACGGTGAAGGGAACCATCGTGAGGAAACCGGCGAGTCCTAGAACCAAATCCTCGAAGACATGTGACATCCACCAACCCGTACTGCGCCTGTGTGGTGCATTATGGTACACTCCCTCTTACATAGAGGAGGGCTGTGACCCAGCAGTGGGATCGTTATAGAGTGATTATGCTATCTAAATCAAATATGTGTTAACAAGCAAACTTAGTACAAATAAGTTGTTAAGGAAATATCGGTGGGAACGTTATTGGCTGATTATGCTGCTGCTGCTAAGAATTGCGGTCATCAATCCGCAGTTTTCTTTTAACAATGTTTGTTTTAGAGTTCATCGTTCTCAAGAAACTATCGCAAGATTTTTTTTTGCCACAGGCTAGTCAAAAAACAGACCTATAGTGTTATCTATGTATTTGTTCTTGTATTTTATTTATTTATAATTTTCTATCATGTTGCACCTACTGTGTTGTGTCTGCATCACTCTTTGGTACGCTAGTAGAATATGTCTAAGGCAATAAATCTGGCTTTTTACGATTATTTTTACTAGTGCATTCAGTTTTAAATATATTAATAAAACAGTTAACATACCAATACACCAATACCCATGTATCAATACATCGTCGAAATAAAACAAAATAGAGACTTTATTACAAATAACAACCAACTTCCAAAAAAAAACATTACAAAGGGAAGTGTCTTTGCTTTTCTATTTTCATTTTTTGCCACCAACCCTTTCAAACAAAAGAAAAATTTTTCAAATGGGTTTTTAAATGACGAAGTTCTGAGGTAACAAAAAAATATAGGTATATTAAAAATTATACAACCAAATTGAGAACATACTCTTTTTATTGAAGTCGGTTAAAAATGAAAAGCCTTATGTGTGAAGATGGCATATCTAAGGCTAAACTGATTAGATTATGGTAAGCTTAATCAGTTTTAGATAGACCGTAAGTAGTCGGCGTGATAACAATTGTCAAGTGTTTAGTACCGCAGTGTTATCGGCTACTCTGCTGTCGCCGTGAGCGTTACTTCGGCAACAAAATATAATGCAGCAATGCCGCTCAAAGCCTGCAATGATATTTACGATAATCAGATATAATATTTAATTATCTTGTCTGTCAGTCGCGGGAGTCCCGTTAACATAACAAGTGGTTTCTTGGTCAGATTTTCTACATTTTGCATGGTTCTCATATGACTTGACCAAGATTATGTCTGGACTTTAAATGAAACTGTGACCTCTGAGTTTGTTTCGGTCTCTCTTCTCAGACTGTACTTACTCGGATAGGAAACACCAACCTCTTCTATTTTAAAAACATAAATCATTTTTAATGTGTTTCTAAAACCAATTCATAAAAATAAATATCAATTTATCATCATCATTAATTTACATTGTTTTTTTTTTTCAGAATCTAATATTCGGAATTTTGTCCCTCAACTATCAGCGTGAATACTAGATAAATTACGAACTTTTGAGATATAAGAAGTGTGACAAGGAAGTTATGTAGTGCTGTTTTTGACTGTTTTTTTATCATACTTTGTTTTGGGCACACGCACGAACTTACTATCGTAGAAAGTAAGTTATATTACATTTTTATTTTAATAATTTGTAGTTTAAATCTGTTTGATTGCTAAAAACCTTATCTATCGTAACTACGCAATACAAACCCATCGATGAAAATACTGCGAACGTTGATGATTTATTTATTTTTATTTTTAGCCTTTGTTTTCTCACTGCTGGGCAAATCCCTCCCTTTCTACTTTCCACTCCTCTCTGTCTTAAGCTAGTGTGGATCAATCTTTTCTGTAGGCGTCAAGTTCATCCCGCTATCATGTCCTGGGTCTGCCTCGATGTCACCGGACGTTTTCTGGGACCCACATGGTGGTAGTTTTCGCCCATGACTCGTTCGACATACGGCAAACTTGTCCGGCCCAGTCTCACTTAACGTCGGCTAGTTTTCTGGTTACTTTGGCCAATAGTGTTTTGGAGCGCAACACTGTGTTCCAAACACAGTTCGTTAATCTGACTCTTAGAATGCTGCAGTCCGTTGCTCACTGGCAAACGTCAAGCTTGATAATCATCACATCAAAATACACTCGAGAGCAATGAATCCGGGTCACTTGAAGAATCCTAAAAATCTCGGAAACTAAAAATGCTAGGTTAATGCAATAAATTGTATTTAATAGACAATGTAATACTCCTTAAATGAAGTTATTAAAACTTCTTAGTTATTGTAAAGTTATATCATAAAAAAATCAAATTTGAAAAAGGGCCACTTTCGAAGATGGAACTACGAAATTACAGCATTTGGTTTTGCTTTTGTTTGTAATCTGTCATTTATGTGGGTACATAAACCATGTTGATAGTGCTCTATATTCATTATTCAAGCTGAAATTATGTCGCTTACGCCTGAAGAATGCACCAGAATACTTACAATGCTGGAAACCGGCCGGACTCAGCGCGATACAGCCAGGACTGTCGGTGTGTCGCTGTCAACAGTACAAAGAGTTCTTCGACGTTACGAAGAAACTGGTTCTAACCTACGCAGACCAGGAACGGGCAGAACCAGGTGTACCACAGCACGAGAAGACCGATACTTGGTGAACACCATGCTTCGAAATCGCTTTCTCACAGGAACTGAACTCACAAATCAGTTTCGACGCCTCGGAGGAAGTAACCCAAGTGCATGGACAGTAAGACGTCGGCTTGCTGAATCTAACTTAAAACCCCTTAGACCTGCAAACGGCCCTAAACTGGAGCGTGGGCATCGTATTTCAAGACTAAGATATGCCCAGAGCCACGTAAATTGGAGTATTGAAGATTGGTCAAAAGTTATGTTCTCCGACGAATCAAAATTTATGCTCTACAAGCACGATGGAAGACACAGAGTGTATCGAAGACCAGGGGAAAGATTCAAGCAAGCATGCATCGAAGAAAAAGTAGCCTACGGTGGTGGGTCTGTACTTGTGTGGGCCGGAATTTCTTCTGAAAGTCGCACAGAGCTGGTGATCATAGAAAACGGCTCTTTAACTAGCGTAAGATATGTGGAAGAAATCCTCAATGATCACGTTGGTCCATTTATGGTCAATTTAGGTGAGGATGCTATATTTATGCATGACAATGCCCGACCTCATACAGGTAGGATTGTGAATGACTACCTTCAAGAGATGAACATTACTCGTATGGAGTGGCCAGCGCGCAGCCCGGATATCAACCCGATCGAGCATGCTTGGGACGAGCTAGGCAGATGCGTAAAACAACAAAATCCTCCCCCAATCACGCTTCGTGAGCTCAAAATTGCTCTCACAGAGGAATGGGAGAATATTCCCCAAAATCGTATAAGGAACTTGGTGTACAGCATGCCAAACCGCGTAAACGCAGTAATGGAAGCACGAGGAGGCAATACGAAGTATTAAAATTCAAGAAAATCGTAATAAAGTTAAAAAAATTCAAGTTTCCTATTTTTGTTTTAAGGAGAGATCAGCAGTTTTTTTCTTTATGTAATTTTGTGTTAATAAAATGTATGGTGACTCATATTTTTTTTACTTTCATTTAAGGAGTATTACATTGTCTATTAAATAAAATTTATTGCATTAACCTATCATTTTTAGTTTCCGAGATTTTTAACATTCTTTAAGTGACCCGGATTCATTGCTCTCGAGTGTATTATGTTTTGATTCAGAACCAAAGTTGTCGTGAGTAATCCCGGTTCTCTGATCCAATCTGGTTGAAGCTTTACGAACCGCAGGGGAAATCAGGGCAACTATTATGCCATTGGCAACCCAATACAACCAAATGTTGGTATTTATGAACGTAAACGAAGCAAAGATCGTGGGAAGATGGCGTGAGTTGGTGTATGTACTCGTATGTAAGTATTTATAAAATATTTACTAATCCGCGTTAATATGCATTTCAAAATCTTGTTGTACTCGCTTTGGTAGGGATTAAAATAGAAAACGCGTGTGTCAGTGCACATGCCAACTTTAATTGCGGTTATAATTTGGTATATTACTAGTTTTTCGATAGGTAGAACGGCTGATTAAGTCGCAGTCCTACCGATCCGGTCGAGAACGCGGGATTTAACCGCGGGTACACCCCCTAGGCTGTGTTATGTTTAAGCTGTGCGTTGTTCATTAGTCATCCGATATCGGAACTGCTTTTTTACAACATGTATTGTCCCATTTCTGGGCAAAGGTATAGCTTTCCATTGTTCTTTGTGCTTTGCTTTCTCCGACTAATCGCCCGTAAACGCATCTAAGTCGTCACGCCAGCGTTTCTTCTCGGCGATGAATCGCGTCTTCTGGCACCCACTGCGCGACGACTCCGGCCAACCTGTCCCACTTCAGTCTAGCAGACTGCTTTATAAATATAAAATTTTATTTAAAGTGTCGCGCCTGTGTCAATTCGCCGATAAAACTAGATTAAATTAGAAAGAATTGAACACAAACAGGATTTGAACCCACGACCTAACTAATCGTGATGACGCGTTTCTTATCAGCCTCCGAACAATTACCTACCACAAAAATGTCAGTCTCGTCTCGCATGCTCAGATTAGATTGTTGTCCAGGGTATGTATTGAAGTATTTTCGTACATACGTGTTATTATTATTATAGACGTAATTAAAGTAAATTATCTCGTGCTTTATTTCTTCCATATTACCTAAATGTGGGTGTTACCTATATACACCTCTACTAAACCCTTCTGCGAATACAGGCACGATGTTATGTTGTATGTGGATTCTTTTGGTTTTTATGCACAGGACTTTTTCACTCGGGCAGGTATCGCCCGGTGCTCCGGCTCCTAGCACACTACGCTCCTTACAAACACAGTCCTTGTTCTTATGAGTGCTATCCCACTGCTGTGCAAAGGTCTTCCATTATTTCTAGTTCTCACGACAGTACTGCATATTTTGTTGTTTCATGTTGCATTTGCTGGACACCATACACCAGAAGGTCAATTCTCGTAAATTTCGTTCTCGTCGTTCGTCGTATTTAAAACGTTCAAAATCTAATCGCAGTCTCATCTCGGCGACAAACAAATGTCAAAAGCTTGTCAAAAATGTAGGGAAATTAAAGGTATTTTTGACAGATTGAGACTGAGATCAGACTGTGAACGTTCTTAAAATTACGAGAATTACCCCTCTGTTAACACCATAATTCAGGTTTAAATTACATTCTTCGGTAAAATTCCGTACTCGAGAGGACCTACCTCGTGGTATACCACATTATCGATTAATGCCATATACTCGCGGGAGGCTATCAAAATAGCCTATCACGAGCTTTATTATTTACCAAAGATAAAGCATGGAATACTAACGTCGAAATTCTAACCAAGGATTACCTAAAAATGATTCCGACGTCGCGTAGGCGTGTAAAATAAAACAATATATTTTTTCTGACGTGTTTTTAGCGATACTTATGAACTGTTATTTTCCCTCCGAGAGTGATGACATGTTGACCTTACATTAATCGACCTCCCGCATCTTATCTCGAGTCACTATACAATAGTGAACAAAGAGGGATTGACTTCGAAAACTGTGCCAATGACTACTGACAAAGTGTAAATAAAACAATTGGAGAATATAACTTGACTGTTGAAGATAATTATTTATCATGCCGTTGTTCACAACAGCTGCAGACGGTTTTATCTAACTAGTCCATTGGTCCATTGTGAGTTATTTTCTGTAGAATATTAGTCATATATAAAATGCAGTGCCTATGTATGTTTTATACGAATTGCATACGATAATATACAAGCAAACATCACACTTTTCTGTACAAGTCATGGTAATGTTTTTTAACGTTTAATTAAGACCGAGAAAAAAAAAAACCGTGATAAATCAAAAAAAAAATGCAAAAATTACCCATTGTTAAAAAATCATGCCTGGGCAAAGTTTTTCTTATGCATCCAAAATATTTAATTGTTTATATTAAAATCGTATATGTTTCAGAATGACATTGATTTTCTGTAATGTTTTTTATGAACCTTTAATAATTGGGTACTTATGTTTACCTCCGTCTGCCACACAATCGAACTGCAGAGGAGTGGCCACTGCCCTGTGAATGGCATGTAGAACAGTAGTGGTCCAGTGGTTAATACCGCGACTTACGACTTGTAGTTCGTAGGTTTGAACTTAGTCAGGCACTTTACTCCGAGTAAATTATTTAATCACTTCACTCCCAAAACGGTGAAGGAAAACATCGTGAAGAAATGTCCTAGAACCAAAAATTCGTAGAGATGTGACATCTAACAACCCGTGCTGGGCCCGCGTTGTAGTTTACTGACATTTTTAACAGAGAGCCTGTGTCCCAGCAGTGGGGACATTATAGGCTGATTATGCTATGCATAAGCTGCCATTACAATCCGTACAACGCAACAACGAATAGCGATCTGTAAAGTATTATGACAGCTAAAAAGGTTAACATGACACTATTCGCTCAACTGTTTACTAACGCCGCAAATTATGCGAAAACCATCCATCATGTTTTTGACATTGGTCAAGTTGGAGTTGTCACAGCAAGCCAAACGAATTTATTAACACTCGGTAAAAATCAGCTGTCCTCATCCTTCCTGTGCGATTACCAATAAATACTTTTTCTTTCATTCTAACGATATCAAAAACGATAATGAATGAACAGTTGTAAAAGCATTCGAACGGTACGCGAGAGGGGGTCCCATAATATTGAAAATTGTTTACCTTATATAAACCCTAAGTTATAGATAAAAGATTCTGACTTTCAATAAAAACCTAGCCGTAATTGCACGTTATTTGGTGAATCCCCGAAAATATTGATTATATTTTGCCAATTCGGGAAAGGTAATCCAAAAAAAAGTTTCTAATCTACTAAATATCTAGTTTTGACAATACATATCAGTTGATATACACTCGAGAGCAATGAATCCGGGTCACTTGAAGAATCCTAAAAATCTCGGAAACTAAAAATGCTAGGTTAATGCAATAAATTGTATTTAATAGACAATGTAATACTCCTTAAATTAAGTTATTAAAACTTCTTAGTTATTGTAAAGTTATATCATAAAAAAATCAAATTTGAAAAAGGGCCACTTTCGAAGATGGAACTACGAAATTACAGCATTTGGTTTTGCTTTTGTTTGTAATCTGTCATTTATGTGGGTACATAAACCATGTTGATAGTGCTCTATATTCATTATTCAAGCTGAAATTATGTCGCTTACGCCTGAAGAATGCACCAGAATACTTACAATCCTGGAAACCGGCCGGAGTCAGCGCGATACAGCCAGGACTGTCGGTGTGTCGCTGTCAACAGTACAAAGAGTTCTCCGACGTTACGAAGAAACTGGTTCTAACCTACGCAGACCAGGAACGGGCAGAACCAGGTGTACCACAGCACGAGAAGACCGATACTTGGTGAACACCATGCTTCGAAATCGCTTTCTCACAGGAACTGAACTCACAAATCAGTTTCGACGCCTCGGAGGAAGTAACCCAAGTGCATGGACAGTAAGACGTCGGCTTGCTGAATCTAACTTAAAACCCCTTAGACCTGCAAACGGCCCTAAACTGGAGCGTGGGCATCGTATTTCAAGACTAAGATATGCCCAGAGCCACGTAAATTGGAGTATTGAAGATTAGTCAAAAGTTATGTTCTCCGACGAATCAAAATTTATGCTCTACAAGCACGATGGAAGACACAGAGTGTATCGAAGACCAGGGGAAAGATTCAAGCAAGCATGCATCGAAGAAAAAGTAGCCTACGGTGGTGGGTCTGTACTTGTGTGGGCCGGAATTTCTTCTGAAAGTCGCACAGAGCTGGTGATCATAGAAAACGGCTCTTTAACTAGCGTAAGATATGTGGAAGAAATCCTCAATGATCACGTTGGTCCATTTATGGTCAATTTAGGTGAGGATGCTATATTTATGCATGACAATGCCCGACCTCATACAGGTAGGATTGTGAATGACTACCTTCAAGAGATGAACATTACTCGTATGGAGTGGCCAGCGCGCAGCCCGGATATCAACCCGATCGAGCATGCTTGGGACGAGCTAGGCAGATGCGTAAAACAACAAAATCCTCCCCCAATCACGCTTCGTGAGCTCAAAATTGCTCTCACAGAGGAATGGGAGAATATTCCCCAAAATCGTATAAGGAACTTGGTGTACAGCATGCCAAACCGCGTAAACGCAGTAATGGAAGCACGAGGAGGCAATACGAAGTATTAAAATTCAAGAAAATCGTAATAAAGTTAAAAAAATTCAAGTTTCCTATTTTTGTTTTAAGGAGAGATCAGCAGTTTTTTTCTTTATGTAATTTTGTGTTAATAAAATGTATGGTGACTCATATTTTTTTTACTTTCATTTAAGGAGTATTACATTGTCTATTAAATAAAATTTATTGCATTAACCTATCATTTTTAGTTTCCGAGATTTTTAACATTCTTTAAGTGACCCGGATTCATTGCTCTCGAGTGTATTATGTTTTGATTCAGAACCAAAGTTGTCGTGAGTAATCCCGGTTCTCTGATCCAATCTGGTTGAAGCTTTACGAACCGCAGGGGAAATCAGGGCAACTATTATGCCATTGGCAACCCAATACAACCAAATGTTGGTATTTATGAACGTAAACGAAGCAAAGATCGTGGGAAGATGGCGTGAGTTGGTGTATGTACTCGTATGTAAGTATTTATAAAATATTTACTAATCCGCGTTAATATGCATTTCAAAATCTTGTTGTACTCGCTTTGGTAGGGATTAAAATAGAAAACGCGTGTGTCAGTGCACATGCCAACTTTAATTGCGGTTATAATTTGGTATATTACTAGTTTTTCGATAGGTAGAACGGCTGATTAAGTCGCAGTCCTACCGATCCGGTCGAGAACGCGGGATTTAACCGCGGGTACACCCCCTAGGCTGTGTTATGTTTAAGCTGTGCGTTGTTCATTAGTCATCCGATATCGGAACTGCTTTTTTACAACATGTATTGTCCCATTTCTGGGCAAAGGTATAGCTTTCCATTGTTCTTTGTGCTTTGCTTTCTCCGACTAATCGCCCGTAAACGCATCTAAGTCGTCACGCCAGCGTTTCTTCTCGGCGATGAATCGCGTCTTCTGGCACCCACTGCGCGACGACTCCGGCCAACCTGTCCCACTTCAGTCTAGCAGACTGCTTTATAAATATAAAATTTTATTTAAAGTGTCGCGCCTGTGTCAATTCGCCGATAAAACTAGATTAAATTAGAAAGAATTGAACACAAACAGGATTTGAACCCACGACCTAACTAATCGTGATGACGCGTTTCTTATCAGCCTCCGAACAATTACCTACCACAAAAATGTCAGTCTCGTCTCGCATGCTCAGATTAGATTGTTGTCCAGGGTATGTATTGAAGTATTTTCGTACATACGTGTTATTATTATTATAGACGTAATTAAAGTAAATTATCTCGTGCTTTATTTCTTCCATATTACCTAAATGTGGGTGTTACCTATATACACCTCTACTAAACCCTTCTGCGAATACAGGCACGATGTTATGTTGTATGTGGATTCTTTTGGTTTTTATGCACAGGACTTTTTCACTCGGGCAGGTATCGCCCGGTGCTCCGGCTCCTAGCACACTACGCTCCTTACAAACACAGTCCTTGTTCTTATGAGTGCTATCCCACTGCTGTGCAAAGGTCTTCCATTATTTCTAGTTCTCACGACAGTACTGCATATTTTGTTGTTTCATGTTGCATTTGCTGGACACCATACACCAGAAGGTCAATTCTCGTAAATTTCGTTCTCGTCGTTCGTCGTATTTAAAACGTTCAAAATCTAATCGCAGTCTCATCTCGGCGACAAACAAATGTCAAAAGCTTGTCAAAAATGTAGGGAAATTAAAGGTATTTTTGACAGATTGAGACTGAGATCAGACTGTGAACGTTCTTAAAATTACGAGAATTACCCCTCTGTTAACACCATAATTCAGGTTTAAATTACATTCTTCGGTAAAATTCCGTACTCGAGAGGACCTACCTCGTGGTATACCACATTATCGATTAATGCCATATACTCGCGGGAGGCTATCAAAATAGCCTATCACGAGCTTTATTATTTACCAAAGATAAAGCATGGAATACTAACGTCGAAATTCTAACCAAGGATTACCTAAAAATGATTCCGACGTCGCGTAGGCGTGTAAAATAAAACAATATATTTTTTCTGACGTGTTTTTAGCGATACTTATGAACTGTTATTTTCCCTCCGAGAGTGATGACATGTTGACCTTACATTAATCGACCTCCCGCATCTTATCTCGAGTCACTATACAATAGTGAACAAAGAGGGATTGACTTCGAAAACTGTGCCAATGACTACTGACAAAGTGTAAATAAAACAATTGGAGAATATAACTTGACTGTTGAAGATAATTATTTATCATGCCGTTGTTCACAACAGCTGCAGACGGTTTTATCTAACTAGTCCATTGGTCCATTGTGAGTTATTTTCTGTAGAATATTAGTCATATATAAAATGCAGTGCCTATGTATGTTTTATACGAATTGCATACGATAATATACAAGCAAACATCACACTTTTCTGTACAAGTCATGGTAATGTTTTTTAACGTTTAATTAAGACCGAGAAAAAAAAAACCGTGATAAATCAAAAAAAAAATGCAAAAATTACCCATTGTTAAAAAATCATGCCTGGGCAAAGTTTTTCTTATGCATCCAAAATATTTAATTGTTTATATTAAAATCGTATATGTTTCAGAATGACATTGATTTTCTGTAATGTTTTTTATGAACCTTTAATAATTGGGTACTTATGTTTACCTCCGTCTGCCACACAATCGAACTGCAGAGGAGTGGCCACTGCCCTGTGAATGGCATGTAGAACAGTAGTGGTCCAGTGGTTAATACCGCGACTTACGACTTGTAGTTCGTAGGTTTGAACTTAGTCAGGCACTTTACTCCGAGTAAATTATTTAATCACTTCACTCCCAAAACGGTGAAGGAAAACATCGTGAAGAAATGTCCTAGAACCAAAAATTCGTAGAGATGTGACATCTAACAACCCGTGCTGGGCCCGCGTTGTAGTTTACTGACATTTTTAACAGAGAGCCTGTGTCCCAGCAGTGGGGACATTATAGGCTGATTATGCTATGCATAAGCTGCCATTACAATCCGTACAACGCAACAACGAATAGCGATCTGTAAAGTATTATGACAGCTAAAAAGGTTAACATGACACTATTCGCTCAACTGTTTACTAACGCCGCAAATTATGCGAAAACCATCCATCATGTTTTTGACATTGGTCAAGTTGGAGTTGTCACAGCAAGCCAAACGAATTTATTAACACTCGGTAAAAATCAGCTGTCCTCATCCTTCCTGTGCGATTACCAATAAATACTTTTTCTTTCATTCTAACGATATCAAAAACGATAATGAATGAACAGTTGTAAAAGCATTCGAACGGTACGCGAGAGGGGGTCCCATAATATTGAAAATTGTTTACCTTATATAAACCCTAAGTTATAGATAAAAGATTCTGACTTTCAATAAAAACCTAGCCGTAATTGCACGTTATTTGGTGAATCCCCGAAAATATTGATTATATTTTGCCAATTCGGGAAAGGTAATCCAAAAAAAAGTTTCTAATCTACTAAATATCTAGTTTTGACAATACATATCAGTTGATATACACTCGAGAGCAATGAATCCGGGTCACTTGAAGAATCCTAAAAATCTCGGAAACTAAAAATGCTAGGTTAATGCAATAAATTGTATTTAATAGACAATGTAATACTCCTTAAATTAAGTTATTAAAACTTCTTAGTTATTGTAAAGTTATATCATAAAAAAATCAAATTTGAAAAAGGGCCACTTTCGAAGATGGAACTACGAAATTACAGCATTTGGTTTTGCTTTTGTTTGTAATCTGTCATTTATGTGGGTACATAAACCATGTTGATAGTGCTCTATATTCATTATTCAAGCTGAAATTATGTCGCTTACGCCTGAAGAATGCACCAGAATACTTACAATCCTGGAAACCGGCCGGAGTCAGCGCGATACAGCCAGGACTGTCGGTGTGTCGCTGTCAACAGTACAAAGAGTTCTCCGACGTTACGAAGAAACTGGTTCTAACCTACGCAGACCAGGAACGGGCAGAACCAGGTGTACCACAGCACGAGAAGACCGATACTTGGTGAACACCATGCTTCGAAATCGCTTTCTCACAGGAACTGAACTCACAAATCAGTTTCGACGCCTCGGAGGAAGTAACCCAAGTGCATGGACAGTAAGACGTCGGCTTGCTGAATCTAACTTAAAACCCCTTAGACCTGCAAACGGCCCTAAACTGGAGCGTGGGCATCGTATTTCAAGACTAAGATATGCCCAGAGCCACGTAAATTGGAGTATTGAAGATTAGTCAAAAGTTATGTTCTCCGACGAATCAAAATTTATGCTCTACAAGCACGATGGAAGACACAGAGTGTATCGAAGACCAGGGGAAAGATTCAAGCAAGCATGCATCGAAGAAAAAGTAGCCTACGGTGGTGGGTCTGTACTTGTGTGGGCCGGAATTTCTTCTGAAAGTCGCACAGAGCTGGTGATCATAGAAAACGGCTCTTTAACTAGCGTAAGATATGTGGAAGAAATCCTCAATGATCACGTTGGTCCATTTATGGTCAATTTAGGTGAGGATGCTATATTTATGCGTGACAATGCCCGACCTCATACAGGTAGGATTGTGAATGACTACCTTCAAGAGATGAACATTACTCGTATG
The DNA here is from genome assembly GCA_949629185.1 of Apamea crenata. Lineage (NCBI taxonomy): Eukaryota > Metazoa > Arthropoda > Insecta > Lepidoptera > Noctuidae > Apamea > Apamea crenata. The sequence goes on from OX451351.1 coordinate 20,838,094, forward strand.
GAGTGGCCAGCGCGCAGCCCGGATATCAACCCGATCGAGCATGCTTGGAACGAGCTAGGCAGATGCGTAAAACAACGAAACCCTCCCCCAATCACGCTTCGTGAGCTCAAAATTGCTCTCACAGAGGAATGGGAGAATATTCCCCAAAATCGTATAAGGAACTTGGTGTACAGCATGCCAAACCGCGTAAACGCAGTAATGGAAGCACGAGGAGGCAATACGAAGTATTAAAATTCAAGAAAATCGTAATAAAGTTCAAAATTTTCATGTTTCCTATTTTTGTTTTAAGGAGAGATCAGCAGTTTTTTTCTCTATGTAATTTTGTGTTAATAAAATGTATGGTGACTCATATTTTTTTTACTTTCATTTAAGGAGTATTACATTGTCTATTAAATACAATTTATTGCATTAACCTATCATTTTTAGTTTCCGAGATTTTTAACATTCTTTAAGTGACCCGGATTCATTGCTCTCGAGTGTATTTATATCCACTGATATACATATTTTTTTTACTTTCATTTAAGGAGTATTACATTGTCTATTAAATACAATTTATTGCATTAACCTATCATTTTTAGTTTCCGAGATTTTTAACATTCTTTAAGTGACCCGGATTCATTGCTCTCGAGTGTATTTATATCCACTGATATACATATCAGCGAGCCCAGGTAAAAAATTACCAATCGCTAATTTATGCAATACCAAATAAACCTCCAGTTTATACCAGACACCCTACCTCACTTGCCGTGTGATTAGCTATTTCATACAAAATAATGGTTTGAATTAGAATATACGATAAATTTACGTTGGTAGTGTTTCCTAAACCTAACAAACAAACCATTGGTTTTAATCTTACAATTCTACGAGAGAATGCGTTCTTAATGTCAGTTTCATACTGAAGCTTCAAATTGAAGCTGCTGAACCAATAATACAATGACCATTACTGGTGCAGGCAGGTTATCCTGCGCCGTTAGATAAACTTCTTATCTTTTTAAAGTGGTGCCATTAAAAAATAAAAAGTACATTAAAGAAAACCTCTACCTCCCTAATCCTTTCAGGGCACTATTTTCACTAGCTATAAAATGACAGTAACACCAGAAGGCCAATCCTCGTATTAAAAAACGTTCAAAATCTAGTCGCAGTCTCAACTCGGCGACAAACAAATGTCAAAAACTTGTCAAACATATAGGGAAATTAGAGGTATTTTTGACAGACGTAGACTAAGATCAGACTGTGAACGTTCTTAAAATTACTAGAAAAGCCCCTCAGTTCTTTTCCGAATAATTTTAATTCCCGAACTCCTCTTAGCTTCCCTATTGCTTTTTCTTACTAAATACTCTTAAATCAGGCGACCAAAAGATGAATGAAAGCGTAAATCCTGCACATGGGTTGATAATAGGCTTTTTAAATCCTACTTTCATATCCTAGAAGGTATAATAAATGCCAAAGCTGGTTATCGATTAGTTTGATTGTCGTTCTTTCGTGAACCAACGGAGCAACGTTTCGACCTGATTTTTTGCACTTAGATAGTTATGTATGACCCGAAGAGTTGCATGATATGCTTCTTTTTATCCACAAAATCCCTGTAAGAGAGCGAAACCTCGGGCAAAAGCTATTTTAATCATTCATATCCATCAACTTCAAGTGATTGACACGAAAAGAGGTCATGCAAGTGAGTTCTAGGAAAATATCTAATGAAAATACGTTTTAAATGAAACGAAATTACTGCAATGCATGCGACCATAAACATCTAAGACATAATAAGTAAAGTGCTACAAGGATATTTTGAGGTCTGAACGCCATTGGCAGAGGGGCGCTGTTATACCCTGTCCATTAGGTAAACCGTTTTTTGACAGATGGAACCAGTGATTGCATTGCACACAATACATTGATTGATACACGTACGGTATTTTAATGTCTGTAAGAAGTCGTAAATAAGATAATTCAATAAGATAAGACAGTTTATATATTTATTTTATTACGCATTTTAAAGTTAACTTTTACGTGATCTGGAACACACACACACACATGCTAAGACAGCTGTCAAAAAACGGTTAACCTAATGGAAAGGGTTTAATAAACATTTTGTGAAATTGGCACATAAATTGTACGGACAAAACAAGATGGCGGCGTTAGTTCCGATTTTGGCCACGCGCCAAAAGAACCCTGTAGCGTTGTAGGTACACGTGACACTATTTAGTGATACTAATCTCGTGAACCAAGATCTTATTTATTCTATTCAAACTGCATGTCGCCGCAATTTAGATTAGCAGCGGTTACAATAAGAAATTAGTCTTATCTAATCTCTAGCTTACTGAGAACGATCTAAGATGACTTAGGGCTGATTTTTCAATCATCTGATAACTCTAGTCGAGGAATAATTTTGAAATTTTGACAGTTATTTCATACAAAAACTGTCAAACGTCAATTTTATTCCTCGAATAAAAGTTATCTGGCGATGGAAAAATCAGCCCAGGGCTTCGCCTCGCCAGATTTCACTATTATACCTGGGCAGCAATTCTCTTAATTTTAAAAACGTTCACAGTGTGAAGGCCAAAATCCGTAATTCAAAACGATCAAAATCTAGTCGCAGTCTCATCTCGGCGACAAATAAAATAAATGTCAAAAACTTGTCAAAATGTAAGGAAATTAGACGTATTTTTGACAGATTGAGACTGAGATCAGACTGTGAACGTTCTTAAAATTACGAGAATTGCCCCTCAGATCTCAGCTCAATCTGTCAAAATTTCAAAATTATTCCTCGAATAAACTTATCAGATGATTGAAAAATCACCCCTAGACCAGTATGAGTTTCATTATTTCACAATTTTAATATTTATGGGTTAAACAATGTTGTTTTTATGCACATTACCGGATGAACAACACAACAACATTAGATTACACTTGTATGAAGAAGTAAGTATCCATTATTTTTACTCTCTTTCGAACTGCAACACTGTACTTCGATGCTGAGGAAGCCATCTTTCCTTTGATCGTTATTTTACCTCTGTCAGCAGTGCAGCCTAACAGCAAACTTATTGAAACGAGAATAAAGATCACTGCAACTTTGAGACGTATTAGTGGCCACAACCCAACAGCAACCTTATTGTAATGAGAAAAAATATCACTGTGATTTTCACAGTGATGAAGATAACTGTGAACGGACTGTAGTAGTAAGAACATTTACTATAAGTAAGGGTATATAATATTTACTATCATTTCAAACATAAACTATTGTTATTACAAAGATATCAAAAGATGCTACAGATACAAATTCTCTTAACATTTGCAACATTGTAGAAAAGGATCAATTGAACATAAAATGAAAGCATAAAAATTCACTTAACCTAATTGGGCATAAACCATTCAACAATGAAATCCGTGGAGTGCTTTACCCATGATGGCTGCCAACGCGTTGTTTTAATGTCTAGATCAGAACAATCAGATTAAAACAAAGATCTTTTTTATGTTTATTACACACATTCTGTATCAGAGGATATCTCTGTTTTTTCTTATTTTTTTTTTGGATCGTTGTCTGCTGATTCTTAACCTAAGCCTAACCTTTTCCCAACTACGTTGGGGTCGGCTCCAAGTCTAACCGGATACGGTTTGATACCAGTATTTCACATGGAGCGGCTGCCTATCTGACCTCGACAATAACACGATACCTGAGGGGCAATTCTCGTAATTTTAAGAACATTCACAGTCTGATCTCAGTCTCAATCTGTCAAAAATGCGTCTAATTTTCCTACATTTTGACAAGTTTTTGACATTTGTTTGTCGCCGAGGTGAGACTGCGACTAGACTTTGAACGTTTTAAATTACGAGAATATTGGCCTTCTGTTTGCAAGACTGGTTGTCAGACTTCTTGGGCTTCTGGCCTCACGTAACGACTGTCAAAGATCTACGAATGACAGTCGGGATGAACAGCTTAACGTGCTTTCCAAAGCACGGACTCTATTTGAAATGGATGGTCACCCATCCACGAATCTACCACGGCAAGCTTAGCTAAACCTTCGATCAACCCGTGCGGCTGTTATTATTAAGTCACGAGCCCTTCTCGATCCTCGATCGTAACTTATCTTCCAATTGCATTTAGTTTTTTGTTTTGTAGAACGAGTTTCCGTTTTTCTGAAGCAGCGAGTATCCTGAGTAACCTTTCCTATATCATGCGATCAGAGGTACCTACTCGTACGAAAGTGGTTTATATGACCTACACCAATATTACCGGTTGTGTCTAAGCCAGATATTTGATACCCTGGGTAAGGTAGTGTTCTTTTTCTTTCGTATAAATTATTTGTACGAACCGGAAAGTTTTTCTGTTCATAATCATAACTATTATTTGCTACTTTTTCTTTTTAATTAGTTTCTTTACGGGTCAAAATACTTTATTCCTCTTCACATGGTTGGTCGTCACTTAAAATGCCACTGGATTACATGCAAGTTACGTTCAGTGGTTGGTTAGAGAGGAATGAGCTTGTACCAATAAAAAAAAATATACGTGCTTCGACTTGAGATCCTACTCCGTTTTTTTTGTCGGTTAAAAAAGGATTTTAATTTAAGTACCATAACTACATATATCCATGTCATTGCCTAAACCACTAAACTGATCGTTTGACCAATAGGTAGGCTGGAACCTGGAGAAGCATTATGCTAAGCAGTTCTGAAGGTACCTCTAGATCCATATCTGCGAGTTTGTCTACGATGTCCATGAAGTTATTTATGTGGTTGAAAAGAATAATAGATGATATATTTTAATCGAGTTTCATGATTAAAACCAGCCAAGAATTTATAACGGATTACCACAATTAGCTACAGAATATATCAGCCTATTTAATAAGCCTATAATATTCCCACTGCTGGGACACAGGTCCCGTGATGTGGACTGGGCCGTAATCTACCACGCGGGCCCAGTTCGGGTTGGTAGATGTCCCATATCTTCGAAGACATATTATTAGCATTGAAATCTATTAATAACCAGTTTCTGTACTAGTAGATTTTTTTTGCTAAACCATAACGGCTTCAGGATGGGGGGCCTAAAATGTCAAGGGCCTAGACCGGGTCACTAATTCCGGGTCTGTTAATAAATTCATACTAGGTAATAACTAGTTGTACTATTTGGTAAGAGGTGGTAAACACTATACGTAATGAAGATAACACTACGACCCATAAAGGGCCCATTTGACCTTCGGATAAGGCATTTCGATATACGGCGAAATTGGGTAATTTATTTAGGACTAGCTGCGCCCCGCGGCTTCACCCGCATAAGTTTCGATCCCGTGGGAATATCGGGATAAAATGTATCCTATAAGCTAATCCTGGTTATAAACCACCTGTGTGCCAAATTTCATCCAAATCCGTTCAGTAGTTTTTGTGTGAAAGAGTAACAAACATCGAACCATCCATCCATCCATACAAACTTTCACGTTTATAATATTAGTAGGACTACGGACAGTAATGCTTTCATGTAGGTATAGTCGATGTATTATGCAACAATCAAAAATATTTCAAATACATTGTTGCAATACGATTAATCTTTTTAATAAAAAAAACCTGTGCGGTCGGGGCACCCCCTTTAGGAACGAAGTTCCATAAGCGATATTCGCACGCACACACACATTCGTATATAATAGAAAGAGACAGAGGGAGAGAGAAACTTGCATGGAGTAGGTAAAAACAACAGGAAAGGTTAAGAGTTAATTCGATGACGCTTGCCCTGTTACCTATTTAGTTCGAACACTAAGGCTTATTGTCGCCTAGCGGTCTGGTGGTCACGCCACCAATGAATGCTCTTTTTAATTGTGTTTAATTCAACAGGATATTTTTGTTGTTTATACTCATTAAACAAATTATGTTTTGCTCCTACCGTTTTATTACCTAGCTGTTTATTCGACTTTGCCCTGGCGGTTTTATTTCACACCTATTAAAGTATTTCGCAAGTCGTGTTGATATTCATAATATTCTAAATCAGTATAAGAAAACTGTTTCAGTAACTTTGGAATCTTTTTATAGTTCCTTAGATAGAAGCCATTTGATAGTTGGCAAAAAGACAAGTTTGTGCTACAGAAAAGAGGCCTTTGACATTGTTAAGCAAGATGTGCTCTTATCAATTCCGTTTCATCTCACGTGCAGTAAATGCAGCTGAGACTGAGATACGAGGGATATGTGGCGTTACGCGAATGGATAAAATAAGAAATGAGTAGGTATACAAGAGAAAGTCTGAAAGTGGCACTGGTGACTGAAACGTGTGGAAACTGGTTTTCATGGAAACTGGTTTTAAATGTCGTGAGGACCGTTTTGAGTATGAATGTGGATGGCTGTAAGAGTAGGGGGAGACCAGAGATAAATGGATAGACTGTGTGAAAGCTAAGTATAGTAGTACGTATAGTTAATAGGAAATACAGAAGTATGGAACAAAATTACATCATATTGCGCTAAGCCAGAATAAATTGGGATAATGGCAGGAGAGTAATGATAAAAAAAAATTATAGGTATACAGTAAATCTTCTCTTTACAGATTGAAGAAATTCACAGTCTATAATCCTGAGAAGTTTAATTTAAGGCCGGTCCTTCGACAAAATGACTACAATGCATATCGGCGTTCCCCAGGGTGGCATCTTATCGCCAAGCTTGTACCGCGTGCTCCTGGGAGCACAGGATATCTAAGACAATTAAAGACGTAATTGTCAGAAGTTTATTGATAAACTATAACATCCGTTGCGAGGGTAAAACTGTAGATAGCTTATACAGTATACACAAACTTTAGAGAATTCTCTATGGTATTAGAGAGCAGTGGAAGAGCTGCACCGTAATTGCGTAACACACTATCAATCTCAATCTGAATCATTTTGAAAGATATTGCAAATCCGTTGCTTTATGTTCGAAAACTTGTCTGCTCAACAACGTAAATGACGCAATGACTTGTTGTTGAACTGTCAAAATTAAAGCGATTGCAACTGATAGTGTGTTACGCAATTACCCCACTGACCTCATAAAGTAGTGGTTTGTTTATTCGTTACTATTTTTTTTATTATATCCATTGCTCGTAGTATCCTTCCTTGAATTAATAAAAGTACAAAAACATGATATTTATATACTCTCCGCTCGAAACTAAGGGGTAATTCTCGTCATTTTAAGACCGTTCACAGTCTGATCTCAGTCTCAATCTGTCAAAAAATACTTCTAATTTCCCTACATTTTGAAAAGTTCTTGACATTTGTTTGTCGCTGAGATGAGACTGCGACTAGATTTTGAACGTTTTAAATTACGAGAATTGACCTTCTGGTTGTTATGAAATCGGTTTTCTAAGAGACAGCTGGCCAGACAGCATTATAGGGAAAAATTCACGTAAATTAAATGGGCATCAATTATGTCATCGTCAGATATTTCAAGGTTGTTTGGTAGCGAGATATCTACTCTCTAGATATAAATAAAAATCAACTGCCGCATGTATGAAAGATCATCACTTGAGAACGGCTCGACTGATTTGGCTATTTTTATTATTGATGTGTTCGTAATTGTCAGGATTAGATTTTTTTTTGGAAAATCCACTGGTGATAGAGTAGAGACATGAAATTTACCCACGCCGAGCAAGCACAGCTAGTTTTTTTACATGAGTCCCAGAAAAAACAAAACTGTCGGCAGCAAACAAACAAACCCATCATGTTTTATTATATGGAAAAAACCTTTAGTATATGTATTGTGGTAGGTATATGTGTTATGTAGATTATGTTTCATCATCGTTGTTTATATGTTGTATATAAGCTGATACCTACGCTGTTCAGGTTAATTGTTGTCTGTAGTAACTAGAGAACAACCATACTGCAATTATACCTAGACTACTCAAAATTTACGTAATACCTTATTGTTGTTATTAATTTGATATTGCTACTGGTAATTATTTTATATTCAGGGGGAATGTTCAAAAATGTAAATAAATCATATTATGTAGCAATATCAAATTAATAAGAGGAGTACAGACTCCTCGAAGGGTAAGGCAGAAGTGTACTAATAGTAGGTATACCTACATTTCGCCAGTTATGTTTCTCTCCCATGTTATAGGGGGCGAGCGTATTGCCATTAATTTGCTACTGAGAAAATCCAGATGGATAAACCCAATAACACTTGCTCGACCCGAATTGAACCCAGGACCTCGTGCTCAGCAGTATTGCTTGCGACCACTAGACCAACGATGCAGTCCCAGAAAAAATTAGGTGGATGTGACGCATATTTCCCTCCAACTTGTTCTTATGTGTGTTTTTTCTGCGTTCAAATAAACCAATTTTTTATCTTTCATTTTTTTTCTTAAAAACGTACTTAACAAATAATCTAAAATTCATTCGTTTACTGACAGACAACACCTTAACCGCTGGGTCTAGAAATATCTGAGTTTTTTAAACTATAATGGAAGCGAGCACTAAGATTTTTGAAAATACTTCCCCTAAAGGGGCTTCATAGGATATGAAAGTTTGTATGGAAGTTCGTCATTATAGCCGATGAGTTATCCATAATAAGTAATAATAACCCAACAAGGTATAAATGCATAACTGTCGTACTGTCTTCAAGTTAGCAATAATTTAATATCAGTGATATTCTTTAGACAGCGTGCAATAAACATACCTAGTACTCTCTAATCTCTCTATAATTAATCTACATAAATTGGTTATAAAAAGTAAAATATGTTAGAAGTTCAGCAACAAACTTTAAAAGGGTACTCGTCAAACATCGACCAATTTCCACAATAAACGAAGCTATAAAAAACAAAGAGAGTTTCATGTATTTAACTTTCAGTCGGACACAACAATGACTGGTTATCTTTGAACTCGGAACTGACACGAATAATTAGAGCACATCCGAGTACCCACCTATCTACTGCAGTGTATGTCAGCGGTAATTGAAACGATCGTGCAAACATCACATGAGTTTAAAAACGTTCACAGGAATAGAACATAAAATAGTTAGTGCTACACATTGTTTTTACTGCCACCTCTTACAGACTGTTCATTAAAATTTATGACAAGGCAGCTTACATAACCGGAATATTTATAAATACTGACAAATTGACTGGTGTTGGAGATGGTCTTATGATAATAGTGGCACGTTGGTAATGTGTTGAATTAATTAATAATATTATTATGTTCATTAATAATATTATTGATTAATTCGTCGTCAACTAAGGCCCGTCGTCCACGATGCTACTCAAATGTAACCAGCACCCTAATTGCGTCTCTTCTTAGCGTGACAGTAGCAAAAAATTGTGATACACGTAAAACTGATCTCTTTTATTTGTTAATTATAATTTAATCTAAAAATATGATCTCCTATTAAATAAGTGTTTGTGTTACTTATATGTATATTATATTACCTAAGTAAATATATTATGTCTAAATGTAAAAATAGTATTTTAAGAAAATAGCTACCTACTTACCCTTATAATAGATATATTTATGTTACTGTTAAATATTAACTTTTTTATGTGAACGTAACTTTTTTAGTTTTCATGTAGAATTTTATTTTGATTTTTGATACTACGATTTAGATTTTTAATAAAATATGTATTGTATAACTATAATTCTGTGCCCTGACAGGGTCTACAACGGCTCTTAGCTATAAGCCTTTTGGGAACATCTGTATACCTCGTAGAATGCAAATAAACGCATATGAATATGAAAAATAACACAAACATTATATGTAATGTTTAAATTAGTTTTGCCCAAAATTCAGCAACGAGAAACCCTTTAGTACTGGTAACAGCAGTGCAAGATGGGAGTTGAGCCATTGTCTGTGAAGAGACAATGATTCTCAATCTGAATCATTTTGAAGGATATTGCTAATCCATTGCTACATTTGTTCGAAAAATTCGTCTCCTCAACAACGTAAATAACGCAATGAATGTTGTTGAACAATCTAAATTAAATCCACTGCTACTTTTAGTGTGCTACACAATTACCTCGAAGTAACAAAATCAAAGGCCTAATCGTTGGTGATTTAAGTTTGTACCCTCGTGGACGATCTGCCTAAGAATGCGAAGATTGACGTTGATCACAATCGTGAAAGTCCATTGACTTCTGTTGATAAAAACAATTTTTATACATTATATTAATATTGTGGTTTGCTGATTGTCCAGGATTAGCCGTTAGATTAAAATATATTTACCTTATTTAAACCGACTACAAAAAAATGTGTTGGTATTTTATTTTTGAAAGAAAGAAAATACATTTACTGGCGGCAAACATGACGCATAAAAAAAAACATAAGCACAAAAAAAAAATTCATTGTTTTACTCCATTTGTTCCGTGATTACCTGATTACTTAGCCGATGCAATTTTTTCCATTTGTTAGAGTACCTATGCTCCCAATGTGGTCCCATTTAAATTGTATTCACTTTCTTCGGGTTTTGAGTTAGCTTCAATAATACGGATTATTTAATTTACTTGGTGTAGATATTTTGATGATGTTATAAAACTTCCTCACTGTTGGTTGTTTACATAGCAGTGGTGCAGTAGTGATATACGAATTTGTATATATTATGTTAAGTAGCATAACTGTGGTTACATTAAACAAACAATAAAACAACCGACTTCCAAAAAAAGAAAGAATATACAAAGAGAAAATAATAAAAAAATGGAACTTGATATCTTTGGTTTTGTACTGACGCTTTTTGACACCGACTTCCGAAAAAAAAAAAATCTAAAATTTTTACTTTGGAAGTCGGTTTTCATTTCATTTATTTGCATACCAAACATAATGTTAATTAAGTTGTTAAAATAGGCTTCAAGCTAAGATACAGTTATGGACCATGTAAGGGCACAGCAACATATTTAAGAATAAATAATTAAAAGTAAAAATATTAAAATTAAATTAAATAAGTAATTTTTTCGTTTTTTTTTTCTTTATGTTTTCTACCAACAGTGGTTTGGTAAATTGCCAAAAGCCCGCATCATTGCCGTGCGAGCATTTCTAAGGATCTTATATGTAGGTACCGAAATTTATTAACTCCTCAATATGTTATGTGTTTCTATTCGCTGTATCTAAGCCGTGTCTAAATCACGATGTAAATCGTGAACAATGAACTAACCTATCTCTATAATCTTTATGAACCACTCAGTGGAAATTTTACAATGACTAAGTCATCACAATAATTACAACCTCAAAATGATAAAATAATATTGGTTCTTGATATCAAAAATTAATATAAATATGAGTCAATTGTTATACTTAGTTTACTCTTGATAATAATCATAAATGCTAGAGTAGTTGAACTGATAGTTATTGCTATGGTCTTCCGAATTAACTCTCTTAAATTTTAATTACCTAAATGAAACATCTTATTTACGTCCATTAAAAAATATTAACTTTTTCCAAATTTCACCAAAAAATGTTCCAATTCTCAATTGTTTTCTCTTTGAATATTTTAACTATATGCATATTTAATCTTAATATTATATAAAAAAATAATAAATTTGTTTTTTTGTTTGTTTGTTTTTTAAGTCGCACCAGAACGGCTAAACGGATTTAGATGAAATTTGGCACATGGGTAGACCTGGATCAGGTCATAGAATACTTTTTATCCCGATGTTCCTACGGGATCGAGACTTATGCGGGTGAAACCGTGTGGCGCAGCTAGTTATTCATATTTTAACTTTGCAAGCTTAGTTGATAGCTTAATTGTGCATGCTGTGGTATACCTAAGTGAAGGAATACACCTACTTAATACCTGATGTGGCCCTTTATTTTTGTGTCATAATGTATGTCTTTTGTTAAAAGTCCTAAATAAATCAAAATTAATAAAAAAACCTTCCGAATTGAAGATACTGGATGCAAGAAAAATTGCTTGCAGTTTCTGTTGGTCGGTACGAAGTTGACTTACAATGGATTTCTGAATTGAAAACTACGTGTTGGGCGAATTTGATCTTTATTAGCTACTAGAATTGTCGCACTGGCAGGTGTCAGGAATGCATTCTCTCGACATCCGGACTGTAGTCAAACTCTACTTTTAAAAATCTCTTTGCAAAAAAGTTTTGAAAGAATCGCCTTGACCTTAACCTTGAGTATTTAGTGCTAAAGTAGAGTTTGACCTGCCGGTGTATTCTGTAAAACTATCACCGTGGTTACTTCTATGAAGTGAGCTGTTATTCCACCTAATGCTGAAGATTGACACTACTACAGCTCATTTCACCTTTGTATTCACGGTGAGATTTTTAACCGACTTCTAAAAAAAGGAGGAGGTTCTTAATTCGGATGTTTGTATTTTTTTTTTATGTTTGTTCGCGCATAACTCCGTCGTTTGCCAACCGATTTAAAAAAATATTTTTTTTGGAAAGGTATACTTTCCAAATGGTCCCATGAAAATTTTATCAAAATCGGACAAGCGGTTTTTCAAAAATCAACAAAAATAAAAAAGAATATCGCAACAAAAAAGTGAAAAATAAGAAGAAGTCGGTTGTTTTTTTTTCTAAAAAAAGTTTTATAGAATAGACCGGCTGAGCAACATTAAATTACGATTTAGAAAACAATTTAGAGATAGATCGTTTAAATGATGAGTAAGATAGTGGTAATTGTATTCAGTTTAGGTAACGTTTTGTAGAATAATCTTTAATAACTATTTAATAATTAGGTATACAAAGGGTGATTAATTTAGTACCTAATGTACCTCCCTAGCAGTAATTACTCGCATCGATGCCGTGCGTCGTGCGTCAAACGATTTTTTATCGATGCGGTATTATATCATTGTCAGTCACTCGAAACTAAGGCAGGGTCATTAACATTTAATACTTTTTATCAAGTGGTCGATAAGTATCTTCGAATCAGGATTTTGTTAGAACAAGCCTGTGGTAATGCGGTACTATCACGCAGATTGGTCGTGCAGATCGCGGTACACGGGACTGATATAATGTTTGATTAATCATCACCACTAGCCGATAACGTGGCCACCATTTTTCCTCGAGTGTGGGTACAATCTTGATATAAATTACAATCACAATATTTATACACTTTTACCGAAAGATAGTGTAGTAGGTACCGCTAGCAAAAATAGGATCGGAAATCTAATATTGTGCATATATCGGGCTGCTGCTCCACTGCGCTAAAAAAAATATGATATACGAATTTGTGTTGGGTATAGGTACTATCGCCAAAATCTATATCTGACCACCACCGTAAGGACTATTCCTGCTTGCTGCGCATACAAAAAGGATCCTCTTTTGTTTTACTTTTGCAGCTGTGGTCATCATGTGCACGGGACTTTGTTTTCAAAATAGTCAGATATAGGTGTTGGCGATAGCACAAACAAAAAAGTGAAAAATAAAAAAATCTCTAATATTAAAAAAAAACATCTAAACACTAAAAATATACACTAAAATGTAAAAAAATAACTATAATAACGGAAGGCGATGGCAAAAACCGAATACAGAAACAGAGACACCGACTTCCGACATATACCTAGGTACCTGCTTATGTTACTTTTCTGAAGATCTAAAATCTATAAACAAACTTAAAATAACCTTGATAGTTGGTAGGTACTCGTTTATTTAGATACTTTGCAGTACCTACCTATGTTTTTTAAAGTGTCTACGTCTAGGCATTAAAAACTTACCTGTTAAATATTCTTAATTAGTTTAGGTCTAAGCCAAGTAATTACCTTATGTTAAACCGACGTTTTTCTTACTTTTTAAGATTAATTTGTGAGATTGTTTTTGCTGTTTTTTTTTTCGACAACATCTGCGTAGCCGTTTCCCAACTATGTTGGGGTCGTTTTCCAGTCTAACCGGATGCAACTAAATACATGAAGCGACTGCCTATCTGAGCTCCACAGCCCAGTTACTGGGTAATACGATACTCCTTGGTAAGACTGATTATCAGAATATAGGGCTTCTGACTACCCGTAACGACTGTCAAAGATCCACGAATGACAGCCGGGATATTCTATTTATAGTATCGAAAATCACATAGGTACTTAATCATTTTTATCACTTCAACATGACTGTCTGTTATTCTCAAAAAAATATCTGCCTCACGGGCATTGAGGTAATAATATGTACTAACGTACTTAGTACATAATACCTCAATGCGCACGGGTCGATCAAGAGCGAAATTAAACTTGCCGCGGTCGGTTCGTGGATACGTATCCATCCATTCCATATCGAGACCCGTCCGTGTGTCGGAAAGAGTCCAGTCCTAGGTTTAATTAGGAAGTGACAGAAATGAGGGAATTCGTACCATACTTACAGAATATTGGTTATAAAGTGGCAATACCAGAAAGTGGAGCGAGTGTAATTCCAAATAAATCAATTACTGTGTTAGTGGTCCCGGCTGTTATTCGTAGATCTTTGTCAGTCGCTAACTCAGAAACCTCAAAAGTCAACCAAGTTTTACCAAGGGTATCTTGTTACCCAGTAACTTGGTTCAAAAATCAATCATGCATCATTATAAGACGTTGCTACGATATACATATCGTGGTCCGATCGTAGATGACCTTATCGTAATTTACCCGGCCATTTCAAGATACGCCGCCATTTCCTGATATGGCCGGTTATAACAGGATGCGCCTAATCGAAAGTCAGGCGGTCAAATCATGAAATGGCGGCGTATCTTGAAATGGCCGGGTAGATCACGATAAAGCCTACGATCGGACCACGATATGTATATCGTAGCAACGTCTTATAATGATGCATGATTGATTAACTGTACCTACAGTAGCAAACCAAGATCACTTGCGTGTGTCTGTAAATATGTATGTTCATAATACTATACCTATTATAATCAGCCTATAATGTTCCCACTGCTGGGACACAGGGCTCCTTCCGGAGAGAGGGAATGGGCCCCAATTCACCACGCGGGTCCAGTGCAGGTTGGTAGATGTCACATGTCTTAGAATTTTTGGTTCTAAGACATCATGTCGGTTTCCTCACCATGTTTTCCTTCACCGTTTTGAGAGCAGAGGTGATGAAATAATTTACACAAAATAAAGTGCCTGCATCACGGCCCACTCCCACTGCACCTGCTGTTCCCACTGCTGGGACACAAGCCTCCTCTCCACAGAGAGGAGCAGCAGTGGAACATTATAGACTGAGTATGCGTAGTACTTGTAAGTAGTACTTGTAAGGCGCGGCCGTTACCACAGGCCACCACTGCTCTCACTATACACCTATACCTTTTTTATTCTAGAACATAAGGTAACAACAGCTTGATCACCTAAGAAGCCAAAGCGAGATAATGATCATAAAGATAATTATATCTGTAGCAATTACATTTGTTTTTTTAATAAACATAATATTTATAGCACTATATCTTATCAGCATCCGGAATTTAGCTTATACATTACTGCAGTGCGATTCTGTAACCATCTCAACGTGAAAACTTAGGTGAAGTGAGCGTGGAGTGAGCTGTCATTCCAACTAATGCTAGGGACTGACACTACTGACAACTCACATCAAGCTCACTTCACTTGAGTTTTCACGGTGAGATTTTTACAAAATCGGCAGTTTACCTTACCAACATTACAGTAGACTCAACTCAGATCGAGTCAGCTGATTTCGAGGACGAAAACAAAACAAGTATCAAACAGGTACCACTCACAAGTTTGTTATAATAAAAACAGAAAATACACAGGTAACTAATAATATTAAATTTTGTACAAAAAATGGTTACCACGCTGAGATCACACCACTCAAGTTACCTATTTAAAAAAAAGTAATGAACAGTTATAAGATTATAGTTTTTATTTTCGGGGGAAAACCTATATGTATAGTTTATAACTAGGTATACGGTCCAAATGTTAATAAATGAAGTCAAGTCACGTTGTGCAAGCATGATAAACAAATTAAATATTTAAAAATAAAAATAAGTAAGGTGGTCCACTTTAGCCCTGGATTGAAAGAGTTGGAAGTCATGGGAAAAGGCCTTTGCCCAGCAGTTAGATGAAGCAGGCTAACAGTACCTAACAGTAAATAAGTAAGGCAGTGATGTATGCACAGTAAGTATATTGTTGCATCGGTCAGTGTGCATCGAAATTTGTATGCATCGTGAATAGCGCAATTTCGTGAAATGTCGTGAAAGTGGGCCTTAAATTACGCAGTCGCGCAAACCAGCTCCCGTAAAAACAACATCATAATTATCCAGCGGGGCACAGTAGGTACTAACAGTACCAACGGCTTTCATTTTGACAGCTCAACAGCATTCATTGCGCTATTAATTTTGTTGAGCAGACAAATTATTCGATCATATGAAGCAATGGATTAGCAAAGTCCCTCAAAATCATTCAGATTGTGAAAGAAGTATGTCACCACGCCCCAGCGCGTATTTTAACCGACTACCAAAATAGTAGGAGGTTATGCGTTCGTTATTTTTTTTCATGTAGGCATGTAAATTTGAATCGCGACATATTCGCCAAAAATGTAAACAAATTATGAGTTTATGGAAAAAAAACTTTAATTCCTACATAATAAAATTCAGTTTACGCTGCAAATTCAAACATTTTTATGACTTTTTTAATAGTGCTAGTCACTCTGAAATCAACTTGACAACCATTAAAATAAAGTTTATATTTGTTTAACTTGAAATAACGTCAATTTGAAACAAATAAACTTTGAATATAGATAGATACTATCGCCAAAACCTACTTATGACCATTTTGAAAACAATCCTGCCTCCGTAAGTGATCAATAGAGGATCCTTTTTAGGTCAACTAATAATATGCAAGCAGGAATAGTCCTTACGCTGCTGGTCAGATATAGATTTTGGCGATAGTTCATCGATTATTCCATCAAAATTCATTAAGATTGTGATTGATCGTGTTAAGTAATAAGGGTGCTGTTCTAAACTATTCCAATTAACGTAGAGTCGGTGTAGCATGTTTTCTTCTTCTTTCACTCCCTTTCTACTTTAAGTAAGAATAGCCTTAATATTTTCATGAAACAAGCAAATAAATTGCAAATTATAAACCCCCGATACCTGACCATGCGTTCTTTACCATGAAACATAAACAATTATATTTACTAGCTGTTCGTCGGACCCGGGTGAATTTTCGATTTTTCCGATTTACAAAAAAAAACGTTTTTTTTTAAACATTAAACTTAAATAAATTGACATTTTTTGGCTGAGATTTCTACATAATTCAGAAAACCTGCTTAATTATCTTCAACATGTCTGAATAAATTTTCATGAAACATACATAGGTACTAGTAGCTAAGAACCACTTCGCTAAGAAACACTTTTTATTAGTAGGTTAGGTAGTTTAAAACTAGCCTACTAATAAAAAAATCGCACTGAAATCGTACCACCCATTAGGAGCTACGATGCCACAGACCACAGAAATGTTTTATGCCACAGACAGACACACAGATAGACACACACACAGAACGACATAGCCGTCAAACTTATAAAACCCGTAAAACTGAGCTTTACACGTCGTCGAGGGTAAAAAAACTAAATTTTTTAATTGCTTTAGAATTTGCCTCTCAGAGTATGTATGTCAGCAGTGTTACGCCACTATTGTCTGAGTGAATGTTTTGTATTGATTCAAAAGCATATTCCATTCTGACCCAAAGACTATTCAGTTAATTTAGCTGACCTGGATGTTATCTACCGCGGGTATTATTAGAATGGACTACAAATAGACTAGCCGCAGTGATATTCTGGCCAAATTGTGAATGTATAAAAACTAATCGTACGGAAATTCGGGAGCAGCTATGGATATGCAAATAAGTAAGTAATTAAGCGTTTCCGATGCCAACTACTCGTAAGAGGTAGGTATAGTTAATTGCACATATAATATGTAACCAGCTGATAATGCTCCAACTGCTGGGATGTAGACCTCCCTCGGTGAGAGGGAGTGGGCTAGATACCGCAATTTTGAATTTCTGGTTCTTGGACATGCCGGTTTCCTCATGATGTTTACCTTCACCATTTGAGAGCAGTGGTGTTGAATTTTTTTACGCAGAGAAAATCGCCTGCCTGGGTTCGAACCCACGACCTACAGCTACAACTCATAAGTCGGAGCTGTTACCACAAGGCTACCACTGCTAATTATTTGCATAATTCCATTAAATACGTAAGTCATAATAGGTGAAGGTTCTTCTTCAGCAGGCGCATGAAAGCATACAACCTTAAAACCATTAAAAAGTGCGAACATTGCACGTGTCTCACTGTAGTTCAAGTTGGTTTGTTGTGTTGTGTTCTAGATTTAGGTCTACCAGACACACTTTGTTTATTTTTTCTTCTTTGGCACTAATTTGTAGGTCAATGTCATGCATACCTGAGGGGCAATTCTCGTAATTTTTAGAACGTTCACAGTCTGATCTCAATCTCAATCTGTCAAAAATACCTCTAATTTCCCTACATTTTGACAAGTTTTTGATATTTGTTTGTCGCCGAGATGAGACTGCGACTAGATTTTGAACGTTTTAAATTACGAGAATTGGCCTTCAGTTCTTTGCATAGTTACTAAAATGCCAATTTAAGATGTTAATTAATTTGAATTGTAAGCGACAGTGCTGCTGGTGTGCTTATTCTAAATAAATAGTCAAATAATCAGCCTCTAATGCCATCACCGCGACACAAATTAAATCAAATAGTATAGTAATATAGAATTAAATGTTATCTCTTGAACTGACATAGGTATAACTTTGACATCAAATTATGAATTTGTTCCTATAAATCCATAAGCATGAGATCTTATTTGTTGTTGTATTCTATTTTTTTTTTAATGTTCCTACTTTTATGTAGTTCCAAATATTTAATTTTAACCTGCACAATGTTATTATTTTAATAATAACATTGTGCAGTTTAAAATTAAATATTTGCACACCATATGTAATGGTAGAATGTTAAGATCATACATTGTACACCTACATTCTTTCAAATAAATGAATTTGGTTTGATTTGATTTGTCACAGTCAATGTCTTTGAATTATTAGTTTTAGGACCAGCCTGTCTGATGCCTGTTTTCCTTACGATGTTGTCTTTCACCGTTTTGAGAGCAGTCGTGAAGAAAATAGAAAATAGACTGCTTGGTTCGAACCCACGACCTACAACTAAGTAACGTAAGTCGGGGCCTGCTTTAGCACTTTTTTTTTTTTTTGTAGGATGGGAAATCATCAAATGACCCCTCTAATCTTCCAGACTTTTTTCTCTCGTATCGGTTAGACTGGAAGCCGATCCCAAGATATTTGGGAAATGGTTTGGCAGATGCAGAGAGATGATCAGCACATTTGGTTCGTAATAGCAGCCGCTGGCTACTGGCTCATGCCGTGGTAAAAACTAGGTAGGTCATACGATAATAATTCAAATCACAGACGGTAATTTTTTCAATCGGAAACATTCAGCCGAAACACATCCTCTAGCGTAAATGTATTTCGTACATGAGCAGTATTTATAGTCAATATCCAACTACAAAAACAATTGAACTTAAATACCTACAAAAATCTGTATAAAAACAGAAATGAAATAGTATAAACTCCAAGGCATAAAATATCCATAAGATCTAACTCACAAATATTTACCACTTATCCATGAGATAGGTACAATCTATAGTACCTCTACCTATCACATGGATAAGAGGTGTGTCAATTAATTTTGGGGCCGCATTTAATGCGGCCAACTCAAAAAAGCAAAGTTTAAATATGGGTTAGAAATAAACTCTTATTCTAACTTACATACTAAGTATAAAAGTAGAAAAATATATACTCTGAACACTGGAGGTTTCATGCTCCGGTTATAAAGTATTTGCGGTAACGTAACCATAGCGAGATCTAATTCGATCCCAACGCCATCTAGAGAGCTATAAGGCGATCCAGTGCACCAGGCTGCATTACGATGGCCAGCATAACTAGCCATTCGGTGAAACCAGGAACTACGGCAAAATGTACTGAATTTCAGACGTTGCAGCTCTGTACCGTTGCAAGTGGCGCCGCACCGTATACGGGTGAGATTATTTTGGGGATTGCAAACGAAAACTATTTCCTCTTTTTCTCATTTAAATTAGACAGGAAATCATTGTTTTATGTAGTTAAAATTAAGATATTTCTTTGGTGAGCCTATTTTATGTAAACAGTCAATGAATCGCTTATTTTCATGAAGTTATTAATGTTTTACGAACGCTCTGGCTTTTGACGTGCAATTTGCTTGATTGTTTGTTTGTTATTACAAAGCTAGGTTCTAAATTGTCAAAATTATTAACGATTTGGCCAGGCCTGACATTTATAAGTAACATAATATTGTGAAACAGTGGTTAATTTGAATCGGAAAGGATTTTTTTGTATTTAAATGGCCATATAAAAAAATTACTATGTACACAACACCATGCCTCTATTCCCCGAGGGGTTAGGCAGACACACACCTTCAGGACTCCCCCAAGCACCGCCACTGCGACTGGTTATGTGCTTCACGCATCTAGAGGATTCCTGCGGCCTTCACAAAGTCATCGATGCACCTTGTGGAAGGCCTTCCAATGCTTCGTCTTCCAGTACGGGGTCGCCACTCCACAACCTTTCAGCCCTATCAGCCGTCTGTTCTGCGAGCAATGTGCCCCGGTCATTTCCACTTATGTAAGTTTGGCAATTCTTCGGGTTTAAATGTCAGTTACCTTGGTTCTCCTGGCGGATATCTTCATTTCTGATTCGACCGCATAGGGATACTCCAAGCATAGCCGTCTCCATTGCTCTTTGGGTGACTTTTAGCCTTTAAAACCCGCCGTGTAGGTACGTAATAACGAGTTAAATTTCAAATGATTTCAGTCCAATATTATAAGTAGTAAAAATTATAACTGAAGCCAAAGCCTCACGAAGTAGGTGCACATGGTCACGTTGAGGGGTAAATAATAGTACATTATGATATAAGTGCGGTAAGTTGAAAATTACAGCCGAGGCGATAATGCTAGCCGTAGGCGAGGGCCACCAGAAAGCAGAGGCTGTAATTATCAAAGCGCACGCATGTCATACGACGTTTTATAACATATTTGCGAGGAAATAAATAAAACTCGGACTTTGTTAAACGAATAAATCTTTAATCACTTGTTAAAGCAGTTATAAAAAATTGAACAATTTGTAAAATAATTGCCAGTTGGCATTTTTAATATTGTCAAGTTATTATTATTAGTTACAATTTCAGCAGTCTCTCTCTCTCACTCTCTTCAGTGAAAGTAGGAGAAACGAGACCACAGAGTTCTGCAGACGGTGGCGACGACGGAGGCGGCTGCGGCAGCGGCGACGATAGTGGAATGTACGCGTGTGTGCTCGTAGATGGTCGAGAGTCAACACTTGGCTCCAAATTTAAATTTGGATTAAATTTTTTAATTCCTTGTAATGCGGGAGCTAATTTCTTCTTTATTTCTCATCGAGTCATCTATGTAGCCCTCGGCTACACTGTTCGACCGCCACCCTCCGTGGCGTTTTAGTGTCAATAAGTTCGCATCTGAATCGGCGAGCAATGTAGCCGAGGACCTTCTAAAACTGTGCCCTGGGTATTCATGTGGATCATCCAAATTTAAGAAAGTGGCAATTTGTTTCGGCATTGCTCCAAATTTATTTATGCCAATGGGTTGGCCAAGTGCATTTTCCATTTTGGTTATTTTGAAAAAATCTGTTGGACATCGCTTTTGTTGAACGAAGCGCTTCGTATTTCTTCACTATGTCGTGTCGTACTGTATTGTGAATGATCTTGGAATTTTATTTTTTGTGTTTTTGACCTGGACAAGAAGAACCCGCCCATGGTTCTCGACATCATTAGTTGTGATGTTTGCCAACTCTTGACGTCTACATGCACCATATAGACCGAATATCAACACAACCTGAAAAGAGATAAAAACAGCGTACAAAACAGCTATATTGTAAAGAAATACGAAAGTGAAAGAAGTAAATAACAATAATTTAGTTTCAACTGACCTTTGTTGCCAAATATCGGCAATCCAGAGCTTCTTTTAGGAACTTCTTGACATTGTCAGCCGAAAATACTATCGACTTTTTACTCACATGGCCACTTGAGCGTCTTTTTAGAAATGCCAGCAAGTTGGAGTACTTATGACTTGATATCAATACCATGTTTTGTTTTCACAGTGCTTTTTAGCATTGAATAGTAGCACCACAATGAGTTGACTTATATTTTTGAGAAAGTTCCATGAAATAGGCTAAAAACACACTTTCTGAAAATGAATTTGCATCTTTGCTGGTTTTCCATAAGATGAAATTTTGAAATTTTTTTACTTGTAAGTTTAGTACTTTTCGGGCAAGAGGCTTAGAGCAGCCTTTTTCACTGCCTCTGAGACTTCTGGCGGTGTCGAATTAATAAATTCATCATTACCTGACGACATTTTCAAATAAAAACAATGCAGCGAAAAGAAAAAGCGCGCGGAATAATTTTTACTTGTTCACAAATTAGCGATGCGCATCAGCGCTTTTTTTTAAGGCAAAGGCACAAAAAACAGCCAGTATTACTAATAAAGTAAATTAATATTTTTGTGTTTTTGTTATAGATTGTTGTAATTTATTGTCAAAATTATTTAAAATAAAGAATTAAATGTTTATTTATTATATTTTATCTCCCAAAGTTAACTTTATTCATAAAATGATGACCACTTCTCTGACATAAAAACTCTTTGCTAAGATTTAAAAAGTACCGTTCGTTTTAGACGGAGCATCTTGATAAACCGTGCGTTTTACCTTATTAAAAAGAAACTCGTTCGTTTTACATTACCATAACGCACAAGTAGGTACGTAATGAGATACAATACGATATTGAAATTGGTGAAATAATCGTAAAGGGTCTCTCCCTTTACGAGCAAATGTTATAAAACAATATATGAACTTATGTGAAACCTACCAAATGCGCCATTCTTGTCGAAGAACAAGTTAGATAAACATGAAAATTTACATTTTGCGAGCCTCGTGATGAGGATAAATTGAAATACATACCTTCGTAAAACATAATAATTTGCAAGAACTAAGTTCATGCTTCTTTGTTTAAGTTAATAATTACTCTGTAACTGAAATAAACCTGTAAGAAATTTGCTGGAAACGTAAGGCACGTGGTCGGTAGTTGTGGCGGTACTTGGGGGCCTATTTCCAACAGTGGACGTCTTTCAGCCAAGCAATGATGTCGACGTTAAAAATTAGAAAAATATATAAGTACTTGGGTTTCCTTTATGACCAAATATTTATTAGAAACGTAATAAAACTATGTTACAAATGTAAGTCGGTTACAGAGCCGCAAAAGCTCTACCTTGGCGTTTGCCAAAGAGCGATGGAGCGCAGCATCCTAGGTGTAAAAAGACAGGACAACATTTGGAACACCATGCTGCGTTCCAAAACTGGTATATTATACGTAGACAAGAAGGCTGCCAGGCTGCTATGGCGAGATGACCTGGACGCCTACCGCGAGGGCTGGTTCGAGGTGGCGCGGGAGAGCAGTTCGTGGAAGGACTTGGGGGAGGCCTTTGCCAAGCAATGGGACAGTACACGGTAAACAAAAAATAAAACAGCATCAAGGAAGCACGTCACCTAGCAAAGCGCGGTGATGTAAGGTGAAGTAAGGCAGTGACCGAGTGGCGTCCAAGCCCTGGGAGACGGGTCGGTCGTCCGGCAGCGAGATGGGCGGACAACATTGTTACCATCGCGGGTAGTACCTGGATGAGGCTGGCACAGGAGCGTGGAGAGTGGCACATGAAAATACGCCTCAACAACGTCAATAACTCAATGAGTGTTTTTGAACTGTCAAAATGAAAGCCTTTGCTACTGTTAGGCTCAATTTACACTGCCGCGGAACGGAGTGGAAGCGAGTTTTCGTAGCGATATTGACATAAAGTTCATTTTGCTATGTAAAAACATAGCAAAATGAACTTTATGTCAATTGTCTAACGTACAAACTAGATACGAGCTTATTACTGTCGGAATTCCCGAGAATGCGCGATAATTCTCCAGAAGATTCGCGACCTGTGCGTATGTGTGTATCTAATTTGTGCGTTACTCTTTGGACATAAAGTTCATTATGCTTTGTACAAAAAAAAGCGCTTCCACTCCGAGTGTTGAAACTTCGTACCACGCTAGGGCAGCTCAAGGTCAACATGTTGCCGCCGAAGTTTTGTCTACTGTACCAACCATTCGGCTAATGCTTTACTAGCTTCGTCCGCGTGAAATTTTTTGTGACCTATCCCCGTCGCATCGCATCGCCTGCCCATGCTGTTGCTTCCTGTTTGCTTTTTGATTTTGGTCAGCTCCTAAGGGTCCCAGAGTGATGTTGAATAGTCTAAAGCCTTCCTCAAGAATTGGGCTATCAAATACAAACATATTATTTTAAATCCGCCTGATAGATCCAGAAAAAAGTTCCACGTTCAAACAAACAAAGAAACTCTTCAGCTTAATGGTTGGTATAGATATACAGGGTGGCAGGGACACCGACGCGCAAACTATGAATTCAATCTTTTAATAACCGACGAAAAATTTCGACGCTGTGGGGTCTGAAGTCATGTGCTGAATTCATGGTTACAGTTTGCGCGTCGATGTCCCTGCCACCCTGTATAGTTAGATGTGTCAGATGACTGAATATTTCCAGAATATCCGTTCAACTTGTTATAGATACATACGTATACCTATCCTAGTTATCCCACACAATAGTCGCCGATGATTGTTGTAGCTCGGATTGCGGTCAGTGGTCAACCGAATCGATTACGTTGCATCACGAGAATTGGAGCAACACTAATTCTGTTTTCCGTTGCATGCATGAAACGAGGGTTCGTTTCATGCATGCATTGGGTTGACGATATCGCCAAAGTCGCAGGAAATACCTGGATGAGAGACACACAGAACAGGGAAGTATGGCAGAAGAAAGGGAACTATACCCAGCGGCCAGCAGTGGGTGATTCCGGGCTGAAATGATGATGGTGATGATGATGATTGCCTCTCTCACATTTAAGATAAGCATGGTATCGAAGGGATTTTACCTCACATTAGCATAATGTTGAAATAAATAGTTTTATGTTTCATTGAGAAATTGAGATGGACCAATTGTATTTGGCTTTTTGAAATAAAGATTATTATTATTAATGTTTTCACAGCTGGGACACAGGCTTCCTCTCTGTGAAAGGGAGTGGGCCATAATCCACATCGCAGGCCTAGTGCCTGTTGGCAGATGTCACATATCTTCGAATTTTTGTTTCTAGGCCGGTTTCCTCACGATGTTTTCGTTCACCGTTTTGAGAGCAGTGACGATAAAATAATTTACACAAAGTAAAGTACTTGTCTGGGTTCGAACCTACAACTTGTAAATCTCGGCCGTTACCACTTCTCTTTTCTCACACCACTGCTCTACATGAACTTTATTGTAGCTCCCTGAGTTTTTTTCAGTGTTCCTGATTAGAGTACCCAGTCGGTTACGAAATAACGTCCTCGTCTAATTTAAAAAAGGTTTTTTTTATTATTATTATTTTCTGACGTATAAATGTGTTTTTTTTTATTACCAATTTACAGAAACAAGATATTATATAATATTTATGTAGCTGTTTCCACGTACGTATGCTTAATCAGATGTTTTGAGTCGAGGTACCATTCAGCAAAAACCTCGAGCAATACGGATTCTCCATAAATAAAATAAGGCATGTTTAGTTACCTGACTGACAATGAGTAGGGTTACGATAAAAAGCAAAGCTGATATAGAATTGCTTGTTAACGTCCTCCAGACCGTATTTCGGCCAATCTCGACAGAGACTAGCCTTCTGCGCGGAAGATATTATAGTGCACAAGTGTGTGCGCAGACATATTCGTAGATGCACTCTCTCTTGCATCACTCTCATGGTCGGCAATCCGACACGACCGGAGAGAGATCAGGCGCAGGACCAACGGCTTAACGTGCTATTCGAGGCAAGGGAGTATCACACCGCCAACTCACGAACTCCGGGCTGTTATTAAGAAATTCCTAAAGGGAAAACCCAATAACACAATGCCCGACCTAACTAACAAAACTATCAAGTAAAAAAATCAGTAAATAAGTGGGTAGAGCAACAACAAACTTTACTGGGTATAACCTATAGTTAATTGAGTAATTAATGTTGCTCCTGCGTAGTTACATCGATCGATTTATAGCGAACTAGGTACTAGGTCACATGGGCTCGTTATAAATAATAATGGATATACTTTATGTTCCTAACATACATATTAACAACAAATATTTTAGTAAATTTTCGCTAAGTCATCCTCATTGTCCTGCTTTCATCCCAATTTATTCGGGGTCGGCGCTACATGTTTTTCTTCCATACTTCTCTTATTAGTCGTTATCTCGGTAGTCACCCCCTCCCAGCCATATCAACCTTCACACAGTCCATCCAGCGTTTCTTTAGTATTCCCCTAATCTTAAACCCATCCACATTCATACATCCCCATACCATAAAGTTGAAGTTCCAATTCCAAGCGTCATGATGTTGTCGTATTCTGGCTCCCCAGAGACACGTTTTGTTAATAATAATACCAGCCTATTACTTTTCCACTGATGTGCAAAGGCATCTTCTCATACAGAGAAGGCACAAGCATTGATCACCACGCTTGCTCAAGACGGGTTGGCGATTTCAGATTTTTACTAACGATAACGATAAGTCCAGGATTCCTCATGATACTCGTATTATCCTTCACCGATGTCAGTAATTTTCAAGACAAGATCAGAAAGTAGGTACAGACGCCAGAACATCAAGCTACCCGAAACTGTCTAATTTTCCCAGTCAACCTTGAACCTAATGCTTAAGCGATAGTTGAAAATCTATTAAATTGACAGATTGTAGTAGCTTGATGTGCTGGCGTCTGTACATATAGGAATTGAAAAAGTCACATTAGTACTTGTAGACCAGGGTAGAAGCCTTTAAAAATAATAAAAATTGAAAAAAAATAATAGTAGGATAAAACCCATTAGGAAAGGAGGGGAATATTATAAAAATGAAAGGAAAAATAATTTACGGGCGATCTGAGGTCGGGAAGGGGATGGGGGTGAGTTTTTAAGGGTAAAAAACGGTTTTTCTTGATTTCCGGCAAAACTAAAAGTCCTATCGAAAAAAGTCAAATGGCAAAGTTGTAGGACATAAAAAGATCTAAAACTTTTGCATTTACACTTTTTTCACATAACCTCAAAATTTATGTGAAAAATTCAAAAAACCAAGTTTTTGGTTTTTTATTTTTATCTTTTACAAAAAAAAATTTTTTTTAACGAAATTTGGTGAAAACTTACCTTTTTATGTCTCAAATACGCTTTAATTTATTTGATTAAAAATATTTATTTTTTCACCTTATTTTGAATTAATATCGAAAAAGCACCCTAATTTTCAATCGAAAATTCACCCGTCAAAATATCTTTTTTCAAAAAGTTGGTATGTTTTCTGTTCGTTGAAATCTCTACTTTCCGATGGTGAAAAAAAAATATATGTTACTATAGTAAATCTTCTCAGAAAATGCAAAAAATGGAAAAATCTCGAATTCGATAACTGATAATCTGAAAAGACAAAATCGAATTATTAATGCCTTCACTATTTTATCGTGAGTAAACCGCCATGAAAAAAAAATTAAGGAAATAAATGTCAAAATGTATAAAAAATATATTATAAATATATTAAAAATCTATAATAAATGCATAAATATATAAAAAATATGTATAGTAAATATATTTTTAATAACTAACTTTTGGCCGATTTTCATATATATATTTTATACATTTCAAATATATTTCAGATATATTCAAAATATATTTAAAATATATGAAATATACATGAAAATCGGCCAAAAGTTAGTTATTAAAAATATATTTACTATACATATTTTTTATATATTAATTATACATTTGTTATAGATTTTTAATATATTTTTTATACATTTTGACATTTATTTCTTTAATTTTTTTTTTTCATGGGGGTATACTCACGATAAAATAGTGAAGGCATTAATAATTCGATTTTGTCTTTTCAGATTATCAGTTTTCGAATTCGAGTTTTTTTCGAGTTTTTGCATTTTCTGAGAAGATTTAATATAGTAACATATTTTTTTTTTTCACCGTCGGAAAATAGAGATTTCAACGAACAGAAAACATACCAACTTTTTGAAAAGCTGATATTTTGACGGGTGAATTTTCGATTGAAAATTAGGGTGCTTTTTCGATATTAATTCAAAATAAGGTGAAATAATAAATATTTTTAATCAAATAAATTACAGCGTATTTGGGACATAAAAAGGTAAGTTTTCACCAAATTTCGTTAAAAAAGATTTTTTTTTGTAAAAGATAAAAATAAAAAACCAAAAACTTGTTTTTTTTAATTTTTCACATACATTTTGAGGTTATGTGAAAAAAGTGTAAATACAAAAGTTTTAGATCTTTTTATTACCTACAACTTTGCCATTTGACTTTTTTCGATAGGACTTTTAGTTTTGCCGGAAATCGAGAAAAACCGTTTTTTACCCTTAAAAACTCACCCCCATCCCCTTCCCGACCTCAGATCGCCCGTAAATTATTTTTCCTTTCATTTTTATAATATTCCCCTCCTTTTCTAATGGGTTTCATCCTACTATTATTTTTTTTAGTTTTAAAAATTATCGAACCTGGTCTATTGCCCGAATTACAAATAACATGAGTTTGTGGGTTTACCATATCTACATGAATGATAGGAGAGGCCCTAACCACTGGGCCATCACGCCATTTATTAAACAGAGGACATTGGTGTGCCATTTTTCCATAGAGGAGCCATAAGGATTGTTTTTGTTTTAGGTCCTTGCCATTAATACGCAGAACCGTATTATTGTTTACGCGCGTTGATTCAATTATAATTATAATGAGGTTACGTCAACCATTGATTGGCTTGTTATTTCAGACGCTATGAGCTAACATAACAGTGTCGCCAAAATATGTAGCATTATTCTTAGTAACGTGTTTCTCGCTAACCATTACCTACTATACTTTCGTCCTTCAAGAAGGTCAGGTATGCTTACTTCACACGACAGTAGGTGGTAGGTGGTGTGGGTTTAGTACCCTCAACGGCCTGTATGTACGCAAGGACAAAAGAGGCCATCCATAAATGACGTCGAACGTCAAGGGGGAGGGAGGGGTCAACAAAGTGGGACGAGTTATAATAACTAAGCTTCGTGACATCACTTGTATAAATCTAAAGTGTTCAAACGCATATGTTTAAATGTAACGAATAACTTTAATAGAATATATATCTGTATATTTTTTTCTTTTTAGACTAGACTGTGGCCCAGCGGTAATCGACCATGTGGCTGATGTGACCCGCTCAATCCCTTTTCAGCCTCGCAGCCTTCTTGCCTACGTCCGGCGTCCATTATATCCGTTTTTGAACGCAGCGTGGTGTTCCGAATTCTGTCCTGTCTTTTTTACTGCGTTCCATCGCTTTTAGGGCAGGTTACACATGTCAATGAGTTTTGTTTTTTATTAGCGTCTTCATGGACCAGTTTCCCTTTCCTGCCTGTTGTTCAACTCGTCGACATAATGTATTTACTTGTTTTTGTTTTGTATAGGTACCTCGACCCTATGCTTAGTGCTGTTGGTCATTAGTTGAGTTTTAGACCGATTCATCGCAAGTCCCACTCTGAAGCAAGCCGTACTCAACTCTTGCAGCACTGTCTGGAGTTTTAAAGCTGTCGGGGCAAAAATGACTGTATATCGTTGGCAAATCGGAAGTTTGTTAGCCCTTAGTAATCCATGAGACTGCCAGTGTGTGCTCGTAAACCATTTGGGGGAGAACCCTGTTTAACACCTGTTTGGATTCTGAATGAAGGTCCAACAGTATTTAGTTTAATGGTTGCAAAGCTATTGTTGTATATGTGTTTTAAGAGATCGATATATCGATATAAATTTCGTGAGGAAACCGGCAAGACCTAGAACCATAAAATCGAAGATATGTGACATCTACCAACCCGTACTGGGCCCGCGTGGTGGATTACGGCCCGCTCCCTTTCACCGATAGGAGACCTGTGTCCCAGCAGTGGGAACATTATATGCTGATTATGCTTATACGGTTTTTCAAGTTCCTGGTCTTCTGGGTATGTGAATATTTCATTGTGTTTAATACTGTCGAAGGCCTTCGTGTAATCTATGGAGACCAGATATAATGCTTCATTAAATTCTGCGTTTTTTTCTAGGTCTGGTTTAGTGTTTGAAGACAGGTGGACAAGTGGAATTCTGTAGTTGGAATCCTGTGGGAAAAAGGCATGTATTTATACAGGGTTATTTGTAAAACACCAGCAACCTCTTAAGAGGTCATTGTACTCAACATTATGAACAACTTTTACTATGGGACCAAACCTGAAATCGCAAAAAAAAACATCAGCTGCTCCCTACATTTTGACGAGTTATGCGAACGTAAATGTAGAGAACAGCTGATTTTTTTTTCGCGATTTCAGTTTTGGTCTAAAAAGTTAGTTAAGAACATTTTCGAAATGTCGAAACCTTGTATATCCTGCTTATGCGTAGGAAGTTTCATTAAAATCGGTTCATGCATTTCGAAAAACAAGGACTTGAAAGTTGGTATGAAATGCCGTATGTTGTCAACGCTATTAAAACTGTCAGCGGAACAATGCAACAATGTAACGATTTTCACGTAACATGGTAAGCCAGTGAGGTGCAATATGCATTACGTGCAGGGACACAATTGCGTGCAAGTACTTGTTTGTCTATTAACGGATCAAGTGCCCTTGATAGGCCGTGCGTGCAACGAGGGATTTTA
Source organism: Apamea crenata (assembly GCA_949629185.1). NCBI lineage: Eukaryota > Metazoa > Arthropoda > Insecta > Lepidoptera > Noctuidae > Apamea > Apamea crenata. The sequence continues at coordinate 20,868,788 of OX451351.1, forward strand.
TGATAAAAGCATATTAGGTACACTAGATTATGTCAATCATATTGTTGTTCTGGGAAATGAGTAGGTACGTCGAGCTGCAGTTGCAAGTGACTTTTCCGGTCGTGTTGCACGCCTTAATAACATACTTTTAATATACTTAGGATTAGCTATTGTCGAAAATTGCTACTGGGATATTGTGCTACAGTCACGCTACGACAACGTGGCATATTCATAGGCTTTACAGGGTTATTTTAAATTAGCTACCTAAACTCTGTAGACGCGATATGTAGTGAAAAGTACAGAAGATAAATGTTAGTTAGTCCTGTCAAATTAAGATACTTCATAGACAAATAAGACGTGATTAAAAATATGGCTACTAGAAGTACTTCAAATTACGTATCTTAATTATTTCCTTCTTTTAATGAAACAGAAAGAAAACGATGCACTGAACTTAAATTTAGTTTAGTTTGTGAACAAGGGAATCGGCGCACTGATAGACGTGCTCAAAAAAAAGTATGCTCATAAGCTTGCTTAAAATTAGCATGCCCTGCAAATGTTCACATTTGCCAGCAAAGGTACGGACAGACGTACTCATTAATTACTAGCACGAAAGCATGCTTTTATTGAGCAAGTGCTCATTAGTAGCACGTGTGTCGCAATCATTGCTAGTAATGAGCATGCTCATAAGCTTGCTTAAAATTAGCATGCTCTGCAACTGTTCACATTTGCCAGCAATAAGCATTCTTGTTTTAAATGGCTCATGCTTAAAACAAACGTAGGGACAGACGTGCTATTTGGCACCAGGCTCTCGGCCAAAATGGATGTACAAAGATATAGTGACAGTGCTATCCGTACAGAAATCAATAAAATAATCATATTGCTTGCAACTGAATAAATCATAAGCATTATTACGTACAGTACTATTTTTATTTATAGGAGATTGTGTGTTCCACAAACATTCGTAACAGTTTTTTCTTCTCCCCAACGCAACATATTGAGGGTTTATTTCGTTTTCGAATCGATAATAGCATGCTCATAAGCAAACCTGTTCAGACGCACTCGGAGCACGCCCCCTTCTACCCGCACCTCAGGTAGCATGCTCGAAAATCAAACGTCGGTTGATTTTTAAGCACGCTCAAAATAAGCATGCTTATTACTAGCAAGTTTGCGACACACGTGCTACTAATGAGCATTTGCTCAATAAAAGCATGCTTTCGTGCTAGTAATGAGCACGTCTGTCCGTACCTTTAAGACAATATGGATGCTACCAGATTAACATGCCCTGTAAACACTAGCTAAACATGCTGATATGTAAACCTATTTATATCTTTGAATGATTGGTGCAGTGGACTGTGTTTCCGCTTACGTTTTATTATATAGCTACGTTACTATTATTATGAACCCACGCCGCTTAATCTTGACTGCATTGCATTCTGGACCCTACACTGTCAGAGATAGTAAACATTATCAGTTAGTTCTCAAGATATATTATACAAATGTACTGGAAATGTACCTTGTAACTGTACTTAGTGCACCACTCCCTCGTGGCTTAAATTGATGCAAAAGGACAATACAATAAATGGAAGGTTGATCCAGATCTTCAGAGGTAATAGTAAGGCAGTAACAAAATATTTTGAACCCTACAGGTCATCTGCATAGCTATTCACAACCACTCGATACGCTTCCGTACCGTATCGAACATCAATCAATGCTATAGTCTCTCCTTCCTCCTTCCAATCCTTTAAACGGTGTCCACAAGTCCAAAACCCGATAATCTTGTCATTCATTCATCATTCATCATATCGAATAGACGACCGCTATTCTTCCGATAGCTGTTTGCTGTCAGGGGTAAGGCAAAAAGGATTATCGAAATATGTCATTTTCGATACGATAGCTTGTCAGATGGTTGTGAATAGGTATTCTGATATTATAGTTCAATATTAACATAATGGATTAATATAAACAAAACCACTGTCATTACAACTTCTCATCTTCACAGCCTTTACCAAACTAGTCGAACCATTTAGTCTCCACAACCCAGTAAGTATCTCTGAAACATTAAATGGGTCAGACTCGGACTTTTGTGCCTATATTATGTACCAGGAACGATCTTCATAAGATCCACTTTTGACTACCGGGGACGACAGTTTTACATGATCTCCATGATCTCCGAGACACCCTAATGGAAGGATGTCGAGCAATTTACGAGGATGTTATTTAACCCACAAGAACAACAAAAACAAAAAAAAAAGTAGGTAGGCACCAAATAAGTACAAAGATAACAAACAAGTTTAGCTCACGAGGAAAACCTCCTATTTGTGTCAAAGACGAACGCAGTGAACTTGGATCATAGTTTGAAAAATAAAATTAGGATTAAATTATCCTTTTTATTGCACGTCGCATGTTTTGATGCATTTTCATCACCACTGCTCTCAAAACGGTGAAGGACTTACGAGTTGTCGGTTGTGAGTTCGAATCCAGGCAGACACTAATTTGTGTAGGTATTTAATTTACATAATCACCACTGCTCCCAAAACGGTGAAGGAAAACATCGTGAGGAAACCGGCATGTCCTACAACCAAAAATTCGACGACATGTGACATGCATCTACCAACCCGCACTGGGCACGCGTGGTGGGTTATGCCGCAATCCCTCCCATAGAGAAGCCTGTGTCCCAGCAGTGGGAACATTATACGCTGATTTTGCTTAAGCTATTGCAGCATGTTTGCATTCTGAATATCAATTTGTACTATACTGTATGTACGTACGATAATACACTCACCAGTTAGATTGTTATGTTTACGTTCGCCAGTCGACCTTGCCAGTGGGTACTTTACCTCGCCGGTAAAGGTAGAACTATCAATATCGCTAGTTTCATAAATAAATGTACATTGTTCGCATCAAGATCATTCGTGCAGAATTGGGCAAGCAAACCGTTTTTTTGGGATGCGAGAATTTTAACTGCCTTTCCTAATTAAAACGTAGAGATTTATTTATTTACTAGCAGCGACCCGTGGTTTCACCCGCATAAGTTTCGATCCCGTAGGAAAAGTGTTAATATATAGTGTATAATAAATCCTAGTTATAAACTATTTGTGTTAAATCCGTTCTGTAGTTTTTGCGTGAAAAGGTAACAAATATCCATCCTTACAAACTTTCGCGTTTATAATATTAGTAGGATTTAGTATCTACGTCAAAATATATGCTTACTCAAAACATGACGCATTAAATAAAGGGCAACATCTGTTATGTTTACTCCTTTACTCATTGGAGACCACAGCATGTATAATAAATTTAACAATAATATCTTCTTAGGAAAGTTAAAATATGAATTATGATGAGCAAATGTGTCCTTTTGTTTTTGTATTTATTTGTATAGTTAATTAGTTAGTCATTTAATTTAGTACCTTGTGTAAATACTTAGTTATTTGTATTAAATATTGTTAAAATAATAATTAAGATGATATAAAATACACGTTGTTTGGCAATGCTGCCAGCCTTTTAGACACTTTTTCTGTTGACAACGATGCAGACGTATATTTTAATGCCCTATGATTCTTTCCTTTTTATATACTCTTATAAACATATTATTATTATTATTTCAAGACTGTTATCTTTTAAATTATGTAAATATTTTAAGATAATAAATTGTTTTTTTGTGATACCTGCAACATTGAAATTAAGTGTAGCACACATCATCTACTTTCTAAAAAGGTTAACGATAAGCTTAATTAACACATACTAAGATAATATTTGATTGAGGCCATCAAGAGACGGGATGTGGGTACCATTTCTTATCTTAGAGTATGGTAATGATGATGCCATCAAGTCGTGCCGAGGGCACACCGCTTTCAAATTACTCTCGAAATTGGGTTGGGAGCTTAGCTGGTACCCAGGCTGTTCCCATCTGATGTGATTGATATCTTATTCATGTGATAATAATAGGTAAGTACTACCCACATCTTACAGAATTTTCGAGACGAATGCGATGTGTATTTTTTGTAAACAACCTAAAATGCATTTTGTATTTTTTTTTTTTTTATTAAAAGCCCGTGTTGTCCCACGGCAGGGTAAAGGCGTCCATTTTGGATTATGTTTTGTTTAAGGGTACCCTATCTGGCTAACCTATCTGGTTTCTTTTTATACATTTATTGATGGTAGGTACTTTAAAATAACTGGTTATCGTATCAGCCCCGTACTTAAAATTAGCGTTTATTTATTCATTTGGGTATTGTAGTTACAATACCCAAATGAATAAATAAACGCTAATTTACTGGCGTCCTTATACATTGTAATGTCAACAGTATACTTAAGGTAATAAATTGAGCACAAATAAATAATATAAAATTTAGATACATGGTGATAGTCGTGGTAAAAATGTTGTTTTGAAAACAGCTGACTGTTGGCTGGTATAATTGTCAGAAAGTAATCGTTTCCCTACTTTTTGCGTCAACCGGAAACGGAATCGTTACTAAATCCAATATCCTCATTTTTTACGGTTATGCAGGAACTAATTCGCGCAGCGCATTGTTATAAAAAGACTTGCGGCAGTCAGCTCTAATGGAAATATTATGTTAAAAAAGCGGCCAAGTGCGAGTTGGACTCGCACACAAAGGGCCCCGTACCGCAAGGTAAAAAACGCCGAAAAAAAAACTCGTTTCTTGTATGGAGGCCCCATTTTATTTTTAAATTTATTTTTGTTATTATAGTGACAATAGAAATTAACACACTGTGATCATTTCAACTGTCTACCTAGTACGGTTCATGAGATACGGTCCGGTGACAGACAGACGGACCGACAGACGGACAACGGAGGCTTAAGTAAAAGGAACAACGGAAAATAAAGTTTCGAGATGTGCTAAGAGTCGACCAGCAATAGAGCTTATAGCCTTATTTGAACCCAGTAGTTATTAGTTGCATAAACATTGCACACACTAACGCAGTGTGCATGAATCAGAAGGTCATCGACCTATGACTGTCACTTTATTCGCGACTATCGTATCACCACGAAGTTGACTGACATATCGTAGGTACGTTACTACCTTGGTAGCTTGGTACACACATCAAATGTTTAAGCATAAACATAACATCACGCCTGTAATCCTCGAAAGGTTAGGCAGTTTGTGATAGTACACCCACATTTCGCAAGTTATGTTTAAGTTCCATGGCCTATTGCCATCGAGCAGGCACAAATCCAGAATGCAAGGTAAGAAATTCCTAAAGAATAACCCAATAACGCTTTGCCCGACATTGGAATTTAACCCAGGACCTCATACTCAGCAGCAGCGCTTACGACCACTAGACCAACGAAACCGTGACATCAAATGCATCTTTACCGATGAAAGGTCCTAATAACAATTAATTTAAAAGTTATTCTGCGGGGTAATTGCGTAACACACTAACAGTAGATAGTAATGGCTTTAATTTTGACAGTTCAGCAACATTCATAGCGTTATTAACGTAGTTGAGCAGACAAATTTTTCGAACATACAAAGCAATGGATTGGCAATATCCTTTAAAATGATTCAGATTGAGATTAATAGCGTCTTACCCCATTAGGGTGCTGTTAAACAATCTATATACTAATAATAAAGCTGACGAGTTTGTTTGTTTGTACGCGCTAATCTCTGGAACTACCGGTCGGATTAAAAAAAATCCTTCTTCGTTCGATAGCCCAATTCAATAGGAAGCCTATAGGCTATTTAGCATCACGCTATGACCCTTAGGAGCCGAGTAAAAAAAAAGGCAGAAATAACGCCAAGTGACAGCGAAGTGATCGCGCGAGCAAGTGATGCGATGCGACGGGGGGACAGGACATAAGCTAGTAAATGATATTAACAGACTTCCAACAACTTACGTCAACCATATTCAGCCTTAGCCTTCAATTTGAACGCATTGTAGCCTCACGTCTAGCAAAGCTACGTCGAAATGGAACTCATAGACACAACGTAATGTACCTAATATACAAATACATACTCTGACGCGTATTCGCTTGTCAGTCAAAGCAAAACGATTATAGTTTTCAATTATTAGCGTAAATAAATGGTTTCTCTTCAGTCTCATAGTTTCTTTGTTTATTAGCTGCTTGCCTAATTAACACTATTAGCGGTAAATAAATGGAGCTAATGGCTAGGATGGCTAGTTAAACGACGACGCAGAACTAAGTATAATGTATGTTTCACGGCAACATCATGTCTATATTCAAATTTTAGTTGTTTCAAATTGACGTTATTTCCAGTTAAACAAATATTAACTTTATTTAAATAGTTATTAAGTTTATTTCAGAGTGACTAGCACTATTGAAAAAGTTATAAAAATATTTGAAGTTGTAGCGTAAACTGAACTTTATTGTGTAGGAATTAAAGTTATTTTTCATACCACTTGCTCAAAAAAGTGACATTCTATGCCACAAAAAGCGAACATAACAATAGTCATTTTTAATCTATTAAAAACAGGGAAAGAAAATTGTACTGAATCTCATTCATCCTCTAGGGGGAGAATGTGATTTAAATTTGGAATACTTACCGAAATTTATACTGAACTACATCTGTGTTTACACCATTGAGTTTGTATATAAAGCATTATACATCTTTTTGAAAAAGGAATACGCATTTATTATGCAGTTATGATTATTAAATAAAATTACGAAAACCGACGAGTCCGTATGAGCTTGATGCCTTTGCTTTTCCGACAAAAAAATATTAGTCTAGGAATTTGCCGCGTTTTTGTTTTCTTCAAATACATAAACCTTAAGTTTATTTTTTCGCAAATGGTACGAAAAGTAGAGTATTTTCCTCGGTGATAAAGCCACAGTATTACAATATTATTTCCTATAAAGCTGTCTTAGTCTTGGGTGAACTTAAATCCCTCGCTACACTCAGGACTCGTCTTAAATCCGTCACCCGCGACAGAAGACACTGCTTTATCCCCTTGGTTAATAATCTACTATTTCCATAAACTCATGGTTATTTGTTTACATTTTTGGCGGATATGTCGCGATTATAATATGTTAGTTATAAATAGCTACGTAGGTGCCTTTGTATCGCTGAAACTATGCCATTAAAATAATTATAGAATCTTGTCGCTGTATAACGTTTGATGTATTTGATAAATTATGATTTTATGTTTAAGCTTATTTGAAACAAAGTTCATATAGAAGGCTCGATAAAACTCAGAATTTCAGCCGAAAGGCTGGACATAAGCCTTCTCGAAGCATCATCACTTCGACCGTCCGTCGGGATAATTGCGAAACACAATTAATTGCGTTCCAAATCTAGTCGCAGTGTTATCTCGGCGACAAACAAATGTCAAAATGTAGGGAAATTTGAGGTATTTTTGACAGATTGAGACTGAGATCAGAGGGGCAATTCTCGTAATTTTAAGACCGTTCACAGTCTGATCTCAGTGTCAATCTGCCAAAAAATACTTCGAATTTCCCTACATTTTGACAAGTTTTTGACATTTGTTGGTCGCTGAGAGGAGACTGCGACTAGATTTTGAACGTTTTAAATTACGAGAATTGCCCCTCTGACTGTGAACGTTCTTAAAATTACGAGAGTTGCCCCTCTGATTACCCATACAACATACATTTGATGCTTGAACTGGAGCCGCCGACACCCGTCGACCGCTGCAGATGCCTCTGCTGTTCGCAACATGCCACTCGCACATTTTTTTCTTTTTTTTTTATAGCCTATATTGTGTCCTAAAGATGGGCAAAGGCGTGCCCTTTTTCTTTCTAAACCTAGGGAGGTTTGACAGGAAAAAGGGTAGGCCTTTACCCAACATGGCCAGGCATCGCTCACGACAAGGGTCTGTTGGCTCTGCAAACCTCGTTAGATCATCACACCACCTTCGCCGTGGTCTACCTCGAGCACGTAAGTAAATAAATACATACCTATAAGTGGTAATACCTAATCATTATCTAAATAGGCACCATATATCTGATACGCTCGCTGCATGATAAGTCGCGGCGTGGAAGATTCTTTAATCTTATTGTTTATCATGTTTGGTTAATGTATTTACAATCATTTGTGTACCTGCTTTGTTAGGGTGCCTGCCCATTGTGTGTGCCCGATTAATATTTATTATTAATTTACGTAATAACAGACGCACGCAGCAGTCGCTCGATCAGGTTAAGCTGCGCTTGCCGCGGTTGGTCCGAAGATTGGTGACCATCTTTGCATACCAAGACCCCCCCTCCGGGGGATCACGACCCCTCCGTGTCTCGGAAAGCATATCGTGCTCGGAAAGCATATCGTACGGAGGGGTCTTGGTCCCGGCTGTCATTCGTGGATCTTTGACAGTCGTTACGGGTCGTCAGACACCCGAAAATCACCACCACCTTACCAAGGGGTATCGTATTACCCAGTAGGTAATACCTAGTAACTGGTTTGTGGAGGTCAGATAAGCGGTCGCTCCTTGTAAAATTCTGGTATTCAGCTGCATCCGGTTAGGTTAAACTGGAAGCCGACCCCAGCATAGTTGGGAAGAGGCTAGGCAGATGATGCTGTGTTACGAGACTAATATTGTGGTAGCTCATCTGCCTCGATCTGACTACCTCGTTGGTGTAGTGGTCGCAAGCGCTACTGCTGAGCATGAGATCCTGGGTTCGATTTCTAGGTCGGGTAATGTGTTATTGGGTTATTCTATCAGAAATTTCTCAGTAGCAGCCCAGAGTCCGGTTGATGGTAAGTAATAGGCTCGCTACCTCTTAAACATAACTGGCAAAATGAGGGTACCTATTACTATGGGTACACTTCGGTAGATACATATCTACCTAACCCTTCGGAGATTTTAGGCGTGATATTGTGGTATGTTAACTAAGTATCAATCCTACTGCCCTTATCCCTATTTATACGTGGGTAATGTGTGCGAAGTGACCTACATATAAGAAGAACTTGTATATAGGTCACTTCTTGAAGAAGAAGAGGAACAGATCGCATTAAACAAGCTAATGGCCCAAATGCCAGGTTGCGCAATCCGGTCATAATCTAAACCCAATGGATGGGTTTGGCAACCTGGGCATTGGGGTTAGGTTAGGTTAGAACTGTGACCCCCCCGGTGGGTTCCCGCATTGTCGAGGCGGGGGGGCTCAGTAGCCGTGGTGGATTGGGCCACGGTGAAGCTAAGAGGAACCCGAGGAGCGGCCGCTCGTCTAGGCTGTGCGGAAAAGCCGACGACGTAGCGGCCGGCGGGTGGGTTGCGGTGCCGCTTGGGCGACATCGCAGCCTACCTGAGGCGGGCCGCGATGTCCCCCGTGTGGGAGACATTGCGGCTGAGGATTAGAGGCCGCGGCGGGAGAGGAGTGTCGGTGTTACGTTGCCGCTCTCCCTACCTTCCGCGGCCTTGACGGGGCCGCCACCGTTCGATGGCGGACGCGGTGGGGCCGCAGGGGAAGAGGAGTGTCGGTGTGTCGTTGCCGCTCTCCCTATACTCTGCGGCCGTAGCCCCCCATCCTGGGGGGCATGCGGGGCCCGCCGTTCAGGCGGGCGTGGGGGCCAGCAGGCAACGGGTGCGGGGGCACCGTTGCCTGCATTGCACAGGCCTCCACCAGTGTTGGACGGGAATGGCTAGGTGCTCCCGGCCATTCTCGTAGCCCCCCTATGTGGGGGGCATGCGGGGCCCGCCATACCATCTAGGCGGGCATGCGCCGGGAGGGCTATGGAGGTAAAGGCTATGCCTATTCCCGTGGCCCTCCCATCACGGCGAATGAGGGAACACCGCTGAGTTTTAGTGGGTATACTGTCATTCTGACAGGGAGTCCCACATACCCCGTCTCGTCCCCCGCGAGGCGGGCATGCATAAAGCATTTCTCAGCGACAAAAAAAAAAAAAAAAAAGGTTAGAACTGTGAACAACCGCATTGTCACCAACTACATCCAGATTGGGTCGCGTTAGTATTTTTGGGAAACAAAAATAGGAATTAAACGAGGCCCATTCAATAAATTAGGGTTCATTAATAATATAGGGAAGTAAAATGGGATTTAAAACAGATTTGAATAGAATACATGCCGTAACTTAATCCCAACTTCGCCGATAGCTTCACCGTACATTTCATTAAACCGGTATCCGGACATGAATGTTCATTTAAATAGAGCTCGTTGCCTTTATACCTTTCAGGTACCTTTTCGTGTAAAGCGATCAAGAGTGCAGGCAACTGAATGAAATAACTTCTGATCTTCTGAACAGAAATTACTATACTTACTTAGCTAGTGCTGTCTGTACGAAGCCCAAGTTGAGGGGGAAATAACGAGTGGTTTTTATTGAGATGACCTTTTTATTCGCTCAAGAATACCTTCCGTACGGTGAAGAGCGCGCGGTCTGCCGGCCGTCTATTAAGGCTCCCGTAGACAGACGCGACGCGACAGCATGACGTTACTCTACGTCTACACCCTGTCCAGTAGGTTAACCGTTTTTTGACAGATGCCTTAGAATGTAACTTATTCCAGATTATGTAAAAGTTAACTTTAAAATGCGTAATAAAATAAATATATAAACTGCCTTATCTTATTAAAGATACATTACTACTCTTACAGACATTATAATACCGATATATTATAATACATAATAATCTAATTATTATGCGTGTTCAATCTGTCAAAAAACGGTTTACGTAGGTACCTAATGGACAGGGTAGGTATAGTAGAACACTTTCTATGAAACTAATTCTACTAGAGTTGCGTCGCGACTGTCTGCCCTCACAGGAGCCTTTACTTAACCCACACACCATGGCCACCACGACAGTGGTAACAAAGCCAGTATAAGCTGGCCTATTATTCTTATGAAACTTCGTACTAGGCCAGGTCAAGGGCAAAACGTTCTTACTGTACCTACAGCAGCAAAAACAGCATTTATTCTTAAGACAAACACATAAGTTTATCTAAGTTTTTTCCAGCCATTTTACCGTGGCAGAACAGTGTGAATGAGGCCTAATGTAATGCTATAAATAATCGTGAAGTATGAGCGAGATGCGAATACTAATAAACCTAATAGGATCTCCTTTGATCGTAAATCTTATTCTGTTACCACCTAACCACAATGTTGTTCAGGTAGATACATTAATATAGGGTGTGGGCTTTAATTCATGGCGGACGGATACCGATCGGGGACTCGGAACGTCGGAACCGAGTAGCAGCACCATAATGGCGTAACACACTATCAATTTTATTACAGTCTGAATCATTTTGAAGGATATTGCTAATCCATTGCTTCATATGTTCGAAAAATGTATCTGCAGTGCGATTCTGTAACCATTTCACCGTGAAAACTTAGGTGAAGTGAGCGTGGAGTGAGCTGTCATTCCAAATAATGCTAAGGGATTGACACTACTGACAACTCACATCAAGCTCACTTCACTTGAGTATCCACGGTGAGATTTTCACAGAATAGACCGGCTAATCAACAACATAAATAACGCAATGAATGTTGTTGGTTTTCGCTAGGCAAGAAACACCCAGCGGGCTTACGCTCATTTTCAGTTAGGACCCCGCAAGTTGCTACGAGTAATATTTTTCATTTCCTACTTACTTTAAATACTTTTTTCATTTACTTATTATAAGTGCGACAGTAACTGTCCGTCTCTCGATCTGTCTGTTACACAGATTTGGATGGATCGACCATGACCTGGGTTATGACATGCGTTCCACGTTCCAGAACTACCCGTGGGAAAATTTCCGAACTCTACGAGAGCGAAACCGCGGGCAAGAACTAGTATTAAATACATATAGGCAACTGTACAATATAATATGTAGGCTGGTATGAGCCCGATGTTTTCACTGCGTAATGTGTACCTAGTGACTGGCATAGGAGATATAGCATGAATCTCATCATACATGCACCGTTGCACAAACATCTGGTTTGTTGCAACCATTCATTAAACGTGCAGCTATGAGAAACTGGTGAGCTTTTATTCAGGATTTTCCTTAGTAATAAGATACTAAATTATTTCATGACCACTGCTCTCTAAACGGTGAAGGAAAACATCGTGAATTCGTGAGGTAACCGGTATGTCCTAGAACCAAACAATTCGAAGACTTGTGACATCTACCAACCCGCACTGGGCCCGCGTGGTAGATTATAGCCCTCTCCCTCTCACAGAGAGGAGGCTTGTGTCCCAGCTGTGGGAACGTTATAGGCTGATTTATGCTTTATTTTAATAAGATACTTACTGAATTTTTCTGATAAACATGGAAGCCAGTTACGTTTTTATAACAATGATGTTGTGAAGAAACTAGCACTTCGCACGCGACGTCGTGCGCGTGAATTTCGTACTTAAGTTGAAGTTCGAAGGGGGTAGAAATGAATACAGCACAAGATTATAGACACTCTAGCGTAGATACGCGGTCAAAATGTATGGAACCACTTTTAAATACCTTCAAAAAATGGCAATGCACGGGGGTTCAGAATGATGTACCTACTACCTACTATCCATTGATCCATGGTAACAGATGCGCGTCGATGTTCCTGCCACCTGTTTAACTAATACCTACTAATTAGTATAAAACATGAAGTCATAATTTTTTTTTGTTCACTTCTAGCTATTAGCTTGAGAGGAAAAAAACATTACGAGTGGAAAACAGATTTTTCCCTGGTTTATTTTTAATTAGGCAGACAAATTACTCATAAATGGATGCAATTACCTACTTAGTCGTTAATATACCACAAAATGATGACACATCAGTATTCCTAATAATTATTGTTTTCAACTTTTCCCGTACGTCATTATTTATTTATTTATCATATATTTTATTATTTATTTCTTTTTTTTGTCATTTTATTGGTTATTTATATAAAGAAAATAATAATGAACCGATGGCCGATTACCAGTCACCTATGCGTTTCCGACCTATCTATCTGTATACTAATAATAAAGCTGAGAAGTTTGTTTGTTTATAATTTCTGGAAGTAGGTACATACCAGTTTGATTCGATTTTTTTTTTGACGTGACCAGGTTTAATAAATCGATGTACGCCGGCTGCTTGCACGAAAAAGGATGACTCATTGTCCCGTTACGCTCATCTCATTGTAGGCATGCGCGTTTGTAATCATTTCATCAATGTTCATTACGTCGTGCGCCCCGGAGCAAACCGGTTGTCTCGTCCTCACTCAGTGTAACTTAAAACAATAAGAGCATAGTGTGCGTAACAGTGCGTGTGTGACAAATTAAACCATCGGTGTTATCGGCAGTTCTTGTGCTCGAACCCGTTTACCTACATTGGCACAGAGTGGTGTCACGGACAGAGACTTATAAACTTATTACCAGTTATGAATACTGTAAACTGCACCTACGATCAAATTAGTGACGTCGACAATCCACCGCGATCCGGTGAAATGAGCGTTGATGGATCATTAATTGAGAAGGAGTCTCCTCCTCCTTACGTCACATTTCGCAGAGGCCTTCCATGCAATAAGGACTCGGACTGGCGTGACGAACTAAAGGATTTCCAGGCAAACATAAAGTCTATGCTCGAGACCTGTTTAATAAAACAGGATGAGAAATGTGCTTTGCTGCTGTCCAAATTTGAAGATGTGAAGTCGTCTATTGAATTTATTAGCGACAAATATGATGGTTTGGAGGTGAAGTTGAAAGATTTTGATTCTCGCGTGACGCGGCTTGAGGAAAAAGTTTCTTCGCCCGATGCAGTGCAACAACGAATTGCGACATTAGAAGCAAAGTTGGAATCCGCAGAACAGAAATCTCGGAACTGTAACGTCGAGATAAGCAATCTGCCTGAGAAGCGTGGCGAAAATCTAATGTCGATCCTTGAAAACATAGCCATCTTAATCAAGCAACCATTATCGCCTCGTGACGTCATTGCTATCCATCGTGTTCCTCTAATGAATCCAAAGTCCTCAAAGCCAAAAAACATAATTGTAAAACTTTCCGGCCAAATACTGCGTGATAACTTCATTGCAGCAGCGCGTCTCAAAAAGGGAATCACATCTGAAGATTTGAAGTTGAGTGGTAATCCACAACAGATTTATGTAAACGAGCATCTTACGCTACAGAATAAGAAGCTGTTTCGTCAAACAAAGGAGATCGCAAATCAAAACGGGTATCGATTTGTCTGGATTAAACACGGAGTTATACTCGTTCGCGCTGACATCCCCGAAGCGGCTTTTACTATTCGCTCTGAAAAAGATTTATCTAAAATCAAACCTTATAATAAAGTACCAGGATAAACTTTTAAATAAGTATACATATTATTATTGTCTAAAAGTGCGGATTCATTTCTTTTTCTTACTTTGTATCTTGTTATTTTGTTTACCATACAGTCTGTGTTCTCTGACTCATATATTACTCTGTGTTGTTTACGCAGTTCTTACTGACGATGCTAGCGCAACATATTTTACGAGTACCCCCATGTTTCTAAATGTATGGGCAATTAACTTAAATTTTAATATATATCTGATTTGTTTTGTGTTAATGACATGTAAGCTTATCCGATTTCTGGTAGTAATTGTTAATTTAACATCCATGTATAACTTTGCCATTCACATACACAGTTACTGCAAAGTAATTGAAATCATAATATTTTCATCTTACCTACATTTTTCTCAATTGTATTTGAAACTGCATATACGAGTAACATTTATTTTGTTGTGTCTTGACTATTTTCGTTTTACATATTCTAATTTGCTTAGGTTAGAAATTGTATTTGAACTGGGCTCCAGGCTCTGTCTTGGTAACGTTTTTTTTTTTTTAATTTTTTCTTGTTTCGATGGATAAATACAATTTAACTGTTTATTACCAAAACTGTCGAGGACTGCGTACCAAGCTACATACATTATTTATGAATATCTTGTCTTTTACCTATGACGTGATAATTCTTACAGAGACCTGGCTTATACCAAACATATCAGACGCCGAGTTTGTTGATGACCGTTATTTAGTGTTCAGATGCGACCGCGACCGCTGCACCACGGGGAAGCGTGACGGGGGTGGGGTACTGATAGCCGTTCTACGCACATTACGACCAACTAGCATCTTGATGCGTCCCTCTCACACTGATATTGAACATGTCTTGGTGCAGTTGCCGGGGTCGCATTCTACGAAGCGCCATATCATAAGTGCAGCCTATATACCACCGCGTTCTCCAGACGTTTTGTACACATCACATTTTGATAAGTTGCTAGATATTATCAATGAAACTAGTACTGAAGCATTCTATATATCAGGCGATTACAATTTGCCCGGCATTAACTGGTTGGATCGTAGTGGATGCAACTATGTTGTTCCACAACCGACTGATGTCTTGTGTAGTATTTTATGCAATTTTATTTCTTTATCTAATAGTTCTCAATATAACACGCTGAGAAATAATTTAGGGCGTATACTGGATTTGTTTTTGTCTAACGTTGACTGTGTGGCTAAGTCATGTACACCACTGCTACCGCCTGATGTTTACCACCCATCCTTCTCAGTAGTAACCTCATTCATCACGAAAATTATGCCAATGAAACGTCAGTTAAACATGAGACATAATTTTTTTAAAGCTAATTATGATTTAATTAATAACGAGCTTAGCATGTTGGACTGGAATCAATTGCTTCACGACCTTTCTGCTGAACAATCGGTTAATACATTTTACGATCAAATTTATAGTATAATTAAAAGGCATATTCCGCTGTCTCGTCTCAGGAACTCTTATTTTCCGTTGTGGTTCTCACCTTCTCTCATTCGTATTTTCAAAAGCAAAGAAAAAGCTTGGTTGAAATGGAAAACGTACGGTAATGCTTCTGACTACGTAATTTTTTCTACTTATCGTAAACGTTTTAAATCTGAGTGTGACAATTGTTTTGAACAATACATGAGATCAGTCGAAGACAGTATTCCGCTTGGTATTAAACATTTCTGGACGTACGTTTCACACAAGAAGGGCAAGGCGCAGATTCCAGCAAATATGTTTCTTGAAAATCTTAACTCTAACAATCCAACTGACATATGTAATATGTTCTCCACTTTTTTCACTTCCGTTTATGAACCTACGAACTTTAACCCCGCGATGTGGCAGCCACCTAGTACATACGCAGATAATTCGCCCTGTCTCTCTGAAATCTATTTACCAGTAAACGTTGTACATAACGCAATAAAGCAACTAGACTTAAATAAAGGTGCTGGTCCCGATGGCTTGCCACCCGTCTTTATAAAGAAAACCGGAGAGAATATTGTTCTACCACTTCATATTATATTTAATAAATGTTTAAGAGAAGGCACTTTTCCCGATATATGGAAACGGGCACATATCACACCAGTGTTTAAGATTGGTGACACAAACAACATACAAAATTATCGCCCTATCTCTATACTGTCCGCCTTGTCGAAGCTTTTCGAGAGTCTTGTACACAGCGAAGTGTATCCCCACGTTCACAACCTCATTATTGGTGAGCAGCATGGATTTGTAAAACGACGCTCGACAAATACTAATCTCATGCTGTTCACTGACTTCCTGTTCAAAAAAATGGATGAACAAGCTCAAGTTGACGCTGTGTACACGGATTTTCGGAAGGCTTTTGATAAGGTGGACCACAAACTGCTTCTGGATAAAATTGCATACAATGGCATCCGTGGTAATTTGTTACGATGGTTCATGGCTTATATATTTAACAGGTCGCAAAAAATAGTTATTAATGGTTTCCAATCGAGCTCAATTATTGTCACCTCTGGGGTGCCCCAGGGCTCAATAATGGGTCCCCTACTCTTTGTTCTGTTTATCAATGACATTAAGAAATGCTTCTTTCATTCCCAATTTCTAATGTATGCCGACGACATCAAGATTTATAAATCGTGCAAAAGCACACAGGATTGCCTTCTTCTACAGGAGGACCTTGATAGGCTTTCTAGATATTGTTCATCCAACAGACTTCACCTTAGCTTACCTAAATGCAATGCAATCACTTTTACTAAAAATAAAAACATTATAACATTTGATTATAGTCTTCAAGGTATCCGTTTGCAGAGAGTTGACCACATTCGAGATCTTGGGGTTCTAATGGACTCGAAGTTGCACTTTGATCTTCATATTGATAGCATTGTTAACAAGGCGTATCGTATGTTTGGTTTTGTCATGCGATCCTCTATTGACTTTAAAAGACCGTCCACATTTTTACTTCTATACAAAGCTTTGGTCCGCTCTCAATTGGAATTCGCAGTACCGATTTGGAGTCCCATTTTTGACGTTTATGTAAAAAGAATTGAAATGGTTCAAAAGAAATTTTTACGTGTTATGCACTACAGATGCACTAAGTCAAAATTACCATACACTCTATTATTAAAGCGTTATAACATTCAAGGCTTGGAGTCTAGACGCAGCTTACTGATGGCCATGATGCTGCATGGTCTGTGTAATAACAAATTCGATTGTCCTGATATTACTAATAACATATGTTACATTGTACCTAGAACTGTAATGCGCCGAGAGGTGCGCGTGCCTCGGCTGTTCCACACTGCAAGGTGTAGAACTCACGCGGGCGCACGGGCGCCTCTCCGACGCATTGTAGATACGTATAACACACATTTTATCGAACTTGATATTTTCGCGCTTACACACTTTAAGTTCAAAAGGATGGCTATAGAATCCCTAAAGTAGATATCCTATACCCATTATCCCTATGAGTACTTACTTTTTTTTGTAATTTTAACGCACGCTTTTAACTATTTTCTTTCATCATTATGTCGCGGATATTGGTGTGGGTTACACGTTTACTTAGTTCATAATTTATTCTGTCATACATCTTGTAATGTGTAACTGTTAAATGTCCCAATAAAGTAAAATAAAAATAAAAATAAAAATGTTTTGTTATGACGTTGTCACGTTAAACTATCGTCCGTAAACCAACTTTACAGACAACCAATGTTTTTGCATTCGATTGCTTATTTCTTGAGGAAGGCTATAGGCTATGTAACATCACGCTATGACCCTTAGGAGACTAGCAAAAATAAAAAAAGTCAGAAATAACGCTGAGCGAGTCATTGCGCGGGCGGGAGATACGATGCGACGTTTCGGGGGCCGAAATTTTACGCGGACGAAGTCACGGGCAGAAGCTAGATGTGCCTATCAATGATTCATACTCAGTGGTTTGGTACTTTACCTATAGGCATTACTTACCAAACCCTTGCCGTCTTATTACAAAACGAAACCTAACTTTATTTCTAGCCTAAACTATTGAGCCAGTACTTGTATTTCGAACTTTATTTCGATTTAGGCAAAGTTCTTAATACTAAAATGACAACTTAGCACCGAACTAAGCTGTCATTTTTGTATAAAGTAAAGCATTTCTCTATCAGTTGGGTTCTTAATTCAATAACTGGGTCAGTGCAGTGGTTTAAACCTGATCGAAAGAAAAACCTTGTTTTGTAATAAGGGGGATCAGGTTAAATTTAATCTGTGGTATGAGTTCAATAACTACTTTTAAAAGACAAAGAGTCAAGGCAAGAGTTGCTAATAAATAAGTCATAACTTACCTCAGTGTACGTGAACATTAAAAAACAATTAACACCTCTTACTGATAAGTAAATCTTTAAAAAACTGCAAAATATTTAAATAATATTAATAGTAACTTATTCCCAATGACCTCCTTCCTGCCTTTTTCTATATTTTTCTGTATTATATATTTTGTATATATATTTTAGTGTAAGCTTGTAAACATATTAATTAATCAGTGTTGTTGTAATTAATGTTAAATAAATGGAAAAATTCTTAAAAAAAAAATATTCCCAAAACTTCAGTACTCGTTACATTCGTCGACGTCTCGACCCCTGAATTGGACATCCTGTATGACAGGGGTCGAGGCTGGTTGGGCAAAATGTCATTGCGTTTTTCCATCTGGAATTTCTTAGAGCCAGCCCGGAGTCTGGATCCGTGGCTGGTTGGCAATAGTCCCGCGCCCTTTTGCATGGGGCTTCAACATAACTGGCGAAATGCGGGTGTACTATATTTACTCCTCTGCCAAACCCTTCGGGGAATACAGGCGTATTGTTATGTTATGTGTTACTAGACTTAAGTGTTAAGTTTAGTGTTAATCGACTTTTGTTGCTGACTGTACCTACCTACAATTAAGTAGTGGTCAAATTATATATTTATATATAATAATAACGTATTTCATTAATTTGATTGACAGGGTTGATTTATTTATTATTTGTGTGTGTATTGTATATAAGTATAATTATTTTGCACTAACGACAACCCCAATTATGTCCACGCAATCACTGTCGGGTTGACAAACACAAACCAAGGTTGCCTGGAAGAGATCGCAGAAAGCGATAAAGCCGCCGCCCACTGTATGCCTTAATAGTGGTGTTTTTTTTTGTGAAGTGTTTTCTGGGGTACAATAAAGTATATATAAATAACTAAATATAATCATCGTTATATAATTATGGATAACGAAGCATTCTATAATTGAACTGTGTTTTTAATTATATTGATTTTCCACCGTGAATATCGCCATGACTGACAGGTTATTGTTGAAATAAGATTAGAACTTGTTGAAATAAGAACTCAAACTCAAAGCATTTAATTTAATTAAGTGAAATTAACAACATCATTTTAGTATCTAACATGTTATCTACATGGTAAATTGAGAGTATATTTGCCTTTATGAATTGCACAAAGATGATAAGATGAAAAATATAAAAAAAAAATCTTGGTCCTGTACTTTTCAAATTATAAGTAAGTCTCAAAAAGTAAATTAGAAACACTGTGATGATCTTTCAAATCCTGTCACTACAAATAAGTACTTATTAACTTTTCTTCGAACATTTGTTTTAAAAGAAACTTGTAAACCTAATTAAATTAAATACATAGGTTACTGAAGAAATCAAATAAGTAACTGAATTTTATTTTAAACTTGTACCTTGTGGTGGTGGTACAAATTAAGAAATTACTTGATAACCCGTAGTACAGACGCCAGCAGGTCAAGCTACCCGAAACTGTCAAATTTTCCCAGTCAACCCTGAACCTTAATGCTTTATCGATAAAGTTGAAAATCTATTAAATAATTTTGACAGATTGTAGTAGCTTGATGTGCTGGCGTCTGTACATACCGTTCGGTCAAGGTGGCGTCTCTATCTGTTTCACTCGCATTGCCAAAATGGCGTTGTACCTGTAAGTTGTGGACTTACAGAAGCCTAGGCTGCATTATCTACATTTTAACTAATTAAACAGAATTGGCATGAAATCCGGTTTCGTACGTTTTCGTTTTCGTACTGTAATTTATCTCTTCAACTACGTAAATAACGCATTGAATGTCAAAATGAAAGCTATTGCTACTTTAGTAGCTACCTATATTACGCAAATACCCCGCGGATTTCATGCAGTGTCTACCTACGGCCTACTCGTCTTGTTGACGTGGTACCTACTAGTATAACTAATGATATTTTTATAACATCGCCGAGTACCGTCAGCCCCAGTAGGTAGCACATGCAGTTTAATATTAATGAATAAATTCGGTTGACGTCAATGGGGACTAGTGAGCCGCAAATAGGGTTGCCATTTCGAAATTTGAAAGGTCCTGATATTTGCAAAAATGTCCGGACATTTTAATTTTTAGTAGGTACTTCGTGTTTTCAGTGCCTAGTTATGGAACTCATTATATTTTTTTAAAAATCCTAATTGCCCAGGTTCGCATTGGCGTATTTTTATGAACGCGATTTTTTTTTGAAGCACCTTGTGAACCTTTAGAAATCCGGACAAATGACAAGGTCGGACAAGGGGGTCAAAAAGCATGACACGTCTCGACAAATCCATACGGATGGTAACCCTATACGCAAAGTGGATCAGGGAGCAAGTGCATGAACTGGATAATTGGGACACGAGGGGACGCGACGGCCTCGAAACTCCTGCTATTAAGGACTATGATCGCCTGTATCCGACTCCATCAGAAGGTAACTAAATCACGTTGCAGGCGACATTGGAATGGAGAACTCGAGAGCTAGGCTATCATCCAATAGACAGAAGATTCTTCGTGATTATTCAACCTTCGCTGGTATTATTTGTTTGTTGTGTAGGTACCTATTGTTTCTGTTCGCTACATAAATGTTTCTTTCCAAGTAAATGTACATTTGATCGATGAAAACATCGATCAAATGTACATTTACTTTTTAAATGGCATTGGACAACAGATGAACTGGAAAATTCTTATGAAGTAACATAGATAGTAGATGGGGAGTTAGGGGCGGATCAAAAGATTTGGTAATATAAATAAGGTTTGATTTCAGAACCTTCCGCTCCGTCATAGAGAACGAAACTATCAAAAGAAAAATTAATGTAGTTCTGAATTTCAGTTTTAGGTATATAAAATTACTTCAACATATAATTTTAATTCACAAAGGCGCAACAATTACAATTTAAAAGCTAACACTAAAATAGCAAAATTATATCCTAACTTAACTAAAACTAACTTCAACACTTCTATACAAGGTTTTATTTATTTATCATCCTTACAAACTATCGTTACAGGCCTTACCCTAAGGCGACAGTGTAGTTATCAACTTAAAAAAAAAACTTATTTAACTTAGGGATGATTTTTAAATCGACAGATAAATTTTAATCGTGGAATAAAATTGACGTCTGACGGATTTTGTATGGAAGAACTGTAAAAATTTTAAAATTATTCCTCGAATAAAATTATCTGGTGTTGGAAAAATCAGCCCTTAGGTACATTACTTAACAATAAAATATAATACAACTTTTAACCTTAGGTACATAAATAACTACATTTTAAAAAAAACTTTAAAAAAAAACCTACAAAAAAAAACTCTTGCGAAAACACCAAAGAGCAGGAAAAAAGTATCCAGGCTCTCAGGGACCTCGTTCACTACACGGATGGTTCGATACTCTTGTCATAAATGTAGATTACCTATACTTAGATAAAACTTCCAACTTCAAAATATCCAGTCGGGTGCACAAACGGATAAAAAACTGTATTTTTCTGATTAAATATTAATAAACGATAAAAAAGAGGGGCTACCTTGACCGAACGGCAGTAGGGTGTGAGTGTGGAGCTATGTCGCAAACCCTGCTCCAGCTCCTATCCTGCCCTCTGTGTCCCAAAACATGCAGTCAAAGTGACCTCTGCGCTGCCACTGACGACGACAGACGCCGTGGAAGAGGCAAAGTTTTGGACCAAAAATATTTAAAATTCACACGAAGAAGAAGAATGAACGATCATCATTATCGTAGGTAAGTATATACCTACCTAGTCATTTAAAATGTACCTTATTTTTACTAGCTGTAATATTGGAGACCGTTAATTTTGGTGATCGTTATCCTGTTCTATTCTATTCACTATAACCGATTGAATGCCGTAATTACAGAAACAATTAAAAAGCCATTGTGTCTCGCGTGGATCCACGTTTCGGCATACCGCATACGAAAGGTTTTCTGGAAGAGACACCATTATTTTGCCAATATCACGTAGGAGGGTAGGTACTTCATATCAACATAGAAAAGAGCAATACCTACCTACGCGGTAAAAAAAAAATGGAGCGGCATTTTGTTTTAGTATTGAGCCGACGAAAACTTTCTTCTGCATTTTCTTACAGTTTGCACGTTGCCTGCCAACCATGTCAACCATTAGGTACTGTGTAGACAACATTTGTACGCCTTGCATGGCAGCGTATAGTAGTAACACAAGATTTTTTATTTTATTTATAACATCACTAGCTGCGCCCCGCGGTTTCACCCGCATAAGTTTCGATCCCGTGCGAATTTCAGGATGAAAAGTATCCTGGTTATAAACCATCTGTGTGCCAAATTTTATCCAAATCCTTTGAGTAGTTTTTGCGTGAAAGAGTAACAAACATCCATCCATCCATCCATACAAACTTTCGCGTTTATAATATTAGTAGGATAGGATGTAAGTACCACAACATTACCATACCTATGTGTCACAAATAAATTAATTTAAATTTCAATAAAATAAAAAGTCAATAGTGTTTGTTTGATAGTTAGGAGATGGGTAGACATTTAGTTGGTAGCTATACATTTCCAGTTTCAACTGACCTCGCATTGTATGGGCTTTTCGTACAGACGCCAGCACATCAACCTACTACAATCTGTCAAATTTCTTTAATAGATTTTCAACTTTATCGCTAAAGCATTAAGGTTCAATGTTGATTGGGAAAATTTGACAGTTTCGGGTAGGTTGACCTGCTGGCGTCTGTACAATGAGAAGTCAGCTTACACGGGAAATGTATACATTGATAAATAAGTATCTTAGTGCGTCCGTAGATAACGAAATACTGGCACACGTCCCGACACGTAGACGTCATTATTCCCTATCCACTATTTTACTAATCGGATTACCTAGGTCCATAGATATAATCTTTGATGGCAATCAAAATACTTAATTACTTTTATAAAATTTATAATATTTGTCCGCTAAGCTGATGATGACCTTCTGTGGTTGTTGTATCTAGTCAAACAATACAACGCGATAAAAAAGTTGATAATAATAGCGGCAATTTACTGTTATGTAACACTCTGTCGCTATGTGGAACAGGTTTTATGGACTCAGGTGTTCTGAGCGCGTATTAATAATAATAAACATCGAGTTAAAATAAACCAATGGTAACTTTGATCAAGTTACCATTGATTTATTTTTGGGCGCAAATAACGAAAGGGGAAGTGGAATTGTAAGCCCATTGTTCATTAAATTTGTATCCATTTTTGTCCTACATCTGCCGAAAGAGTTTTAGCTGCAATTTCAAATAACTTCATTAGCAAAATAGGTATGCAGGCAGACATGTGACCTGTTCTGTGAAGATCGTTGTTTTAATCGTAGATGAACCGACGAAACCAGCGGTTTCGTGTCAGATAGCACTTCTATCCAGCCGACGACGGATCCTTTTGTGGAGAACGTCCGACCCTTAGCCGATCTTGGATAAACTTACAATCATAAATAATAATGAGAAACTTTGTTTAGTTTTAAAATAAAATAACTATATATTTTATTTTACGGTAGGTATACCTACCTACCTAGTTCACTACTTACCTACAGATTTTGTAACAATACATAATCAGCCCATAATGTTCTCACTGCTAGGTCCATGGAGTTTCCCAACCATCCTCGTACCTACTTCAAGGAATATTCTAAAAAAAGAATTAGCGAATTTAGCGAAATCGGTTCAGCTTTTCTCAAGATTTGCGCTTAGCAACACATTCAGCGATTCATTTTTATATTACCTAAAGAAGATAAATGATTTGAGTTTGAGTTTGATAAGACATGCAGCAGGGTTTTGTTTGTTGTTCAACTGTTATTGAAAACCGGTTCTGCAGGCGATATCATTTTTAGGCCACGGCCAAGCGTTAGATAGGTATTATTTCTTATTACGTCGTACCTACTTATTAACTTAACAGTTATCAAATAATATTTTGATTAGATTTTGTAATATGATAGGGTGTAGGTACAATGTACATAGTTCATGATCACCCCATCAATTAAGTAAAACAAGGCGCGTTTAAACTTTAGATTTGTATGATGATTCGATGCAAAAGTGTCTAACATACCATAGGTACATCTTTTTCTTTGTAGAAAGAAATAAATCGTAATATGATGTACCTACTTACCTAATTAAGGTACCACCTGAAACTGAACAAAACTTCAGCAACAATTCTAAGTAGGCAGCTAGACTTGCTCTCGCATGTAGTAGGACATAATTTTAACGGAAATATTTTAGCTTGTTGAAGCTACCAGCGCCATCTATGTAGTAAGAACAAAGTGAATCTAACTCTCTACACTAAAACTTCGGTTATAGACGTACAGATGGAGTTGTTAAGCTTTGCTTTGTTCTTAGGCCTCTGCCTCGAATTTTGCGGGCAGCGGCAGCCTAATTGCGTAACACATTTTGTTTCTGAATGCAATTTCGAAATGATTCAAACTACAGTAGTAACCTTTGTCCATATTCGGTATTGTGTAACTATAACTGATTCCAATCCAGTAGAATTTGTTTCGGTGTATTACCAAGAGGCCACACTCTGTTTCGTCGAAGCGTTTTGTTTCATCATATATGAACTATTTGTTTTAGAATTAATATGCTATAATTTAATTCAGTTTTAATTACAACTGATGGTCTACTAATGCTTACAAATAAAAATGGGCAATGATTGCTGAAAAATGAAATACCAATTTTTAAAACCCTTTCTACCAAAAACTACCATAATTGACGTGCGTAACAAAACGTATTTGCATCTGACTTTTTATTTCTGTGGCAAAAGTTAATTTGTTAATTGTTTATGTTCTGTGTGTTTTCGCCGGCGTGTCAACAAACTTTTTCAAACTACAATTTTATTTGAACCGAGTCGAGTAAGTTATTACCAATTTCTTACTGTAAGATAAATCTAAGTGGTTATAAATATAAAGATAGTGTTGTATTGAGTTCGTTTTTTTAAATGAAGTATGTTCCATGCTCTTACATTAGTTCTGTTGATCTATTTTTTCAGAAATGCCAGCTAGTAGAAAAGTTTCGGAGCGGCAGTGGGAGCTGCTGCTCCGATTCCTGGAAAAAAACGTTTCCATTGCCAAGGGATCCCTGGCGAATGAGGGTCCCTTGGCAAAAATCAACACCAATAATGTTTGGAAACATATTGCAGCCCGCCTCAACAGCGAGGGCGCGGGCTGCACTAAAACGTTTAAAAAATGGCGAGACGTAAGTGTAATGAACAATAATTAATATACTTGTGAGTGTGTGTGAAGAGGTGTGTGTACTACGACTTATCAATCTATACTTTTCCAGTATAAGCTACTTTTACTGGAAATCTAGAGCTTGATATTTTATTATGACAACAACTATAAGACATGACAGAAACGTCGGGAATCAAGTCAATTTTGGACAGTGGAATTTTAATAATGGCATACCACCTTTACTAATTTTACTAACACTAATACTGCTAATGTGCAATTTAAAAGTAAGCCGTTTTTTAAATGATTGTGTGTCATGTAATAAATATTAAGATTATTTAACTTTGCTAGTATTGGAACCAGCAAAAATATAACGTCCGTAAGAAGGCGTCGGAGCTCCGACAGCAGGGTTTGGTAACGAGAGGCGGGCCTCTGCCTCCCAAACTTAAAATTACAGTGAGGGACGAGCGTATCCTCGCTCTTATAGGTCGTGTGGCTGTATTTGGAGAGCCCAGTGTCCACATCCCTTTTCCTGTTAGAGAAGACCTAATTTTTATTATACCTAATTGTAAAGAAGTAGTTAGTGTAAGTACTGGCTTTTTAGTGTTTCTGCTATGTGTAATATTAGTCTGTAAAATGATCAACTTAAATTAAACTTCAGCGGTGCGATTCTGTAACCATATCTCACCATGAAGACTTTGGTGAAATGAGCATGGAGTGAGCTGCCATTCGCACTAATGTTAGGAATTGACACTATTGACAGCTCACTGTAAGCTCACTTCACCTATCTTTTCCCAGTGAGATTTTTACAGAATCGATCAGATGGTAGGTATATTTTCATTTTTAATAAGAGAGTTGTTAGAATTATATTGGTTAATAATGACAGTGTCTGTACAGTAAAGTAAGTAATGCTACTAGTAAGTAGTAGATAGTAGAGCTCCAGACACATAAAAGTGAGGGTTGTAACAAGCAGAGTTATTTAACATTAAAAAAGAGAAACTGGATGATTGATGGGTGGTTTTAATGTTGCAGGGGGATAACGGGGCTCCTTGGCCCTCAAGCTCGACGGTGCCGGCGGTGGCGCCGGTGGCGACGCCGGCACATCATCCCTTTTTGGAGGTGTACGAGTCGGATTCGCCATCGCTGCTGCCGCCGCCTTCCCCAGTCCCGTTGCCTGCGTCGGAGCAATCGCCATCGGCACTAACACTGCCGCCGACTCCTTCACCACCGCAGTATCAGTCACCGCCGCAGTACTCGTCACCACTGCCGCTATCACCACCACCGCCGTCACCAACACCTCCGGCACCACCGCCGCCGGATTCAGTAGCTGTGGTGATGGCGACACCACCAACTGGTGCAACAAGAGGGAGAGGAAGCAGAAGAGGTACATATGTTTAACCCTATATTAAATCAGTGTATAAGATTACTAACCGCTGCAGTTAAATACAAATAGACATAAAGACGTCGCGACGCTAGTTGAGCTGCATAAATCTTAGCTGTTGTACAAACAATATTATATATGATGACATCTGTCTCTACATCTATACATAAATTATAAATTGAAGTAGCTTTTCATGTCTGTTTGTTGGACCATGTAATTTTTCTAAACTATGCAATGGATTTTGGTGCGGCCTTCATCATCATTGAGAGAATTCGTTCTGGAAGGTTTCTGTGTATACCGAATTAATATTTTACGTACATATTATATTATAGACTGACCCGTTGGTCAAACCTCATGGTCTTTTTTTTTTTTTTTTGTGGATGGGAAATCAAATGGGTTTGATTCCCAGCGCCAGGCAGTGTTATTAAGTAGGAGTGGGTTGCTAGTTACTTCATAATATTATAATCCTACTTTTTTTTTTAACATGAGAATGACACCTGTCCTTATTGATAATTTAAACAGTTGTGTTTTCTTTTTCAGGCAGTAGATCTGCTGACCCGCTACAAGTGGCTCAGGACGCTTCGCGGAGACCATGTATCTATTACCTATTTATTTTATAGATTGGTGAGTTACAAAAAAAAAAAATCAAAATTTAATTATTATTTCAGATCATCGTGTGACCCCTGCTGCTCCAGATTGGGTGCTCCAGCCGGAGGAGAGAAGACTGGTCATAGATCAGGGCATTGCGGCAGCCCTGCAGGAGCTCAATGTAACCCTCCACGGTATGCGGGTGGCGATGGAGTCGGTTGCACAGAGCCTTCAGGGCCTTTCTAGGTGTATGGATGCAGACTAAACTTTTATTATTAACTCACTAGAGAAAACTGACAGATTTCAGATGGGGCGGTAAACTCAAGCAAAAAGTATATAAAAAATACATACAAAATACACATATACACCATTAAATTTTGATCCTTAAAAGGGGTCATTGTACTCATCATTATGAACAACTTTTACTATGGGACCAACCCTGAAATTGTGAAAAAAAAGTCAGTTGATCCATACATTATGTCGAGTTATGTGAACATAAATCTATGGATCAACTGATTTTTTTCACAATTTCAGGGTTGGTCCCATAGTAAAAGTTGTTCATAATGATGAGTGCAATGAACCCTTTAAGGATTAAAACAATCAAAATTTAACAGTGTAAGTATACAAAGCGGAGATGACAATACAACAATAAATTAAACCTAGTATACCTAATGACATTCCCAGTCTGCATACATTTCAAACAAATATATCAAATAGTTTAGTCACTGGACATTTATTAATATTTAACATTTTCTACATGTGTATATTTTTTTTATTACCTAAATAAAAGCCTCGGCATAAAGGGTGTGACAGCTTTACTTAAGCAATGCTGGATGTTCACATAGCTGTTACTTGAAGTCACAAATGATAAACTAGGATCATTGAAGTAAAATAAATAAACAGTTAATTGCTTTTACCAATAACAAAACCATGATCCCAACATCTACCGTTGGGCAGTAGCCCACCAGACAACACCCGTTTGGTCGAAGGATCCTCTTCTATGGAGGATGAAGAACTTTCCACCCTGTTCCTCATCTCTTTACCCATTTTCATGTCTTTTTGTGCTGTGACCATGTTGCACCAAGTGACAGCTAAAACCTGTCAGCTTTCTCCAGTAAGTTAATAATACAAGTATAGCCGACTGATCACTCGGCCCGAGTCATCCGATAGGACATGAGGGGTGTGCATTCTGTCTTACTACTGTACTCATTACGCGTAGTAAAGGCAACAGCCATATTATGCTATTCTAATTTCAGTGGTGCAGTTTTAAATTAGACGATTGATTGTTATTTTGAAGCAGGGCTATCCTACTGCCATTTTACCGTGTTTGTGACATGCGTTATGATAAATAATTTTATTTCTGTAAGTAAGTTTTTACAAACAAGTCCAATCATATTTTAAAAACTAGATAAGAAGAGGTCGGCGTTTCATAACCGACTACTCTGAGAAAGGCCGAAACAAACTCATCTTGGTCAGATCATGTGAAGACCATAATATGTGGATTGGTGTCTAAAATGGTCTTTTGAGGAAAGAACCACACCCAGATCGAGTGGACCTGTCCAGTCAGTGCACGCATTTGTCAGTAATCATGCAGCTCAACTGTTATTAAACTATGTTAAAATATATTTTATGGTCAGAACCTAATGGTTTTATTTTAATTACCTATCCTATGCGCACAGAAGGTATAATTAGTCACAACATTATTATTAGGTACTTACAATCAGATAGACATTCCAAGCTATGAGCGTAATACTTGGAGTGACTTATTATTACTTCTAAAAATCATACTATAATGTCGCTAGTGTATAAGTTTTCAGCAGCTAAGTGTATGTTTGTGTATTGTCTGGGAGGGGTGAAATGGATAGAAAATGGTTTGATAACTCAAAAAAAAAATGGTATAAATAAATTTAAACAAAATCAAGTCATTTATTCAAATTAGGCTGAGAATCTGCACGTCAAAATTACATAAGACAGTGGTGCCGATTCTGTTGTCACAAATTTCTCTAAACTAGACTAAAAATCACTAAAATTTAGTTTATTCCTGTCAAATGACGTTTTCTATTCTGAAAAAGACTAAAGTGACACAACTTAACTATATTTTAGTTTGACAGCACTAATGTCATTTTAGTTACTCAATTTAGTGAAAATGGTAATTTTGCTATTCTGAATTTGACGTTTTTCACCTAAAATTTTGGTTGTCAAACTAAATCAGACTATTTTTAATCGCGATTAAAAAAGTGTGGAATAAAATTAGTTGTCATGAACTAAAAATTACAAAACACATTTCTCTACAAGTTCTGTACGTTTGGATGCTTGAGAGTTCGTGAATTTATTATGGAAGCTTATGTGATTGTAGCTGTTGTCGATTCGGCAGAGAGGTAACTAATATTTTATTGTTATTAAAATACAACACGAAATTCATTTGTGAAAACTTATAGGGATTTTTGCACTGAACATTGCACTGAACATTTATGTAGCTTTGTGTAGTACAAAGCTAATTATGATTTGGAAAAGAAGTGGTTAGATCGACTTCCAGATTCTGTGAAATAAGAATTAACTATTTTTTAGAAATCATCAAGAAAGAGTTCGATTGGAAAGATTACGAGACAATTCCAACCCATTCAACATGGCTGAAGAAAAATTTAGAAAAATTTTTAGACTCCCTAAATCTGGGGCACTTTATTTGGTGGATGTGTTAAGGAATCCTCGGTTGGATGAAGGATTTCTTCCCAAACACATAAAGGTTAGAACAGTTTTATTTCCTTTAGGTACCTACCTTTCTTTTGTATCCTTTCATAACAGATATGTGTACACCACCCTATATGTAGGGTGTGTAGTAAATAAATATCATTATTTAGGAAATACTTGTTAAATTACAAGTTTGTAAGTATTAAAATTCCTAAGATTTTGTGATTTTAGAGAGTGGTATCTCACTTTTATATTCAAGGATGATAGATTATACTTACCTATTTTACTAATTACTTAGTACCTAGGTAGGTACTAAGTAATTAGTATGATATTAAGAGCTCATAATCCAATTCAGATTCTAGCTGCACTCAATCTGTTTGCCCAAGGCAGTTATCAAACAGCTGTTGGGCAAGACAACATACTTGGGCTCAGCCAGCCATCAGTGAGCAGGTGCCTAGCTCTAACAGCAGAGGAAATTTTAAATGTATTGTCCCCTCAATACTTGAGATTTCCCATGACCCGTGAGGAAAAGGAAGCGGCTAAGACTGAGTAAGTTCAATTTAATATTTCTTACTTTCAAAGGTACTAGGTTACTGACTGGCTTTTTTTTAAACCCTTCTCTGTCAAACTTCAGAAATCTGAAAAGAGAATAATAAATAAGTTTAACTAAGATAAATAAAACATCCCTTTTTACAGCTTACAAAACTGAGAACTGCACCACTCTTATTCATGTAACACTTTGCTTGTTTCAGTTTTCAAGACCTATATAATATGCCCAACACATTAGGTGCAGTGGATGGGACCCATGTTGCAATAACAAAACCTCCACTCAATCACCCTTCTGCACCTGGCAGTCTATTTTATAATCGAAAGGGCTATTATAGCATCAACTGCCAGATTGTGAGTATAAACAAATTTTTTTAACACTCTTAATTATCTTGAAACCTTGACTAAAATAAAAAAAAAACTTTCAGGTATGCAGTGCGAGGGGCAAGATTATTGGCCTCAACCCAAATTTTCCAGGCGCCACCCATGATGCTGCAATTTGGAGGGCATCAAATATTAACAGAGTCCTGAGAAATGACTTTGTGCGTGGGGAAAGATCTCAGTGGCTTCTAGGTAGGTAACTAATAAACTTTTATACCTACTAGGTATATCTATTAGCTAAGTACATTATAAAGTTTTATTTATTGTAGGGGATAAGGGATACCCACTACAGCCATGGCTCATGACTCCCATTATGGTCCCGGCAACGGCAGCAGAGGCTGCCTACAATGAGTGCCACACAAGGGCAAGAAATGTGGTGGAAATGTGCAATGGACGCCTGAAGAATAAATTTAGGTGCCTACACAGGCATCGCTGTCTGCACTACCAGCCAGAAAAGGCAGCTAAAATTATTCTGGCATGTTGCACACTGTATAATATGTTTTTGGAAACATTTGATGGTAAGTGTACTTAGTTTGCTTTAATATTATATTAATTAATATTATTATGTAATTCTCCTTGTTTTTGCAAAATAAGAAATCTAAAGTAAGTGTATTTTTGCAGATGAAGAAGATATTGATGTGACTGAAGACAGTGAGGAGAGTGCGACTGTGGAGGATACCAGCACCGATTTTCTTGCCGAAGCAAGGGAAATCCGGCAATCGCTAATAAACAATTTTAATTAAATTAAACATCGTATTACTTTACAATTTTTTTTATTTTTTTTCCAGTATGCCTATCCTTAACCCTAAACAAAATAATAAACAATCAACAAAATAATTAACAATCAGCAAAATATAAAAAATAATTAACAATCAACAAATATAGAAAATAATTAACAATCAGCAAAATATAAAAAATAATTAACAATCAACAAAATAATATAAGACTATGAAATAATAGGTTAGCACTAAAGTCACTAACGAGCTGCTGAGGATTTGGAACAAGAACTTAATGAGAATAGTAGGTTTGATGCAGTTGTAAGCTCCAAGACAAAATAATGGAGAAGAAACCCATCAGGTTTCATTCCCATTAGTTTCGTCTTGGGCAGTTTGCACCAAGAATGGAATGCTGGAAGAGCGAATGGCAGCAGCCAAAATTTCTGCTGCCGTGACAATGCTCTCCCGGAGTAACCGACTATTCTCATTAAGTGCTTGTACCAAATTGTGGTGCACTGGCGGACGGGGAGTCCTCGGCAGTCTTCGACGACGGGTAACTCGACCGCCTGCGCGCCGCAGTGGTACTGCAGGAGTCCCGCTGTCGGTTACCACAGGCTGCTCTTCGAGTACAGGCTGTAGAGAGGGCGACACACTTTCATGGGCAGGCGACATGGGCAATGGGGATGAGGGAGGTATTCCCTGAAATTAATAAAAAACGGTTAATTCATTGAGTATCACGTGAGCACCAGTGCTCTAATAAAATAGATAACTAATTGTCTTATTTATCGGTGCTGGAAGGATTAATATTAACAGTTTTAGTAATGTATTTATAAAAATTGCCCTTCAGCCATAAAAATACCATGAATACTAAAATAAATTACCATTTCCAAAGAGGCAAAACCATATACAGAAGCAGACCCAATGATATCAAGAATTTTATTCTCAATATCATTGAGATCTGCCCCTGCCGGTCCTCCACCTGTGGCCCTGATGGAGTCTCGAGCTTTTCTCGCCTTAGTTTTTATTTTGGCCACCCACACATTCCAAATCTGTTGAAATTAAATTAGTTATGAACACACAATGCAAATTATGCAATCCAATTGTAATTTTTTCTGACATAAACCACTTACATGTTGCCACTGCTCTACAGTCCTGCTGCAGCCCAGTTGGTTCAGCTCGCTACTGACGTTGGTCTAAAATTCTACTACTTCGGCATCAGCTTGATTTTCTAAAAAAAAATAAGACGCTAGTAGTAGACCTGAATTTATACCTATTAATAGGATAATTAACACACACAACAATAAACTGATAATTAATATTGATGCTCTCAAATTTTCATATATTTTATTCACTTGTTACCTACGTAAATTGATAAGTTCAGACTTCAGTTGTATTTCTTACCTCGGGCCATTAGCGGATTATTGTGGAGCCGCTCTACGAGAAGCTCCTGCTGCCTTTTCGTTGCTCGTTTTCTGGACGACAGCATTTTAAAAGGCAAATAACAATAAGGCACTAAGCAATAATAAATTAATAACACTGGTGACAGTTGAAATCAACAAAACAAACAGTTCAAGTTCAAGATCAAGATGTCGTTGATAGGGCTTTCCTACGGTGACGAGAATACCGGAGATTTTAAACTTAGTGTACGAAAAACCGGACTTTTTTTTCTCGAGATCACATTTTTATTCTTATATAAGCTTTATAACACTGAAATAAACAGCAAGATAATCATGCTACCTGAATTATTTTTTGAAATGCTGTAGTTTGTCGATTTTAATAAAATCTAAGGTTTTTTTGCTTATTGAAAACCGACAAAAATTCCGCCGAAGTTCTAAATCGTTATCGGTGTACAACCCTAGCAGCATCACAGTGGCCACAGATAATAAAAAACAATTACAGGTTATTGCATTTTAATTTATTAGAATGTATACAACAATATAGTTTTACGCCGTCATTATGCTCCTTATATTTCATTTAAATAATTATTGATAAAAAATTAAAGATTATTTAATTTTACTCAGGATTTTTTTGCACCTCAGATCATTTCGTTCACTTTCATTCACTTTTTATTTTAATTTCCAACAAATCTTGGTCTATGGTTTACTTAACTTAGCGATTGTCAAACTCGATTATAGTTATGTCAAAATTGTTTTTAAATTTAGACAATCTTGTTTGCAGAATAGCTTTTATGATTCTCTTAACCAAAAATTAGAAATTTTAGTTATAGTTTAGTTTAGTTCGGTGTACAAGAGAATCGGCACCAGTCCCCCCAAAACGCCCACCCTTCACCACTTCCTAGCAGTGATGGGCAAAAAGTATTTAGATTAATAATTACAAATTACAGTTACATTGTAATTAGTAATTGAAATACTTTGTAACAGATTACTTTTGTAACTAATTGCAATGAGTACATACTGTAATTAAATACAAAGTAATTGAATTGCAAGTTAATCTAATTACATTATAATAGATTACATAAGTAATCTGATAAAATGTAATTACACATTTATATAAGTATTGGGACACCTCTTACAAAAATGCCCTATTTAATATAGTTGTGACAAATACGAAAATAAAACACATAATTATAAAAAAAAAAATGTAAGCATCTGTCAATCATTGTTTAGTTTTAAATCTTTTATTACTTAGTTACAATTTTCACCATAGGCTGATAAAAAAAAATATTTTTCTGATTTATAATTAACCTTTAATATGACTCTTTTTTCAAACATTTCGTCTACAAACGGTTTGCTTTCGGACAATTTTATTGATCATTGTCGCGTACGAAAACATACGTTCCACAGGTGCAGAAGAAGGTAGAGGGGTATTAAATTTTAAAAATATTTCTTTTATTTCCTTATGATTATTTACAATTTGAAGTTCTCTGCTGTCTTCTGCCAAAAAATGAGTGACTATAAGTTCAGCTTTGGATCTTGGTTCACTGCTCTGGTTAGAAGATTAGATTAGATTAAGTTAATTATTATTAGAAGTAACTGAAGGGGGTGGGTGAAGCAGGGTGGCTAGGAGCGGCGACGCACGAGCACAATGCATAGAACCCCCCCGCTCCCCCGCACATTATACTTACTACTTCCCGATGACGTCGTACGGGCCGCACTTGCAGTACCTATATCGCAACTGTGCGATGCAAGCATGCGACATTTCATATTCTAAGCAATTATAATATAATTAAATACTATGTAATTAGGTTACATTGTAATCAAATTATTTCGTAATTAAATACATTGTAATTAATTTCATAGCACATCCAAAGTAATCTAATTACAATGTAATTGAATAATATGTAATTAAATTTCATTTTAATCAAATTATTATGTAATTCAATTATTAATTAGATTACATAAATAACTAGTTACGCCCATCACTGCTTCCTAGTGCTTTCGTTCGGAAGAAGTGGCACAACAAACTCCCCAGCAGCACAGCCGTCTGTTCAGTTAGAAAAACTTGCTTCTATACAATAGTAGGTATGCAAAGTAGTTAATATTACGAGACACAGAACATTATTAATTAAAACTATTTGTCATAATGTCAGCTAGTCGCGCCAAATACTCAAAATAATAAGCAAAAAAATAAATAACTAAAAATATTAAGGAAAACAAAATTTAACACCTAAAATAAAAGCCTCCAGGCATATAAGGGCGTTACAGCTTACATATTATAACAACTTACAATAATACATTGAAGTGAGTAGATTACGTCAATAATAAAAGAAAACTAAACCCTACGACTACGCCATAACCTGTCCACGACAGCTTGTCTACCCTCATCAGCAGAGCCATGCCCTTCGGGAGGGAGATTTATCTGTCGAGACAGATCGCACCGCCAGCGACTCTTCAAAACTCCAATGCAGCGCTCGAGCACATTGCGAGTCTGAATATGACACTGCGTGTAGTACACGCTCTGGCTCTGGTGACTCCGGGGCGGCACAAAGGATAGGCGTCATCAGAAACCGCCTTTGAGCATACCCGGAATCTCCTGAAAATTAAAAAATTATAGTAGATAAATTATCAATTAGATATCAGTACCTATAAAGATGTTTTAATTTTATTTACATAACCTATAATGTTGCCACTGCTGCGACACAGGCCTCTTCTCAGTGAGAGGGAGTAAGATAATATAATGATTTATTTTCTCCGTAGTGGTGGAGCGGGCCGTAATCTACCACGCGGGCCCAGTGCGGTTTGGTAGATGTCACATGTCCTCGAATTTTTGGTCCTAGGACATTCCTTCACCATTATGAAAGCATTGATGATGAATAATTTACACAAAGTAAAGCGCCGTCTGGGTTCGAACCTACGACCAACAGCTCGTAAGTCGCCGCCATTGCCACTGAGTCACCACTGCTTTCCGTTGATTTTATTTACGACAATATAATAATAATAATATCCCTGGACATTTCACACAGCACCATTTGTCCCAAGCTAAGCAACCTAATGCTTGTGTTATGGTAACAAGATGGCTGATAAACTACTTATATACAAATTTTTTTTTGTAAATACATACACATTATAGATAGAAAAACACCCAGACTCGGAACAAATACATGTAGGTCATACAAATATTTGTTCCGTGCGGGAATCGAACCCGCGACACGCAATATACATTACTTTTTAAAGTAAATAATTAATTATGTTTTGTTACCTAGTAGCCAGCACACTTCGTTTTGATCATGTAAGCGCTGCATAAAATTTTGTATAGGACACTGGTTCCAAATATGAGAATCATGGCTGGCACCCCCAAATGACGCATCAATAAATTGAATGTGTAGGTCAGCATCACAAACCTGAAAGTATTGTAAATGTTTTAATTAACTTTTCTATATTATTTAAACAGTAGGTGAGTTTAAGTAGTGCAATTATAATCCTATTACTTCTGGCATACATTTTAATATAAATATAGATTGAACACTGATCATATATTTGTTGGTGGAATTCAAATTTTATTAAGAATAGATATAATTAGTCACAACAAGATAATGATTAGGTACTTACAATCAGTACATTCAGGCTATGGTAACGTTTTCTGTTGAAATAAGCTTCCTCATTTTCATGAGGACGGATTATAGCAACATGGGTGCCACCAATGCATCCCACCACACTGGGAAATTGAAATAATCATCCCTGGACATTTCACACAGCACCATTTGTCCCAAGCTAAGCAACCTAATGCTTGTGTTATGGTAACAAGATGGCTGATAAACTACTTATATACAATTTTTTTTTTGTAAATACATACATATTACTTATAGATAGAAAAACACCCAGACTCGGAACAAATACATGTAGGTCATACAAATATTTGTTCCGTGCGGGAATCGAACCCGCGACACGCAGCAGGTATATAAAAAAATTATATATCAATATATTATGTATATATATTGATATATAAATATATCCATAAATCTGAAACCAAATAATTAGATTAATATATAATAATAAATAATTCGAATAATATTAATATTGAAAGAGCATTTTTTTGTGATTATTTGCATTTTTTGTGTTAAACCAATAGAAACAAAGGCAAATAATAGTCATAGATCTTTATGCCTTGTATGAATATTACCCTTGCTTCCATGGTTATGCACTTTCATACTCACTTCCTTTTCACAGCATCCCTCTCTTCCTGTATCAAAGGAAATTTAATATATTTTTTTAGAATATTCCCATTGTTGAGAGCATCTGTAACCTAAAACAAAGAGAACATGTCAGTAAAGAATGCTAATAATATTATATAGGAATAGTTAGTGGTTGCACTTACCTCGCATAGACAATCATGTACTGATGTTTGTGACAGTCCCAGATGGTACATACTAAGCGCCAATATTTTTGTGGTATGCCCCATTGGCATGAAACGCTACTGCTGCTAAGACCTGTAAAATTATGTTATTTCATTGCAGTTTTTGAAGACACTGGCTTGGACTTTGTAATAACTTGATTTTAACAGTGTCCTAAGTTTCATAGTTTATTGCCTGTATTTCTGCATTAGAATCTATGTTTTGGAACGGGCAACTAGCTTTAACTTTCTGACTAACTGACCACATTTTTAGAATACACAATTTTAAGGTCAGTTGTTTGCATGGATGTTGTAATAACTTGATTTTAACAGTGTTCATGGAGTTTCTAGTCTGTATTCCTGAATTAGGATCTATGTTTTGGAATGGGCAACTAGCTTCAACTTTCTGACAAACTGACTAACTCCTTGTCATTTAAAAAGTGCCTGATAATGGTTTCAATTATAATGCTTCGCATTGGCCTACCTAATAAGTATGATAGAAATTTACCTTTAGTTCCGGGCGTATATTCTAGCAGAGTTACGCCGTGGTTTGAGGAGTGGAAATACTTCCTCACAAAGCCTCGAGAATTGAGGCTTTGTTAGCCTAAAGTGGGCCACGAAGTTATTCGTTGGCAAATCGCGCTCGATTTGCCAACGAATAACTTCGTAGCCCACTTTAGCACTCCTCAAAAGTCTGCGGCTTATAATAAGCCCGTCTTTGAGGCGTTGCTCTTCCGCGATAAGCAACAAATAACATCGTGACATTGTGGAAGCTGAAACAATAATAAAAGTAAATTATGAGATAGCCAAAAGTGAGGTTTACTAACACTACTACGTGCGGCAGCAGAGGATATTGCCGGTATCTGAAATACCGAAAATATAGATTTAGTGTTGCGATTCTACACAGAAACACATTCACAATTTATCAAGAAGATGTCCACTTACCTAATTTCGTAATAATTGAGGAGATTTTCTGAGTAAATCCCAAAATAATGTACAAAGAAAAATTATTACCACCAATACTCTGCCTTCGCTTTGGGAAACAAATTGCCCGATGGTTTGAAACCAATTGACAGCTGTCAAAATGGTTACGCAATTCGGATTATAGCCTTTTTAATTTATACACTTATCGTTCACTCTTTAGCGTTTCAAACCAATAGCTATTGGTATCACATGATACTGGAGTTACGCAATACGAAAATCGTAAAATGAAACAAAAAGTGGTCGAAACGAAACCAATTAATCTCAATCATTTTCCGAAAATGTGTTACGCAATTAGGGGGCTGGATACGCTTTGCCGAGTAAAAATTACCTGTTTCGGAACGTAGCTTTAGACGTCTTTGTTTGGTTATGCTTAGGGGTTAGGGGGGAAGTCCGCTTAAATAGTCATAACGTGAACAACGTCTCTATGTCAACCAAGTCAACTACAATGCCATTTATAAAAATAAAAATAAAGTTTTCGTTCGCGAAAGTAGGAGACAAATGACAATACTCATAGCGAAATCATTCAAGTCAAGATCTAAAGTTTTTGTGTGGATAAATACCTTTCAAGAGTTAAGCGCTTAAGACACTATCCAATTTTAAGGAATGCTAACTAGGAAATCGGCACTCGGCAGATGTAATCGCAGTAAGAACTGTTTTACTGCGATTACATCTGCCGATTTCCTAGTGATCATTCCTTAAAATTGGATAGTGTAATAAGCGCTTTATCTGATCTCGCTATATCTGCATTGTCACTTCCTAACTCAAATGCTGAAGTGGAAAGGGCATTTATTGCTATGAATATCGTGAAAAACAAATTAAGAAACAAAACTGGCTGTAAACATTATATCTTTATAAGAAATCAGTTAAAGTTAGTGAAGAAGAACACCTGTTACAGTTACGAGCTCCGGCTGACGTAATTACTGGAAGACGGAAGCAATTCTAAATACTCTTCTTTCTGAGAAAACTGATGATCCATCTCAGCCGTCTACATCTGCAATAATAATCGATCAAGATGAAGAAGTTTATTTTTAGTTTTGTCATGTTTATTTTTATTCGTTGTTTTCACAAATAAAATATTATTTTTTGACTTTGTGATTTAATTTTAAATTATTTAGTGAATTCTGGGGATTTTTTTTAGTTAAAAATATCGCTAAGGCTGGCCGCACACGCACGGTTTCCTGATTAGGATTCCTGATTAGGAATTCAGATTCGGAATTCCGTGAGATTAGCGCAGACGTTCGGTTTTTTGTATAAGGAATTTTATACGACCAGTGCCTTCAGAGACACAGTCGTGAAAGCTCGTCATCATGGACGACGACGAATTGATTGCTATTGATCAAAAACTTCCTTACAAATCTGCTCCCAAGCCAACTCCTTTATGTCTCTCTATCTTAATATATATAAATCTCGTGTCACAATGTTTGTCCTCAATGGACTCCTAAACCACTTAACCGATTATAATAAAATTCGCACAACATGTGCAGTTTGATCCAACTTAAAAGATAGGATAGCTTACATCTCAATTTATGATCGCAATATTATTTAATTGCAATTTCATTTTCCCATATAAACTGTTCTACCTACTTTCCTGTCAAACATTTGACGATCGTCCCTTCGGTACGCTAGACTCGGGTCCACTCGAATTGAAGCACGTATTAAATTAAGGGTTTTGAATAGTGTAGGAGTAGGGTAGAAGTAGGGTAGGAGTAGGGTAGGAGTAGGTTAGGAGTAGGGTAGGAGTAGGGTAGAAGTAGTGTAGGAATAGGGTAGGAGTAGCGTAGGAGTAGGGTTTGAGTAGTGTAGGAGTAGGGTAGGAGTAATATAGGAGTAGGGTAGGGGGTAGCACACCACGTGAACGAAGTAGCGCCGGGCAGCTAGAAATAATTTATATGGCAAAACAACGTTTGCCGGGTCAGCTAGTATACATGGATATTTTTCTACAGACAGCCTCACACATTTTCTAACATACATAAAACTAGCACGAGCACGATACACGTCCACTTGCAACAACGCTAGCGCGAGTCTGAATGGAAATTTCCGTTCGTGTGCGGCGGCTGAGCCAAAATGTGCGAGATCGCTGAGTTCGGGATGACGTCATTTGGTTTTTTTCCGTTCTTACAACCCGAATGCATGGGGAAAATTTCGAAACGGTAGATGGAGGTGGAGGTAGATTCAGAATTCCGTGAGATTAGCGCAGGCAGACGTTCGGTTTTTTGTATAAGGAATTTTATACGACCAGTGCCTTCAGAGACACAGTCGTGAAAGCTCGTCATCATGGACGACGACGAATTGATTGCTATTGATCAAAAACTTCCTTACAAATCTGCTCCCAAGCCAACTCCTTTATGTCTCTCTATAAACATGGATATTTTTCTACAGACAGCCTCACACATTTTCTAACATACATAAAACTAGCACGAGCACGATACACGTCCACTTGCAACAACGCTAGCGCGAGTCTGAATGGAAATTTCCGTTCGTGTGCGGCGGCTGAGCCAAAATGTGCGAGATCGCTGAGTTCGGGATGACGTCATTTGGTTTTTTTCCGTTCGTACAACCCGAATGCATGGGGAAAATTTCGAAACGGTAGATGGAGTGGAGGTAGATTCAGAATTCCGTGAGATTAGCGAAGGCAGACGTTCGGTTTTTTGTATAAGGAATTTTATACGACCAGTACCTTCAGAGACACGGTCGTGAAAGCTCGTCATCATGGACGATGACGAATTGATTGCTATTGATCAAAAACTTCCTTACAAATCTGCTCCCAAGCCAACTCCTTTATGTCTCTATTGTGGTAGTCCACATTGATAATATCCCATATACATGGATATTTTTCTACAGACAGCCTCACACATTTTCTAACATACATAAAACTAGCACGAGCACGATACACGTCCACTTGCAACAACGCTAGCGCGAGTCTGAATGGAAATTTCCGTTCGTGTGCGGCTGAGCCAAAATGTGCGAGATCGCTGAGTTCGGGATGACGTCATTTGGTTTTTTTCAGTTCTTACAACCCGAACGCACGGGTTGCTCGAAACGGATATTAGGTTTTTTTCCGTTCGGAAAAAATAAGTACGTGTGCGCGTGTTTGAACATTTTGTATGAAAGAAGAGCATTCAGGTTTCCGAATCTGCATTCCTGATTAGGAAACCTAATCAGGAAACCGTGCGTGTGCGGCCAGCCTTAATCTGGTGAAAGGAGGATGGCGAGGTTGCATGTACAATGGGACCCACAGTTAGGAGTATCGTACAGTATGGAAACTTATAACTAGTTGTAGAACTATATAAAAGTAGCAAAAAAGCAAATGGGCAGTAAATCGTAGAGGCTGGGAGAAAAAAGATATGCAATGTAAAAGATTATAACCTAAAACGAATCTAATAGTGCTTATTTAATACAATACAATAGGTAGGTATCTTTTTTATGTATTATGTAGTTTCAAAAACGTGATCAAACAGAATAATTATAAATATTTACCAACACTACTATCTCTCTTGCCAAATATAGGTTACTTACCTAGGTGCCTACTCAAAATAAAACGTCTCGTAATACGTCTGGGAGCTAGGAACTATAGTGACTTAGTCAAAACGAGATATGAAATGAATACTGTAAGCATAGACTAGACTGATATTAGGATGAAACTATAATTATTACTTGCAAAGAACTAAGCTGAAAGAAGCGCAAATATCTAGCAGATTATGTAGTTTTAAGGCTCCCATTGGCGCGACGTGTCTAGTTGCGACTGAGATTCTTTCTAAAGTCGGGTCGCACGTTTTGCCAGTTACCTAAATGATTGATTGATAAAAGGGGGGTGAGCCAACTGTCACTAACCGAGCACATATTCAGACTTCGGGATGATACAGAGAATTTCAACTTGCCTGTCTTGGGAATCGAACCCAGGACCCCACGTTCAGCAGTCGTGCTTACGATTACTAGACCAATGAACCAGTCGAAAACGAAATGTAGGTACCTACTAGGAATAAATATCTAGCCATCCTACATAAATCACAAACATAGATCTCCCTTCATGAAAAAGCAATTTAGCAAAGATGCGATTTTATAGACTATTATGAACTTGGACTTTTAAACAAGAGGTTTGTTGAATAAAACAATACATATTAAGAAAATCTTTTATTTCGTTTATGATTATAAAATACAGGTTGTGATAAAAAATAGGATAAGGGCAGGAGGATGATGATTTTTAAGACTGATACAGTAATTGCATATTCATTCTATCTTGTTACTGTTCCTTTTATCTAATTAAAAGATTATCTAAGAACGAAGCTGGTGCAGCAACATAGCTGTCTTTTAAGCTGTCTCAACATAGCGTTGGTGTCTGGCATAACCCATGTACCACAATATGCTCATTATATGAGAGCAACAGCCTACTGTCCGTGTCCCTACGGGACAGTGGCAATAATATCCTAATATGGCACTTTGCCCCTCCAGCCTTCTATCAACTGCAATGTATTTAAAATAGGACTTAGGTACTTGCTATATGCCGAGATTTAATTCTGCCACGTATAATAAATGGTTGACTGTTATTAAAT
Organism: Apamea crenata; assembly: GCA_949629185.1. Taxonomy (NCBI): domain Eukaryota; kingdom Metazoa; phylum Arthropoda; class Insecta; order Lepidoptera; family Noctuidae; genus Apamea; species Apamea crenata. The sequence goes on from OX451351.1 coordinate 20,912,007, forward strand.
ATCCCTTCTAGAGGTGTGTTGTCTCGGCAAACTTCTAAAGCGTACAATCCGTGGGCTCTAAGGTGCTCCCCGACATATGATTTTGCTTGCTTTATTTGATATGTACCCAGAGCGATTAGTTCCGGTCTTAGGTGCGGTCTTATCTATTCAGACACAACATTTCCTATTTGGACTTCTCTTTCAGACATCTCTGGTCTGAGGACCAGTCTGCTCCTGATTCTCAAAATGGATCTTCCACACCCAGCACACACATTACGATGGCCAAGTTGCTGTCGGGTGTTATGTTCAGGATCGTCATTTGTGTTATGATTTATCAACTCCCAACAGGAATGACAAATAAAGTCGTCTCCAGTCATCTAAAAATAATTATGACCATGGTTTTAGAGTTTTCAAATACCAAGTTAATGTTATAATCATGTCAGTGGTACAAAATCAAGAATGTGACGATTTCATAACATGCTGTGGGTGACGGTTATACTTTTAAGTTCCATGTAATAGATTGCGAGCCTTGCAATCAAACGGAAACAAGACCATGCTACTGAAGGAAATGAGCATAAGTACCAATTTATTTATAGGTATACTTACACCACGCGGATAAACCCATCTCTGAACCAAAGGTTGTAAAGCCAATCGCATAGAAAATAATAGATATCGTACGTTAGCCGTTGAAAACAAACAATGTAATAATAATAACACTAATTGTTTTGACACTGACAGCCAACTCCAATTGACAGCATAACGTTCAATTCTAGGTTCGTTATCACAAATAATCGTAATAATTATAATATTGTACATTTTTGTATAAAAATGTAAATGCATTTTTAATATTAACTTTTGTACGTTTTTCTCATATTTCACAAGTTTTGTTTAAAAAAAAAATGATAAGCGTAAACAAGTGTAAGAACGTAAATCATGTAGGTAATGAAAGAGTAGGTTGGAATGTAATATGAAACACGGTGCGTTTAATAACTGCATGATGGCTTATTTTTATGCCTAAATAAAAATCTTTTCTAACTTTTAATTCCCATCACATAGTGACTCAATATTTTTTATATAATCCTCTTACAAACTCTTAATTATAGTAAATATGAACTTGCAAGTGAACGACACTTAGTTAATTTATATATAATGTGGGTCCAAACTCGCCATCCTCCTTTCAGACCAAAACTAGCGAAAAAGTTTTCTGCAAGGCAACACTACTGGATCGCTCTCCTGTCGTAAACTTCTCTTTTCGCCGCCGACAAACTTATTCAAAGTTTTAATAGAAAATATGTAGGTAGGTAAATAATTATTTTTAGTAAGAACTTCTATATTTGTTGATAGACTTGAGACATGAATGTGACGGTTGTAACTTGTTTTAATGTTGCAGGTGGGTAATGCGATTAATGCGGCAAATCTACTTGGCCTACGCGCTCCACGGCGCCGGCAGTGGCGCGCCGGTGGCAGCGCTCGCACGTCCCTTTTAGAGGTGTATGAGTCGGAGTCGCCCTCGCCCCCGCTGCCTTCAAAAGAGCTGTAGCTGGTCCCGTTGTTATCGGCTCTATGCCTGCCGCCAACGCGTTTGCAAGCACTACGGGTCCGCACAACGCTGAATTCAGCAGCAGCGGAGATGACGACTCGAATATGAGAGAGAGGAGGTAGAAACAAAGGTAACATACATTTAACCTAATATTAATTCAGCCGTTAGATTACTACAGCTCGATTCAAACTGTAGGCGGCTCGGAACATGAAGCAAGTCACTACGGCGTAACAAATTCACCTGTCAGCAGAGGTGAAGTTTGATAAACTGATGTGATACAGAGACGCCTTTTAATTTGAATCGGGCTGTTGCAGTTAAATAGCAATATTGGACATAACAACAATGCAACATTAGGGTTGATAAGCCGCACAAATCATAACTGTTGTAAACTAAATATATATTACTTTTTCATAATAGAACACATCTATATCTATTTATATTATAAATTGAAGTAGCTTTTCGTGCCTGTATGTGGGACCAAGTTGTTCTCCTGAACTATGCAACGGATTTTGATGGGGATAGTGAATTTATCATTGAGAGTATTTATTCCGGGAGGTGTCAATCATCCAATCAACTCAGCCTATCAGCAGTCCACTGCTGGACATAACCCTCACCCAGGCTGCGCCACAACACCCTGTCCTCCTCCTTCCACATCCAGACCAGTTGGCAGTTCGGGAGGTGTGTAACACATTAATAATTAACTTGGATATAATAAAGACTACCTTGCTCGTCTAGTGATCGCAAACGCTACTCCTGAGCATGAAACCTAGGGCTTGATTCCCAGGGCTGGGCATAGTGTTATTAAGTAAGAGTGGCTTGCCACTTACCCCCAACCCCACTTGCACGCAACTTGTTTTTTTTTGTGTGTTTGTTCTTTTGTTATGCGTCATGTTTGCCGCAAATTGATGTATTTTCTTTCTTTCTTTACTTACATTATAATATAATCATATTTTTTTTAATGACATGGCATGTTACCTTCCTTTCCCTATTGATGATTTAAACAGTTACATTGTTTTCTTTTTCAGGAAGCGGGTCCACATCCCCATGATCATGTATGTGTCACTTACCTATTTATTTTATAGATTTTGATGCCTTTAAGTATTACATTGTATTTTTCTAATAAGGACTTACTTTTAAGGACGCTGTTACATTTTTCTACAAATAACAGTGCTTTTCAGGTACCATTTTAACGTATAAGCAATCACAAATGTTAACTTATCATGGTCCTTATTTAATGCCCGGTTTACATTATTCCAGTCCAGCGATCCAGTCCAGTACTGGATTGCTTACTGGACTGGATCTGTTACGTCTACATTATTCCAGTTATTTAGAAGCCGTTGAAGTGTGAACACTACAGTGACAATGATTTCAAGAAGAGATCAGTTTCGAAAAGGTTTTAAACGTGCTCAATCACTCTTGCTACAAGAAGTTATTAATGAGGTTGATAAGGAACTAAAAAAAAAGGAACGGATTTGGGTGAGAAATTGGATCAGCGAAAGAGATCAAAAAGGAGGGTCAGTAATGCTTTTGCAACAACTGAAGGTAGAAGATCCCAATGAATATAGACTGGCACTGAGAATGACAGCAGAAAACTTTGAAGAACTGTTATCATTAGTTTCTATTAATATCCAGCGTAAGAATACGTTGTTCAGAGATGCTATACCCGCAAAAATAAAATTAGAAGTCACTCTTTCTTTTTTAACTACTGGAGATAGTTACAGAAGCCTCAGTCGTATGTTTCGATTGCCAAAACCAACTATTTCAAAAATTATACCAGAAGTCTGTCAAGAAATTAAAAGGGCATTAAAAGACCACATCAAGGTAATATTTTTTTATTAAGTATCATATCTATGACAATTAAGCATTATTGAAAGCATTCATGATTATATTAATGTATTCTGGGTCATCGCTTACTACATTTAACGAGTCCTCAGTGGTTTGTGAATCTACAGACGATGGACTATTCAATGGCATATAAGTACTACTACTCGTACTTGGTCTTGACACATAATTGTTACTTGGTTTTGACGAATTGTCACTGGCATGTGTGTTTGCAAAATATTTAGGATTATTCGCTGTCATATTTCCGTATTTCAAATCGTGTAGTCGACATTTTGTTATCACACTCTGAATTTCTTCTTGGCCTAGGATAGCCTGTTCTGTAGAAAGGGTTCTTAATTGCTTCGCAATGTGTTTCCCGAAGATGTCGAATTCATCTTCCACTGTTTCTGATAAATCTGTTTGGATAAATCGTATTGCATATCTTTCATGCTACTGACTATTGTAGACAGCTGTGAAATTTTACTTCTTTTCTTTCGCGGGTCTGATAGACTTGGTTCTGGGTCACTAGGTTGAGTATTGTCAGTATTTTCTTCATTTTGAGCATCATCAGTATTTTCCTGGAAATAAAATATTTTTTCTTTAATTTTGCAGATACCCACTGCGGAACAATGGAAACAAGTCGAGGAAGGCTTTCGGAATAAGTGGAACTTTCCTTTGTGCTACGGAGCGTTAGACGGAAAACATATAAAAATTACTGGCTCCTATGAATATGGAAGTACGAACTTTAATTATAAAAAAGAAAACAGCATAGTATTGATGGCTCTTGTTGACCATGATTACTGTTTTAGGTATATCAATGTGGGCGCAAATGGAAGCGCTTCGGATGGTGGTATTTTCAAAAACTGTTCCATTTTTACTGAATTAGAAAATGGCAGTTTTATTCCAGAAAATGGAGTGATTGTGGCTGATGCAGCATTTCCACTAAAAACATACTTAATGAAACCATATCCTGGGGCTAATTTAACTTTTGAACAAAAAATATATAATTACAGGCTGTCCCGTGCTAGACGCATTGTAGAAAACGCTTTTGGAATATTAGTTAGTCGATTCAGAATTTTCGAAAAAGCTATTTCAACTAAGTTACAAACTGTGGATCACATTGTGTATGCAGCTTGCTCTCTACACAATTGGTTGAGAAAAAAGTCGAGCAATTATATGACTACTACTTGTGTAGACCATGAAGATCACAACGACCATCATTTGATTAATGGAACGTGGAGATCCGAAATAACCTCTTTAGATAGTATCATACAGCAGGGCAGTAACAACTCAGCAACACATGCCAGGGAAAAAAGAACTCAATTCACTAATTATTTTGTGAACGAAGGAAAAGCACCATGGCAAAATCACATGATACATTGATAAAGGAGAATGGGCAAAAATATATGGAAGCTGGTAGCAAAAAATCATTTGCGACAAATAAGAATAATTCCTGCACAGTTGGTAAGGTGTCATCATACAGAACAATTATCACTATGGCAGCTAACCTCAATTCCTTGTCCGTTTTGTGCCCATTCTCCTTTGTGTGTTTTAACAAATAATATGCTACTAAAATAAAAATAAATAAAAATCTTAAAATACATACGTGTGTTTTACGCTTCACCATCACATTTTTAATAAATGATTTTGATGATAATGATTTCACTTTGGGTTGGTAAACATTGCCACTAGCACCAGATGTGGATGACTTTTTAATCTTGTCTAGTTCAAGGTAGTATGTCGAACGTATACTTTTTATTTTGTTTTTCACATCTTCCACTGTGAATCCTTCAATTTCCATACCAATGCACAGATTTTGCAAAGCAGTTTGGCGCATAGCTTTGTTTTTATAATTTTCTGATGTTATGTCCCATAAACACGGATTATCTCTGTATATAGAGACAAACTTTATAGTTTCGTCTTCAGATAACTTCTTCACCATTGTTAAATCCTTTTTCTTCGCAAAAAAAGTCCGCAAAAACAACCAACACGTGTGTACTTCGTCAGCACTGGATTGGCCGTCTACATTATTCCAGTTGCACTGGATTGATCGCACTGGACCGAAAAGTAGACCGCGAATCCAGTTACTGGACTGGAATGCTTACTGGATTCAGTTCATTCCAGTGCCGGTTTACATTTTTCCAGTAAGCAATCCAGTACTGGACTGGATCGCTGGACTGGAATAATGTAAACCGGGCATAAAGGTAATATATTCATCTCCACATTGGCATCACAAAAATTGTATGACGGCGTACAAAATTTTCGCACAAATACGTTTTTCATATCAATAGTCAATAATCAGAAAATTTAAAAAAATAGGTGTCCGAATAGGTACCATTATTGATTTTTTGAAAAACGTATTTGTTTTAATTTTTAATTTTTTAAATTTAAGTAAATTTACAGCATATTTTTATCTTCAAAATTATAATAAATTGCGGTATATATAGTCCTTTATAGGTTTAGCTAATTGTTTTGTATATAAATCAATATATTTTTCAATTATTAGCTAAAATAAAAACACTAGCCGCCTTCTTCATACATTTTGCACTCACGGTTCATCATTCCGCGCTCAGAAGCGCTCGTGGAAGGACGGGTGTATCGCTCTCTCGTAAAAAATAAATACGATAAAAGTAATAGAAAAAGATTGTTGTGTGCGTACCGTCGTTGGTTATCGTCATCGGAAGGAGTTGATACTTTTGGACTGAAATAAAAGTAAGTACGAGTTTCATACTTAATTTTTTTTTATTATAAACAATAATTATGTTGGGTAAGATCGGGATTTGGATGGGTGGGGTTAAGCAGCTGTTGACAAGGTTGAGAAATAGATGAGTTTAAGGAGCTCTTAGTAAGGTTAGGATTTGGATGGGTAAGGTCAACCTGTCGGCGGTGAGGTCTGGAAGTGGATGGACGGGAAGAGAGTTATGATTTTAACCGGTTTGTATGTAGGTATGTATGACCAATGTGGGGTCAAAACCAAAACTATGACATAAACTTGTCATTTTCATGGTTTTTGGGGTCGCTAATATCGAAAATGGGGTCAAAACAAAAATCCAAGATGGCGCCGTAAAAAATTTTACAACTTTTCGTCATGGGTCTCTTTTTTATTAACCCCCGACGCAAAAACGACGGGGTGTTATAAGTTTGACGTGTCTGAGTGTGTGTGTGTGTGTGCGTGTGTGTGCATGTGTATCTGTGCCATCGTAGCTCCCGAACTGATGAACCGATTTTAATTTTGTTTTTTTTGTTTTAAAGGTGAATTTGTCGGGAGTTTTCTTAGCTGTGTTTGATGAAAATCGGTCCAATATGGCCGCCGCCAGAAAATGGCGGATTACATATTTTTTCACAACTCCCTCAATATGGGTATCAAATGAAAGGGCTTGACTAGTAGAATACTATACTTACACTATGATGAATTTCAAATCCAAGATGGCCGCCACCGCAAAATGGCGAATTACATTTTTTTTTCACTATTAATAATAATAATTTATTTGTACAGTTTGAACACATACATAAGTACACAGGATTAAAAATATAATGTACAATAGTAGTACAATAGTGTAATAATTCCCTCAATATGGGGATCAAATGAAAGGGCTTGACGAGTAGAATACTATACACTATGACAAATTTCAAATCAAGATGGCCGCCACCACAAAATGGCGAATTACAAAAAACCTGACTAAACACCAAATTACCTGAATCTTAAAACACAAGAAAATAAAATAAATTAAATAATAAGGAGTCCCTACAAAAAGCATGAAATAAAAATTAAATTAAAAATTAAAAAAACCCCCGACACAAAGTAATAATAAAAATAGTATGAATTTAAAAAGCCTAAAAGAATTTCAAAACAAACTATTGCAAAAATACCCACAAATAGAACAAAAGTGTTATAAACGAGAAACCCTATAAAAAGAAAAAAATAACCTTGAAATTATGACCCTACGTAAGTACGTATGAAATTATTTGATTAAATGTTGTCCCGTCGGGGGACCGCTGCTATTTTAAACTTTAACAGAACGTTAGGCTAATATATTTTTTTTTAAATTGTTTTCGGCTTTTTAAATTCATACTATTTTTATTATTACTTTGTGTCGGGGGTTTTTGGGGTCGCTAATAACGGATATAGGATCAAAACCAAAATCCAAAATAGCGCCGACGAAAATTCGACATCTTATCGTTTGACAAATAAAACTGGCCTTGGCAGCGGAACTTTGTAATTTGTACTTTGTGAGCTCTGCCACCAAGTGTAGCATTTATTTTTTATGTAGGTTGTTTTGTTAAAATGTTTATCTTTATTTTTTAGATGCCCCGTATTCGAAAATTTGGATATAGACCAAAAAAATCTACAAACGTAGCAATAAATAAAAGTAATGAGACTATGTAAGTATTTTCACTCTGTAGTTTATTAGTTAATTGAAGTAATGGTTCAGAATATCTTTATCATTTTTTTATCTTTTGTAACATGCCTTTATTAAATATATTATAGATTTTTACTACTTCCGTGTGTTTTAATTTTCATCAAAAATGCTGAGCCTACACCACAGTCACAAAGAAGATAATTTGGGGGTGGAGATTTATTTTACCAAAAATTTTAACTAAATGCCTAGGCTAGTATGTCATAACTCATTAGCTCATTATGTAATACTCGTAAAATTTTAGATAAAAATATTTTATATGTTCCATGTAATAGCAATATAGATGAGCGTTTTTAATCCTTATGAACGGAAATTGTTTTATTTTAAGTACCTACCTACTTATTTCACATACCGTGCTTTACAAAGTGAAAATTAATTTTCTTTTCGGAAGTCGGTGTCGGTAAGTTGGTATCTATTGTTTTTTGTTTTTCGACACAGGACAGTTTTTTCCCTTTTTTCATTTTAGTTTTGGTTGTTACCGTGAAAAATAACTTTGATTTCGGAAGTCGGTGTCTTTGGTTTTGTATTTTCGTTTTTTTGACGACGATACTAATAGTAACAGTTACCAAATGCATTTTCAAAGATCCAAGTAATCTGCCGGAATCAATTTCAATAAAATAAAAAAATAATATCAAGGACCAAGATTATATAGGTGATGTATAAAATCGAGTGCGTCGTTTGCGTGTGATGTTGCTGTGTGCGAATCTAAATTACCTAAATTTGAGTTCGTCGAAAATGTAACAGCGTCCTTAACACACTTACATGGTACACATGTATTAATTGCATTTGGCTTGTGAGTAAGAAAATCTAAATTTAATTAATATTAGGGACTTGTTAATTTGTTATTGACTATTGTAGACTCAGTTCTGAAGTAAACGTGTCCGTTACCCAGGCCAGATGTTGTCGAAAATGGTCATTTGAATCTTATAGATAATTAGTTTTGTTGCTACTGTAATTGTTGCGCACATTTTTAAATTTGTTGCGCTTATAGTTTTTTAATTATTTCACAAAAACATTTCCTGCTGGGGTAATGTTACCCAAGCCAGACCTTTTTCTTTCTAATAGGAATATTTAAATAATTACTAGCTATAAAATTAGTTGTCTAGATGAAGTAAATGTTGTGCCTTATTTTGTATTTGTTCTTTCATCGGTTGCAAAGTTATTCGAGATTTTGCTGGGGTAACGTTTTTGGTTTTGCTAGATCTTTGAAATAGTTAAGCGGATTCTTATCATATTTTGTACATGGCTTCTTAGGAATTAGTTTAAATTTGTTCTGCAATAAAAAAAACATAATAATACATAGCTTAAAGGTTATTTCATTAAATAGAAAAACACTTCAATTGGTCCCAGCACTCTCAATAAGAGCTCTAAAGACTTACTTTAAACGTTATTTTAAAGCTTGTAACTGCCTTCAAATGTATGTGAAGTTTCATTAGTATCCTGTAAGTATTTAACAAGTTATGATGATATTGAGTTCTTCATGAGCACGGTCTTGATGCGCGCGGTGTTATTTGGCCACTGGATTGGATATATGAACTGAATGTTATGTCAATTATTAGTTTTTTAGTTCAGTTGTATATCAGTAAAATTTCAGCTTAGTACATACATTGGATAATTAATGAGATAATACGATTAAAGTCATTAGGAAGTGAATGACCGTGGTAACCCGACCAAGTTTAGGTGGTTACGAAAAAGCGAAAACGCAAAACATTATGGTACCTTCTAAAATATGTAGGATAGTGTTACAAATTTAGTACAGACTTGTACACAAGTTTTAAAAAAAACTATGTGATTATTAAATAAATTTTATTGACAGGTAATATAATCATTTCAATTGAACTTTTAAAGTATTATTAAACTTATTCTTAAAAACAATCACAGATTAAAATTACAGATAGTAATTTTGCTTTTTTGAAATTTTCTATTATTTTTTAATTAAATTATAGATTTCAGTATACACAGTTACAGTTTTTATTTAAATATACACATATTGGACTGTGTAATGATCACTGCTTCAGAATCCGTTGCATAGTTTTAAACATAGTAAGCAAACAGGGACAGACAAACGGGAAGCGACTTTGTTTTATAGGTACTATGTAGTGAAGGATAAATATGTCGTTATCATTGTTGAGAATTCCAGTCTAGGTAATAACTAAGTACGAAAGAAAAGAAAATAATAAGTTCCTAAATTCAAATATTTAAGCCTTAAAAAAATACAGTTTTAGATAAGTACCTAACAACATGTACATATTAATAATAATTTTGCTACTATTTCTGTAGTTACATTATACAAGCTTACCTTGTTCGTGAATTCATCAAGCAGCCTGCACCATAACTATGATCATCAATAATAGAAGCACTCCACATTAGCAGTAATTCGCCACACTTATTATTTTATATTAGCTCTCACACACTCTATAAATATTTGCAAAAACAGGAAACGGAACTGCCGAAACGCACGCGCACTCTACAAGATGAATTATGTGATTATGGAGCATGTTTAGTGCGATATGCAAACAATGCGCCCCTTCACCCCACCCCTTCCGCGTCCCACCGAACGACATGTTATATCAGTGATTTTTGATAAGTTTGTGCAACTGGAAGATAATAATAATGTTTTCATAGTACAGACATTATTATATTATTAATGTATTTAACAGTGTACGCGTCTGTACTGAAATTGTAAGGTGTATTATACTAAACATTTCAAAAGATAGTATAATGTTCTGCGTTTTCGCTTTTTCGTAACCACCTAAACTTGGTCGGGTTACCACGGTCATTCACTTCCTAATGACTTTAATCGTATTATCTCATTAATTATCCAATGTAATGAGCTGAAATTTTACTGATATACAACTGAACTAAAAAACTAATAATTGACATATCATTTATCATTCAGTTCATATATCCAATCCAGTGACCAAATAACACCGCGCGCATCAAGACCGTGCTCGTGAAGAACTCAATATCATCATAACTTGTTAAATACTTACAGGATACTAATGAAACTTCACATACATTTGAAGGCAGTTACAAGCTTTAAAATAACGTTTAAAGTAAGTCTTTAGAGCTCTTATTGAGAGTGCTGGGACCAATTGAAGTGTTTTTCTATGTAATGAAATAACCTTTAAGCTATGTATTATAGTTGTTTTTTTATTGCAGAACAAATTTATACTAATTCCTAAGAAGCCATGTACAAAATATGATAAGAATCCGCTTAACCATTTCAAAGATCTAGCAAAACCAAAAACGTTACCCCAGCAAAATCTCGAATAACTTCGCAACCGATGAAAGAACAAATACAAAATAAGGCACAACATTTACTTCATCTAGACAACTAATTTTATAGCTAGTAATTATTTAAATATTCCCATTAGAAAGAAAAAGGTCTGGCTGGGGTAACGTTACCCCAGCAGGAAATGTTTTTGTGAAATAATTAAAAAACTATAAGCGCAACAAATTTAAAAATGTGCGCGACAATTACAGAAGCCGCAAAACTAATTATCTATAAGATTCAAATGACCATTTTCGACAACATCTGGCCTGGGTAACGCACACGAAGTAAACTTAATCAATATTTACTATTAATTATATCTATAATATAAAAATTAATCACTGAATGTGTTGCTAAGCGCAAATCTCGAGAACAGCTGAACCGATTTCGCTAATTCTATTTTTAGAATATTTCTTGAAGTACGGGGATGGTTCACACGCAGAGAAAAAATTTAAAAATTGCCTGAAACCGTCTAAGAACAACACTTTTCTATACTCCCATACAAACGAATACAAATTTTGTTTCGGGGTGGGTCGGGGGTACAAGAAATTTCACGCGGACGAAGTCGCGGGCAGATGCTATTTTTAAATAAAATTATTAATTTAAGTGTTCTACACTTTTTTAACACCTACGCCCGAAAACATATTTCATTGTTAACTACATTGTTGTAAAAATTTTATTTAATACATACGATAATACTCGTACACACGGCTACACATCAAGCTATACATAACCAGTATAAGCTGACTTCTGATTGTACGAAAAACCTATACCTATTAATTATTTTGGTGTAAGAAAAGAAATTTGAGAGAGCAGTGGACGGTGACCTAGTGGCAACGGCACCTACATATGAGTTGTAGATTATAGCTCACTCCCTCTCCAAGACAGGAGGCCAGCGTCCCAGCAGTGGGTACATTATCGGCTGATGATCATGAATAAAAAAAATTGTCATCTCCCCTATGAAATAGCACTGGGCGTTTGGCGCGGAGAAACTTCGATAGCGCGGGTGGACGGTCAAGCAAGTGTCAAGCTCGGACGTTCAAGTGATTTTACTAATAAACTATGTTTTGAGGTGACCGGCCATCCTGACCGTGACCGTCACCTATATCGTTTTTACAGACTAAAGGGATCTAAAGAAATGTCCTTTGATCAATAATTGCTACCTACCTATCTATCAATCTGGATCGCATAAATAAAGGATAAAAAAATATTACCAAACGAAGTTAGTGAAGCCTTGACGACGCCTGCAAAACTTAAATAGCAAATAACGAGTACTAGCAACATACGCAGTGGCTATAGAGAATGCGCTACTTAATGGGCAAAAAATATATACAGGGTGGCCCAAAAGTCGTGGATCAAACGCAACTAGGGGTTAGATGGGGTCATCAGCTGCAAAAAGTTGTTCTACGGGAGGTCCTTATGGTCAACTCCTGCAGAGTTGTAATTTATTTTGTGTTTTTAAGAGAAAATTGACTTTTTTTTAACAAATTCTTATTAAAATTCGAAAAAATCTACATTCTGTATCTTTTTTATAATTTTCACTAGATTGGTACTGATGAGTCCTTGCGTTAGACATGCTATTTATGGTTGTTTATTGGGTGTGTTGAAGAAAATAATAAGTTTTACTATTTTTTTTTTCAAATTTATATATAACTTTTAATATAATAACTTTTTATTTACTTCGGACCACTGTGAAAAGTGAACCTGTATTACAAGTTTTGGCGCATTTAATAGGGATTCTGAAAAAGTATTACACATGGCCATGAGTGGCTCTAATATCTTTCTAGGACGAAAAAACAAAACAACGATTGTGAAATAATTGTTTTATTAAGCAAAACATTTTACAATAAATGCTCAAAATTCCTGCCTCTGACCATAATACATAATCTGCACCGTCTAATAAAATTCCTACGTAACCTACGGAATGCACCTCTGTTGTTGTTAGTAACTTGTACCCTAGCAAATTCGAGCTTTTGTCGTAGTTCTTGTTCGCTATTGTTCTCTCCTTGGTAAACTATTTCTTTAAAATAGCCCCAAAGCAAAAAATCTAATGGATTTAAATCGGGCGACCGGGGTGGCCACGCAATATGTCCACCTCGACCAATCCACCGGTTGGGGAAGCGCTCGTTCAAATGATCTGTAACTGCTCGAGCGTAGTGAGGCGGGGCGCCATCATGTTGCTGCCACATTTCTGCTATTCTTTCTTCTGGAACTTCAGCTTCGTTAAGAATATGGTTTAAATTATTTTGCAAAAAATTTAAATACTTTTAATTCACCCTTGCTGGCATTTCATGCAGCACCAACTGCTGGCCAATTATACCAGCCCACATGTTAATACCAAACAGATTCTGGAATCGATCATTTCTTATGATATGGGAGTTCACTCTGGAGTAAAAATGTAGATTGTGGATATTGAATACTCCCATTCTTCTAAAAGTTGACTCATCCGTCCATAAAACCTTGTTGAAGAACTGCGGATCCTCTCTGTGGTATCTTAGCATCTCTCTGCAAAACCCCACTCTAGGTTCATAGTCACCGGGCAGCAAAGCTTGCACCCTTTGCACGTGGTAGGCGTGATATTTGTTTCTGTTAATGACACGTTGCACCGTCGATCCTGGAATCCCGAGATTACGGGATATTTGGCGTTGACTTATACTAGGATCCAATCTTAATTCTCTCAGCACTTCATCTTCATTTTCAAATTGCACCACTTATCTGCCTGCTCTCGGAGCATGCTGACCGGGTAAGACTCCCTCCATGTACGAATTATGTACGCGCATAAAGACCCTGTAGTCCGGAAAACGATCACGGTTAGGGTAGCGTTCACGATATTCCCTGGCAGCAGCCCGGGCATTACCGTCGCAAAAGCCATACAGGTAATGCATTTTTGCATACTCCCGTTGGGTGTATTCTCTCCTCGCAGCAGCCATCCGATTTCGAATCCAGTCCAATTCACACAGCACTGGTCACAAGTAGGCAATCTATCACAAGTCCGAAAAACAAAGCGTAGCTGTAGGTCAAAGGAAAGAAACTGATCACAAGTCGTCGTAAAACCGAGAAAAAGAACACGTGCGTACTTACAGGCAGGAAGCGAGTCACTAAAGAACACTAAACATTCTACCCCCGCCCGTGTACGTTACCCCAGCAAGAAAGTGTCTCCTAGGGTTATAGGAGTAGAACGTATAATTTGTGCCTTATCTGCTGTAAATGTGCCCCCACATAAAAAAATGTGTGCCCCCTGTCGTTTTGGAAAAAAACGGTAAAAACGATTCTTGCTGGGGTAACGTTTTTCTAGCAGGAAAATTCTAAACGAATAATCGGAGAGAGAAAAATTGTGCATGGCCAGAGAGCTTATATGTGTGCCAAAATGTGCCCCCAAAAATAAAATCTTTGCCCCTTCAGGTTTTCGAGATATTGCATTTCCTGCTGGAGTAACGTTTTGATGAATCGTATATCTCTACAGCCATTGCATGTGCCCCTGTAGAATAAACATACACGAGTAGCTCTTAATGTGTGCCCCTTAGTGCCCCAGTTAGATTTAAGAAAATATTTATAGTTTTCAAGTTATCGCGGTTTTATGAAAACCCGAAAAAACATCGCAGCGCCTAAATTAGACAGTGCACGAGTTCGCTGAAAACTGTATTCGGTCCTTCTCCTTCAAGAATCGTTTTTTCCGTTTTTTTCCAAAACGACAGGGGGCACACATTTTTTATGTGGGGGCACATTTACAGCAGATAAGACACCAATTATACGTTCTATTCCTATAACCCTAGGAGACACTTTCTTGCTGGGGTAACGTACACCCCCCGCCCCGGCCGGCCCAGCCTTTTGTTTCCTAGAAAAGATATCGCTACCTGAACTGACGGGCGAACCGGCCTTTTATTGACAAAGAATTAAATGAATAGTGTAAAAGAGAGGCAGAGAGTCTTTGTCATTAATTGTATTAGTTCCAGTTTATTTTTAAATAAGCCTAAACGAGTTTTATGGTTGGGTTAACTTTGGCCTTGCTACGAATAATCGTCCTTGAAAGATATCAAAGCCACGCATAGCCATGTGTAATACCTTTTCAGAATCCCTATTAAATGCGCCAAAACTTGTAATACAGGGTCACTTTTCGGTAGAGTATTTTTTTTCACAGTGGGGTCCGAAGTAAATAAAAAGTTATGATTTGAGAAAAAAAAAATCTTAAAACTTAATATTATCTTCAACACACCCAATAAACAACCATAAATAGCATGTCTAACGCAAGGACTCATCAGTACCAATCTAGTGAAAATTATAAAAAAGATACAGAATGTAGATTTTTTCGAATTTAAATAAGAATTAGTTAAAAATGTCAATTTTCTCATAAAAACACAAAATAAATTATAACTCTGCAGGGGTTGACCTTAAGGACCTCCCGTAAAACAACTTTTTGCAGCTGATTACCCCATCTAACCCCTAGTTGCGTTTGATCCACGACTTTTGGGCCACTCTGTATAGTAAGTTCTATGTAGGTACAACGTTGCTCATAGGAAAGTTAACCTAAGGTTACAAACGTCAAAGTTTAGTTGTAGAAAATATTGTTTCGTTCTAGGCGAATGACAATGAGCTAGTTTGTTGCTATCTGAATTATTTTAAATGCCATCCATGTCCATAGGCGTCGGCTACGTCGCTGACCACTAACCACCACCACTAACAGTTATCTGTCTGTTTGCAAACAAAAAAATAGAAGATCATTATATCAAAGTTAGCCGTCACTTTTCCACTTCAGCTGTGATGCCACATTATGATTAAACATTAAAAAATAATCTGCTAGTCCAACCTGACTTATCCCTTTCATCCCTCAGGATTACTTGAATATTTTATAAGTCAGGTTGAATTTGTCAATAAAAACGGTATACAGTTTTAACGTTTGGAACTAGAATTTTAAATCATAATAATATGGTGTGTCACATCTGAAGTGGAAAAATGACAACTAACTTTTGGAGGCCACAGTATCTATAGTTACCTACCTATAGCTTATTATCGGGGAATTAATATAAGGATAGGAACGGCACCCTAATTGCGTAACACACAATCAATCTCAATCTGATTCATTTTGAAGGATATTGCTAAACCATTGCTTCATATGTTCAAAAAATGTGTCATGTGCCTGTTCAACAACGTAAATAACGCAATGAATGTTGTTGAACTGTCAAAATGAAACCGATTCCGATTGATCGTGTGTCGTGATCGCAATTAGGGTGCAGAATTCCAACAAAATAAAAAAAATCCTTTATTGTATTTATTGAGTTCAAATTCACACACATAAAACTTATTTTCATAACATCTAGATATTGTGCCCTTTTAGGGCTAAGTTATTCGTAAAGTGTTCGAAACATTATTGTTAGACAGACGGAAAAAATTATATCTACTTCTTACATCAACAATACTCCATTTAGTTTTTTTTTTTAAGAATGAGGACTAGTTACCAGACACCTATGTTATTTCTTTAGTGCGCATGTCGACTACTATGACTTGACAGTGACACTGCCTTTGGACCACCTGAGGATAGATATAGAGGTTTACAAAAAAGGTTGCGTTTCAATTTCATCTTACTACCTACCTAGTTGGATTTCTACGGTTTCATTCTTGTTTTCTACATTGTTTTTTTTTTACTTTTTTTTTTGTTACTACTTCCTATATTTAAATACCCTTGTAGGGTAGAATCGCTTAAATTAATAAGTCTTTAGACTGATACAGTGTCTTAAGACATTTAATAGACACTTAGATATACCTAATGTTAAATTATGTCCTGGTCAATAACTACGTATTGTAGGTGCGTCGAGATTCTAGAAGCCTTCCTGTTAGTTTCATTTTTTGATTGCACTTACACATAGGTAAGTACGTAAATTAAATTCTTAAACCTATGTAAATGTACCGTAAACGGTAGGTCAAAAAATCTAGGACATAATAGGGGTAAATATACTCAATTTCGAGACAAGAGTCGTTTTAAAGCTGGATAGGTGGGTATAAAGTAAAACCAATAATCAACATATTATATCAAAGTGAGATCTACAAAAATAACAAAGTGCCACCTTGTTTTTTTTTAGGTAAGTTAAACATAACAGTTCAAAGGAATCCTGAACAAAATAGGTAACCATCAGACTGTTGATCTCTTTAAAATCCTTTCCTTAAAAAACCCCAAAGTTGTAAAAATTCTCCAAAAGTTGTGTAAACTAGTGTGTAACTTAAAAGTTAGAAAAAAAAGGTAGGTCATCACAATCATAACATTTTCCAAAAGAGACTAATTAAGTGGATAGGTACCTAGTTTGGCTTTGAATAATAAGGACTTACTATTAACTAAATAATTTAAAAAGAAGAATTGTCTTAAAGCTGGGCAGGTGGGTTCAACTAAAAATATTACTAAACAAATTATATCTAACTGAGATCATCAAAATTATCAAACTCTAGGAGGCACAGTAGTTACCGGCTACAACCTCCTCCTTATTTCAGACACATACACATAAGTATCCTAAACAAAATAACCAACTTAAAAATAAAGCTATTATTAACTTACCCAACATAACTAACTAAATAAATCACAAAATCAGTACTTAAATAAACAAATTAGGTACTTAATTAATTAATAAGTAATAGGTACCTACTTAGATCTTTTAATATCTAAAAGATCTAAGTAGGTACCTATTACTTTATTTGGAAGGCGAAATAGTATTTATTTTGCAAAAGTTTTAACACGCTCAGCGCCATCTTTTGCGATACACACTGTCTAAACACTTGTGTATCCTTTTTGATACACAAGCACCATTCCAGTCTAAGCGCCGTGTATCGCTAACGCGCACACTTTTCGTACATTTTGTATACAAAAAATGTTGCCCTGGCCTAGGGATTTTTCCTGGTGTGTTTGGGTTTTGATATATGGGGCTTGGCGCTGAGCGTGTTAAGTGAGAAAATACCTACCAACTAAATTCTATTATTTTTTAAAGTTAACTAACACAACCATTTATTTAAAAATACTGAAAAATCGTTAACGAAATGTGGGCACAGCACGTGCATTTTGGCACAAAATAGGAAAAAAAAGCCTAAAGTTAGGATGAAAATTAAAAAGAATAATCATTGGCCACTTGATTTGCCAGTGGCAGTCGATCAGCTTTCGCGGGACTCTTACTCACGGCGCTGAAGGATGTGGTATCCAGACTTTGATTCTATGATGTGACTAATTTGTCCTGGGATCAAAGCCAGGGCTGCAGCCTCGAAGGATCTCTGCACCATTCCACTGTTGAATTGGGGCTGTATATCCCCTTCGTTTTGGGCAGATACGCAGTCGGAGAAAGTAGCAGCAGCACCAGCAAACGTTACGCGATCTTGCGATATCCTTTCACGTATATCTGGAAAGAGTGTGACAAATTTAATAAAATTGTGTGAAACCAAAAATAACTGCAGAGCGACCGGCTCTACTACCGCTACTATTACTACTTCTTCCTTTTATTTTAGTGTAAAGAGTCCAGATTTGCAAATAATGTCGGAGAAGTGTGATGTGTCAAAATCTATAATCTATATATTTTATATATAAAAATGAATCCCTATTTCCCTTGGTCACGTCATAACTTGAGAACGACTTTACCAATTTCATCCATCTTTTTTTTTAAAGTTTTCTAATAATTTGTAGAAGGTTCTGACAGAACAAAAAACAAATTAAGAAAGTTGCTTCACGCGGACGAAGCCGCGGGCTAGTAGCTAGCTAGTAATATTTTAAAGAGGTAAAAATGGGTGTGTATTTAGGGGGTAATCTTTGGAACTAGTGAAATACTGATTCAATTCCGAAAATTCGTTCACTGATCGGAAGCTACAGTGTCGCCGAGTGTCATAGGATATATTTTATGTTAAACTGCCCTCGACTTCGTCCGCCGGAAATGTCTTAGTCTTGTTAAAACATGCTAAGGTAGTTAATAATAAAATACATGCAGATATTAACCTATGATTAAATCCATAGCTTGTGCCTTGGTGCGGGTCACAGGCTTATCTCGGAAATCAACTGGCCTGCGGCTATCTTTATGTTTGATCAGGATATGACTGAACTTCCAGTTTGATTTTCCGTCTTGCGGGCTTGCATCATTTGGGGTCGCATTAACGGAGGCCTTATGACTGGGGACTCCATCACCGAACGCCCCATCAGAAGGGGTAGCGTCACGTTCCGTCGTATGAACCACGGCGTCACGACCCGCGTCGTCACGAGGCACGGCGTCACGACCCGCGCCGTCACGAGCCACGACGTCACGACCCGCGCCGTCACGAGCCACGGCGTCACGACCCGCGCCGTCACGACCCACGGCGTCACGACCCACGCCGTCACGAGGCACGGCGTCATGACCCGCGCCGTCACGAGCCACGGCGTCACGACCCGCGCCGTCACGAGGCATGGCATCACGACCTGGGCCGCCACGAGGCACAGCGTCACGACCCGCGCCGTCACGAGCCACGGCGTCACGAGGGGTGGAGTGACGAGGTTTCGAATCAGTGCGGGCTGCGTTACCATCACGTGGGGTTGCCACATGTGGAGACCGCGAGCGAGTGCGGTGGCGGCTGTGGCGACGCGAATCACCCGCCGGTTCCGGTTCGGCTGGAGATAAATACAAAAAAATATATTACTAGTCGTCTTAAAGCTAGATAGGTGGCACACTTGAAACATTATTAGTCATAAATTAAATATTTCAAACTGAGATCTTCAAAATTAAAGATAACAGTTTGTTTTGGCAATGCAGGGCTTCTTCAATAAGTAATGGTCGAGATACAATATTATACTGTTTTAATGTTGGTTTTACAGGTTTTTATATTGTTCTTGATAGTCACGTACGCATAGTTCAACGTTTATTGTCCGTCAGACTGTTAATCTCTTTAAAATCCTATCCTTAAAAACGCGAAAATTGAAAAAAATCTCGAAAAGTGTAGTATGTAACTTAAATGCTTGAAAAAAAATATTGGTTGGTCAACGCGTCTGTCCGATCGTTTTGCATGTTAGTTGCCATAGATTAATTAGTTGCCACAATACAGAGCTAGCAAACAGTCGCGTTATTTTATTTATTAAAATTCCCAAAAGTATCTGCAAAGCATAAACAATAAACAACGTAACGTCATCAGAAACGTCAATATCAATATTTAATAAACATATAACTTATGGTTATTTGGCATGTTCCAAAAAGAGACTAATGGGGAAGACAACTGTCAAAGTGGCGCTCTATACGATTGTTCCAAAGTAGCTGTCAAATTGTATAACAATTACTATAACAAATAAAAGTTGATCACAAATATCGTAAAAATGACATAGTAATAAATAAATAAAACTGAAAATCCTTTAATATAAAAGTATTCATTGACAATTGCAGATCTTATCAATATGAGGAATCTGGCTTCATATAATTTCTCTGATGCATCTGTTTTTTTGTTGAATCTGCAAAATGACAGAAATATTTAGTATTACACATATTATTATAGTAAAATAGCAACTACCTATATCACAAAAAATAAAATCACTAATGAAATATGTACCTTCAAAATAATATCTAATACATTGTCTTTCAATCGGAGGTAAAATAGAGTTACTATTTATGTCATGGTACATCTCCAATGGTGGAAGTATAATAGAGGGTTCTGTTGGATTTGGAGAAAGTGGTGCATTAAAGTTAAAGTTTTTGTCGTACAGATCTAACCTGGAAAAAAATGTCCAATTAAACATCACTCTATAAGTATCTCCGAAAGTTAAAAGAACCATTACATAAATAGCCTCAGCATTCGTAAATATCATCCTGAATTAGTGATATTGAATAACATTGTAACGTAAATACCACAAGATTAGTTACATGACGGTATATTTTTACCTACCATAGAAAATTAAAATAAAATATAGTAAATATTGATTAATAAGTTTTTCAATTATACTATAATTTGTTTAAACATTGTAAGCGTATTGATTTCAAAGACCTAAAGTTGACCTAGATACATAAAAAGGGCATAAAAAGATTTTTTTTCAAGAGCATTACCTTTCCTCTAAATCAGCTTTTCTTCCTTTTACAGACGGGGCGTCTTCTCTGTAACTCTGCTTTGAGTTCAAGCAAGCTCCAAGTAGATTACATTTTCGCGTCATTTGGTCAAATAAAAACCACACTAATCGCCCAAAATATGTTTTTTCTTGCTTTGTTTACACACTTCAAGAAATGTCAAACTGAGGCCATTGGGAACAAACGCACGCAGCGCCATCTGAGATTAGCTTTATCTTGCCATCCCCATTAAGTAGGTAGTTTGGCTTTGAATAATAAGGATAGGGATTACCAAATAATTAAAAAAGGCAAGAGTCTTCTTAAAGCTGGATAGGTGCGATAAACTAAAAACAGGTTATCAAAATGATCAAACTCTTGGAGCCAGAGCTACCTCCTAGGTACAACCTATTTCTTATTTCAGGCTCACAAACGAAATACTCTAAAACGGAATAAAAAATAACATAACTTAAAAAAAACAGCATAAAGGTTTATTCACTTACCAACATAATTAATTAGAAAAATCAAAAAATCTGTTAATAAACAAATTAGGTAACTAATTAATAAGTAAAACCTAATGATCTTTCAGATATGTTTTAGGTATCTCATTGTTCGAAAGGCGAAATAATATTTATTTTCCTAAAGTTTTAATTGAAAGTACCAAGCTATACCTACCAAGCTGCCTCAATATATATGTAGACGATTTATCCTCGTGTTACCTTGAGTTAAATTGGTGCTAATCTCAATATTATCTTTTTTATCTAACACAACATTCATTTAAAAAATACAAAAAATTGTTAACGCAGGAATGAAAATAAAAACCACATATTTGCCGTGTGGTCGTCTCACCTCGCTGAATAATGTGGTACCCAGACTTCGTTTCTATGATGTCACTTAATGTCCCTGGACCCAACGCCAAGGCTGCATTCTGGAAGGATTTCTGCATCCTTCCCGATTGGAATCCGGTGTGTATGTCCCCATCGTGGCGAGCAGATGTGCAGTCGGAGAACGCAACGGCGGCGTCCGCGAACGTAATGAGCTCTTTTGTTATGTTCTCGTGGATGTCTGGAAAGAAGAGAAAGTGACAAGTTTAATAAAATTGTGTAAAATCAAAAATATCTGCAGAGCGCCCGACTCTGCTACTATTATTATTTTTCAGCATTTCAAGCTTAGGCGGATCTCACACTACATCGCGTCACGCGTTGGGGTGCGGGAAACGCAGTGATTTTTGCCTTAGGGTTAACTTGTCTCGGGGTCGAGCTGTCGTAAAATCCTTTTTTGTGTGTAACTTGCTGTAAAAGAGTGTATCGAATATTTTATTATGTATGTCGTATTTTTTAATTTTTCCGATTTTTGTTTTATATTTTGTTCAATAATTGTGGCTAAGTAATAACAGCCGAAGCGTCTTATTTATTGGGTCGATCGATCAGGTTAAGCTACGCTTGCCGCGGTTGGTCCGTGGATGGGTGACCATTTTCACATACCAAGACCCCTCCGTGTCTCGGAAAGCACGTAAAGCCGTTGCTCCCGGCTGTTAATCGTGGATCTTTGACAGTCGTTACGGGTCGTCAGAAGCCCAAAAGGCTGACAAGCAGTCTTACTAAGGGGTATCGTATTACCTAGTAGGTAATTAGGTTGTGGCAGTCGCTCCATTTAAAATACTGGTATTCAGCTGCATCCGGTTACACTGGAAGCCGACCCTAACACAGTTAGGAAAAGGCTAGGCAGACAATCATGCTTTAAAAAATGAATATAGATGAGTTTCTTTGCTGAGTATACGTCCAGCAAATATGTCGGGGAAGGATGATATTGTGTCAAAACCTATAGGTTCTTATATTGTTACGAGCTTCGGGTTCGTGACAATAAAAACTGCCGATATAAATTACCCAAAATTACACTTTTATTAATCAACACCAATAACAACTCAAACACACTAATAAAGTGAGTTTAATGTAATCGACATACTTTTTCTGAGCAAAAATATATTTAGGCAGCGAATTCGGGCAATACTTAAGGATCGGCAGTCGAATTTGTAATGTATTGTTACGAGCTTCGGGTTCGTGACAATAAAACTGCCGATATAAATTACCAAAAATGACACTTTAATTAATCAACACAAACACACTAATTATAAAACACAATTATTACACTTAGGTCGCACTTGAAGATCGCTTTAGATGTATTCGCATGTATCGCTTCCAACACACTGTGTCGCATCGCGGTTATTCCCGGCCTTATATAGTCCAGCAGATTGTTCTAGTACCTTCTACTGTAAAAACATCTAGAATGTTCGGGTATATACCGGCCCCGACTGACCTCTGTCGATAGTTCTAGTATCGAAATTTCTAGAAGGATCTACTTGTTCTACTACTCCATACTAGATGGCACTAGTGGTAAATTAGTTCTGCTATTTGATAATAGATGGCGCTAGTGGTAACTAATGCACCATGTATCAGGCATTAATTGTGGCGCGCAACACTGCCCCCTCCTAAGACATGCTCGTCCCGAGCATTATCGGGTCCATAATAACGCGCCAGTCGATCGACATGGACGATCTTAGGAGTGCCTCTTGCACCTTTCTGTATCCGGTAGGTTACGTCATTGATTTTTGTCACAATCCGGTACGGTCCATCCCATCTAGCTTGAAGCTTAGGAGATTTCCCTTTGCTGCGGACTGGATTGTGCAACCACACTAGTGAACCTTCGTCGAACCCTTTATTGTTCATTTTGCGGTCATAACGGGTTTTCATCTTTTCAGACATTTGCTGGCCTGATTGTCTGACGTGCTCATAAATGTCATTCATTTTATTCCGCAAGTCATTC
Source organism: Apamea crenata (assembly GCA_949629185.1). Taxonomy (NCBI): domain Eukaryota; kingdom Metazoa; phylum Arthropoda; class Insecta; order Lepidoptera; family Noctuidae; genus Apamea; species Apamea crenata. The sequence continues at coordinate 20,935,875 of OX451351.1, forward strand.
GCATAATCGGTTATACTGCGTGGGGCATCAGGTGGTATTCCGGTGATCAGGTCTGCAGGCAGCCGTAATTCTCTTCCAAAGTTTGCGAAAGCTGGTGTCACCGATGTACTTTCGTGAACAGCGCTTCGATATGACAACAAAAACGGTTGTATGTGCTTGTCCCAATCTCGTTGCCGATTTTCCACAACTTTTGCTAGGTACCTCTCCAATGTCTGATTAAATCGTTCCACCATTCCATCCGATTGTGGGTGGTAAGAAGTTGTTCTTGTTTTATGAGTACCCATAACTCGACAAGTTTCCTGGAATATTTGGGACTCAAAATTCCTTCCTTGATCACTGTGAATCTCTAAAGGTACTCCAAAACGACAGAAGACTTCATAAACTAATTTATCTGCAACTGTCGAAGCTTCTTGATTTGGAATGGCGAAGACTTCCGTCCACTTAGTGAAGTAATCCATCACAACCATGAAATACTTGTTACCACTTTCACTTTCCGGAAACGGCCCCGCAACGTCAAGGGCTATCCTCTCCCATGGTGCACCAACATTGTACAACTTCAATGCACCTCTACTACGAGTCTGAGGTCCCTTTACAGCTGCACAACTTGTACATTTGCGACACCAGTCCTCGACATCGTCCCGACAGTGGACCCAGTAAAACCGTTCTCGTATCTTCAGTAGAGTCCGTTTTACTCCCAGATGACCTCCTGAACAACCATTATGGTACAGCTGTAGAACATCCGGTACTTGAGCTTTAGGGACAACCATTTGCAAATGACAGCTGTCTCCCCGAGCATTTTCCCATTTACGGCACAGTACTCCATCCTGAATCACCAAGCTGTCCCATTGGGCCCAATAGCTTTTTGTGATCGAACTCATCGCTGAGACGTCGCTCCACCTGGGCTTAGGAGCTCTGGCCTTTATCCATTCCAGAATCGGCTTGGTGTCTGAATCTTCCTGCTGTGCACGTTGTAGGCTTTCCTTCCACTCGTTGCTGAGGTCTGTCTTGAGCATCCTCACGGGTACGACTTCTTTACTTTCTTGCCTAGTACAATGCTTGCAGTCTTCAGGACAAGGTCTCCTTGACAATGCATCCGCGTTGCCATGAGATTTTCCGCTGCGATGTTCGACCACGAAGTCGTATTCCTGCAGTAGTTCAATCCATCTCGCAACTTGTCCTTCTGGATTTTTGAACTGCAATAGCCATTTCAGTGCAGCATGGTCGGTTCGTAAGTGGAATTTCCGCCCCAGAAGATATTTGCTGAAATGCTGCAATGACTTTACCACAGCAAGCAGTTCCCGTCTCGTAACACAATAGTTCCTTTCAGGTTTCGACAATGACTTGCTGAAGTACGCTATCACAACCTCTTGATCGCCATTCCGCTGAGACAAGACACCGCCAAGTCCTATGTCGCTTGCGTCTGTGTCAACTATAAATTCCTTGCCCGCATCAGGGTACCCCAAAATAGGTGTTTTGCACAGACGGTCCTTTAGCTCCTGGAATGCGATGTCGCAACTTTCATCCCAACAGAAATGTCGCTTCTCCTCGGTTAGCTTATGCAGGGGTTTGGCTATATCTGCAAAGTTCTTGACAAATCGCCGATAGTAGGAGCACAAGCCCAAAAATGCTCTGACCTGCGTCTTGTCCTTTGGAATTGGCCAATCCTTGACAGCGGCGATTTTCTCTGGATCCGTGCGGATACCTTCTTCAGACACTACATATCCCAGAAAGCTAACTTGTCGTTTGAATAGTGAACACTTCTTCGGACTTAACTTGAGGTTGGCACTCTGGATCTTTACGAGCACGCGTTCCAGGTTTTGAAGATGTTCTTCAAACGTACGGCCTACGATGATGATGTCATCCAAGTAGACCAGGCAGGCATCGCCAATTAGCCCGGTAAGTACAAGTTCCATCAACCTTTCAAACGTTGCCGGAGCATTGCACAATCCAAACGGCATGACCTTAAATTGCCACAGACCCTTTCCTGTCGAGAATGCAGTTTTCTCCTTGTCCTTAGAATAAATCTCAACTTGCCAGTAGCCACTTTTCAGGTCCAGCGTGCTAAACCACTTTATTCCAGTAAGCATGTCCAGCGTGTCATCAATTCTGGGCAAAGGATAGCTGTCCTTCTTCGTAACGTCGTTCAGCCGACGATAGTCAACACAAAACCTCATGCTGCCGTCCTTCTTTCTTACCAGCACTACAGGTGAACACCATGGACTAGATGAAGGTTCAATAACACCATCCTTCACCATTCCCTCAATCATGGTTTCCACTTCCTTTTCACGTGCTACCGGCAATCTCCTTGGCCGCTGACGGATAGGCAATTCTTCTCCTGTATTTATTTTGTGTTGAACTACGCCAGTCCTCCCGATGTCAGCATCGTTTGACGAGAAAACATCGGCATACTTGAGTAACATTTTCTTTGCCTTGACCATTTCATTTTGGGACAGAGCGCTGCGGCAGTCTTCTATAAGAGTGGTCACTCTCGTTTGTGCATTCTTGCTGAGGGTCCCAATCGATAGATGTTGGCATCGACGCAACCAATCCACTTCGTCGCAAGTACCAACTAGTGTCCCTTTTTCTATAATCTGTTCCTGATCACAAAGGTTCAACACACGTACCCCTGAGATGTCGGTGGCTCTGACCAAAGTTCGTGCCACTTTCCATGGAAGGTCATTGTCTACCCTTTCCACGAGTACACAACGATGAGTTTGCCCAGGATTCCGAGGAAGACTAACCGGCACAATCGTTTCCGATCTCGGCGGAAGAACAATCTTCTTAAGGCTGTACACGTTCCCTGGTAACGCCCCTTCCACGAAAAGTTCCTCCTGTCCACATCTCAAAACACCTTGCTTGACGTCAATTTCACAACAGTTGTTCCTCATAAAGTCAAGGCCCAGAATACAATCGTCCATTATATCAGCCACGATGACATTATGCAGGTAGATTCTGTTGCCTAGCTTCAACCCCATCTTCTTCTCTCCATGGACGGGTATGCGCTGACCGGTGGCTGTTACCAAGTTAATGTGTTCTCGGTTGTATGCGGAGTCCCCAAGGGACCGTCTTATGAGCTGGGAACTGACAACCGTGCGAGAGGCTCCAGTGTCTATGGTCAGCTTACACGGCGTTCCGTTGACCTCGCCCTTGATGATTAGGCTGTTCCCGTCTTGGGTTTGTGTGATCGAAACCCTTGGGGCTCTTTGAACATCAGCCAGCACCCGCCCCGCAGTCCTGGCTATTACTCGTTTCCCTGCTGCTGGTGCTGGGCGGTGCTGTTAGCTGCACTGCCCTCTGGAGATCGGCCGTCTTCTCTTTCTGCAGTTCGCTTGGGGCAACTGGATCGAAGGTGGCCCCTTTCGCCACAGCCGTAGCACCTAGGGCTGTATCCTTTATTGCGGTCGCGAACTGTAGCCGCTGCAACCTCCCTGACGCGATGGGAACGATGATCCTGCCGCACGGCTTCCACCTCCAGTGCATGGGCCAAGGCGTCCTTAAGCGTCCCGTGGTGCCCGAGCCTCACAGCAGCTCTAACTTCGAGGTCACGGATGCCGTCGATGAATGCCTGCACCAGGTTCCCATCAATAAGCGCAGGTACGGACTGGTAGGCTTTACGCACCAGCTTCTCCACTTCAAGGGCCCACTGCTGCAGGTTTTCGTTACTGCGCTGCACGCGATCCTTGAGCTGCGCACGAAACACGTGTTCCAGGTGAGCGTCGCCATACCGAGCCTCCAATGCCTCAAGGAGCTGCTCGTAAGTCACTTCCTTACCGAGAGCTTCCAGAACGGTTAAGGCCTGGTCGCGTAGGCCTAGGGTGAGGGCAGTCATGGCCTGACTTTTGTTCCAACCGTTCGCCTTCATGACAGCCTCAAACTGGATTTTGTAGGCCGACCAGGAAGAAGTTCCGTCGAACGGTGGCACTTTGAATCCACGTAGCGAAGGTGTTGTAGCTACGGGAGCTGCGATTCCATCCCCAAGTTTAAGGTAATCCAGCGTTTTCTTTACGTCAGCCATCACGGTTGTCTTCACGTCAGCCATCACGTTGTCAACCCGATTATTCACTTGGTCGATCCGGATTTCAGCTTTCGACAGGCGGTTGTCGTGTTGAGCAACCCTATCCTTCACCTCCTTCATGTCTTTCCCGAAGGTGGCGTGAAGGTCCTTCATAAGGAGCATCTGCTCTTCCTGGCGGCGCGCATGTTCCTCCTTATCACGTTGGAGCTGTTCTTCCAGCCGACGAGCCTGTTCCTCCTGTCGGCGAGCCTGTTCCTCCTGTCGGCGAGCCTGTTCCTCTTTGTCCCGTTGGAGCTGTTCTTCCAACCGACGAGCCTGTTCCTCCTGTCGGCGAGCCTGTTCCTCCTGTCGGCGAGCCTGTTCCTCCTGTCGGCGAGCCTGTTCCTCCTTGTCCCGCTGGAGCTGTTCTTCCAACCGACGAGCCTGTTGCTCCTGTCGGCGAGCCTGATCCTGCAGCATCATCATCAGGGCAGCAAAGTCTGGTGCTGCTGATGCTGATGCTAAAGCTGCTGCGGACGGGTCGGCCTCCGTGGTTGGTAGCTGGCCCTCCGACCTCTGCGGCATAGCTCCACCAAAACGCCTCTGGTCCGTCTCCTGTTGGCGTTGACTCCGGGTACGGATACCCTCCGTGTCGTCGTCCTTAGGTAAAATCGGCATAATTTTATCCCTCGCTTCTGACACCAATTGTTACGAGCTTCGGGTTCGTGACAATAAAACTGCCGATATAAATTACCAAAAATGACACTTTAATTAATCAACACAAACACACTAATTATAAAACACAATTATTACACTTAGGTCGCACTTGAAGATCGCTTTAGATGTATTCGCATGTATCGCTTCCAACACACTGTGTCGCATCGCGGTTATTCCCGGCCTTATATAGTCCAGCAGATTGTTCTAGTACCTTCTACTGTAAAAACATCTAGAATGTTCGGGTATATACCGGCCCCGACTGACCTCTGTCGATAGTTCTAGTATCGAAATTTCTAGAAGGATCTACTTGTTCTACTACTCCATACTAGATGGCACTAGTGGTAAATTAGTTCTGCTATTTGATAATAGATGGCGCTAGTGGTAACTAATGCACCATGTATCAGGCATTAATTGTGGCGCGCAACAGTATGCATATCTGTTCATATGTACTATTAATCTATGTGTACTGTGGTTTATGCATATTGTGTATGAGTTTTGTATTTATTGTGTGTGAGTTTTGTATATTGTGCATCAAAATTATAATTAACTGTAATTTTAGTTTACATCATATATATTGTATATATATGATAAACTATATGTCTCTCTAGTTATATAGTAAGCATAGTAATCTGTGGAGAACGTAGTGGGTAGCATATTTATCACAATTTAGTATGTAAGCCTTGTTATAACACTGTAATATGTTACTGTTTGTTTTTCCTTAATAAATAAATAAATAAATAAATAAATAAAACACAATTACTCTTAAGTCGCACTTGAAGATCGCTTTCGATGTATTCGCATGTATCGCTTCCAACACACTGTGTCGAATAGCGGTCATTCCCGGCGTTATATAGTGCAGCAGATTGTTCTAGTACCTTCTATTGTAGAAACATCTAGAATGTTGGGGTATATACCGTCCCCGACTGACCTCTGTCGATAGTTCTAGAATCGAAATTTCTAGAAGGATCTATTTGTTCTACTACTCTATACTAGATGGCGCTAGTTGTAAATTAGTTCTGCTACTTGATAATAGATGGTGCTAGTGACTATTAGTTTTTCCACTTGATACTAGATGGCGCTAGTGGTAGCTAACGTCGCCATGTATCAGGCATTAATCGTGGCGCGCAACAATATTATAAAGAGGTAAAATTTGTGGGTTTGTATGTAGGTTATTTTTGGAACCAGTGAACTAGATCCTATTCCGAAAGTTCTTTCACTGATGGGAAGTGTTGCAGAGTGTCATAAATAATATTTTGTGTTAAAACAAGAAATGTCCGGCGGACGAAGTCGCGGGCAGAAGGCTAATGAATAATAAAATACATGCAGATATTTACCGATGACAAGATCCATGGCTTGATCCTTGGTGCGGGTCACAGGCCTGTCTTCGTTATCAATTGGCCTGCGGCTATTTTGATGTTTGATCAGGATATGACTGAACTTAATGAGTGGTCTTGCGTCTTGCGGGGTCCTGTCACCAGAGCTCCCCGCACGAGGGGTAGCAACACCAGAGCCACCCGCACGAGGGGTGGCAACACCAGAGCCCCCTGCACGAGGGGCAGCAACACCAGAGCTCCCCGCACGAGGGTTAGCAACTCCAGAGCCCCCCGCACGAGGGGTAGCAACTCCAGAGCCCCCCGCACGAGGGGTAGCAACTCCAGAGCCCCCCGCACGACGGGTAGTAACACCAGAGCCTCCCGCACGAGGGGTAGCAATACCAGAGGCCCCCGCACGAGGGGTGTCATCAAGCGCGGCTGCATCTTGAGCCGCAACACTATCATAGCGGGTCGCGTCACCATCACTTGGGGTTGCGAAATGTGGAGACCGCGAGCGAGTGCGGTCGCGTCTGTGGCGATGTGAATCAGCTTTCCCACCCGCTACGGCCGCTAGATAAATACAAAAAATAATTAGATATTCATATAACTGATGTTGCACAGTGTACACAGCCGGTTCATCCTGGTAAAACGTCAACGTGAAAACTTAGATGAAATTAGAGTTGAACTTAGAAGAACTGTCATCCCATCCACCGGCTATTTCATTCTACTTTATGCTGGGTTTTGGTACTATTGACAGCTCACTTCACCTAAGTTTTCAAAGTGATACTTTTACAGAATAATACTACTGCACTGAACATTTAATTGACTCCTCCGACTGTAAATGATCGCGAAGTCCAGGCAAAACTAGGCAAAAAGAAATCTTACCTCGCATGGGATTTTCTTTTGCCTGGTTTCATACGCTGGTCTCAAAAGTATGACAATAGGTACGGGAGACCAGGGCTAGTTGACTAACTTTTCATTTAATGATCTACATATACCAATTTCTGGTGATTGGTTAATATTTATATGTACGGACGCCAGCAGGTCAAGCTACCCGAAACTGTCAAATTTTCCTAATCAACCTTGAATCTTAATGCTTTTGCGATAAAGTTGAAAATCTATTAAAGAAATTTGACAGATTGTAGTAGCTTAATGTGCTGGCGTCTGTACAAAAATGACTTTATTTTAAAGTGATTTTGTTAGCGTAGAATAATTAACATCTTTATCATTTACAGATTTTTGCAGAAAAGACCTTTTATCGAAATTGTAATTACTGTGTTATATGATCCAAGCAAACTTAAGCATTAGCTACTAGGAAAGATCACAACAAATCTACAGATTTCAGCTTCACAACATAAAGAAGTATAAAGTAAAACTTCACTTTCGTGTATACTGGCTCCGGCACGCGACTGATGCCGCGCTTCGCACATATAATGTGGGGGTAATGAGATGCAGTTTCGAGTGTGATTAGATGACCCAAAACGTATACTGCTGACGATTTTTTAACGGATAATCGACCTACCCCTACAGGTAACCAGCCCTGGCCTCCCCAATGAAATGAAAACGCTTGTATTAGGTAGATACATGACTAGGTACTGGCCGTGGTGGTAAATTTAGTGATTAAGTTAGTTTAATTAGTTTTAAATAAATATTCAATCATCAATTTTAGTTTGTAGATAAAACTAGAACTAATACCTATTCCCTTTTTTTTATTCTAATTTTGTTTAAGGGTTTTTATCAAAGATATGTCAGCCCTATCGTACCCTTTTACATTGATTGGGTTACTTAATCAGTATTAGCTTTTAAAATTCTTAATGGTTAATGACTTAGAGTTACCTATTCATTTTTAAATAGAAATATTTAAATGCGCGTCAAACAAAATTTTGAATTTCCCAACGATGAGAAAAGTAGGAGGTTCTCTATTCGTTTGATATTTTTTTGTGTTTGTTACCTCAGAACCCGTTATTTATTAGCCGATTTGCAAAATTCTTTTTTTATTTGAAAGGATATATACTTTCAGATTGGTCCCATAGAAATTTCATCAAAATCGGTTCAACAGTTTAGTTTTTAAACCAAATGACTGGTGAAAATTCAAGTAAACGAAATTTCGTCGTTTGCTTTCCTATGACTTTTCAGTGGTGGCTTAATGGAATTGTCAAGGCATGCATGTGGCTATAAGTGCCGTATCTTTACATAATTAACCGACTTCAAAAAGGAGGAGGTTCGCAATTCGACTGTATTTTTTTTGTATGTATGTCACTCGATATCTCCGGTAGGTAATTAATTTGTAAATCGATTTCAAAACTTATTTTTTTAATGGATAGGATATGCCTCAGGGGTGGTTCCAAATAAATTTTATTAACTTTGCTTGGGTAGTTTTTGATTTAGCTTCAATAATACATATTTATGCCACTTAGTTTATATTGATGATGTTATATTAACTTCCTGTGACTGTGTTTACATTTCTTCGACGTCGCGTCTCTCGTTTTTTTTATTTTTTGTAAAAAAGTTTTATTTTTCACCTGAAAGTCATACTTACCCCACACTTTGCATTTTCATTTTCATGACATTAGGTAGGTACTATTTCAATAAAAAATTTTATCATAATAATTGAAAACAACTTAATTCAATCGATTGGATTAAGTAGTTTTCAATTATTATGAATTTAATGTTTTAGTCTACTAAAACTAATTCAATTATCAATCGTTAGTTAAAACTAATTATCTACGATAATTTTAGTTTTAATTATCAATCAAACAAAATGTTAACCAACACACCTAGTACCTAATCATATAATAACTAAATACAAACACCCGACAAAGTAATGATATCAATAACATTTATCGCTTATGATGTATAATTATGTCGCAGCCAACTGGTTAAATTAGCCGTTTAGTCAACCGCCTGGCCTTTGGAAGTAGTGCTCGCCTCGCTTCGCTCTCACGGCTCGCACGCGTTTGATCACAGTTCTAACCTATTTGGTCGGGGTGCCAAGGGGGGTGACCACCACCTCTTAAAGCAGTAGTATTTTAATCTTACTTCGTGTGGGAAAAGGATGGAGCTATACGGAATGTATAGCTCCATCTCTTTCACACACGGAAGTAAGGTTATAATAATACTGCTGTAAGAGGTGGTGGTCACCCCCCTGGCTTAGTTACTGCGACCAATTCGGCTCGCACGTGATTGGTTCCAGTTCCAACCTAAACTATAATTTATTGAATATCATTCAGCCCGTAAGTTAACGGCCGCCGTTTAGTTAAAAGATTGGCGGTTAACTAAGCGGCTAATTAAACTAGTTGGCTACGACATATTTAAGATCGCATCGGACCCAGCCTTGTAAAACTTTTTCGCCATAGTCCGGAACTGAACTTGTGATTCTATCTAAGTATAGAGAATTGCATGCAGCAAATATGTGATATGTGGTGTGGAAATAAATGGAAGGAATTTTAAATGAGTAAGTAGGTACGCACGGCTACACATCAAGCTATACATAACCAGTATAAGCTGACATCTAATTGTACGAAAAACCTATACAATGCGAGGTCAGCTAAAACTGGAAATTTATAGCTTGATGTGTAGCCGTGTGTACCTACGTTCGTACGAGGACATTGTATGAAAATCGGTTATCATGGGAGGAACATGTAATACGGAGAAATAAAGAACGCATGCCGAGGGGTACCTAAGTTTTGAGTTTGAATGTGGATATATGAGTAGGTACCTACAGGCAGAGAAAGGAAATGATGGATCGTGTGATAGTGTGAAAGATTTTATGGCTAGAAAGGCAAAGGCAGGTACATGCCAAGATGACGGCTAGAAAAGATGAATGCAAGAACACATGCAGTGCCGACCCGAAATTAAGTGGGCTAAAAGCCCCTTGACCATATCCGAATTAATAAGGGGTCAGCATGATCTAGGAGAATTATAACTATATCTACAAATAATTGCAATGTGATTGAGGTCAAACGAGCGTAATTTTTTGTTCAAATTAATTTCAAGAGTTGACTAGGTACCTACTCATTTTACGTCGTCGAGGAGAGGCACAAACTAGACTATGGTGCCGATTCTCTTGTCACAAATGCCTCTAAACTAGACTAAAATCACCAAAATTTAGATTATTACTGTCAAACGACGATTTCCCATTCCGAAATTGACAAAAGTGACACAACTTAACTATTTTTTAGTTTGACTGACAGCACTAAGATGGCACTGAGTTAACCATCTATTGAAAATGGTAATTTTGCATTCTGAATTTGACGTTTTACACCTAAAATTAGCTGTCATGAACTAAAATTCACACCAACATCTCGACTTCGGGTGCAAAAATTGTAAATAGGTATCTTTTTTCTTTTCTTTTGCTTAAATATCGAAAATGGTGTAGGTACAATATCGTCCCCCTTTACGAAACCCATAAACCCCTAAAACTCAATCATTTTTCATACATAAAGTGACAAATCCATATAAAACACGTCGAGGCGGCACAACCTTTTTTTTATTAAAAAAATTCACGGGGCAAACAAGCACCACGTGGAGTCGCGATTGTCAAATTCGATTTTAGAAAACTTATTTTTAAAGAAGAAGTAGCAAATATGCCCCCCCCACTTCCGACTGCAAAGATAAGTATCTCAAAAAATCGCTAAAAAATAGTATAAAAAAATGATATACTTCCGGTGATCATCCTTACTGGCTAATACATAAAAAAATTGCTCTCAATATTAATTCAGGGGCAGAATACCTGTAATATACTAACTTTTGATTTTTGTTTTACAATAGGATTAAAAAGCAATTAAACACTGTAATAGCTCATTTTGATAATCGATATTATACTAGATTGTTGATAATTGATATTATACTCGGTTAATAATATTAACATATTTAAAAAGTATTATTACAAAGTAACGCTTACTGACTATATGATCTATTTGTTTTATAAAATAATTTCGGATATTACACACAGAGAGCTACTTAACAATATCCCGGCGTCACTCAGGTAGTTAAAAACCATAGATATAGTACCCCGGTATTCTATATCTATGTTAAAAACCGAGGTTACTATTGTTGTTTCGCTCACTCTATGCTCACTTCACCTAACTTTTCACGGTGAGATTTTTACAGAATCGATCGGCTGCACTTGCGTTAGCACTCGTTGGTACTGTGTATATTACGTGTGATTATTTTACTGTGACAAAGGTTACTCTTACCGGACTTGATATTGCCTGCCCCCTTTATGATCGTTAGAGTAGTAGGTATTGCATGATTAAAAGTAAAATATTTTTAAGATAAGTAATACTGTGCCTGAAATAATATTTGGAGCAATTTATAAGTATGATAGCCAGTAAGGATGACAAATTGCAGAGGTATGCAATTTGTTAATACTCATTTTTATCTATTTTTCGAGATATTTTTCTTAGCTGTCGGACGTGGGGTAATTTTCTATGGAAGTTGCAACTTCTCCTTTAGAGATTTTTTTTTGCAGAATATCATTACGATTCTCATAGCCAAAAGTAAGAAATTTTAGTGATAGTTTAGTTCTTTGTACAGACGCCAGCAGGTCCCGAAACTGTCAAATTTTCCCAATCAACCTTGAACCTTAATGCTTTAGCGATAAAGTTGAAAATCTATTAAAGAAATTTGACAGATTGTAGTAGCTTGATGTGCTGGCGTCTGTACAAGAGAATCGGCACTATTATATATTACGCGACTTAAAAAAGCGACTCCCCCTCACAAAATTAAGCTCGTTTAGCCTCACCCTGACTTAGATTCGTTCTACAGAATTGATTCACTTGCTAACCGTTTTCATAGGAACGATCCTTTTGAATCAAAGCAGTAGAACCCTACATGAGAAATCTATCTAGACTTAACAAGTAAAATAATCTAACAGTTGTTGAGTTGAAAGAGGTCGGAGCTGACCTTTTTCGAACGAAGCTGCAGCTAATGTTAATAAATGTGCAGTTGTCTGCATCGCTCTGGAGACCGGTGACATAGGTGCGCGGAGTTGGCGTACTCCCATGCACATCGAACTAGCGGATCGGTGGAGACTGGCGAAGAGCCCGGGTATAGGTGAGTTGGGTAAGGGCGCTAGTGCGGACAGATAGTGCGAAGAGGCCCGGAAACAGTTCGCTGCTGAGGCGATCGATTTAGAAGAAGAGCAGACCAAGTTCGGAGCCGGGCGTAGCGAATACGATGCGGAGCGGATGGCGAGCTTAGCTGTTCGTGCTGAACGTCCGGCACAGTTGATCAGACGGACAGACTCTCGCAGCAAATCACGTGATGCGCGATTCGCATCTCTTCTTGTCTCTGTAGGCCAGAGTGATTTAACGAGTGTAGTGATTGCAATATCCAACTTAATTGATTATCAGTAGAGAAATTGATTTTAGAAATTCATATTTTATCACTTCTATGTTTCTAAAGGACGTTATATAGATCTATTAAAAATAACGATGCCTTTAAAACTTAGCGATCAACGAGCTTTCATTGCGATAAACTATCTTAAAGTTTACCCACTGGTTTATGGAATTAGATATCGTACTCTTGAGGGATCGGTCAGTTAGTGGTCTATGATGAGTGGTCTGTGATTATCGCAGCAAAGTGTTCTGTTGCTGAACATTGAATGACCTGCTAAAGCTAACCTTTAGATTTGCTACATACACAATATGTGATCTATCCTTGATCGTGGTTTCTGAGTGAGATGAAACAGTAGGTATATTTTATTTTCTGATCTAAGTAAGGAATAATTCCAACATACCCCAACGTTTCGAGTTTCGACGTACTTTTTGATTTCGACGCGAATTATGAGGAAGAGGAGACGTAAAGTGTTTGAAAGTGAACAAGAGGAAGAAATTGACAAACCTGGATGCCTACCATGATCTAATTAAAAACGATTCAAAAGCAAGACATTTCAGTTTAGGTTCCTAAACTGCATCGCTGCAAAGTCGTACCATGACGTCCAATACGCTCAGCGGCATTTGGATCGTTATAAGTGGTGTACGTTACCCCAGCAAGAAAGTGTCTCCTAGGGTTATAGGAGTAAAACGTATAATTTGTGCCCTAACTGCTGTAAATGTGCCCCCACATAAAAAATGTGTGCCCCCTGTCGTTTTGGAAAAAAACGGAAAAAACGATTCCTGCTGGGGTAACGTTTTTCTAGCAGGAAAATTCTAAACGAATGATCGGAGAGATAAAAATTGTGCATGGCCAGAGAGCTTATAATATATGTGTGCTAAAATGTGCCCCCAAAAATAAAATCTGTGCCCCTTCAGGTTTTCGAGATATTGCATTTCCTGCTGGAGTAACGTTTTGATGAATCGTATATCTCTACAACCATTGCATGTGCCCCTGTGGAATAAACATACACGAGTAGCTCTTATTGTGTGCCCCTATGTGCCCCCAATTAGATTTAAGAAAATATTTATAGTTTTCAAGTTATCGCGGTTTCATGAAAAACCGAAAAAACATCGCAGCGCCTAAATTAGACAAGGCACAAGTTCGCTGAAAACTGTATTCGGTCCTTCTTGACGCTAATAATAACCATACAAAGTTTCAAAACTGTTCATGCATGTGTTTTTGAATAATCTTGCTAAAAGTCAAAACGATGGTGTCATAACTTTGACGGCAAAATACAAGGAACCGGCTCAATCCCAGATGTGTAGGTGTAAACCAAAATCATGTGCCTTTATTCAAAAATATATGGTGAAAATATTCAGCTTAGAATGTTTCGTATTAAGTAAATATTAACAAAAAACCAAAATATGTAAGCAACGGCTGGTTATCCGACCAAATTTGAATGACTACTAAAAAGCGACGGATTCATACATATCGATGACCTTCTTTATTGGACGTATTATACCTAAGCTGTTGTCCGTACAGTCGCGTTCAAAAGTTTTGGGGGCTAATTAAAAAATATATTAAATGCACCCTGTGACTATAATAAATGAAACAGCTTGTTGATGTGGAAATTATTATTTTTATTCCCTTAATTTTAAATCTTAAAGTAATTATTGCATCAAATCACAGATCAAAGTTCCTACCTATAAATATTATAAATTATTTGCACGTTGTGTAGTAATTATTATTTAAATCACAGATCAGTTTTTCATCTAAGTCTAACATATAATTAGTAAATTCGCATCACAAAAAATCACAGATCATCCAATAACAACTTTATTTTATTACTTATTACTTTTCTAAGTCAGTGTACTCAGGCACAACACGTGTGAACCGGTTAGTGAGTAAAGTAAAGAAGGTCATCGATATGTATGAATCCGTCGCTTTTTAGTAGTCATTCAAATTTGGTCGGATAACCAGCCGTTGCTTACATATTTTGGTTTTTTGTTAATATTTACTTAATACGAAACATTCTAAGCTGAATATTTTCACCATATATTTTTGAATAAAGGCACATGATTTTGGTTTACACCTACACATCTGGGATTGAGCCGGTTCCTTGTATTTTGCCGTCAAAGTTATGACACCATCGTTTTGACTTTTAGCAAGATTATTCAAAAACGCATGCATGAACAGTTTTGAAACTTTGTATGGTTATTACAGACACTTTCTTGCTGGGGTAACGTACACCTTATAAGTGTACGTTACCCCAGCAAGAAAGTGTCTCCTAGGGTTATAGGAGTAAAACGTATAATTTGTGCCCTAACTGCTGTAAATGTGCCCCCACATAAAAAATGTGTGCCCCCGGTCGTTTTGGAAAAAAACGGAAAAAACGATTCCTGCTGGGGTAACGTTTTTCTAGCAGGAAAATTCTAAACGAATGATCGGAGAGAGAAAAATTGTGCATGGCTAGAGAGCTTATATGTGTGCTAAAATGTGCCCCCAAAAATAAAATCTGTGCCCCTTCAGGTTTTCGAGATATTGCATTTCCTGCTGGAGTAACGTTTTGATGAATCGTATATCTCTACAACCATTGCATGTGCCCCTGTGGAATAAACATACACGAGTAGCTCTTAATGTGTGCCCCTATGTGCCCCCAATTAGATTTAAGAAAATATTTATAGTTTTCAAGTTATCGCGGTTTCATGAAAAACCGAAAAAACATCGCAGCGCCTAAATTAGACAAGGCACAAGTTCGCTGAAAACTGTATTCGGTCCTTCTTGACGCTAATAATCTATATATATAAAATTCAAAGTCCTGACTGACTGACTGACTGACTGACTGACTGACTGAGACATCAACGCACAGCCTAAACCGCTGGTCCTAGAGATATGAAATTTGGAGGGTGTATTCTTCGTGAAGAGTAGGTATCCACTAAGAAAGGGTTTTTTGAAATTCCACCCCTAAGAGGGTGAAATGGAGGGATTTTGTTTGTATGAAAAATCTTATTCCTTGAGTTAATAAACTTGAAACTTGGCACGAATACTTATCTAAGTAAATTATGAAGTTAGGCATTTTTTGTTTTTATAAAATACCCCCTAAAAGGGGATTGGGGGGTTTCAAAGTTTGTATGGAACAATTTTAGCGTGCGGTCCGATGTACTCGAAATTCAGTAATTATACCTGAAATTGAAAGGAAAGAATAATGTGTATCAGGGTTTTTCGAAAATCTACCCCTGGCGGCCTGAAAAGGGGTAGTCAATTATACAGGGTAGGATTTTACAGCGTGTCTTGATTAACTCGAGAATTGGTATAAATAATCTTTGAGTCAAGTTATGAACACATCCCAAATGATTTTTTAAAATTCCACCCCAGTGGGGGTGAAAAGCGGGGATACAGTTTATATGAAAAATCTTATTCGTTAGGTTAATAATCTTGAAAATTGGCATGAATACTCGCCTAAGTAAGCAATAAAGTTTATCATTATTAGTTTTTCAAAACTACCCCTCAAAGATATAGGGGTGTTAAAGTTTGTGTGGAAGAATTTGAACGCGCGGTCCGATTAACTCGAAACTCAGTGTACTGTGTGTGTACTTACCTAAGACTAAAAATAAATAATAACACGTATGAGGGTTTTTCGAAAATCTACCCCTAACGGGGTGAAAAGGGGTAGTTGATTTTACAAGGCAGGATTATAATAAGTGGCTTGATTAATTATAAAATTGGTATAAATAATCTTTGAGTCAAGTTATGAATTTTTTTAAATTCCACCCCTGAAGAAATTGAATGCGCGGCCCGATTAACTCGAAACTCAGTATTGATACTTTCGACAGAAAATAATTAATAATAAGTATGTAAAGTTGACGAAAATTGACCCCTGACGGGGCAAAAAGGGGTAATTCGGTTTTTAGGGGAGGATTTGAACTTGAAACTGTATGTTACATTTTCACGCCTAAACCACTGAACTTCTGATTTGGCAAAGAGATAGATGGCATCCTACGGAAGCACATACTTTTTATCCTGGTAGCACGTTCCCATGGGATAACTTACGACATCCACGCGGGCGAAGCCGCGGGCAGAAGCTAGTAACCATACAAAGTTTCAAAACTGTTCATGCATGCGTTTTTGAATAATCTTGCTAAAAGTCAAAACGATGGTGTCATAACTTTGACGGCAAAATACAAGGAACCGGCTCAATCCCAGATGTGTAGGTGTAAACCAAAATCATGTGCCTTTATTCAAAAATATATGGTGAAAATATTCAGCTTAGAATGTTTCGTATTAAGTAAATATTAACAAAAAACCAAAATATGTAAGCAACGGCTGGTTATCCGACCAAATTTGAATGACTACTAAAAAGCGACGGATTCATACATATCGATGACCTTCTTTATTGGACGTATTATACCTAAGCTGTTGTCCGTACAGTCGCGTTCAAAAGTTTTGGGGGCTAATTAAAAAATATATTAAGTGCACCTGTGACTATAATAAATGAAACAGCTTGTTGATGTGGAAATTATTATTTTTATTCCCTTAATTTTAATTCTTAAAGTAATTATTGCATCAAATCACAGATCAAAGTTCCTACCTATAAATATTAGAAATTATTTGCACGTTGTGTAGTAATTATTATTTAAATCACAGATCAGTTTTTCATCTAAGTCTAACATATAATTAGTAAATTCGCATCACAAAAAATCACAGATCATCCAATAACAACTTTATTTTATTAGGTACTTATTACTTTTCTAAGTCAGTGTACTCAGGCACAACACGTGTGAACCGGTTAGTGAGTAAAGTAAAGAAGGTCGTCGATATGTATGAATCCGTCGCTTTTTAGTAGTCATTTAAATTTGGTCGGATAACCAGCCGTTGCTTACATATTTTGGTTTTTTGTTAATATTTACTTAATACGAAACATTCTAAGCTGAATATTTTCACCATATATTTTTGAATAAAGGCACATGATTTTGGTTTACACCTACACATCTGGGATTGAGCCGGTTCCTTGTATTTTGCCGTCAAAGTTATGACACCATCGTTTTGACTTTTAGCAAGATTATTCAAAAACGCATGCATGAACAGTTTTGAAACCTTGTATGGTTATTATTAGCGTCAAGAAGGACCGAATACAGTTTTCAGCGAACTTGTGCCTTGTCTAATTTAGGCGCTGCGATGTTTTTTCGGTTTTTCATGAAACCGCGATAACTTGAAAACTATAAATATTTTCTTAAATCTAATTGGGGGCACATAGGGGCACACATTAAGAGCTACTCGTGTATGTTTATTCCACAGGGGCACATGCAATGGTTGTAGAGATATACGATTCATCAAAACGTTACTCCAGCAGGAAATGCAATATCTCGAAAACCTGAAGGGGCACAGATTTTATTTTTGGGGGCACATTTTAGCACACATATAAGCTCTCTGGCCATGCACAATTTTTCTCTCTCCGATCATTCGTTTAGAATTTTCCTGCTAGAAAAACGTTACCCCAGCAGGAATCGTTTTTTCCGTTTTTTTCCAAAACGACAGGGGGCACATATTTTTTATGTGGGGGCACATTTACAGCAGTTAGGGCACAAATTATACGTTTTACTCCTATAACCCTAGGAGGCACTTTCTTGCTGGGGTAACGTACACCTCTGTTCTAAGGTTTGGTGTAGTATTCTGGGGTAATTGTTCCGAAAGGGAGTCTATATTTAAAGCCCAAAAACGGTGCATAAGATCCATTTTTAATCTCAAGGTTACAGATAGGTAGTTGCATTTCTTGTTTCAAGAAACACAAAATACTAACTTTTCCTAGTATATACATTCGCGAAGTAGCTATATTCGTTAAAAATAACAAGCATCTACATGTCATATTTCCTGCATTGAATGATACGAGGATGCGAACTACTGCCATGTGATCAAAATGTCAGAGTCTATTGTGTAGGTACTGGTAGATAAACACTACTTTGCATAAAAAGTACATTATTGGTATGGCACCTATTATATTTAACAAATTGCCAAATTGTGTTAAGAATCAGCCCTTAATAAAATTCAAGAAACTCCTGTCGTCGTTGCTGACAGAGAAATGTTATTACTCTGTTACCGATTTTATAAATTATGAATTGTAATATTTGCCTCACTGTATCTCATTAATTATGTTAATAATTTAGTTGATTCATTCATGATGTCATTTTGAATTTAAGTAAGTACCAAGATTCTAAATCATCTGTAAGTTAACCACTATATTTTTGTATGCAAACAGGCAGAATGTACTGGGAATATATATGAAACTAACACCATTATTGTAACACCAGCCGGTCGATTCTGTAACCATCTCACCGTGAAAACCTAAGTGAAGTGAGCGTGGAGTGAAGTGTCAGTGTCATTCCACCTGATACTAGGGATTGACCAAGCAAATATTTACAATCATAATCGAGATTTTAATAATATTTTTATGTTAATTTTATTGCTATTTTTTTATAATTTCAAAGCTAGTATTTTAGTTGTCAAAACATTCCTATTTGGTGGGGTTTTAAAATAAAATAGAAAAACAGAAACTTAGTCAGAATCTCAATGTTGTATTTATCTCTTTTTTTTCTAGACTAGTCCTTATATATATAGCTTGAGGTGCGACCGTGCACAGAATGAAAATGCTTCTAAACGGAAGACTAGGCGGTATGGTCGAGAGACTTTAGCCTGCCCATTGGGCGAAATAAAAAAAAATAGTGAAAATGCGCATCGACATTGTTTGTTATTATGAGCGATTGTAGATGGAGTCTAATAGAGACTGCGACGATGTTCAGCGCTGTAAATAACCCAAATCGATTCAATTGGAAGAGATAACCGTGTGTGTCAAGTCATCGAGTGCTAACGGTACAGAACATAATATACCTACATACTGCTAACACGGTGTGCCTGGCTGACGGACTATAGACAACCCGACGTAGTTTGTGTGGGTGGAGTGATCACTTCACCCGATTCATGACATTTTGCTCGTGAATCGGGTGAAGTGATAAGATCACGCCGCGCTTGCGCGTTAGGCACTGTCATTATCATATTGGAGTTTTGTTTTTACTTATTTATCTAGTAACGCGTCAAGTGAAAATATTTAATGCAGATCGGTACCTACTTATAACTTGTCGATGCTAGGTAATAATAAAAGAATCATCAACAAATACATTACATTATTCAACAGTTCAACCAACACTCGCTCATCGCGCGCCCGTGTTCACTTCACCTTGCTGAAGTGATTTTACGAGAAACTCGTGAAGTAATATCAAATTAAGTTTTTTTTTTTAATTTTCTGTTATTGGCGACCATGGCCATACGCCTGTTCGTAATCGAGTTCAGGAAAATAATTAGTTCATATTTATTTTAATGCTTTTAGATATTTTAATGACTAAATCCAACCGTGTTTGTACAGACGCCAGCACATCAACCTACTACAATCTGTCAAATTTCTTTAATAGATTTTCAACTTTGTTGCTAAAGCATTAAGGTTCAAGGTTGATTAGGAAAATTTGACAGTTTCGGTTAGCTTGACCTGCTAGCGTCCGTACATCATTTAAAAAGTCAGTTTAGTGCCTAAATTTGGTCTTCAAGAATTAACCAGATTTTTAATAGATATTTATCCTGTAACGCGTCACGCATGCGCACTTTAACCATATGGAAAATGCAATACCAACGTCCAATAAGTGCAAAGTTCAACTGAGCTCGCAATCAGATTGTCTCCCGTAAAAATAACTAAAACCCGTATTTTCGATGCTAGTAACCCTTAAAATGAACTAGTGGTTGGTGGCACTGGCAACCCTACGCCGAAGTGTTGTTGCCATGGGACAAAACAAGTTCACTTCTAAGAAACGGCAGCGCCTAACGCGCTTGCGCGGCGTAAAATTTAGGCTATTCCGAATTAGGCCATCATCGCCCACAATATTTATTATAGATAAAATCTCCCTTCACGCGAATCTCGTAACCCATGATGGGTTACGAGATTCGCGTGAAGGGAGATTTTATCCATTCCTCCATAATCGATTTGTGCGTGCTTACACCTCTTCCGAATTAGCGTGAGGGCGATAACGATGTCCCGTGAATCGAAAAAGATGAAGTCTTATGATGAGTGAGCGCTGTCAACGGTTGTGATCTAATCGGATCTAAATCGGAAGGGAAATTATATATTGTTGAAGGGAGCGCTGTGGGCGATGACGCTTAATTCGGAATAGCATTTAGGTATTTCACGCCGCGCAAGCGCGTTAAAAAAAAACAAGTTCACTTCTAAGAACAAGTTCACTTCTAAGAACAAGTTCACTTCTAAGAAATGGCAGCGCCTGCCATTTCTTAGAAGTGAATTTGTTTTTTTTTTCTGTCACTAATGACCATGAACATAATATTATTATGTGATAAATGTCTGTTCGTATTCGAGTTCAGTGACAATAATTAGTTCCTAATATTGTTTTAATTCTTTTAGACATTTTATTATCTAAATCCACTGTCTTTGTATGTACATTTAAAAAGTTAATTTTATCAGCCTACATTTTGTTTAGTTCGGAAGCGCCTCCGATTGGACCCTAACACACGAACCTCCACCGGCATGTGCGTTAGTTAAGATCAGTTGATAAAAGCTCATAGGTTAACGCCAATATATCTTTCATAATACTAAGCGCACAAGTTTATTAATTTACTACAATAGTCAACTCTGTAAATGCGATAATCGCCATTTTGATGACAGTGGTGGTTGTCTGGTTGAGGCATAAAAACATCAAAAATGGAGATTTCGAACATCCATACCCCACTACAGGCAGGGGCAGTGGGGTGGCATACATCATTTAATTATTTGACGAATTCATCCATTGTTCAAATTAAATAAGTAGTGGTATTTTGATATTCAAAGTCGAAGTTTCGCGCCAATCATGCGTGTTGACATTTTTACTTTTCACAAATATCACACACACTATTAGAGATACGATTTAAAATGTGTCAAATATAATTTAAAATATTATAAACAACAAGAAAGTGCCACGACAAGTCCAATAACACGTAATATTCATTACCACTACTCAATTTGTGTTCAAAATCCCAGAGTTCGCCGACCATTATTGTTTTTTTTTTATTGTTATAATGTGCGAAAGCGAAACGATTATTATGCCAAACGATTTTTTTTTCAATCGATTCGAGTAATTAATATGACGAATTTCAGAAATCGATTCTAACAAATTGAAATAAACTTATTTTAGGCATTAACCTGTAACGCGTCACGCATGCGCACTTAAAATGCAACACCAACGTCCAATAGGTGCAAAGCAAATATTTTATTGTAGATACATAGATACCTACATAAGTAACTCGTCGATGATAAAAGAATTATTCATCAAATACTATTACAAAATTCAACAGTTCAACTGAGCTCGCAGTCAGATTGTCTCCCGTAAAAATAACTAAAACCCGTATTTTCGATTGTGACGACCCTGAACATAATACTATTATGTCTGTTCGTATTCGAGTTCAGTGACAATAATTAGTTTCTAATTATTTTAATGCTTTTAGACATTTTATTGTCCAAATCCACTGTCTTAGTACATTTAAAAAAAATATTTTATCAGCCTACATTATGTTTTCAACAAACGGCTATTGAGTAACTTAATAAAATTGTGCTAAGCAAGTCTGCAGTGATTGTGTATGTACCTACCTATTGTTCGTTTACATACGTATATAATATGTAAAGGCGCATGGGTTTTTTTTTATATCCCATCTTCTCTAGAGAAACCACAGTACAACATAAGTACAAACCTTTTATCATACATATTTAGGCATAGGTACCATAAACACACAATTTTCATTAAAATTATTATTATTATTCATATAAGAATATAAGCATGTTTTGGGCTGTCTAGTTTAAGTTTTCCTGTATACCTACTGTTTTATACACTGTGTCTATGTTTCTCAGCCAACTCTCCCGTTGTCGTCGCAGGTCTACTGGAAGAAATTACTAAATAATTGCTGTAAACAGTTCCTGTGTGCTCCTCTATCTTTATGTATTTTACTTTATTGAGTGTTCAGTGTGTAGGTACATAAATAAAATTTACAAATTTGTATCACATCAAAAAAAAATGGTAATACATTTTTTTCTACTGAGCTAGCTGCTTCCCGAGGCTCAACTTCTGAATGCCGGGAACGGAGGGTCATTGGACCCCCATCGCAACTAGCTGGAAATAATTTTAAGCATTTATTACTAAGTATTTGATTTATTTAATTACTACACATCTGCAGCTAATGTAGTACTTTCAACAAGTAGGTATAGCAGTATGATTTATTTAAAGCAGCGCCTGATGTCAATCACAAGGGCCAACATAATTCCTATATTTATAATACAATGAGTTGCAACATTGCTTAATCCATGCTCCGTGCCTGTCCATGTCGTTCCTGTGTTTATCAAAAACAGAGTGTGAAATAATGACCTCAGACAGCCAGGATCGATATGATTGAATCAATTAGAGGCAGTGTTTATATTGTCTTCAGTTCCTTTAATGTCTTAGCAACTGCAAGGTCGACTAGGCTCATCTGCTGAAAGATAGAATATATTAGATTAATTAAATTCACTTGCTTTTGTGTTTTTATTTTAAGTTATCCTATGTTGTCCCACAGCTGGGCAAAGGTCTCCCCATAGCTTTCCAGTTTTCCTTATGTTGTGCCTTCTTCAGCCAGGAACGTGTCGGTGTCGACGCCCGTCTTCAGGCACCCTATGTGTTACTTTGTGACGATTCTGGCCCATACGTCTTTTACGTTAATATTATCATCAAGTTAGCTAGGTTTAGTATACCTGAAATACCACCACTCGTCCTTGCAAAGCTAACCACCAGACTGATCACTAATCATTGTCACTGAAAAACTAATTCAAAGTTGACATTAGGTTAAAACTTTCATTTGTTTATTTACAATATTTATTCTGAAACTCGTAAACAAAAAGTTTATTCTGACAGTAGACTTAGACAGCACATATCCACCACAGATGATGAAATTTAGTTATCTTTGTCTATCGATGAATAGAAAAGATATGTTTAAATTAAACAAATCACAAAATAACTGAACCGTTTAGGCGTTTATAAATAAACCGGTAAATGTTTGCGCTCGACTACGGTTACCAAAATTTTTAAAAATGTAACAAAAAAAAAACGCATCTATAGCCCAAAAAGACCTAGTGTATAGTGGCGAAATATGGAACTAACATTGTAACAATTTGTCCAATCTTACAATTATTACTGAATTTGCTAGATGTTGGACACCTTCAGTAGTCTTAGTGCTAGTTTGTTTGTTTAAAAAAAAATCGTTCATTTGAATAAACTAATTTTACTTTTTTTTTAATAGCCTTACTCGTGTTTTTGCTAGGCCTCCCCTTTTTCCTTACAAATGTTGTGCGATTGCTGGCCATGTTTGCCCTGCAAAAATGATTAGATAGTCACACCACCTTCGCCGCGGTCTGCCTCGAGCCTCGACGGAGATATCCTCCCTCGACTCTCAGGCGTCCTGTGTGTGACGTCTCTTCGTCTCGAATCTTTGCCCAATTTAAATAATTTCATGAACATTTATCGAAACGTTGAAAAATCGAAAAAATAATTTGTCGTTATAATATATCATAAATAAAATTATAATCCGTCAGTAATTGGACACAGTATATTTTCTCTTTTTCGCATTTATGAAAATTACTAGACTAGAACAAACAAAAACAACTTTGTACTCTATGGTTGGATGAACATTGAACAACCATAACCTACCATAGATATTAATTTATGAATATATCTGTAGAACAGTAGAATTTTGGTTTGGCGGTTTTTGGGGTTTCGACTTTTCAGTGTTCCGCTACTAATGCTGCGTAACTAATACAGTTTTGTTTCTGATCAAGTAAAGTTTGCGTTGCTTAATTTTCGTTCATAGCTTCTCCGTGATTTTAAAGTATATTATATTTCATTGGTATTGCAAGATGTACAAGTGTTGTACTGAACATTGCGGCTTAACTGAAAGGAATTTATGCATATTTCCTGTTAGTGAGATCGGACGCAGAAAGTGGCTCCTGGGCATAAGCGCTCAAGATCTTCACAAACTATGTGTGTGCCAGAAACATATTGAAAAAGATACATCAATAAATTAGAAGTAGTAGCTATATGGTGGTCTTTACCATAAATTGGTATAGGCCGAGGAAATTACCACAGGAATCGTCACGGAAGCTGAAGAAGGTTCGTACGTTATTATTAACTACTTGCTTATCTTGTAAAATGAGTATATTTAATTCCAATCCAGTCAAGTTTTCTTTGCCAGCATACTTTTTATTTGAGTTTGAGGCTGTCCAATGTTACTCAAATGAGTTAGTGGCAAATTTAATTAGTCTGACTGCAACCTTCGAAACCATTGTCAATCATGATTACCGAGTGTCTTTAAATACTTGTTTTACATGAGTATTTTTGTAAAACAAGTTTGTAGAATAATGAATAATATAAATTTTTCATTCATTTCTTTTCCAGATGTATATTGGAATAATTTATTGTGATCCTTTTTACTATTCGGAAAATTAAACTTGATGACCATAATAATTATGCTTATCTACCTGGTAAGAATAATATTATAATTAACTATTTATATTATATAAATATTCATGTGAATAATTCCTGCCAATTATTAACACAAAATTAAAGTAAAAACTTTTAATTTCGCCATCATTTATGGCAAAAACAACCAAAAGTTTTTAGACATCTTTAATAATTTATTTAAAAAAGTTGTTTTTCAGATACCTCACTTGCAGTACATTTTTGTTTTTGTTTTTTTATTTAATAATTCTGATTTTCTGTGATTTGAACTTCAATTTTCTTTTTCCAATTAATTTACAAGTGCACCAAGTTTTATTCTAGTGTCATTTGTTCCAGCTCCACATGATGATGGGAGAGGAGTTAACGCTACCCTCAACATACTATCTGTTTGACTTAATGAACGGTGGCAGTTTAAATTGTGAGATGTCAAGAGGGAAACCCTGAACCTGATGTACAGGATAAGCACATATAACCTTTTAGCATAATTTTATTTCAAAGTTTTTGGCATATAGTGCAGCAGATTGTTCTAGTACCTTCTATTGTAGAAACATCTAGAATGTTCGGGTATATACTCAATACTTTATTGCATTCCACAATGTAGGCTTAGGCGGTAAACATTTCGACGCTCCCAAGCAATAACCCGGTAATCGAAAAATCAAAATTTTACAGGAGAAAAGATTTACTGATTTTATCAAATATCTTTTCAACAAGTGGGACTATTGAAGTCATTGATGTATTAAATGAAAGGTATTTTTTTACATCATTGACTTCAATAGTCCCACTTGTTGAAAAGATATTTGATAAAATCAGTAAATCTTTTCTCCTGTAAAATTTTGATTTTTCGATTACCGGGTTATTGCTTGGGAGCGTCGATTTATTTGGTAGGTAACAATCGTGGACCCTGTCGGGCACAGCAAAAGATATTATGAATAAAATTTGGAGAGGACTTATCATTTAAGTATCTTATAATAATTCAACTTATTCTAAAAACATAGACATAACATTAACATTAGAATTAAAATTGCAAAAGACTTTATTTTTCAAGTACCTACCGGCCCCGACTGACCTCTGTCGATAGTTCTAGTATAGAAATTTCTAGAAGGATAAATTAGTTCTGCTACTTCATAATAGATGGCGCTAGTGGTAACTAATGTCACCATGTATCAGGCATTAATTGTGGCGCGCAACATTACCAATGAGCTGCAGATGTGATGTGGTGATGTGTAGTAATTTATTTAATTACTACACATCGGCACATCACATAAAATATTTAGTAATAAATGCTTACTATTATTTCCAGCTAGTTGCGGTGGGGGTCCAATGACCCTCCGTTCCCGGCATTCAGAAGTTGAGCCTCGGGAAGCAGCAGGCTCAGTAGATAAAAATGTATTAGCAATTTTTTTTGATGTGATACAAATTTGTAAATTTTATTTATGTACCTACACACTGAATACTCAATAAAGTAAAATACATAAAGATAGAGGAGCACACAGGAACTGTTTACATCAATTATTTAGTAATTTCTTCCAGTAGACCTGCGACGGCAACGGGAGAGTTGGCTGAGAAACATAGACACAGTGTATAAAACAGTAGGTATACAGGAAAACTTAAACTAGACAGCCAAAAAAAAACATGCTTATATTCTTACATGAATAATAATAATAATTTTAATGCAAATTGTGTGTTTATGGTACCTATGCCTAAATATGTATGATAAAAGGTTTGTACTTATGTTGTGCTGTGGTTTCTCTAGAGAAGATGGGATATAAAAAAACCCATGCGCCTTTACATATTATATACGTATGTAAACGAACAATAGGTACACAATCACTGCAGACTTGCTTAGCACAATTTTATGAAGTTACTCACTCAATCGTAATAGCCGTTTGTTGAAAACATAATGTAGGCTGATAAAATTAACTTTTTAAATGTACAAAGACAGTGGATTTAGATAATAAAATGTCTAAAAGAATTAAAACAATATTAGGAACTAATTATTGTCACTGAACTCGAATACGAACAGACATTTATCACATAATAATATTATGTTCATGGTCATTAGTGACAGAAAAAAAAAAACAAATTCACTTCTAAGAAATGGCAGGCGCTGCCATTTCTTAGAAGTGAACTTGTTCTTAGAAGTGAACTTATTTTTTTTTAACGCGCTTGCGCGGCGTGAAATACCTAAATGCTATTCCGAATTAAGCGTCATCGCCCACAGCGCTCCCTTCAACAATATATAATTTCCCTTCCGATTTAGATCCGATTAGATCACAACCGTTGACAGCGCTCACTCATCATAAGACTTCATCTTTTTCGATTCACGGGACATCGTTATCGCCCTCACGCTAATTCGGAAGAGGTGTAAGCACGCACAAATCGATTATGGAGGAATGGATAAAATCTCCCTTCACGCGAATCTCGTAACCCATCATGGGTTACGAGATTCGCGTGAAGGGAGATTTTATCTATAATAAATATTGTGGGCGATGATGGCCTAATTCGGAATAGCCTAAATTTTACGCCGCGCAAGCGCGTTAGGCGCTGCCGTTTCTTAGAAGTGAACTTGTTTTGTCCCATGGCAACAACACTTCGGCGTAGGGTTGCCAGTGCCACCAACCACTAGTTCATTTTAAGGGTTACTAGCATCGAAAATACGGGTTTTAGTTATTTTTACGGGAGACAATCTGATTGCGAGCTCAGTTGAACTTTGCACTTATTGGACGTTGGTATTGCATTTTCCATATGGTTAAAGTGCGCATGCGTGACGCGTTACAGGATAAATATCTATTAAAAATCTGGTTAATTCTTGAAGACCAAATTTAGGCACTAAACTGACTTTTTAAATGATGTACGGACGCCAGCAGGTCAAGCCAACCGAAACTGTCAAATTTTCCCAATCAACCTTGAACCTTAATGCTTTAGCAATAAAGTTGAAAATCTATTAAAGAAATTTGACAAATTGTAGTAGGTTGATGTGCTGGCGTCTGTACAAACACGGTTGGATTTAGTCATTAAAATATCTAAAAGCATTAAAATAAATAGGAACTAATTATTTTCCTGAACTCGATTACGAACAGGCGTATGGCCATGGTCGCCAATAACAGAAAATTAAAAAAAAAAACTTAATTTGATATTACTTCACGAGTTTCTCGTAAAATCACTTCAGCAAGGTGAAGTGAACACGGGCGCGCGATGAGCGAGTGTTGGTTGAACTGTTGAATAATGTAATGTATTTGTTGATGATTCTTTTACTATTACCTAGCATCGACAAGTTATAAGTAGGTACCCATATGCATTAAATATTTTCACTTGACGCGTTACTAGATATATAAGTAAAAACAAAATTCCAATATGATAATGACAGTGCCTAACGCGCAAGCGCGGCGTGATCTTATCACTTCACCCGATTCAGGAGCAAAATGTCATGAATCGGGTGAAGTGATCACTCCACCCACACAAACTACGTCGGGTTGTCTATAGTCCGTCAGCCAGGCACACCGTGTTAGCAGTATGTATAATGGGGTTTATTCATAAACGATGACTCAAGTTAAGTAACGTTTAAACGTCAAAAATGTATGGTTAAACAGTCGCTAATCACTGCTTATCTTTAAGCAACGTTTATGAATAAAGGGGATTATGTTCTGTGCCGTTAGCACTCGGTTATCTCTTCTTATTGAATATATTTGGGTTATTTACAGCGCTGAACATCGTCGCAGTCTTTATTAGACTCCATCTACAATCGCTCATAATAACAGACAATGTTGTTGCGCATTTTCATTAGTTTTTTTATTTTTTTTTTATTTCGCCCAATGGGCAGGCTAAAGTCTCTTGACCATACCGCCTCGTCTTCCGTGTAGAAGCATTTTCATTAGTCTAGTAGCTGTGCACGGTCGCACCTCAAGCTATTATGGACTAGTCTAGAAAAAAGAGAAAAATACAACATTGAGATTCTGACTGAGTATTTTATTTTAAAACCCCACCAAATAGGAATGTTTTGACAACTAAAATACTAGCTTTGAAATTATACCTAAAAAATGAGCATTAGAATTAACATAAATATATGATTAAAATCTCGATTATGATTGTAAATATTTGCTTGGTCAATCCCTAGTGTCAGTGGGAAGACACTGACAGTGACAGCTCACTCCACGCAAGATTTCACTTCACGGCGAGCACAGAATCGACCGGCTGGTCCTGCATCCTATACAAATAAAAAATTATTGTTATTACCTATTATTAAGAAGCAATGTCATGCACCTAGCACAAGTACCTAAAGGAAAAAATCCGAAAACCGTAAATTTCTAGTTGGGTACATAGGTACTTACAAATTTGTATGGAACCCCCGGTGCGCGAGTCCGACTCGCACTTGACCGGCTTTGTTTGTTTGAACCCGCTAATTTCTGGAACTCATAGTCGGATTTGGAAAAATATTTTTGTAGCTAATAGCCCAATTCTTGAGGAAGGCTAAAGGTTACTTAATATCACGATAGAAGGCGAGCAAAAACAAAAAAGTCACAAAGAACGCTGAGCGAAAACGGAGTAATAGCGTGGGCAGGCGATGCAATGTGACGAGGTAGGATGGGTCATAAATTTTACGCGGACCAAGTCGCGAGCAGAAGCTAATACTTATACTAAGTAATAATAAAGCTGAACAGTGTGTTTGTTTAAACGCGCCAATTTCTGGAACTACTTACCAGTAAGATTTGAAAAAATATTTTTTCATTTGAAAGCCCAATTCCTGAAAGGCTATGGCTAATTAACATCACCTACCTACCCTTGGGAACCGAGCAAAAAGAAAAAAGTCAGAAAGAACGCTTAGCGAGAAGGAAGTAATAGCTCAGGCGATGCGATGCGAAGGGATGGGTTGGGGAACAAGAAATTTCACGCGAACGAAGTCGCGGGCAGCAGCTAGCTTTGGGGGCCCCCAAGACCGGAGACCCGGTGAGAACTGTCCCTTAATTTTGTTTCATGTTGTAATCTCTCAGCCTGTAGTGTTCCCACTACTGGGACACAGGCCTCCGCTGAGTGACAGGGAGTGGGCCGTAAGTGATCCACCATGCGGACCCAGGGCGGGTTGGTAGATGACCACGTGGCATGTCATAGAACCAACAATTCGAGGACATATTGTGGCATCTTCTAACGCGCACCAGACCCACGCGGTGGATTAGGGGCAACAACGATTTTGTATGGAATGCGTACGCGGTCGTAAAACTTAACGGATGCGTACGCATTCCCTACAAAATCGTTGTTTTCTATGGACAAAAGCTTAACAGAGCTGAATAAGTGTGAGTAGTCCCTTAGGGACCACTCCCTCTCACAGAAAGGAGGTCTGTGTCCCAGCAGACGGAACATTATAGCCTGATTACGCAAAGCGGGGTTCGAACCTACGACCTACAACTTGAAAGTCGCGACCATTATGATATACCTACTTTATAACAATAGAATACTGTCAACCTAAATTATTTTTAAACTTTGTTCTTAATTTTAAGTAGTTACGACCAACAAGTATGATACGTGGGTACATTGGTATTATTCCATAAACCATGCTCGTTTCGACTCAAATCGAATCGGCTTCGGTCTTCTTCCGCAGTTTGTAGCATACGTATATTCCTACATGTATACTTAGATATTGCGTCACTGCAGTATATCATACATGACCTGTAGGGCGAAAAACCGGGGAGCGGGGATGCTAGTCTAGCTGCATCGATCACCGTCCGCCGCCCTCGGCGTCATTTCCCCCACCCTACTTTACCCTCTCCCTCGAGATTCCGATATCCAAAATCATACAATACTTAAGTACCTACCTATATTCAATATGCAGACTTTTGAGTATTTTAATTAGGCTGTTTTGATATATTTAATGCATTAGGTATTATATTTATTAAAGATAGGTATTACAAAACTAGGCACAACAAAAGAAAATTTTATAAGTAACTTTTCGAGAGTGCAATTATTGAACGTTGGACAAAGGAGGCAATGGGGGCGGGGAAGCCACCACCCGTACACCAAAAATTCTAATTGCAAGCACTATTTAGCTTAGCTTCTATGAACTCGTTTTTTAATCTAAAATTTATAGTTCGCAATGTTTAAATATAATAAATGCATCTAATAATTACCTACCAACCTACTATTAAATTGTGCATTAAATAATTAGCGTAAAAAGCTTAGTATAATGTTCTCATACCCGAGGTCCTGCTTGTCGTCGGTGTCGGGCTCGAACTCGAGCCCCTCGGGGGGCTTCGGTTACTGGAACCAGAGCCGGACGACATAATGCTACCTATGACTTTTTAATTTACCCCGAAATACGCGATAACAAACAAGATTACTTGGATAATCAGGAAGTAGATAGCAAAAGCACTTCAGTTAAATATATATTACATTACACATATCACGAGCGCGAATCAACCTCACAGGTGAACATTCGAAGACCGATTGATTTTTCCGCTAGGGACGCTACCGGGGCTAATTGTCTTCAATATGCATATGTAGTGCACATAGTATGCCTAACTCCAACTTCACTTCATATTTGTATCAGAGTGAACCTTATTTTTCAGTGCATAAGGTTGCTAGTCTTAGGACGGATAGGAAGCGTTAGTGCATTCACGTTATCGTTCATACTACAAACGTTCAGAAATGTGGAACAAAACGCAACGAATCTGATAGAGAGATGACTTACTGCAACTTCATGTAAAGAATTTGCAAATATCCATTACAATGTATGTCTTTATAGTATGAAGCGTTTAAACTGGCCAGAACACTCAAAACTGAGCAAAAATTATGAATAACATAAATCGTTCAAAAATTACCTGTTACCGGATGCTTCAGGGTAGCCCGCGAAATCCAACTTTTCGCACGTTTTTTTCTGAAAATTACGGCTTTGCATTAGGTTCTATGTTCTATGTTCTATGTTACGGGTTTGGTTTCCGCACTTAGTCCTGCAAGTGGACCATTGTGCGTGGGCCATGGCGGCCGTCGGTGGTTATTCCAACCAGCCCACCTCCCTCCAGAAGCTTATTAAGTCTCCTGGTCTGTTGAGAACATCTGTGTAAGATCTGGGTGTCCCGAGGGTTTGCGACCTAATCTGGGTGACGCCTGTGCACTCAAAGAGCACATGCGCGACGGTTTCATCAGCCTCCATGCAAGCTCTGCACAGGGGGCTATCCGTTATGCCTATCGTGTGGAAATGTTTGTTTAGTGAGCAGTGTCCCGTGATGGTCCCCGTCATCAGGCGCAGGCCTTTCCTGTCCAGGCGTAGTAATTTTTTGGTTAGCCTGCCATCTAGTGATGGCATGGCTTCCTTGGACTGCCTGCAGCCTGGTGCCAAGGACCACCAGTTCTCTGCTTGTGCGTGGGTGTGCTTCTGTAGCCACCTGCGTAGTTGATTGAAGGGGATGGGTACGACTGGTTCCGGCCCATAGACTGGCGTGCTGGATGCCCTTCTGGCCAGCTCGTCAGCCGCGTCGTTACCTAGTGACCCACTGTGTCCTTTTATCCATTGTAGTGTCACTGTGTTGCGGTTCGATACAGTTACCTGTTCAAGCGCCTTGTGACATTCTAGTATAAGATTTGATGTGATGCATCCCTTCTGTAGGGATTGGAGGACTGAGGCGCTGTCAGAGAGTATACGAACATGAGTGTCCGTAACTCTCCTGGCTGCTATGGCATGGGCCGCTTGTATTATACCCACACACTCTGCTTGGTAGACCGTGTTGAGCATTCCTAGCGGGCTGGATATGTTTATGTTGAGGTCGTGTGAGAAGACTCCGACTCCAGTTCCGCAGTCGGTCTTTGATCCATCCGTGTAAACCCTCAGCTCTCCCGGGCCTGAGTAGTCACACTGCTCCTCTTTAAGCACTATGTTGTAGTGCTTTTGGAAGCAGTATTGCTTTGGGGCTTTGTCGCAGGGTGATGCCATCATTGGCTGCCGTTTGATCGCCTCGTCTTTTAGGCGTATGTGCTTGATCCTCGAGTCTTTACTCAGGATTCCTGATATATGGAGTCTGAAGGCAGACAGGGTCGCCTCCTCCCGCACGATGAGGTGTAGGGGAGGCAGTCCGAGCATGGCCTGTAGGGCAGCGGTGGGTGCAGTTCTCATGCTGCCAGTGATTGCCACACAAGCAAAACGCTGTAGCTTTTCGAGATCTCTTTGGGCTGTGCTCAGGTCTGTTCTGGGCCACCAGACTAGTGAGCCGTATGTGATAATTGGTCGGATAACTGTGGTGTAAAGCCAGTAGGTAGTCTTGGGGTTAATCCCCCAGTTTTTCCCAAGCATTTTCTTGCATTGCCACAGGGAAATGCTGGCCTTTGTGGTGATGTGGTTGATGTGTTTTGCCCAATTCAGCTGTTTGTCCAAAAATATGCCCAGATATTTGGTTTCAGTTGATAGGCTTAGGGCAGTGGTTCTCAAACTTTTTTGGTGACGGAACCCTTTTGGGAAGCAAAATACTTGATGGAACCCTACAATAAAACAATAGTTTTTAAAAGTGTATTCTTTATTAATAAGCATAATAAAATTACAATGTAACAGTTACTAATTATTACTTACTTTACCACATGGCAAGTACAATAATAGAAGATATTAAAAAAGAAAAAAATCTAACTAATGGGAGGTATGAAACTGTTTTTTATTTTTCATCAATTGGTTGATATCAGGTTTGATAGAAGACAGTTGAAGTCTCATATCAGGTTCGGCGTCCAGTCTATTGCGATATTTTGTTTTCGTGGCTGCATAGGTTGAGAATCCTGTTTCGCACAAATATGTTGTTGGGAACGGGAGAAGAATATTCAGAGCCATTTTGCCAAGCATTGGATATTCATCACGGATTCTGCACCAAAAATCGTTGAGAGGCGTCGTTTTGAACAGTGACTCCATACTTGTGTCTGATGACATTTCTAAAAGAGATTCATATATCTCGTTTGACATACTTTCGGGCTTTTCCAAGTTAGGTAAAAAAGGATTATGAATCCATGAATTCAGTTTCATTTTTGTATTCTGTTCTTCGGGAAAATACTTTTCAAAAGATGCGCGCATCGATCTGAGATATTGGACCAATTCTCCAAACACATCATTTTGAAACATTTCTGAGTCGTTATCGCTAACAAACTCACTGAGTGACGTAAAGCTTTCTATTTCTTTCTTACCAACGCAAATAATCCAAAAATCTAATTTTCTTTTGAAGGCAGTTATTTTGTTATAGGCCTGAAACACTGTTGTCTGTTTACCTTGCAATGATAAATTCAATTCGTTCAGTTTTTGAAAGATATCCGCCATAAAAGACAATCGGAACAACCAAGTTTTATCATACAAACGGTCCTTCAAATTAAAAGAAGTATCTGCTGAAAGAAACATTTGTAACTCGGCTCTAAGTTCAAATAGCCTTGTTAAAGTTTTACCTCGAGACAGCCATCGCACTTCTGTATGGAGCAGCAGTGTTTTATGTTTGCTGCCATAATCTTCACACAATAATGAGAACAATCGGGATTGTAGTGGTCGTGATTTGATAAAATTCATTATTTTTACCGCTTCATCCATAACTAATTTTAGATTTGACGGCATTTGCTTCATCGCAAGTGCTTGTCTATGCAGAATACAATGGCTGGAACTACAATTAGGCGCTTTATTTTTTATTCGTGACACTGCTCCTGCTGTTTTACCTGTCATCGCCTTGGCCCCATCTGTACAAATGTCAATGCAATTGTTCCAACTGATATTATTTTCTTCAAAAAATATATTTATTTTATTAAAAATTTCTTCCCCGGTAGTGTTTGTGAGCAGCGGTGAACACATAAGCATGTCTTCTTTAAAAGAACTTTCATATGGATATCTCACGATAACCAGCAAGATAGCCAAACCAGCGACATCAGTTGACTCGTCCATTTGCAAGGCGAATCGTGTTTTTTGTAGACGTGTAACTAGTTCTTGTTTGACGTAGCTTGCCAGATCATGGATTCGCCGTGAAACAGTATCGTTTGATAGCGGCACAGTAGAAAGATGCTTTGCAGATTTTTCATCGAGCATACATTTTGTTATGTCTAATACACATGGCTTTATTAAATTCTCAGCGATAGTGTGCGCTTCACCTGCTTGTGCAATGCGATAGCTAACTAAATATGATGCCTCCGTGGCCTTTTCGTTGATAGTTTGTGTTACATGCATCATATTTTTTTGACTTTCCAATAACTGATCTTTTTTACGAACAAAAAATTCTTTATTCTTGTCTTTAGACTCGGGGTGCACAGTTTCTAAATGTCGGCGCAATTTGGCAGGTGCCATGGAACTATTAGGAAGCAGTTTACTACATAGCATGCAGAGAGGTGAGCCGTTGGAATCAACAAATCCGAAACTGATATATGATTCATCATACTTCCTTTTTTTCGTCTTTGAAACCGTCGAGCTTGACGTCGCGGCATCATCGTCTGGATCGGTGATTGCTATATTCTCCGTGCGTACTGCTTTTGAACATTCAGCGTCATTAGAAGATGTTGTTGCAACACGTTTAACACCTTTAAGCCAACGTTCCATTCTTCTTTATTTATAATGTTACACGTCAGGATAGTGGGGTCTAAATAATGCACAATCGTTACTGCGTATAAGAGACTAAGTTTAGTACAATGAAGAAATGTATAAAACTGAGACAACGAATACAGCAGGCAGTAGAACAATGAACACTAGTTTCTCGCTAGCAAGCTTATAAGTAGGTAGGCAGGAACTTATCGCTCCGAACGCTAATTGTCAACTGACTGACGAGGCGCGACACGCGATCGCCGCTTTTATACTTAGTCCTAGACTCGATCTCGAATATTCTCGAAAATACTCGAGTCGGCGCCTTTGATAAACAAAAAGCAAAAATAAAAAGAGAAATATAAAAATTACGTTGTAAACAATCTCGACTTTATTTTTTTAAGTTAGAGTCGAAAGTCGCTTGTTGACAACTATAGCGTCTAATACAGAGGCGGCTTTTATCAAAGGGACTGCGCGCTCACAAGTATACCTACAAGTATACATGTTGATACCAAAGTTATGAGATATTGTACCAGTTATTGTAACACATGTTTATACAAATACAAATAAATAAATAAATATACATACGCGCGGCCGCGGTGTCAAAACGTTCGACCAGAGAGAGGTGTTTTGATTTTTTTTCTAAATTCTTGAGGAACCCCTACAGAGGTATCGCGGAACCCTAGGGTTCCGCGGAACACACTTAGAGTATAGCTGGCTTAGGGTAGTTCCAAAGAATCGTGGAAGTTGTAGTGTAGCAAGTTTCCTCTTTTTTGTAAAGAGGATCAGTTCGGTTTTTGTTGGGTTCGCTGATAGTTGGTGTGTACTACACCAGTTCTCTACTATTTTCAGTGCCTGGTGCATTAGGTTGCACAGGGTGTTTTCGTGTGTGCCATTTATTATTATGGTTAGGTCATCGGCGTAGCCTACGGTAAAGTAGCCTTTATCGTTAAGTGCCTTTATCAGGCTGTCTACTACCAGGTTCCATAGAAGCGGCGAAAGGACGCCCCCTTGTGGGCAGCCCTTTGCCACAATGGCCCTTGTGGTGTCGTTTACGGTCACTTGTACAGCTCTCTGTTCGAGCATATTGGTAATCCAGCCGCTCAGAGACGGATCTATACCGTGTCTGTCTAAGGCTGTGCTGATACTTTTGAATGTGGTTTTGTCAAAGGCGCCTTCGATATCAATGAAGGCGGCTAGTGCTGAGCATTTGTGGTCCACTGCGCATTCAATCTTGGATACCACGCTGTGCAGCGCGGATTCTGTGGATTTGCCTGTGGAGTACGCATGCTGTTGTTTGTGGAGTGGTTTTGCCCTAAGGGGACCGTCTCGGATGTGGCGATCACATAGTCTCTCCAGGGTCTTTAGTAGAAAGGATGTGAGGCTTATGGGTCTGTACGCCTTGGGTTGCGTGTAGTCGGCTTTGCCTGGCTTGGGTATGAAGATGACTTTCACTTCGCGCCAGGCCAGGGGTATATATCTGAGTGCTATGCAGGCCTGGTAGATCTCCATCAGGCATGGTGTAATGTAGTCGAGCCCCCATTGTAGTAGGGCTGGGAAAATGCCATCCAATCCCGCGGACTTGTATGGCTTGAAGGTGTTGATAGCCCATTTTAACCGGTCCTCCGTTACTAGCCTGTGGGCACAGGTCCAGTCCCGTTCCGTTGGGGTCCAATCCGGTACGTCCTCCCAGGTCCTGTCCTCTAGGAGTTTGCAGTCTGGGAAGTGTGTTTCCAGAAGGACCTTGCTGGTCTCGTGGTCCGTTAGTGTGTATGTGTCGTCGGGTTTTTTCAGCGTGCCGAGGGTTCGGTCTTGGTCGGTTGATAGGATCTTCCTTACCCTTGCGGCTTCATTATTGGTTTCTATGGATTCGCAGAATTTCCGCCATGCTGTCCTTCTGGCGGTTCTGATTTGTTTTTTGTAAGTGTATCGGGTTTCTGTGTATATCTCCCAGTCTTCCGGGAGTCTGGTGTTTTTGGCTCTGTTGAATTGTTTCCGTAAAGCATGTCTGAGTTTACCAAGTTCGGCATTCCACCAGGGATTTCTCTCGCTGTTGGCTCGTGGCGTCCTTATTTTACAACATGCGTGGTAAGCTTCGGTAAGGTATTCTGATAGCTTTGTCACAGTGTATTCCAGCTGTGCTGGTTCTCTTATCGTTATTTGTGATAGGTGTCTAGCTAGAAGGGCGGCCAGGAGGCGCTTGTACCCGGGCACATCGGTGCGCCGCGGATTTCTTCTCGGTGCGGGTTTCTTAGTGTTGGTGGTTAGTGTGAAGCGGATCCTTCTGTGGTCCGAGCAAGAAGGTTCGTCCGACACGTGCCAATTTGTGATGAGGTTTTTCGCGTTTTCTGTAGCAAGTGTTAGGTCTATGATCGTTTGTCCTCGGACCGTGACCCAAGTGGGTTCGGAGCCTCGGTTAACAATATTAAGGTTAGTAGTGAATAAATAGGTGGATAGTACCTCTCCTCTGGGGTTTGATGTGTCACTGCCCCAGAGCGGGTGATGGGCATTGGAGTCGGTGCAGATGATCAGGTCCAGGCCAGTGACCTCGCAATGCTGCACTAGATCGGCCATTTCTTGCGGCGGGCAGTTTGTGTCCTCGCCCGGCATGTACACCGAGGCTAGTACTACGTCAGGGAGGTCATCCTCGGTCCGGAGCCTGACAGCTGTCAAGTCTCTGGAACAGAATTGGGTGAGCAGTGTGGTAGGGATGTCTTTGGGTGTATACACACAGGATCTGGGTTTGTCTGAGCTCTGTGTGTTAAGGATTAGCTTACCTCCGATGTTACTGAGGCCGCATACTCTATTGTTTCTGATCCACGGCTCCTGGATCAGTGCGACGGTTTGGGGGTTAACCTCTAGCGCCCTGCGTAAGCTAGCCGTGGCAGTCTGGCTATGCTGGAGGTTAGCTTGGATGATGTTGAGTGTGGGCAATGTCGATGAAGGGGCGGGGGGGTTAGTCGGTGATGGATCCATCGGACAGTCCCTCCACCGCCTCTTCCCTGTACGGGCCGTCGTGTTGGTCCCCCGGGGACGATGCGAGGAGCTGCTCGCTCCAGCCGGGAGATGTGGGCGGAATTGTGGACTCGTCGTCAGCCATCGCCGCTCGGGCCATGACCTCTTCCAGGTGGGCGATGTCTGTGTCCGTGTCGTCTGTCCGTGTCTCTGTCGGTGTCGTTGTCTGGTCTGTCTTGCAGTCAGAGGGCTGGGTCGTGGGCCAGAAGCGCACGTATATCGAACCTAGTAGATACGATATCCGACGCTCCCGGTCCAAAACCTTTTGGACTTCCTCCGGTGGCACACCCAGGGTCAAAAAAGTCCCATAGTTGTCACCACCGACGGCAGTTGCCCTGTACAGTGACCACCTGGCAATGTCATACCACGTGTTCTGACGGATCAGAACACTGTGGAGCCTCCGTACGTCCCCTCTATACCGAGGGACGAAAAGCGAGGCTCTGACACGGGTGGGCACGTCTGACTGCTTTAGAACTGTCAGTTTGAGCTCAGTGTCTGGGAGTTGTAAGAGGGGGACATTTTGGGTCAGCCATGTCAGGGCGCTGTCGTCCTCGCACCACATCTGCACGGTACCCTCCGCTACCCGTGGGTATCCGCGGAAGGCAGGGAGTGGTGACGATGAGTCTGCGTCCATGAGCAGGTCTTCCAGGCCTACCTTGACCAGTTCGGCCTCTTCCTTAGTCAAGTCTCTGGAGGGGGGAGGGAAGCAGATTGCTACGGCG
Source organism: Apamea crenata (assembly GCA_949629185.1). Classification (NCBI taxonomy): domain Eukaryota; kingdom Metazoa; phylum Arthropoda; class Insecta; order Lepidoptera; family Noctuidae; genus Apamea; species Apamea crenata. The sequence continues at coordinate 20,975,024 of OX451351.1, forward strand.
AGCCTCGCAGGAATATCCTTAGTGGCCCGCGCGTAGGTTCTCGGCTCCCCTTGGGCGGAGTGGACCCTTACACGCTTGGCGTCCCCCTGGAGTGTGCTCGGTGAGGCCGAGTCGTCTGGGCGCTCCCTCTTCGCCGGCCCTGTACCGCTCGGTCCAGGCTGCGGCTTGGAGGTGCCCGGCTGGGTGGCCGCCTTAGCGTGCATGACTCCACCCCGCCTCCCTCTGTGGTGTCTGGGTCTGGGTGCGTCGCGGGGTGTGTCTGTGTCCGTGTGAGGGGGTCGGCTGGCGTCCCCGGTGGGCTCTGTCGTGTGCAGGGGCTTTTCGCGTTGGGTTGCCCCCTCGCGTACTTGCCCTTGCACGCGTGGTTCCGCGTCCGGCCTCTTTCCGCTCTGGGTTGCCCCTTCGCGTACTGGCTGCTGGTCGCGTAATTCCACGTTTGGCCGCTTTTCGCGCTGGGTTGCCCCCACGCGTACTTGCGGCCGTTCTCTTACTTTCGCGTCCGGCCCTTTTTCGCGCTCGGGTTCTCCGTCGCGTAATCGGGGCTGGTCGCGTGCCACCTCTTCGGCGTCCGATCGCGCTTCGCGCTGGCTATTGCCTTCGCAAGTGTTGCGCTTTCGGTCGCCTACTTTCTTCCCCCGGCCTGTGATTTTTCCGCGCTTTTTCAGCTGTCGTACTCCATCTACCGGGAGAGTGGTAGGGCCGCCGGGTTCGTTAACCTTCCCCGTCTCGGTCTGTCCGTGTCTTTCGGTGTCGGGGTTTGTGATGCTGTTCCGCAAGATGCTCTGTTGCCAGAGGCTCGCGGGAGGCATCGTCGTAGCGGGTTTTGGCGCGTTAGTCGCTGCCGGGGTTGTGTCCATGGGCGCGTTTGTCGCTGCCGGGGTTGTGTCAGTGGGCGCGTTTGTCGCTGCCTGTGTAATGGGCGCTAAGTCAGCAGCCGGCCGCGCTAGAGAGCGCGGCAATGATTCGCAGTTAGTTGCCCCCCCCATACTACGTTGGGGGCTAACCGCCTTGGCGGTGTGGGATTCCCCGGCTTGGCCGGGACCCACCTGGGTAGTTGTATTAACTTCCTGCATTTTCATTTGGTGGGGGGTGGGCTTTTTTGGAATCGAGGTTACCCGTCCTCAGGGACCGACAGGATGTAGGGATAGGAGGGAAGGTGTTTGGAAGTGGGGTGTGGGTTACTGGGGGGTCACCCTAGGTCTGGGATTTGGCCTAGGGGTTTTGCGGATTGACAGGATTTTATGGATACGGAAGGGTTGGGTTTGTTTAGGACATTGAGGAACATGGGATGAGGTGAGTTGGATACCCTAAACCTGGGACTTGGTGTTCGGGCACTTCTCTTGTCCGGGATCTCTTTCGAGATGCTCCGGGCGCGGGATCGGCTGTAGGCAGCCGGTCCCGCAGCCGGAGTTGGGCTATCCGCAACCTGCCCACCCGCTCGGTTGCAAGAGAAGAAGTGCCCGGCAGTCTGAGTCGCACCACCGCGGATGTACGTATACATTTGCGTTGGTACGAGCCAGCTAGCCCCGAGTTTGCATTAGGTTTTATGTGGAAATAATTTTAGAGAAGGCTTATAATTAGAAATATATTAATATGACATAATAAGTCACGATTTATAATCAGAGATGTAAATAATTCCGCTAAGAAATTTGAATGTCGCGGGCTCTGCTTGTTCCCAAAAATTTTGTATTTAACGTATATGAGTGATCTATAAATATTCAAATAATTAAGTAAAGCATTTAAAAATTATAAGTCTAGAATAACTTCTAACATGTTTTTATTAGTTACGTTTTGATTCTACTTGAGATACGAAAACTCTATGGTTCATAGCTCGTAGAGTGGCGCACGTATTGATCTAAGGGTTTTTTTTTTTAGTAAGACCATAGAATATCCAGTATATTTTGGTCTGCTGTGACGGCGCCACTTGCTCTAGCAAATGTCATCCAAACTGTCAAGTCTAGTACATTTTAGTCGATCAAGTTCAAAATTTCGTCGTCGGAAGTACCAAGCTATATTGGACTAAATGTCTTACTAATGAACTACCACACTAATATATGTAGCCATTTCGTTTCTAACAGTTGCAAACTGGCAACTCTGCCTTTTGATTGCTGTCACCATCAGGCATCAAATGCATACTCCGATCCGATTAAAAATTATTTTAAATCGTCAGCAATTTACTTAAAAAATTCATTGTGATAGGCGTGAGTAATCGATATAATTATAGTGCAATATCTTGAGTGTGAATGTGGACAATCTGAAACGTTTTAAAACGTGGTTTTTGTTGTTTTTAGGCACGCGTTAAATTATCTGCCTTCCATGGGCGTTCATGTTTCGTGTAAAAAATGATTGAGTTTACGATAAAAACATTGGATTCCAATAACCACCGGTTCTCAGTCGAAGATGAGGTAAGTTAATTTAACCAAATTTTTTCAACCGTTTTTCCAGATATGCTTTTACCAATAAATTATCTTCAGCCTACACAACTCAAATTGTGGTAGGTACATATCTTATTATAAAATTCCACTTTCTGCGCAGTACTGTCTAGATCATGCAGAAACTCACCAATATCAATCTACTTATATGTATATAGTACTGGTCTCTTATTTATGCACTACAGGCTCGGCATCAATAGTATGTAGGATGGTATAATAGCAGATAGTTCACCAGTATGTCATACGAGTTTCAGGTTAATCCTAAAAATTATCATTAATCTTAGGCTTAGTTAGCACGGTCTTTTGATCTCCTTTGATCAATGTCCCAAATAATTAATAATAAAGTAACTGATTTGGTCTGGAGTCATTTTGAAAGTAATGAGTGTAACCTAATAGGTACATTCTATTAATATGAATCTTATTATCTTGAATTCAAACTTATAGAAAACAATAAATATTTATGTGCATATTAGGTAGGTAGGTAATACGGGCTGGTGTCCTCAACTCTCATGTCAATGCGCCTTGTGCATGGATGTATGTGCTTTGTGCATATTAACATCCAGGTGAAAGTGATTGTCTAGTAATAAAGAAATACACTCTTTTATCATTATTTCTATCGGCATTAATACATTGGTCTTTGAAGATAGAGAAGATAAACAAATCCCTAGAAACCTCGGAGAGAACAGTTGCCAGTATTAAAAGATGCATTGAATGTACATTATGTACAACCTCCTTCTTTTTTTAAGTTCATATTAGTTAAAACAATATCTGCATCTTTTTTAACAAACACGAAGATCCATGGTGCACGCACAATGGTCCACCTGAAGGACTAAGTGCGGAAACCAAACCCGTTACATAGAATAATGGATCCATGGTGCATTCTGTATGTGTCCTAAAACAGGTTAAGATAACAAAGGTTGTAGTTTCCTTTGTCAACAATGGAACTGCTTCACATAATTTTTATTTTTTTGGCTCTTTTTGCTTAAAATCTGTTCATTAGGACATTAAGTAATTTCTATGGCATGTCAATTAACCAGTATAACTTTCTTAGTGTCAGTCCAAGTTGCTTCACATAAAATGAGAAAGAATCTAGAGCTCTATTTATGTAGGAATTCCAGATAAAATTAGTTTTTTTATTTTAAACCTCCCACTACTACACAAAGGCCTCTACCAAGTGCTTCCAGGAACTACTTTTTCTCGCGCGACACTAAACCAGCCCTCGCGGTACGCATCCAGGTCATTTCGCCTCCTCTTTCTAGGCCGGCTTTGCGCCGTCCATCTAATTAAAATACGCTGCTGGTTACCTAGCTTTATATACTACCAACTGTTACTTATACAATATATTATGACTATACAGGTGAGATGGGGCAGTAAGGGTTTTTAGGAGATTATGCTTAAATGTTTGAGACGTTATGATCTACATTTACAGAATTTGAAAAAAAAACTGTCAATGTAAAAAAAGAACGGAAATGGGATTTTTTCAGATAAAACTTTTTTATGCCAATCAATTCTGTTTCTTATAAGGATTATTAGATCAAATGAAGGCTGAGTATTAGAGAAGTCAGAAATAGATGAATAAAATTAAATATACTCCAACTTACTATTTCATGATAGGAGACTAGCCACAAATAAACAAAAAAAATAAACTTTTAACAAATATGCATTATAATTTTATCATAAAATACTATAATACTGCCCATCTCAAAAATCCAGCCTGTATAGTCGTGCCAGCTAAAACCCTCAAATTATCATAAGAAAGCACACAATAATTATTAAGTTTAACTAAAGGGGGATACGCTAAGGAATCAAATTAAAAAGTCGTTAATTAAAACTAGTCATAAAAAACACCATTTTTCGAACGTCAAAATAACATAAAACGGTCCCCCAAAACGCGAAACGAACGCAGAAACGCGCGCGAACGAAGAAAAAGTGGCGCAATAAACTCCCTAGCAGCATAGCTGCCTGTACAGTTAAAAAAATATTATTCTAACAATTATAATAGTATGTAAAATAATTTACATTATGCAACACAAAACATTAAATTAAATTATTTGTCATAATTATGTCAGCTAGCACACACCAATATACACCAAAAAGAAGCAGAATTATTAAAAAAACATAATCAGAACCTAACACCTAAATAAAATGATCCAGGCATAAAGGCTGTTCTGACTTACATATAGCTATATATTGCTGTCACTCGAAGTCACAAATGATAAACTAGGATGCAAATCATATTTTGATCAACATTCCCTGACACTGACCTGCAAATAGTAAAAAAACCTAAGAATAAATTTGAATTATGTAGGTTTCACTAGTGCTTTCAGCTTAAACAAAGAAATACCCTTATCAATTATTAAAATCTAGCCTTGTAAATGTAAGTATTTAATAATTAAATATAAATTATGAAACTAACTGCACTAATAATGAAAACTGTAAGAAAAAACTTGTAATAGAACCAAAAATTCTTAATGTATTAGGAATATTGTCTCCATAAGATTAAAAGTACATAACTGCTGAACAACATCCACTAAAGATGACACTAATCAAAGTTCTTGCCTTTGTAACAACCCCATGCACCAAGTCAAGTTACTTCATTAACTTATCATTTTTTAAATTTCTATGATTATATTTCTGATATATTATTGGTCAAGAGTTAAAAGTTTGTAATACATAATCTACTTAGTTGGGTATCAAGAAATAATTTTCCTAGCTTCTCCTTACTTCTGTGGTCATCCACTGGACATAATGTAAGATAAATTCTACACCTTCATAATAAAATAAGTGATAGACATAATTTTAATACTAGAAATAAAGATAAAATAGATCAACCATTTTTCAGATTACCTAAAGTACAGACGCCAGCACATCAAGCTACTACAATCTATCAAATTTCTTTAATAGATTTTCAACTTTATCGCTAAAACATTAAGGGTAGGAGTAGGGTAGGAGTAGTGTAGGAGTAGGGTAGGAGTAGTGTAGGATTAGGGTAGGAGTAGGGTAGGGGGTAGGGTAGGAGTAGGGTAGGAGTAGGTTAGGAGTAGGCTAGGAGTAGTGTAGGAGTAGGGTAGGAGTAGCGTAGGAGTAGGGTAGGATAAGGTAGGGGGTAGTGTCCTACCCCCTACCTTATCCTACCCTACTCCCCCTGCTCCCACGCGAACGAAGTAGCGCCGGGCAGCTAGAAATAATTTATATGGCAAAACAACGTTTGCCGGGTCAGATAGTGCTTTATATCAATGGTGTAAACACAGATGTAGTTCAGTATAAATTTCGGTAAGTATTCCAAATTTAAATCACATTCTCCCCCTAGAGGATGAATGAAATTCAGTACAATTTTCTTTCCCTGTTTTTAACAGATTAAAAATGACTATTGTTATGTTCGCTTTTTGTGGCATAGAATGTCACTTTTTTGAGCAAGTGGTATGAAAACATTATTAATTTTAAAAAGATTTCAAACCTACTATAAATAGTAATCCAGAAATGTGGAAATAAATGCGAAAAAAAGAGTTAAAAGTCCTTCCTGTAAAATTAAAAAACGATCTGTTGTGATTTGTTGCACCGAAAGTGCGATATGAGAAGACTTGAAAACTGAAGCTAGAGTAAAAAACTACAGTGTAATATTCTATTTTCTTCTTCCAGTTGGTTCAACTCTTGGTTCATTGCACACCAGCTAATTTTAGATTTTATAGTGAATTTATTAACTGTTGTTGACAGTGAAAGTGTTAAAGTGCATATAATTCAGAACCCTTTGAAAACTGCCACCAAAAAATAAGATTTATTATTGTTATGTTTTACCAACGGAATAAAATAACTACAAAATGAATGTGGCCGGAAGCATGCATATTATCCCTTTGGGTATTGTGCATGTTTCACTGTCCAGTTCCAGTCTGTTTTTCATGAAATGTTTTAGTTTTAACAATTTACCTCAATTGCCAATTACATCGGTTGATGTAAATACAACTCAGACATTCTGAAGGTAGCAAAGAAGGTTTCTTCTTTTAACATAAAATATATCCCCGAACCCACCGCGTCGCATCGCATCACCTGCTCGCGCTATTCCTTTCTGACCCTGTTTCTTAGCCTATAACCTTGAGAAGAATTGGGCTATCAGAATAGTAGTTCCGGAGATTACCGTATTCAAACAAACTAAAAAACAAAAAATCTCTTCAGGTTTACTAAGCTACCTATAGACTAGTGTGTAGTAGTAGATGATAGTAGACAGTATAAAGTGCTCTGTGGTGGACAGCCATTGCACATAAATCGATGAGAGTTAATAAGTAGGTTGATATTTTTGGAAGTATAGTTTGATGACATTGGTTTTCAAAGTGGTCATTAGCTACCACAAAGTGGGCCAAGCAATACCTTTAAACTATTGATGGAAGTTAGTTAACCAGCTCAGACCAGCAATACAAGTGACTCATAAAACACGTCGGAAGCTCTGAGACATATTGCTCTTGAAGATATCTGTTATATTTTTTCAATTTTGTTACTGTACTATCTAAGATAGTTTAGGCTGAGTAAGTGCATAATTGTTTCTTAATGTTTACTTGTGCACACTTGTTTCTTAATTTTTACTGCTTCTGCGTTTTGTTTTTGTGTAATGTTGTGTGTTAATTTTATTATTGATGTTTTTATTTTGAGCTGGCCGCACTGCACTGCTACTTGCTGTTTAGTGTTTAGATGCAATTGTGGACTTTACCGACATCAGTTTTTACAAGCTAAATTGGTGTTAATGGTTGAACATAGGGTAATATATATATTTGAGATGAGATGTCTAAATATATTCACAAAAAAAAAAAATAGTGTCGTCCTTGTTTTTTAGTAGTAGTAATAGTATATTTATTTTGCAGTTCTGCCATGATACAGACATGCACCTTCATACTTCCTTATTATGCTATATTTGCTGTTCTCTTTTGCTGAGCGTATAAATAGATTAAGGTCGGGTAGACTGCAGTGGACGACAGCCAAAGGTCCAGATTAATGAATAAGTACCTTAATGAGATTGCTTATTTCGATTGGAATGTGTCCACCGAAGTGTCAGCCCATACCGCTGTTATAGAGTGTGTGTGTGTTATAGAGTTATAATTATTATTCTAATACTTATTTGCTACTATTTAGCGTCTGTGTGCTGTGCAATAATTATCTCAAATTCCTAAAAATGATTGGTAACATATTTTAGTACAGTAACACCTGGTTTCTGAAACGCTGATTTCTGAGACGGGGTTTAAGTTACCACGTAATATAACGTAACATAATATAACATTGTTCTTGCTCCGAAATTACAAAGTTGTAAATTTGCTGTTGAAGTAATATTTAACGAAGAATCAAATTTTTCGGATACCTATTTACCAAAATATGAATTACCTACCTTTATACGTTTTTTTTTGGCTTCCTTTATGTACCTATTCATTTGTTTTAGCCATCATCCTCTTGCCCATTACTCGTTAAGTTAGTAAGGGCGCATTCCAACAAACTTTTACATAGAATAAGTATAATGATAAACTCAAAACTGGAAGGAGGAAGCGCGGGCTCGCGGAAGGTGTGGAGGGAGGCCTTTGCCCAGGAGTGGGACAGCGTAGGCAAACATAAAAAATAAATAAAAAAGATAATAAATTTTGATTTTTTTACAGTTTTTCCATACTAGAACTGTCAAACGTCAATTTTATTCAAGACTGGTAAAGTCAGCCCTAAGTATACTAAATCTTAACCGTCATGCCTGCGATTTTACTTATTATTTTTAATTTAGTCATGTAGCACTATACAAATGCAGACATGGTAGTGGTAGTGCACGGCAAGCCAACGCAACCTTGAAACCAAGTATCAATAGTAAATATTTTCTATTGATTAGCGTGGGAATTAACTCTGCTTTTAATTTGGCCATTTATTTGTTTTCCACTGAAGGTCTGATCGATCGATCATGCATTGTATAATCGGCCAACTGCAAGTAGCCCAGTAGTGTATAATATAAAACATTTGAGACGTTTGAAGTGGTGATGGTGACCACTTAGCCTGGTGCTAGCACTAACAGTTGCAGCTGCAGGAACTGTCCTTGAGAGGTCATATCTGAGTTACTTTTTAGAAGTTTTCCATGTACATTTGCAGATAAATACTAAAGATAATCGAATCACAAAAAAAAAGTGAGATTTGCTGTTTTACATGTCAATTAGACAGTTTTTATATTGTTACAAGTTGACAAAAAGTTACGAACTTGCTTGCAAAGTTTCATTCCCCGATAGGGGATAAATTTTCAAAAATCCTTCCTTGTGTGTTGATCCTTCAATGTTTCCTAGTGTGAGCATTCGTAAAGAAACCTTGTACAAAATTTCATGCTCAACGGTTTAGGCTGTGCATTGTGTGTTAGTGAATTAATTTCCCAATTTTACCTAATGTTGGTGGTGTTTTTATTAAAATTAAATTGTAATCATTCTGCCAATATTGAACACAAACGATTTGTTTTGGATTTAGGTCTGATGAAAGGGCTCAATATATTTATCATTTCGCTCAAGATAGGACCGTGACGTAGGGCGGTGACGTTTCGATTTTATGCAACGCGACTACTGAGTTACTGACCGAACTCCGAAACTGGCTGCAAGCCAACTCCAAAATGCAGTAAGCTCGCAGTCATGCTAAATAGTAGCTCTTTAATACCCTGGAGTTACCCCCCATTTACACTGCTGTTGAGACAACTGAACATAATGGTAGATACCAAGCTATTAAAATTAAACAAAACTTTAAGTTCTCATAGTTTGAAAAATCTAAAAAAAAAATGTCACTGATACCTTTGAACAGGCTTTTCCACTAACCACTTACTTATCAATATTTGGTGAAAATCTGAAGTTGGTAGTAAAAATCAAGTCTGAAAATAATTTTGTTTTATTGTTGGCTACTTGAGAATGTCTAATTTGAAGTCCTGAAAAGACTATCGCCAGCTGCAGCAGCAACAGCTTCCGACGGGCAAATTCAAATGCGTGGCCACGTGGTGGCCCGCGCGCCTGGTTTGAGCAGCCTTGATTTACACTATTCTTCATTAACCTACCAAGGGCCGGTTTTTTGATCCGTAGTTAAACTCAACCAATTGTTAAAATTATGGCAAAATGTGTTTTTTGATCAATTTTTAGTTTATCTAATGATATAATATCATTGCTAATGGTCAAATAATTAACAATTAGTTAAAAAAAATAACCATTAGATAAACTAACAGTAATTTGTTCAGAAAGCACATTTTGCAAAAAATTAACCATTATTATTTATTTACTATGTTTGACAATTGGTTGAGTTTAACTACGGATCAAAAAACCGGCCCTTAGAGCTGATTTTACCAAAGTCAGATAACAGTTTCAAGATTGTTTCTTAGTATAAGACTTATTCTATGTATAAAAGTTTGGTGGAATGCGACCTAAATATGTATATACCATGTCTAGGTGGTAAAACAAAAATATTTAAAAATGGTCATCAAGTAAAAAAAACAAAGTAATGCTTGCGATAGCAACAGCCGAAATTCTGTTTTAATGTGTGTCGAAAGCTATGGCGCAAAAGCTGCGATTGCATTTGCAATAAACTCTGAAGCCTAGCTTTTATTAAATCTATCCATGCAAGCAGCGAGGGCTGGGCTACACCGCGCCCCCGTACCTATCCTCCATTCCATCGATTTCGCGATCGTTCTGCGCATGCATCAATTCTCGGAACCTAGACGCCTGGCTGAATGTACAACACGTACATATTATTATGTTGTGTGTGATTTATTGATTAAATGCAGACGAGCCTGGCGAGGGACACTGGCTAGCGTTGCGTTATTTCATAACTCTGAAATGGGCACTGAGCCTGTGTGAATAAATATTCACAGGATGCAATTTATTCTCTAAAGCGACGTTTAGATTTTTAATTTTAACAAAACTGGTAGAAGTTTGCTTCCGCAAGCAAGTTTTGTAGTACTGAGTTTGCCGCGATTGTTTACACTGTAAAAAATTGCTCGTGTAACTTCTGCAAGCTTTGTTGAAAAACTAAACTTTTAGAGAAGGTTCCAGAATTTACTCGCCCGGAACGGGCGAATCGATACTTTTAAGTAATATTATTTTTTCTGTGAACGATTAGAACGAAGTTAATTTATTAGTGTGCCAATCGACATCTCCAGAAATACGTATCTTACTGGATATACAAACTATGTGTAGGTATATAAAGTGCTTATAATGTAAACATCGAATTTAAAATGAATACTTATGGTTCTGATAAACTTTTGTCAAGTGAAATAAATGTTACGAATATATTTTACTACGATCTATTTCTCCCAGTAAGTTGTATCTTTTGTCTTAGGGCTGATTTTTCAATCGACAGATAACTTTTAACTGTGGAATAAAATTGACGTGTGACAGTTTTGGTATGGAAGAACTGTCAAAAATTCAAAACTATTCCTCGAATAAAATTATCTGCCGTTGGAAAAATCAGCCCTGACATTGGTTATAGGCCCCAGACACCCAGTTCGCACGTTTCGTGTGAGTCAACCAATTATCCTTATGTATTCATGCAGACTCAGTACCTACATCTCCATCTTAGACACCCTCTCTGAAAAACCACAATAATTTGATGAGTCTGGTTTAAGAGATGGGGAAACTAAAACATGAACTTTTTTCAAACTTATTTTTTGTGGGGTTTCTAAGCTGGCGTTTGTTGTTTAGCTAGTTTGCTTTTAAAACTGGTAAAAGTTCCTAACTGCGGATTTTTTTTTTTAATAAGTAATCCATAAGACTTAATTTTCCTTTCGTTATTAAGTTTGGCATATTATTGATAAAACCGCATTGTACTTTTTGCGGTTTTGTCAATAATATGTCACGTAATAATAATAATATGTAATGTGGTTTATTTATAAGGTCAAAGGTTCAGATAGATAATATCTCAATCTGCGGCCGAGTTCGATAGTGAACCACGTGGTTTGTACCTATGATAAACATTTTCGTTCGAATGTCTTAGTAGACATTCGCACCAAAGTGTTCGGACTCTGCCGCAAATTCAGATAATATCTAGATTTGAACCTTTAGCCTTATAAATAAACCACATTAATTGGCGTCGGGCGCGGTAGCTAGATGAAAATATACATTTATCTAGTAAGCGCGCTGGCCGCCGCCGCCAGCCCTCGCGGGGCCCGGGGGTAGCATTCGGGCGTGGTCGTATCTCCATGCCCGTCAGTTTCAATTATGAATCTAGGTGCATAATTTGTAGATACAGATAGATATATTGAGAGCTGCGCTATCGAGAGCTGCGCTGGGCTGCGCGCTATCGATCCAGGTACCCGGGCCGAGCTATATCTGTACCGAAGGGCGGTGGCTGTATCGCCACCCCCGTTAGTCTTTGTTCCTACACCTACATTCGAATACCTATATGCATTTCCAATTTCCGAGGTCGGGGTATACGCTTGCGATCAATAACGGCTAACGGCTTAATTAAGACTGGCTAGCTGATACTGTTTCATAAATGTATACGTACCGCGATATAGACGTTTCCGTCAATATTATGCTATCTTAATGCTGCTTATCATGTTATGCATCTTAGCTAAGCGCGACTGAATACATTAAATAACGCATGCCAAATGCCTTTGGAAGATATCATTAGCTTTTCTTTACTGAAATACATAAATATTAACAAACGTGTTTAGGATAATTGTTGCAACTTGTCGTTTGTTTAGTTTAGGTTTGAAGTTGTTATTACCACAATTGACGGCTAAGATTTTCTTAGGCGACAAGAACGCTGTATGATAGTAAACTGCATAAAAATATATTTATAATTTATGACCGAAACCTCACTCGGCTATGCATGATTTGTAGCTTAGGCTAAAATTTTGAAAGTTTGCTAGTTGTTTGCGCGTGTAGTGAAACAGATTATTTGATTCTGACTATACATCAATCTCACTTAGTACAACGGAAACAATTGATAAATCTTAGATCTAGACCTTGTCCCGCCACCGAGGTAATGAAACCGAGAAAACTAAGTCGACATATCGAGAATCGTCTTAGAGGGGAACAAAACATGACAAATTAAATTAGCCCCCCTATTTTCATTTTTAGATAGATCTGGTCTGAAACGAATAATAGGCGATGATGGAGCAAGCCCTTGCTGAATTCTTTAAATATGTCACTGTGGCTTCATAAAGTTATTTTTGAAGCATCAAGTTTAACTTTTTATTTTGAATCTTTTCAGATCACGGTGGAACAACTTAAAGAGAAAGTGCGGGAGCAAATGGGCATTGAGCCCAGCCTACAACGACTCATATTCTGCGGCAGAGTACTACAGGACGAGAAGAAACTCTCTGAATATGGTACAGTTTGACTGTCATTTAGTTCTCTTAAGAAAAACCCTACTTTACCTTAATTAAGGTACCAGTATCATACATTGAAGGCTATACAATACGCAAAGCGATGAGACTGTTTAATTTGAATGGATTCGCTTCAAGTAGTAATCATCCTTCTTGAGGCCTGAATTTTGGTGAGATCAGACTTAATCTGAAGTAACCATGTTGTAGCATTCTGGTTCGTACTGCAAAACTTACTTTTTTAGAATGTTTTTAAATACCTGCACTCAAATTTCCTGTCTCAACTAAGCATGTGTGAGTTATTATAGGAGAGCGAACAAAATACGGGTTTCCTTCATATTAACGCTTGGAATCACAATTTAGCATCAAACCAAGATGTAAATGAATGCATGAACTTAGTGGGTCTATCTTTAAGACAAGACAAATTTTCAAGTAGTTCCAAACATTTTGCCCACTTTAATAACACAATAAATGGAAAAATAACGTGTCATTATGTATCGGTTTCCAGATGTCGAAGGAAAGGTAGTGCACTTGGTACAGCGTGCACCTCCCAGCCCCGAGACCCGACAGGGCGCTCCAAGTGCTCCTAGTGCGAACGCAGGAGCTGAAAGCCAAAATGGCACTTCGAATATGCAGCAACAGATACGGAGGCTCATGGTAATTATAATTTTTAATTTTCTAATGAAGCTTGTTCATTGAACACTCATAGTACACCGTCTTTCCCGATACCGAATACCGCCGGGGAGGCAAAACCAGTCAATTCTATGACTGGTTTTCCATCACAGCTGTGTTACGAAGTGGAGTGGTAAGCAAAACTTGCACAAATAAAATTTCTTCTCAAAAAGGAGCAATTTTAATTGTGTTTTTTCCTAGCTCACCCGCTCCGATTCCTCGCTCAGCTCTGGTGGAATGTCAGCCTGAACGCAGGGCTTGGAACCGGTACCAATAGTACAGAGCAGTACCTTGCTCTGGTACCGGTATCACACCAAGGCCCATGGTATCGGTTCTCAAAAATACTACCGGTATTTCTTTTTTTTCAAGCCCCGTCTGAAGAAAGCCCAATTTTAAATAGGAATTATATCATAATTAAACTGCATTTTTCTACCATTCAAGTCTCTCGCTGGCCCTCCTGATTTCCTCATGGAGCAACACCAAGCCATGACGATGTCACCAACCACGGGCCGGCTCGAGTTCATCCGACGGATGATAGCTGAGATCAAAACATCGCTCGCCTCCCTTAGAGCTCATGTCGAAGGAGAGGTAAGACTTAGTATAAGAAAATTATTACAAGCATCGTATTCTAACACAAATAAGGTGTGTAGTAGCGCAGTATTTATATTATTCAAAAGTAATTTTGAGTGTTCGCAGTAATGGCTGTACCGTGTTTATGTTCCTGTCTATCCTAATCCTTTTTAACATTGGTTGAATAAATACCCTGTATCGATCCATGTGATCAAATTAACCACACTTTACATGGGGGTACTGAATGAACCAGAAGGGCTAATTTTGACTGTCTACATTTTCTACAGTTGGACAGTGCAGTGCTCGAGTGATGGAAGTGTTACCATATTACCTAAATTTTATCATCATCAATTTAAGTACATAAATAAATAATTTGATAACAGTTATCAAAAATAATACGAAATTATACTAAGATTTATACAGTTTTAACAAATTGTTTAACAAGTCATAATATGTTTTACTGTATTATGGAATTATCAAATTTAATGTGAGTTCACCTTGTTTTAAAACTATACTACCCAATACATCCCTTTGAACTTTGCATGATTTTACAATCGGTCCTGAACTCTATGCATGTTGATGTTTTTTATTTTGTTACATTTCAAGTAACTTTCAATCGTCCTGAGGATTCGATGGTCTGACTTACCGTTATATTACCATATTAGTCACTCAATGGTTGTTTAATTTCTTCCAATAATGTACCCATTGAATCCACAAAACGCAGCAGTAGCTTTAAAATATTTATGTATTTCTATTATATTATGATAATTAGATAGAATTATTTTCGTTTATAGTTTTTTATGTTGTCAATGTGCCTACTGTAGGAAAATAGGAGTTCACCAGCAAGCGGTGAAACTCCAGAGCAAATGGATACGGAACCCGCAACCGGTACGCAGCACGACGAGGTAATCTGTTGTTTTGTTGTAGCGGTATGAGCATGAGCATGACATGTTCAATTGATAATGTTATAGTATTTTGTGGTGTTTAAGCGACCCTATGACACGACGGTAGACCTGGAAAGTATTAGTCATGAAAATAAACTGATACCAATGTGCCAATTCTCCTATTTTCAAGCAGGTTCGCATTTTAATCTCAGTCTGTCAAAAATACCCTTTGTTGCCCTAGTTACTACCAGTTGTAATACTGTTAATTTTGATTACCCTTCCTACTACTCCAGTATTGAGCTGTTAGAAGGGAATAAATAAATACCCCGTGTTACTACCGTAAATACCTACTTTAAAAAAAACTAATTTTATTTCTAAAATAATTTATATTTTCTTTATAACTTGAACATAAAACAATTTATTCTAAAATAAAAAAAGGAAAATCACCGCAATTTCTCGAGAGCGTGGCCTACTGAGATTTCTGCATTTAACAACTACATCTGAATATGTCGGATATTGTCGTCGTTTACAATATCGCGACGCCTCTTTTGTTAAATTGCTGTGCAATAATTTTAACAAGGCTGTCATCATGTATAGCATTAAGAAGCCTCAATAACGTCTTATTGCTCTTATTTATTATTTTATTTAACTTGGCATGATAGCCCGCCCTCAAGTACATTATTTGTCCTGTGTATCATAACGAAAACACTGAGCAAATCCAAATATTTATTTTTAATCCATGTGTGTTGTACGTATTTTATAATTTTTTCAACAGAAAGTTGTTCACTTTCTATTTTTATATAAGAACAACCTTCCTCGAGCATTTCTCTCGGTAAAAGTGGTAATAAGAGCACAGGAAAACAATGCGATTTTCTGCTCTGCATCTAGATTTTACCAATAAATATTCTGCTTTTCTCCACAGGCAACGATGCCAGTGATAATAGCAGCCTACTATTTTGATATCTCGAAACATTACTCTTATTATCAGAGCGTTGATGTTCGCAATCCCAAAGTCACAGTGAAATAAGTTCGGTCTGAATTGTGGCAGCTGCGACTTTATAATATAGCACATAGTTTCATAGGTCGAAAGTGACTTGTTGCTAAATAGAGTAAATATAACGGGCACTACTCTAGTCGTTTCTGTTGAACTTCCGTATTCACCGTGTATGCTCACAAGCTCTTTAAATGGTGGCGGACATGCTGTAGAGCTTTACTTGCTGCGTTGCTTTATTATAATAATATAGTAGTTTCGCCTACTATATACTATTTTCAGAAATATAGTAGTCGGGCCTCTAATACCGTAGGATACTATATTATATAGTAGGGTTGGCAACCCTAGTTATTACCCTCTTTATGAATGAATCTTTTAAATGCTTAATTAGGCGATTATCACACTGCCACGCATCTCGCTGCATGTTGAGTGCAGTGTAGAGCGGGAGTGCAGATCTGCATCATCGTGCGGGTTTTTTACCCACTCACGCGCGTAGTTGCGTTTTGTGGATTCCGGTGTGTGGATGTGGATGAACGCGCGTGGATGCATTTTCTGTGTGTTGGACTGTGCGTGTTTTCTATACAAACGGAGATACTTACAAGTTACGTTAAATCCCCTTTACATGTTGACGGACAGTACCGCCGACAGGCGTCAAGTCGTTAAAAGTTATACGACAGTACGTTTGTCGACGTTAAAATTTTGACTTGTGTAAAATCGGTACGTTCCACGACGGTCGATTTTTCATACTATCATAAGGCATGGCATTGCCTACTGTCACCAAAGGTACAAAAACGACCATCGTACTGGCACAACACATTGTTAAAAACTCGTCCAAAGAAAGTACCTCCACGCACACATACACATTTTAATTGTTTTAACCACGCGATATGACACTCCGCCTCTAGGCAATGTATGGAAATGAATGAGTACTGTCATAACAGCCACAACTAGTGGGATAGTACTGTCCGTCAACGTGTTAAATTAATTCACGCGCTAAGCTGCGTGGTGCGTGGCAGTGTTTTAATCACCTTATATAGTTTTGGTATTGGTTTATCACTTTTGACAACTTTATTTTTCAATCTTGATACCGAAACAGCGATTTTATTCTTCTCAAAGTCAGGCTTGCATACGTGTTGTACCTATGTTTCGTAGTACATCGCTACCCCGAAATGAAAAAAAAAAACATAGTAGTAAGATCGTGATTTAAACGAAAATACACTTACTAGGTACATTGCAAAACGATACAAAATCGAGTCTATAAAAATAAAATAAGTTGTAATTAACCATTACAAGTAAATGTAAGACATTTTGCGAATCGGACATTCATTTAATACCTACGTATTGTCTCAGGGACACCCTGTGGATCATGTTTCTTATACTGAACAAGGCATAGTTTTTAAATAAAACCAGAAACCGCACTTGTCGTGTTAAACTTCCAGAGCATTTTGGTTTCTTGAAATATAAAGCGCATCTCCATATAACGCTCCCGTTTTTGTATTCTTTAAGTTTGTAGTACTGATGGCCCTCACTTATTAATACAGCCCCTCCTCTTCTTTGTATATATTTAATTTCTACGCTCATTTTCAAAAAATCATTGAAGAACAAACGCAGGAATAAAATAAGAGATGACAAATTATTTTTTTTCCTCATGTTCATGTCATCTCGACTAAGAAGAATGTGTGTAATACTCGCTAACGTTATACAGAATCAAAGAAGTTTCATGTTTACTTTACATATTTACCAACAAACAAAAATTACAAATTTTTCTAGGAATAAAAGTCGTTTTTTTTTATAAAAAAATTAACGGTATTACAACTGGTAGTAACTAGGGCAACAAAGGAAAATTACCTCTAATTCACCTAAATTTTTGACATTGAGTGTCTCTGAGATGATTGTAATCGGATTTTGAAAGTTTTTAAATACGGGAATTGATCTACAGATTCTTGATACAACAAAAAAAAAATAGGTAAATGTATTTAACACTGAAGTGGTTCTCCGAAGACTGTTCTTTGTAAATGTGTAATGAATTCGATCGATGTAACTACTGCATATCGATCCAGATAGCCAGCACATGTGTGACCTTGTGGAACTGTCTCTTTGAATAAGTTATAGTTTCTGGAACTGTAGTGCACATATATTGTAATCAATTGTCATGCATTTTAAAACTTATGGCACAATTATTTGAACTAACTACTGTTCTATTATACATACCTTTAGTTTTCATTGAAATATTTTGCTAAGTTTTCGACACGAAACTTATCATTACCGTCGAAATGATTCATAAAACTACTGCGACATTTGATAAAGATAATAATATCCATAAACCGATCCTATACTTTTTAAATGAGTTTACAAAAAAAAAGGTCGTACTCGAATCTGAAGACTAATTTATTCTCGTAATTTAAAACGTTTAAAATCTAGTCGCAGTCTCATCTAGGCGACAAACAAATGTCAAAAATGTAGGAAAATTAGAGATATTTTTGACAGATTGATACTGAGATCAGACTGTGAACGATCTTTAAATTACGAGAATTGGCCCTCAGGTATCAATACAAAAGTCCTGTAATTAGTACCTGTAGCTATTTATTGCTCCGCCGCCGTGTTATAGCGTGTTTTTCTTGCGTGTGTACGTTTGTTGTGTTAACTCCTCCGAAAGTCCGTAGTGAGCTTATGAGGCTTAGTTGATATATTGTTTGATAGATATATTGTAGTATGTATGTACTCATATGAATTATTATCTTTATTTTGTAAATAATATTTCATTTTATTAGATTATTTTAGGAATTGGTGAAATGTAAGTCAGAAGTGTAATGTGTTATTAACAATGGGCTCGACATAATTATGTATTATTTACTAAGTTGTAGGCCCGTTTTACAGAACCTCACTCATGACTCTAGCATTACTTAAAACTAGTTTAGAGCCATTTGACTGGTTGAAACTAGTTTTAAGTAATGCTTAGTCTTGAGTAAGGTTCTGTAATACGAGATTTAATGAATGTCTGCAAAATAATAATTGACAGTCATGAATCATACCTAATCTGATTCTACTCATTCGGCTTATGATTAGCAAATTTTGCTAATCATCAGCCGAATGAGTAGATATCGATAAAAACATGTGTCACTTCATTCTTCATGTTGTTAACATCAAAATATTTTTTGTTATGATATTTTAACTTGTTTATGTATGATTGAATACAGCCCGAACCACTACTAGACGAAAATGGTGATGAAACCACCGACGCAGCGGCCCGTGCTCAGAATGCACGACGAAGGTGGGTGTCTTTTCAACGAAGGCTTGGGACAAATCTGAGTGAAAAAACACAGCGGAACGTCACTCGTGTAACGTCGCCCCATCATTGGAAGTTTAATTGTTCTGATGCTATCTAGGCGAAAAAACCGCCCATCTACGACGTTGTAACAACAAGTGTAATTGCGTGCAAAATTCCGCAGAGTTTGTCCGCATAAATTTGCCCCAAGCCACATTCATTATAAATTAATTATCTTACGGATGATTTTTCAATCGCCAGATAATTTTTATTCGAGGAATTAAATTGACGTTTGAAAGTTTTTGTATGAAATACATAACTGTCATACTTTCAAAATTATTCCTCGAATAAGTTATCAAATGATTGAAAAATCAGCTCTTAGTTTAATACATGTCTGCAGTCAACAAAAGAGAAATTATTTTCTTTGCAGTCAAGTTCTTTTAAATCACATGCACTTGATCGGAGTGTATTTAACTTTTAAAAATTAATAGTTTAAAAAACACTAGAAACAAACACGCTTTTATAAATGCACGTAAAAACAAATTTGTTGTTTACATCTTTGGCGAATTTTGAAACTGTATGTCAATATCTACACTATTCAATATATAATAGGTTTGTTATAACCTTGAAACCTGATCGTGTTCAAAGTCCATTACGTGGCCTTTGTCACAAGTGCAAACACGACTATGATACGATATTCCACCATGGAATGCCAGTGCCTATCTTCCGGCTTCATCATCAGACCTTGAAACCTAATCGTGGTCAAAGTTCATTACAAGACTTTTCTAAGAAATCCAAAAGAGCTATGACACGATTTTCCATCATGAAATTCCAGTTCATATCTTCCGGCTCCATCATCAGATCAGTTCGACAGTACCATATTATTGTATTGTCATCAGAACTACATACAGCTGCCAATTTTACGCTACGACCCTTGGAAGATGGTTAAATTAGTTACCTTAGATTCCATTACATAGTTAGTTGCATACAGGTCGACCTAATAAAAGCGTGTTAAAAAGGCCCACGGTAAAACAATGAACATAAGTTAATTCCTGGTCTGCATAATAAACTTCTTTGTTGACATTCACCTTCGTACTCAGGGCCGTCTCTTAAAATAAATAAATATTTAATTACATTTTATTAGCAAGTAGGTATTTATTTTTGTATTTTTGAACGCTGTCAGTAAAAAATATGACAGATTGAGAACATTTAAATTTTGATGGCATTTGCTGATAAATACTGGTCAAGTAAAATTATAAATTACTTTTAAGAAATGTCCCTGAGTGCGAGTAAGGATCTAAACTTAACATGGTTTGGCCTTGGCTTTTAATTAATATCATTTTCTAAATTCTCTTATTTATACATACAGGCTGACAAACGGAACAAGGTACAAAGAAAAATTTTAAAAGCCTCTCTAAGGGGTTCCTGAAGCATGGCATCCCCATCTTTGTTCAGCGATTATTTCAGCCTTAATCGTATGCAAGGAAATACCTACATGAGAAATGGATTACTCCAAGCGGACACTCGTACAATACTTTAGTAGTTTCCAAGTATTAAAAAATGAGTTTTCCGCCTGACCATACCATACCTACCATGTTCAAACTCCAATTTCTCCAGTGGCCCGAAAATTACTTATTATTTGTATTGTTTTGTAAAGCTGAGCGTCCATGGAAGTTTTAGTAACCACTTCGTGGTTATTGGGTCTACAGTCTTCTTTTTTGAAATATTGAAAATCTAGAACAAATTTTGTCAAGCAAAAATTTTCCTTTTAAGCTAAATTTTAGTTACTTTGGGTGATGTTAAGACAGGTAGTATTTTTTATCGATTGTAGACCATCAATTAAAGATTTATAATTTAGAAAAATATTTACAAAAAATGGAAAAGATTGAAGTCGAGCGAGAATTTCCCTAAAAATATTAAAACCGTCTAGCTCCTAAACTATAAATGGCCGCTGAACATACATGGGGGTGTTTTAGGAAGCCCTTGGAGAGAGGCTTCTAAAATTTTGCGTTGGACCTCATTTCACGAGCCATCCTGTACCTATATACAAATTAATAAACAAACTTAAAAATTCACGCTTCACTATTGCTTATTATGTACACAAATTTCAATTGTTTTGTAGAAAATTTAGTCTAACAGCTTCGAGTTTGAATAAAGTCAATTTTGTTCACCATTTGTGACATTTTCAAAAAAAAGCCCTCATTGCTTCGCCAATAAGTTACTAAGGGGGATATTACACTACGACCATATGGATCTAAGACAATTATTGGTTGGCCAATAAAGGAAAATAAAATAAGACCATATCGCTTATCTATATAAACAAAATTGAAATACTGTTCGTTGGTAAGCGCATCACTTAAGAATGGCTGAACTGATATGGCAATTTTTTGGTTTAAAAAGTTCGTAATGTCGATTCAGGTTTATATGGACAGAAAATTTTGAAATGTTTCCCGAAAAAGGTTAAAATTTGGAAAAAAAGTCCTTTTTTCTTATGGGTTTTGTATGAATATTGTTTGGACAGGCAACGACAACACAACAGACAACGTCTGTCGGGTCAGCTAGTCCTATATAAAATATATATTATATCCATACCCAAGCTCACAAATGATTCATACGTCTATATTACATTGCCATACTATATCTATGATGCTAGAAAGTGTAATATCCTCCGTATTCAAACACATCGGGAATGCGCTTGATCATCTTGCTGTCTCTCTAACACCCATAATTGTAGAACGGAACATATAGTTCAATTTGAAATAACGATTTTTACCATAGATGTATAGCAACACAGTGTGGCAGGCAAAAGAAAGGACACATTTTAAAGGAGCGTAGTACTCATAAGAAGAACAACTTTTTACTAATTGGGACGAACTATGAAATATAAAAAAAATGTTTTTTTTTTCATATCGCAGTGTTGGTCCTAAAGTAAAAGTTGTTCATTGTCATGAGTAGTACCCGCTTCTTAAAGTATTTCCCATATTATACCTGCCATTTTGTGTAAGATATCGTTATGAAATCGTACCACATATTCCGATCTACGCTCATCATTTCCAGTTTACTAACACATTTTACTAACATATTAAAATATCAGACATCAACGTATGATGACAGATATTTTGATATATTTGAATGAGTCTCGACCTCCCCACGAAAGGAGCTACAGAGCAAT
This sequence comes from Apamea crenata, assembly GCA_949629185.1. Taxonomy (NCBI): domain Eukaryota; kingdom Metazoa; phylum Arthropoda; class Insecta; order Lepidoptera; family Noctuidae; genus Apamea; species Apamea crenata. The sequence goes on from OX451351.1 coordinate 20,997,310, forward strand.
TCGAGCATTGCGCGCCCGCCACTCTCGACCCCGCGACCTTGGGCAATTGCTCGAAGAACTGGAGACACTTCAAGAACAATTCGCACCCTACCGGGCCAACTACGTCAGGATGCTTCGCGCTGCTAATAATCCTGAGGTCAGTACCCTGCTTCATACTCTGGTATTACTTATTTAACCTTTTGAACACCATTGTCATATATATGTGACAAACGAAAGCTTTACCCTGTAGCGCCACGTCACAAATATGTGACAAAAAATACGGTGGTCCATAACACTAAATAAACGATTAAACCATTACTTTTGTGTGTATTAATTTATATACCTTAAAATTGTAAGATCGTGTCTGTATTTAATTGCATGAAACGAATTAAATTGTACCATGTATATTGAGAAATTTGATGACAAAAAAGGGGAAATTAAATGCTCAAAAGGCGTGTGGACATATGATGGATATTATTCTTAAAACCTTACGAAGGATAGTGTGAACCTTTCTTCTAGAATATATTATTTTTGCATCACTTAGTATCTGGATAAACCAAACAATTATTTTAAACCCCGACATATAAAACCATACCTGCAGCTACACAATCAAAAATAAAATCTAGTCAGGTCTAATTTCGATATTCGCTAATATCATCTCCCGCGCATCCATAGCGCAGTGTAATGACTGCCGAAAAACTTCTTCGTATTAGGAAAATCAGTCGATTCCGTGCTCGGCCTCTTGGCCTCGCTCTACTTCTCACTATAGTACACATTACACGACATATAAACACTTATCAATGTAAAGCAGACAACAGGTTGTAAAAAAAAAAAAACATTACAATAAGCTACAGCACTAGATATTCTCGATCTGCTGTCCCTATATTATGACAATGGCGGCCAGCCGGTATTATGACTTTCTCGCATCTGAATTAGGGATGTAGCAGTACAACATGCCACTTATCGATTCAATCTAGTATGCTTTTTAAAATATGAACTATTCGTATATTATTATATACCTACGAATATATCTATTCTATATTTTCGAGAGCGTAAAAGTGATGAAACTATTAACAGTAGTTGTGACTTACACGAATGGTTTAGCGCCACAGATTAAAAAAATAAGCTTTCTCACGAATACGAAATGGACAAAGGAGGGTGTTTTCGTGCACGGAGACTTAAATAAAATTACAGACAAAAATAAAAAAAAATGGTTTATGATAAAGTTTTTGAATCCCTATTCTTTTGGTAGCTTATTTTACTGAATTTGTGGCTTGGCGTGGAGGGTACACCAACGCGTTTATACTCTGGCGTTCATAAAGTTAACCGGAATAGAATAACTTTAAGACAGCCGGTCTCGGGAGGAGGCCTTTGCCCTGCAGTGGGACGAAACAGGCTAGATTAAGGGTTGATTTCTCAATAGTCGGATAACTTTTATCTAAAGAATAAATCTGACAGTTTGACATATTTTATATATAAAAGCTGTCATATCATTATATTTATTCCTCAGATAAAAGTTATCTGACTATTGATAAATCGGCCCTTATAGAAATAAAAGGCTGGAATCTTTGGGGTATCCTAAAGGACTTATGAAAACGGAATAGGATAGTAGCTTATGGCTTTTGTTTTGCTGGCAGCGGTGCTGATACATTACGACCGCAATGACGGCCATCAGGAAAATTATAACCGCAAATGTGTCGAAGAGGGTGTTCTTTAGGGTACACCTTTGCCCAATCCTTCGGGGAAACAAGGCGTGATGTTATGTATGTTTTAAATGTGTCAAAAACCACTGCCTAAGAAACAATACCAAGTTCTTAACATGAATTCAATCGTCGTCGTAAATTGTGTCAAACAACCAACTAACTAATGATTGTCAAACAACTTAACAAAAAATCGATAAAATATATAATTATTTGCCATGATACGGATTTGCCACCATAAACAAAATGTTAACCTTTTATTTCGATTTTAAAACTTTCATAAAGTGTTATGTACAAAAAACGGTGTACACTACTAGAACACAAAATGGCAAACCAGTGGATATTTTATGATTACACTTATTTCTACTATAAAATCTGAAAAATTTAAACTAAAGTAAACAAAAATATACAGACAAAAAAGAAATCGCACCATTTTTTCTTCGACAGCAAAAATAGATAATCGATACTACAAACAAATTAAAGTGTAAATAATCGAAATGTTACGTTGCTGCAATCACTAGTTCCATCTGTCAAAAAACAGTTTACTTATTAGACAGGGATTACCTAATGATTGTCAAAAACTGACTAACTAATGATTGGCAAACACCTAACTAATAATATTTTAATCCAAAAGCCGCCCGTATTTACCGAGGAAGAGCGCATCAGCGCACAACGCACCGTGGACATGGTCTCTGACATAATGCACAGCTTCGCGCACGCCTACCACGCCGTCAGCGACATCAATTTCCAAGTCGGACAGCGCAACCCGCGCCTCACATCTGACGCCAGTGTGGTACGCCACCCTATCCCGATGCAGGTACGTACGGTCTACTTCTTCTACGTAGGACTATTATATAGTAGACGTGCTACTTTAAGTTTCAGCATGGCACATCGGCTATTTTACAACTTCATTAATGTCGCATCGCCTCTTGGCGAATTTCTGCGTTCAGTGGTAATAACAAAATCGTGCATTGCTTGTGTTAGAGTAGCATATCTATTAAAGCCGTTAATCGACTTCATTTCGTCAATGTATTATTATTTAAATATGGGTTGTTCGATAGGCACACATCAATGTAGTTCAATCTAACCGGCGCTCGCCGCCACAGCAAGAACAACAAGCGCCTGCAGCGGCACAAGCGCCCTCAGCGCCAACAGACCCAGCAGCGCCGGCAGCGCCACCCGTGCCAACAGCGCCACCCGCGCCAACTGTGCCATCTGTGCCAACAGCGCCAACAGCGCCAACAGAGCCATCTGCGCCAACAGCCCCGTCGGCACCACCAGCGCCACCAGCAGCGCCACCAGCGCCAGAAGCGCCATCAGCTCCATCGGCACCAGCAGCGCCACCAGCGCCACAAGCGCCATCAGTGCCACAGACGCCCGCACCGCAGCCACAAGCCAACGTCAACAATATCCAAGTGCAATCAAGGGCTCCTGCGACACAGACATCTGCAAATGCTACTGGCACTAACACGAACAGAGCCACCGCTCACGCCGGTAGGACCACCCAACCGACTGTCAATATAAACATTCAGCCAGATCCCATCACGTATCAAGTAGAGATAGAAACAAGGGTCCCAATCGCGTTCCCCTTAGAGAACGCTCTGCTGAACGGGTTGACTAACGCCGCTGCTGTAGTGAACGCTCAAGAACAGGGGCAAGGGCATGTCGCCGGCGGCGCCGGCCAGGCCAACAGGCGTCAAGTGCTGCTTGGTAAGACGTTTTCAATAAAGGGGAACTCCTTAGCGTGCTCCGTGCTTCACGTGATCTGCCTTTTATCTTAGTAAGATTATTTTGACGCGTAGCTACGAGTAAACGCCACCGGCTCAATCATTAATAGAGTAATGAAATTACAGCTTATGCTAAACGCGTCAACATTCTTCGATATTTCGGTAAATTCATTGCTTTATTACGGTAGTTTAGTAAATTATAAATTAGTTAATAGATTGCTTAATAAGTTCGACTGTAATTACCTACTCATTGTATTAATATTCATGTATTTGTCGTAGATTTTGAGAATTTGTTTAGAGGATTGAGCCAAGCTGGCAATCTTGGTGGAGTAGAGGTCGTGATGAGTATGGAGGAGATAACGCATGGAGGTGCCATCGGGTTGGGCTCCATTGTGCAAGGCAATAATAATAACGCTTCGGGAAATGCTCCGGCCGCTCAACAGCAGAACCACGGCGAAGGTAAACACTACTTTTACTCAGTTCATCACACTTTACTGCATTATTTTTTTTTGTCGTAATATCCAAATTAACGTCAAACACAACTCTTCTAAAGCCATTTCTCGAATCATAGCAATTATTTACTACAACCTAATATTCATAATCCTTATCTAGTATACCTCGCCCCGATGCCGTGGGGTGGGCCGCCAAGCGCTGACTTGCTCCAGAACATCGTGTCATCAGTGATTCGTCAGGGACTCGTGCCCGGGCTTGAAGGCGTCACCCTGCACATTCCCACTCCGCCGAATCCGGCTCATCTACCGCCAAATGTTCCGGTGGCGGCCAATCCGATTCCGATATGGCATCCGGCTCAGCTTGCAGAGCAGGCCGCACATGCCGCTCAGACTGCACAGAATCTGGCCGCAGGGCTGCCAGCCCCCCCACCTCGGGAATATGTCTCACAGCATCATCCCCTTCACCGTTAGTTATTCTGTTATTTGGATTATTGATATATTATAGTTATTATTTGGTAAGACACACAAGAGGCTCACGATGAAAAATTATATTTATTTCTGTAAATAGGTTTCAACAAACTTTTAAACGTAAAAAAATGGTGATAAACCTAGATGAGATTGACACGCACAATGGTCCACTTGAAGGAAACCAAACCCCATAACATAGATGAGATTGATGTTTCCTAATCGAATATTCGGAAGATTTACTAACCATTTGAGTTTTAGCATGGCAATGTGATTCACGAGGTATCGATTTTTATTAGTAAACTAAAATCACGATAGAATTCTGGACACAAACGGGCTATCCCGTTTTTTAAAACGAAGACTGTCAAAAATGTTGGTGACGTATATCGCCATGATAAAACGCAAATGGCGTTTATTTCAATTAAACCAAATACAGGCACTTTTGAATTATCACAGAGTTGGTCAGTCAGAAAAATGAAACTAGTCCTTAGGAGACAAACAGGCAAAAGAAACTCCATGGACACTAAATCAACCATATGTTTCACTAAATTATAGTGCTGTTTATGATCATGTAGCAGTCCAGGCTTAGTTGTTAAAACTTAGTTCTGAGCACTCTCTTCTTGTCCAAGTAACATGTTTGTCTATCACCAGCGCCGAGCGTGCACGTGCGTCGGTCTACTACTACAACCCGAGCCCAGGCCGTGTCCCTGGCTAACTTGATCTACGACAGATTCCTGCAGTGCGACAGCCAGCACGCCCGCCGCCATCTGCAACGCCGCAGGTACTTATAAACAACGCTACAAGGTTCTTAAAGCGCGTGGCCAAAATTGGACCTAACGCCGCCATCTTGTCTTTTCAAAACAATTTCACAGTGCTTATCATCAGCGCGACCCTGTTAATGTCATTCAGGCCCCAAATGATCCTTGTTGCACTTTAGATAAATAGATTGGTCAGTCTACTCTCGTGACCAAAGAAAAAATGGAACTTGGACATTATTCGGAATCCACACCTCTATTGTTTTATTCATATGTTTATACAAGGATCTTTTAGCGGTAAAATCGGAACGCGCAATCTGGTTATGTCCATACAATTTCTGTGAGAATTCCACAAATGTACAAAACCCCCTGTCAATGACATCGAGCCGCCAATAATCCTTGTTGCTACAAGGATTATTGACGGTTGTGTGGCGCGTGTGTTGCACAAAGTTTATGTTTCGGGGTATCAAATAACATCATAATCATTTTAAAGGGAACAACAGCAGCAACAGATTCTTGCCCACGAGCGCGCCCGCTCCGAGCGAGTTGCTGCTCAACACATCGAGTATCTGATGCAACGCAATCATCACATCAATGACGTGAGTACCATGAAATAAACAGACATCGTTTAAATAAGTCGAGAGTAATGGTGGCTGTGGTAACGGCCCCGTCTTACGTTTCAAAAGTCGTATGTCTAGTTTATATCATCATCGCTGCAGAAAACGTACTGAAAATCGTTCAAAATTTAGTCGCGTTCTCATCTCATCGACAGCCAATGTCAAAAATAGGACAAAAATTTTTATAAACATCCGAATTGAGAACCTCCTCGTTTTTTTGAAATCGGTTAAAAAATGTATGAAATTTAGTTATTTTTGGCTGATTGAGATTAAGATACGAACATTCTTAAAAATACGAGAATTGCCCTTCTGGTGTGCGCACTGTCCCAGGAGAGTAACATAAAGTAACCGATCCTGAATTTAGCTGATGAAGTGGTGGCTTATGTTTGTATTTTTTTTCAGGAGCACATGGCTATTATTGTGCGTCTGCTGAGCAGCGCTCCATCACAGGAGTCTTGGTTCAGCGCTTTCTTGCTGACTGTTGTAAGTATTAGTAGTACATTACCCTGAGACATTTGATCATCATTGACCCTATCTCGATTGAAGTCATAAAATTAGACGACATTACTGTCCTAATAATGGAATGAGATTATTCTTAACGTTTCTGATTTTCATGACGATCACACATAACTATGCATAAATGTGTTTGAACGTCAATACACGAAATCAAAAAGTAAACCGAATGAAATGCCATACAATTGTTGTATATTCGCACACTATATCAATGAGTAATATTCATAAGAACTAGATTTAATTTTATGTTGAATATTTACATCACAAAACACTAACAACATCACTAATACACCAGTATACCACAATACATCACTGATAGCATCAACATTTTTCTACCAAACGATGTAACAATGTTGTGTCATTTTTTGCGAATGGTTAGTTATTTCGACATCTGTCCAGAATAACCTATTCAATTATAGCGCTACCAGTTTCTTTTGGTGGGTGGCCAAAACGGACGGAACCAAAGTCGCCATTTTGTTCACTACATTTCATAAAACATTAGCACAAATGTTAACCAACAACGCCCTTCTGTCATCATTCGAGCACCAAAATATCCTTGTATCATATTTGGAGAGTTGGACAAGTAAGAAAACTTGCAATATTCACAGGCTCGTCACTTGTTCATACCGGAACCTCTGCAGTCACTGAACGGCGAGTCCGTGTTGATCCCGCACGAATTCTTGCAACTGCGCGTCCTACTGCGCAACTACATACAGAACTTGACAACGCGCGCCAATGCCGATTCTATTGACAACTCTATTCTCGGAGTTACTGATTTCTTCGTCAATGAGTTCAGCGATTTTATCAATGAAATGGTAAGTTTAATGGAAAATAGGTTTTGTGTTATGACTTTAGTTTCGACGCTTGTTAACGATCCTAAAACAAGAATGTTAAGGTAAACTCTTCGATAAAGGTTCAGGATTAGCGCCTTATGAACGACCCGAAAAACATGGCCCTAAGTTGCTGATCTATTATCTAAAGTATTCTTTTTATGGATTTTCCCTTTATTATACTTTTTTACACGATTTACAAAAAAAGTTTAATTTAAAAAGAGAATACAAAAAAAATAAAACAGTTGGTTCTATTATGTAACGGAAAACATAAAACCAAAATTTAAAACTTAAAATCAATAATTACTTGAGTTTTTGATTTTGAGACTAGTATGGTTAAATTGGACATTACTGACATCCGTGAAGGAAGTACATCGTAAGAAAACCTGAACTTACAGTAAATATAAGTAAGAAATTGCTAACCCCTCTTGAACAAGTGTGGTTATAAATGTTCGTGCCTTCTCTATATGAGAAGACACCTTAACCCTGCAGTGGGACAACCATAGGCTGGTATTAGTAAATATGGTTAAATTTATAATTCCAAAAACGATACTTTTTTCATTAATACTTTTGTGACCTACACAGGACAGCATAACTCCACTTCGCGACGAGTTTGACGCTTATTGCTCGATTCGCTCATTATTCCGCGCTCGTCTGCCCGCGCTGATCGGCGCTGTCATGTCCGAATCAATGGGAGACATGTATGCAGCTCGATTCTACGCCATCTTCTCACGGCTCTACACTGATTTCTGCACACTGATCTCGCATTTGTGCGTTGAAGGACTCGACGGTCTGAGGCACCTGTACAGGACTTTCTTGGTAAGATCCTGTCAAATTAAATATATTTACTATAGCTTTTTAACTTTATCATCAACATTGCGAGGAAACCTGGGGGTCTACTCCGAAGTAGTATCGGCTGCATGTTCGGCCGTTTCCTGCTTCGAAGTTACTATTTGGTTCGGTCGGTTCCGATCCTACACTCCTACACTCTTTCGAATATTGAGTTCGGTTCGGAGTAAACCCCCTGGCCTTATAATTAATATTAGTCTGAAATCGCGAAACCGCCTTCAACAAGCGTGGTGATTAATGCTCGTGTCTTCTCTTTATGAGAAGTGGCCTTTGTCCTGCAGTGTAATAGTGATTGGCTGGTATTGTTTTATTATAAATTATATATGATACTCAATACTTTAAGGATATCAGTCATATCGTACCCAATTTAAAGTAAGCCAGATGGAAAATATGTATTTTGAATTCGTATGGGTAACCTGAGATATTCCCTGATCTTTTTTAATTTTGGGTACAAAATATTTGAACCTTGAATGAAATTCTTTGTTCAAAAGTAATATTTTTTCATTTTTGTTTTTACAGGACTTGAGAATCCGTTATTTCGATGAATCCATTCAAGGAGTGGTGTTGGTTCTTGCCAATGAAAATTTGAACGCTATCATCAACACTTTGGGCTCACATTGCGCTCACATTCAGCAGCATCTGCATCGCCGACCAGGAGTTTCCGTGCCATCGGTAAAATATTTGAAGATGCATAATTAATTACGGAACACTATGAAGTGCCCAACCTTCAAGACATACATAATAAATGAATACATACATAATACATACACTACATACATTACATACTGAATGCCAATATACATTTCCGCGGACATTCCTTATAGCTACGGGAAGATTCATAAAAGAAACCAGCCTTTGAAACCTTTTCTTGTCTAACCGAGTTGTTGAGCGTGGAATAGGCTCCCGGAAAATGTTGTGACGGTTCCCACACTGAACTACTTTAAAAACTGACTGGACAGATTAAATATCTCCAAGCTATTTGAAACATACGTATCAGCTAATTAGCTGCGAGTGTGTTACCAAATAATAATAATAAATGGCGTATTTGAAGAAGGAACTGTCTGATTCTTTTGTTATTTCAGCCGCCTCCACCTGAGGACGAGGAGCCGACTCCGATGGAGGTGTCGCCGCCTGCTCCAGCGGCGTGCGAAGAGCCATCAGAGCTCCCATCGTCAACGTCGAATATTGAGACTTCACCGACTAGTACCGCGGCTATTCCGGAGGAGGCCACTCCCCCTACGCCCCCAGCCCCCACTCCCGCCCCTGCCGGCACCCAGGCCACCACATCATCGGTCGCTACCTCCCCCGCCCGCGCCCCTCACACCGCGACATCCAACACGGCTCCCCAGTCGCCCGTCACTTCGCCCAATCGTGTTATGTGAGTCCTAAGGTACCCCTCAGACTAAAGATTTTTAATCGGCCGATAGCTTAGTAGGCCATTTTTCTCCTTGGGCAGAACGCCTTGTTTCTTTGTTAAGTCTCCAAAGGCCTTGATGCACTTTGATATCTTCCTGACTACGCTAAATTTCTATACATGCTTACTTTTCAGAAGGCTTGTGCTGATCATTCATCATTCACATACTATTCATAGATCCACCTTTATTCCCAATTTAACCCAAACCCATTAACTCATAACTCTAACATTAGAACTAGCTAAGTTAAGTCTATTCACTTTATGCATCTAAATAGGCCTAATCTCCTCTTTTAAACCCAACTAAACTATTAGCCGATTAAAAGTTTGTTATCCACGGGGGTGACTTTAGATAATAAGGTTCACTTGTAGATAGCAGCAAACCTTGCTTCGGTAAACATATTATTAATTTGTGATAATTATTTAGGGCTCCTAAGGAAAGGAGTGAGCCTGCAACTCCGACGCGCAACACGAGTGACCAAAACATACGATTCGTAAGTGTTACTAAGTCTTAATAACAACACAAACCTCAAAAGAGAAAACCCTATTCAAATACATAACTGTAGATAGTTCTCATAGTAACGGTATGTTCAAATGACCAAATTAGAATTTTAAATTGCTACGATATTTAAATTTTTCCGAATAATTAAGTAGCGCCTACTTCAAGTCGGAAGAACTTGGAGCTGTTATAACGTGTTTACGTAATCGATTTATGATGAGACGTGAAAGTAAATAATAAACGTAACAGCGTAGCGTAGTAACGTAATAGTGGCGGAAATATTGGCACAGTTTTATTAGTTGCCGTTGCACATGCACTGCTTAATGTTTGGTTGTACTGGCCGCTATGCAGGTACCTCCGCTGATGATTTTGCAGCACTGGGGTGAAGAGTGGGTGCCAGTGTTCACTCGTGATCAGCAGAATCAGCGCGCGGAGCCTCAGGAGCCGTATAGTGATGCGTACATCTCGGGAATGCCGTCGCGCAAGCGTCGGTGCCTGCGCCAGACTCGACCACCGACGACTCTAACTGGATTTATGGAAGGTATTTAGCCTTTCTTCTTTAAATTGTTACTAAAGGTGAATTCTACTAATGAAATTAAAGAACGCGATCAGCACATCTAGACCGCCTTCAAGAGCTGTCAGTGTCGTCATTGTTGTGGAATATTAACACTGACTGTTGAAATTAGGCCTTAGTTTTTAAATGTTAAAACTTGTTTCCTAAGACACAGAATTTAATACTTAGTGTTGATGAGCTGTTGATCAGGCAGTTAAAAATATTAATTGAAGTGTTCATCTTTATTTTATATTATAGTTCTGTTAAATTCGTGTTAAAAAAAAAGTAAAATACTATTCCACATGGATCTAAATCAAATGATTTAACAGGTTTTTTAGTTCGTCCTTCATAAGCAGCACTGACAGCGTCATACATTTAGAGCCATACGGTACTGAACTGTATTCAAAAATATCTTATGAAAGTGTAAACAAACCCAGTTCAGGTTAAATTCTTACGCAATCACTCACTAAAGGGAATTAGTAACACGTTCATTTTTATTAAGAATGCAATTCATTGCAACAATTATCGTTTGAAATGACATAATTAAATTGTAATTAAAAAACCAACTATGCAAATTGCATTAAAATTAACCTTAATTGTCAAACTCAAACTCAAAGCTTTTATTTATTTCAAATTTTATTTCAAATAAACCAATTACAGGCACTTTTGAGTTGTCAAAGGGTTGGTCAGTCGAAAGATGAAGCTAGTTGTCCATTCCAAAGCATAGGTACGTATGGAGAAGAACGGGCAAGAAACTCCACGGACACTCTTTTAAATCATAAAATTTCGAAATTCAGTATTCAAATAATCAAATGAAAGCACTCAATTTCATGAGATACTTTTGAGACAACCTTAGGACTGTCTCAAAAGTATCTCATGAAAATGTAAACAAATGGATCAGAAAACATACCTGTGAGGACCAATTTGTTGTGCCACTTACAAATTGAGTGCTTTCATTTGATTATTTGAATACTTAATTTCGAAATTCTAATTGTGAAGGTACGTGGCTAAATAATAACAACCGCAGAGATCAATCGATCAGGTTAAGCTACGCTTGCCGCGGTTGGTCTGTGGATGGGTGACCAGTCAGAAGCCCGAAAGTCTGACAACCATTCTTACCAAGCGGTATTTTTATTACCCACTAACTGGGTTGTGGAGGTCTGATAGGCAGTCGCATCATGTAAAATATTAGTATTCAGCTGCATCTGGTTCGACTGAAAGCCGACCCGAACATAGTTGGGAAAAAGGTTGGGCAAATGATGACTTTTGAGACAGTCTACTCTGGTTCTAAATTAATGCCATGACATCATGTTCCTTCACAAGCAGCACTGCCATCCACAGTGCTGCTGCCATCCATAGTGCTGCTTATGAAGGAAGTTGTCAAAAACCTGTAAAATCCAGAACATTTTATTTAAATCTATAATATAAAAATGAATCGCTGAATGTGTTGCTAAGCGCAAATCTCGAGAACAGCTGAACCGATTTCGCTAATTCTTTTTTTAGAATAGTCCTTGAAGTACCTGGATGGTTCTTACGCAGAACGAGCGTGAAGAAAAATTTAAAAAATAGGGTAGGAGTAGGGTAGAATTAGGGTAGGATTAGGGTTGGAGTAGGGTAGAATTAGGGTAGGAGTAGGGTAGGAGTAGGGTAGGGTAGGATAGGAGTAGTGTAGGAGTAGGGTAGTAGGAGTAGTGTAGGAGTAGTGTAGGAGTAGTGTAGAAGTAGGGTAGGAGTAGGGTAGGGGGTAGGGTAGGGGTAGTGTAGGAGTAGGCTAGGAGTAGGGTAGGGGGTAGGACATCACGCGAACGAAGTAGCGCCGGGCAGCTAGTCTATTCTATAAAGTTAAATAGTGTTTTGATAAGCCATAATTTTTTTTTCCATAGAGAGTGTGCGCGAGGCTGCTAACGAGCGGCCGGCCGCAGTTCCGGCGCAGACACAGGACAACGCCCCAATGCGCATAGCGTTCCGCGAGTACATGCGCAATTATGTGCGGGAGCGAGCAGCCAACTCCACCGATTATGACCCCACGCGGTACACGTCTGCCGCACGGTTTATTAACATGAGCAGGTACGTCATCATCACCATTCGTTTGCCCATATCCCAAATTATTTAGAGTCAGCACAACATGTATTTTTCTTCCATACTTCTTCTCTATTAGTCGTCATCTCAAGAATCACCCTTTTTCTAGCCATATCATCTTCCACACAGTGCATCCATAGTTTCTTTGGTCTTTCCTCACTGTTGTTGCCACATTCATACTAAAAACTAATGTATTATCAATTACTAGCCCCACCAGTGGCACGTTTTCAAAGTATGTCTTTGAAAACTTCCAAACCCTTCCAATTAGCATCGGATGCTGTAATTTAATAATTTAATATTGCCATTGCCATGAATAAGTACATTTATTACAGCTTTTTAATCATGTTTTGTATATAATTTCAGGACAAGCAGCGTACCGCAGCCTCAGGAGAACGGGAACGGGCCGCCACAGGAAGAGGAGTGAATCGTACTGTAAGCCAGTATATTCGGCTCTACAGTAGCAGCATCGCTTTATAGTTTACGGTGTTCTATTACAGCTTGCAGTTAGGGCTCATAGTTTCAAATGGTCTCTCAATGTTTAATATATTCATGCAGATAATAGAAAAATGAATTGTACAGTAGAAACCCAGCTATCCTGACCTCGATAAAATGGATAAAAATTGCGATTTTCCGGATGGATGTATACGATTTTTAAGTTCAAATATTACAATTAAGTTTAAAAAGAGTATAAATAATCAATAGACTTCTCAAATATTCCAAATAAATACTGACAAATTCAAATGCACGTTCGCTATACGCGCATTACAAGCTTCTAATTTACCGCACTTAAATACCCTACATTGAAGAAGTATTTACTAATTATTAGTAAAGTTATTTAATTTGCATGGAAAAAGCTAGATGAGAGCTAGCTAGTCAACAATTAGTTCGGATGATCGGGTCTCTACTGTAATATTCAATACACACAAGTAGAATTGTTTTTTCGGAATGTTTACATTCTTAATGTTGTAGTAAAAATAATATTAAAGATTTAAGTAATCATTAAAATAAAGAAGTAGTAACAGTAAATTGTTAGGAATGTAACAATCGCCTAAGTAGCGAGTTATCATATATTTGAGTAATGATCTATAACCCGTGGATTTCAACAGTTATTCGGGGTGTAATTCTAATAATAGTGATAATTTGCCCCGCCTAATATCAATGACCTTTTCAAATGTGACCCACACAGGGCGATACCCATGTGGAATCCCGCGTACATCTAAAATGCACTACACATGACCACGGAGCGGCCATACACGTAAGATCCCGAGGGTTATTGATATTTGACGAAGATGCCTACATGCCTACAATTAACGTTTATATTATAACTTTTGTGAGACATATTCATATTTATTAATCTATTCTGTTTTACTGACATATATATTTAGAAATACATTCATATTATTTTTTCTGAATGTCTACAGTTATTCGGTGTTTATTATAATAATAATTACCCATATATACTTAATCCCGTAAATGCATAAGTACAGATAATCACTGGGTTTATTATGAAAATGCCCATTAAATATAAATGTCTACAGTTTGTGGCCGCGCCCTAAATAAAAGCGAGACATTTAACCGCGAAGACCGCGTACTCGCACGACGAGAGCTTTTTCTTAGGACGCGAGGTACAGCTGCGTATTATTAATTACTAATTATATTCAATAGTCTTAATCCATATAATATGTTTTCAGATATTCTTGGTGTTTATTATAATATCATCATCGTAATAACCATAGTAGACCGATGTTAACGTTTATTATAATCTGGATTCAAAATAATTAGCCATGTTTATAAATTTCTGTGTCTTTTCTGATAATAATATTTCTCAATAATCATGAATGTTTACAATTAGTAGATACTTAGTAGCAGTCGTTGTTGTGGAATAATTATCCAAACCCATTTTCAACAGTTATTATCGGTGTTTATTGTTATAATAAGAACTCTTAAATGTGTGTAGGTACTTAACTCTGTGTCTAATCTGGTAACAATAATAATCCATATTGTCTACAGTTTTATCCTATTTTTATTCTGATAATAATCGTATGTTCATAATATTTAGTGGCACCGAATACTTATTTTTGTTCGCGTACGCCCTTCTGTAGCAGGATTCGCTTATTAGCGAAAGGCCCGTTCACACGGCAGTGATCAGTAAGATATTTTACTGTACAATTTTGGAATCACATGGCAGTTTCATACTTCATTTGTTTTAACCGAATGAACAATGAGATGTTGACGTGTGACCCTAGCTTTTTACCGTAAAATGTCGTACTGGACAGTGCCGTGTGATCCGCTGCATAATCATTTATAATTGTGCTGTGTCGACAAATTGGTTAGACCTGAAGTTTTGCCGACAGTGAAATGATGGGAATAATGATATCAAATTATTACATTTCGATGACCCCACCGAATGAAGCGTGATTCCCACATACAGCACGTAGCATGGCGGTATGGCATAGACACGAGGGTTTGATTAGTATCTACCGACAAGCAACAAACAAAAGATTGTTGCTTCATGCTAGTTGGTTTCGAAACATTATGAGAAGTACGCGCATTCATTCCACTACTTTTGCATGATCGCATGCTATGTGACGTCTGCCGCGCTACGTGCTCATAGATGTGAATGAAAATGAAATAAAATTTTTAGAAAGAGCGCACTCTTCTTTCAACACGACTGGTAGTGCCGTTATCTACTATTTGATGAAATTACTTATATTAGCTTAAAAAGCAAAATTAAATCTGGTGGGAGGACGGGTCAGGCCAAAAGTAGATAGATTGTATTAATTAAAACAAGTGATATTTTGCTCATGAATACTTATTCGGTGGCGCTATGGACTTATTGTTTTCTAAAGCACTATTTATACGATCTGGTTGAACATTGCAATAGAGATCCTTTCTATTTTTTTGTGTAGTTGAGGTTCAGTTTATCAAGTAATCATTTAAATATTTACCTACTGTACTATAAAATACATAAATAATAGGACCGTCAGGCACCCTTCGCATCTGGAATGGGCGCAAACGTAAATGCTGTGCTAACGCCGAGTATAATGTGAACAGCCTTTATCTCGAACGAAAATTGTCGCAAAATTAATGTGACAAATTGTCTCGCGGGCATAAACTGCTGTGATCTGTGCGAGTGAAATGATTTTGCAACCACCAATCGCAGCAGTTTTAGAGCGCTTGACTATTGGTCACATTAATATTGCGATATTTTTCGTTCGAGATGTGTCTCGAACGAAAAATTTCGCAAAATAAATATGGCCCTTTGGCTCTTGTCCCACCGCCGACAAGGAAGCGTCTAGCTATCGACCATGTTCTCGCTCTAGAAACGTACAAAAGATTGTAGGTCCCGTGTTAGTACAGACATACATAATAGCTGATCGCTGACTAGAATTCTGTCACAGAAACAACTCGGTTTTAGTCGCTAGCTCTGCTCGCTTCTCGCTAATAGCCGGCGATGGGACAGGTGCCATAGTTTCGATACAATCATATCAACGCAACATCCAGGTGCGAAGGCATCCTTCATCGGTGATTACATGTGTAGTAATTTCTGGAATTAATAAACAAAAAAAATAAGTGTTGTTTTATTTAAAACCTTAATTACCGATTATGATCCTATTATGTGAAACAATAAGTATTCTAAGTTACTAAGGCGCCATCTCCACGGGCGAGAGAATTGCGGCGATAGTCTCGTCGTGCCATCCAATTCTTGCCGAGATGATATCGCCGTGTGGAGACACGCTCTCTGAGAGAGTGTATAAAAATACGTGACACGACGATAATATCGCCGCGATTCTCTCGTTCGTGGAGACGGCCCCTAAGGGGAGGGACTAAGTCTTGGATTTCAAATCAATCTACTTACATAAAAACAATACTGTAAGGGCTGATTTTTCCAACGCCGGATAAAGTTATCAGCTATGCAATAATTTTAGCAACCTACCTCAATGTACCTATACGTAGTTATTTAACAAAATCTTAGGTCCCTCCATCTGACGTCAAAATGGAGCGACCAAATGGATAGGCTGGTCGGATGAGTATCCTACCTATTAAAATTTAAAAAAATATTCTAAGGGATAAAAAAAACCGTCCCGCCTGCGCTATCGCTAGACGGACTCCGACAGCCGCACAGTCGTCTCCGCAAGAGGCTTTGAGCGGACTCGAGGAACGGGTCTTGCGTTCACACCCCAGACGCTCCTCCAGATCCTGGCGCCGAGACGAATCTCTTGAGATGCCTCTCGGTTGGTTTAGGGGGAGAACACGTTGACTGCAAGATCCTCGACTGGCTGGAAAGTTGTCTGCGTATGCGCAATTTGGAATCCTTTTAAAACATGGAATAAGGTTTGTAGTAGGTATCACTCAAGCGTGTTCAAGGGCAAAATCTACAATACCTTAATTTATGTGACTCAGGCTAGGTCAATAGGGCACTTGATGTGACACACCCTTATTTCAGAATTTGTAACGCTACAGAATCATAGATAATCGATCGAAAACGTGTCCAGCCAGCTTGACTTTTCGCTGGTTTTCAATCTCGGTAGGTAACGGAAGTGATTTTGACGACTTTTTACATATCAACGGGCGTTAAGGCGCGGGCGCGGGCCCACCGCGGCGCATGCTGTGCATGGGCACGCGGCGCATTTTAGCTGCGTGTATTAATTTGTTTGACCACGTGGGTGTAGACCCACGTGGTCAAACAACTGTTTCCACTGGAGTAGGTACACGAATACCCACGACTATGTATAGCGTGGCACGGCGCACGGAGTGTACGTTACCCCAGCAAGAAAGTGTCTCCTAGGGTTATAGGAGTAGAACGTATAATTTGTGCCTTATCTGCTGTAAATGTGCCTCCACATAAAAAATGTGTGCCTGTCGTTTTGGAACGAATGATCGGAGAGAGAAAAATTGTGCATGGCCAGAGAGCTTATATGTGTGCTAAAATGTGCCCCCAAAAATAAAATCTGTGCCCCTTCAGGTTTTCGAGATATTGCATTTCCTGCTGGAGTAACGTTTTGATGAATCGTATATCTCTACAACCATTGCATGTGCCCCTGTAGAATAAACATACACGAGTAGCTCTTAATGTGTGCCCCTTAGTGCCCCAATTAGATTTAAGAAAATATTTATAGTTTTCAAGTTATAGCGGTTTTATGAAAACCCGAAAAAACTTCGCAGCGCCTAAATTAGACAAGGCACAAGTTCGCTGAAAACTGTATTTGGTCCTTCTTAACGCTAATAATAACCATGCAAAGTTTCAAAACTGTTCATGCATGCGTTTTTGAATAATCTTGCTAAAAGTCAAAACGATGGTGTCATAACTTTGACGGCAAAATACAAGGAACCGGCTCAATCCCAGATGTGTAGGTGTAAAACTGTAAACCAAAATCTTGTGCCTTTAGTCAAAAATATATGGTGAAAATATTCAGCTTGGAATGTTTCGCATTAAGTAAATATTAACAAAAAACCAAAATATGTAAGCAACGGCTGGTTATCCGACCAAATTTGAATGACTACTAAAAAGCGACGGATTCATACATATCGATGACCTTCTTTACTTTACTCACTAACCGGTTCACACGTGTTGTGCCTGAGTACACTGACGTAGAAAAGTAATAAGATAAAGTTGTTATTGAATTATATTCTACTAGCTGTTTCTGTGACCTTACACATGATTAAGTACCTACTAATGAAAAATACTAATCTCTCCGATCATTCGTTTAGAATTTTCCTGCTAGAAAAACGTTACCCCAGCAAGAATCGTTTTTTCCGTTTTTTTCCAAAACGACAGGGGGCACACATTTTTTATGCGGGGGCGGGCACATTTACAGCAGATAAGGCACAAATTATACGTTCTACTCCTATAACCCTAGGAGACACTTTCTTGCTGGGGTAACGTACACGCGCACGGAGAGGCTATGCACGGATTCATCGTCTAAAGAACTGTCTAGCAAAGTCAGTGCCAATGCCATTCTATGAATACCTCGATACGATATATACGAGAAACATGAAAAGCGTCCGTTCCACAAGGTGTAGGTATGACTGAAAACTGCGCTGCGATAAGCGAGCTGTACATAGTCGTGTAATCCAGTGGAAACGTAGACCCACGTCGACAGCGTTGAGCTATGTAACCGCCTATTCGAGCAAGCCACGCATGTAGGTATCAATGACGCCAATTCATGCGTAGCCTCTCCGTGGGTTGCAGTGGACACAAGCACATACATTTTCTTACAAAGCGAAGCCTAATACACGTGCGTAGCCTTTTCGTGCGCCGCGGTGGGCCCGCGCCTTTAGTGCGTTACATAAAGTAACAGGCATCGAGCTAAAAGTTTTGTCATACGTACAGCGGTTTAGTAGAAAAATGCAAAAATCTGTTCAGACAGCTTGAATTTACGTATAAAACTTCTGGCTGGCACTTCCGAATCTCAATAACGGAGCGCTTTCGAATATGGTTACTTTACTAACATTTAGTAACGCAATGTGTAACAGTATTAACGTTTGATTAATGGCGTCACATGTAAGGGTTTACGAGAAATCAATAAAAACTTAATGTCCAGCTAGCCTGAGTTCAAGCTGGCTGGACACATGTATCTCCGCTGCCTGATGATCTACGACCTTCGAAATGTGTTCAAAATTTTGTGACGGGGACGATAATGATAACCTGAATTTGTAACGGAGAAACTTTGCGTAGTTGCAAAGATATTGATCATTTAAACCCATACAAACATAAATATTGTGAGGTGACCATAATTACATAAAGGATTTCTTTTTAATCGACTAGTTGGCCGGTAGCAGCCACGCCTGCTTTGTATTTGATTTTCCCGTGGGAATAAAAGGTTTTCCTGCAGTAAAAAGCGTAAGTTTGTGTTAATTCAAAATAATAATTGACTACCAGCGCTGCAAAAGAGAGCCCACTCGTATTTCGCGTTTAGTTCATTATCTTAGTAACTGAAAATGAGAACCAAACTCGACAGTCGGCATTGTATGTACTTTTCGAAGTGTTATCACTAATCAGAGTAAGACAACTATTAATTAATCTGCGGTAAGACAACATAACTAAGAGTTAAGATTGGACCAGTTGTCCTAGTAGTACCAAATTTAAGCAATAGATGGCGACACCAACATCAGATATCATGGAAGTATTACACTCCGTTCACAGTTATTTTGTCCTCCGACGTTTAACTTTAAATAAATTTTTTACGCAATTTATTGATTTCAAATTTTGAAATCGATATTGTTTATTTAATTATTATTCTGATAATTAAATAAACAATACCTACCTAGCTGTAACTTCATAACATTCAATCACTACTAACATTTCTATGAATTAGCAGCATGAGCGATTTCAGCGCTCATGAGTGCGATTCATAGCCGGGTTCCGAATCGCTTTGTGTGTAATCTGTATGTGTGACTTTGGTGTAACTGAAAATTAAAAAAAAAAATGAAGACTGATGCTGTGATTGATTTGGTGTAATAATTCTCTTTTTTAAATAGGTATTGAAGAATATTTTAGTATATTCATCTATATATTATGATTAAAATGACGACCAACGACTTTATTATACCTTAAAATATACTTAGTCCTACATAAAACCTACATTATTGCTAACCCTACTGCAGTGTTTGTATGGGAAAATTTAAATGATCAATATCTTTGAAACTAGGTACAGACGCCAGCACATCAAGCTACTACGATCTGTCAAATTTCTCTAATAGATTTTCAACTTTATCGCTAAAACATTAAGGTTCAAGGTTGATTGGGAAAATTTGACAGTTTCGGGTAGCTTGACCTGCTGGCGTCTGTACTACGCAAAGTTTCTTCGTTACAAATTCAGGTTATCATTATCGTCCCCGTCACAAAATTTTGAACACATTTCGAAGGTCGTAGATCATCAGGCAGCAGAGATACATGTGTCCAGCCAGGTTGAACTCAGGCTAGCTGGACATTAAGTTTTTATTGATTTCTCGTAAACCCTTACACGTGACGCCATAAATCAAACGTTATTACTGTTACACATTGCGTTACTAAATGTTAGTAAATTAATCATACTGCTGGACACAGATTTTTGCATTTTTCTACTAAACCGCTGTACGTATCACAAAACTTTTAGCTTGATGCCTGTGACAAATTTATGTAACGCCCGTTGATATGCAAAAAGTCGTCAAAATCACGTCCGTTACGTACCGAGATTGAGAGACCAGCAAAAAGTAGTTTTTCAAGCTGGCTGGACACGTTTTCGATCGATTATCTAAGATTCTGTTGAATTAAAAATTCTGAAATAAGGGGGTTTAGCCGACACATAAAGTGCCTTATTGACTTAGTTAAATGCGAGCTATTTTGAAGATTTGTCCAGCCAGCCTGAGTCACATCTTAATTCTACTTAAGACATATGAAATTTAATTGTCAGATCATGATCACACACGGAATCGTTTGAGAAATATCGACTATAAATGTTGGTCAGTCCATAATGATGATTCAACAATTTGGTCAGACATGTTAGTGGATGTTATTTTTTGTTTTCCGAAGTATTCAATATAAATTAGTAGGTACCTATATTCTATGAATTACGTTGGTGAACCAAAAAAATGTACTAATTATTTTTTATTCTTTATTTGTGTACAAGATGTTAAGTCCTACTTAAGGATAATTGAACTCATAATTATTATGAACAACATTCACAATGGAACCAAGCAAAATTCGCGAAAAAAAGGTTCAGCGTTTCCAAACATTTTTTATCCGACTTCAAAAAGGAGGAGGTTCTCAATTCGACTGAATTTTTATTGGAATACTTACTTTTTACGAAGGTTGCTGTTGTATTGTAGGTACGTTCAGTTTCTAATCAGAACAGAAAGATGAGCCTCATCTGTCTTGACTGTTTATCAATGCATTCCGGGCCTCCGCGCCCTGTCCGGTCAGCTGCAAGCACAGAGTGATGCTACAGCCGGTCGATTCTGTAACCATCTCACCGTGAAAACCTAAGTGAAGTGAGCGTGGAGTGAAGTGTCAGTGTCATTCCACCTGATACTAGGGATTGACCAAGCAAATATTTACAATCATAATCGAGATTTTAATAATATTTTTATGTTAATTTTATTGCTATTTTTTTATAATTTCAAAGCTAGTATTTTAGTTGTCAAAACATTCCTATTTGGTGGGGTTTTAAAATAAAATAGAAAAACAGAAACTTAGTCAGAATCTCAATGTTGTATTTATCTCTTTTTTTTCTAGACTAGTCCTTATATATATAGCTTGAGGTGCGACCGTGCACAGAATGAAAATGCTTCTAAACGGAAGACTAGGCGGTATGGTCGAGAGACTTTAGCCTGCCCATTGGGCGAAATAAAAAAAAATAGTGAAAATGCGCATCGACATTGTTTGTTATTATGAGCGATTGTAGATGGAGTCTAATAGAGACTGCGACGATGTTCAGCGCTGTAAATAACCCAAATCGATTCAATTGGAAGAGATAACCGTGTGTGTCAAGTCATCGAGTGCTAACGGTACAGAACATAATATACCTACATACTGCTAACACGGTGTGCCTGGCTGACGGACTATAGACAACCCGACGTAGTTTGTGTGGGTGGAGTGATCACTTCACCCAATTCATGACATTTTGCTCGTGAATCGGGTGAAGTGATAAGATCACGCCGCGCTTGCGCGTTAGGCACTGTCATTATCATATTGGAGTTTTGTTTTTACTTATTTATCTAGTAACGCGTCAAGTGAAAATATTTAATGCAGATCGGTACCTACTTATAACTTGTCGATGCTAGGTAATAATAAAAGAATCATCAACAAATACATTACATTATTCAACAGTTCAACCAACACTCGCTCATCGCGCGCCCGTGTTCACTTCACCTTGCTGAAGTGATTTTACGAGAAACTCGTGAAGTAATATCAAATTAAGTTTTTTTTTTTAATTTTCTGTTATTGGCGACCATGGCCATACGCCTGTTCGTAATCGAGTTCAGGAAAATAATTAGTTCATATTTATTTTAATGCTTTTAGATATTTTAATGACTAAATCCAACCGTGTTTGTACAGACGCCAGCACATCAACCTACTACAATCTGTCAAATTTCTTTAATAGATTTTCAACTTTGTTGCTAAAGCATTAAGGTTCAAGGTTGATTAGGAAAATTTGACAGTTTCGGTTAGCTTGACCTGCTAGCGTCCGTACATCATTTAAAAAGTCAGTTTAGTGCCTAAATTTGGTCTTCAAGAATTAACCAGATTTTTAATAGATATTTATCCTGTAACGCGTCACGCATGCGCACTTTAACCATATGGAAAATGCAATACCAACGTCCAATAAGTGCAAAGTTCAACTGAGCTCGCAATCAGATTGTCTCCCGTAAAAATAACTAAAACCCGTATTTTCGATGCTAGTAACCCTTAAAATGAACTAGTGGTTGGTGGCACTGGCAACCCTACGCCGAAGTGTTGTTGCCATGGGACAAAACAAGTTCACTTCTAAGAAACGGCAGCGCCTAACGCGCTTGCGCGGCGTAAAATTTAGGCTATTCCGAATTAGGCCATCATCGCCCACAATATTTATTATAGATAAAATCTCCCTTCACGCGAATCTCGTAACCCATGATGGGTTACGAGATTCGCGTGAAGGGAGATTTTATCCATTCCTCCATAATCGATTTGTGCGTGCTTACACCTCTTCCGAATTAGCGTGAGGGCGATAACGATGTCCCGTGAATCGAAAAAGATGAAGTCTTATGATGAGTGAGCGCTGTCAACGGTTGTGATCTAATCGGATCTAAATCGGAAGGGAAATTATATATTGTTGAAGGGAGCGCTGTGGGCGATGACGCTTAATTCGGAATAGCATTTAGGTATTTCACGCCGCGCAAGCGCGTTAAAAAAAAACAAGTTCACTTCTAAGAACAAGTTCACTTCTAAGAACAAGTTCACTTCTAAGAAATGGCAGCGCCTGCCATTTCTTAGAAGTGAATTTGTTTTTTTTTTCTGTCACTAATGACCATGAACATAATATTATTATGTGATAAATGTCTGTTCGTATTCGAGTTCAGTGACAATAATTAGTTCCTAATATTGTTTTAATTCTTTTAGACATTTTATTATCTAAATCCACTGTCTTTGTATGTACATTTAAAAAGTTAATTTTATCAGCCTACATTTTGTTTAGTTCGGAAGCGCCTCCGATTGGACCCTAACACACGAACCTCCACCGGCATGTGCGTTAGTTAAGATCAGTTGATAAAAGCTCATAGGTTAACGCCAATATATCTTTCATAATACTAAGCGCACAAGTTTATTAATTTACTACAATAGTCAACTCTGTAAATGCGATAATCGCCATTTTGATGACAGTGGTGGTTGTCTGGTTGAGGCATAAAAACATCAAAAATGGAGATTTCGAACATCCATACCCCACTACAGGCAGGGGCAGTGGGGTGGCATACATCATTTAATTATTTGACGAATTCATCCATTGTTCAAATTAAATAAGTAGTGGTATTTTGATATTCAAAGTCAAGTTTCGCGCCAATCATGCGTGTTGACATTTTTACTTTTCACAAATATCACACACACTATTAGAGATACGATTTAAAATGTGTCAAATATAATTTAAAATATTATAAACAACAAGAAAGTGCCACGACAAGTCCAATAACACGTAATATTCATTACCACTACTCAATTTGTGTTCAAAATCCCAGAGTTCGCCGACCATTATTGTTTTTTTTTTATTGTTATAATGTGCGAAAGCGAAACGATTATTATGCCAAACGATTTTTTTTTTCAATCGATTCGAGTAATTAATATGACGAATTTCAGAAATCGATTCTAACAAATTGAAATAAACTTATTTTAGGCATTAACCTGTAACGCGTCACGCATGCGCACTTAAAATGCAACACCAACGTCCAATAGGTGCAAAGCAAATATTTTATTGTAGATACATAGATACCTACATAAGTAACTCGTCGATGATAAAAGAATTATTCATCAAATACTATTACAAAATTCAACAGTTCAACTGAGCTCGCAGTCAGATTGTCTCCCGTAAAAATAACTAAAACCCGTATTTTCGATTGTGACGACCCTGAACATAATACTATTAAGTCTGTTCGTATTCGAGTTCAGTGACAATAATTAGTTTCTAATTATTTTAATGCTTTTAGACATTTTATTGTCCAAATCCACTGTCTTAGTACATTTAAAAAAAATATTTTATCAGCCTACATTATGTTTTCAACAAACGGCTATTGAGTAACTTAATAAAATTGTGCTAAGCAAGTCTGCAGTGATTGTGTATGTACCTACCTATTGTTCGTTTACATACGTATATAATATGTAAAGGCGCATGGGTTTTTTTTTATATCCCATCTTCTCTAGAGAAACCACAGTACAACATAAGTACAAACCTTTTATCATACATATTTAGGCATAGGTACCATAAACACACAATTTTCATTAAAATTATTATTATTATTCATATAAGAATATAAGCATGTTTTGGGCTGTCTAGTTTAAGTTTTCCTGTATACCTACTGTTTTATACACTGTGTCTATGTTTCTCAGCCAACTCTCCCGTTGTCGTCGCAGGTCTACTGGAAGAAATTACTAAATAATTGCTGTAAACAGTTCCTGTGTGCTCCTCTATCTTTATGTATTTTACTTTATTGAGTGTTCAGTGTGTAGGTACATAAATAAAATTTACAAATTTGTATCACATCAAAAAAAAATGGTAATACATTTTTTTCTACTGAGCTAGCTGCTTCCCGAGGCTCAACTTCTGAATGCCGGGAACGGAGGGTCATTGGACCCCCATCGCAACTAGCTGGAAATAATTTTAAGCATTTATTACTAAGTATTTGATTTATTTAATTACTACACATCTGCAGCTAATGTAGTACTTTCAACAAGTAGGTATAGCAGTATGATTTATTTAAAGCAGCGCCTGATGTCAATCACAAGGGCCAACATAATTCCTATATTTATAATACAATGAGTTGCAACATT
Source organism: Apamea crenata (assembly GCA_949629185.1). Classification (NCBI taxonomy): domain Eukaryota; kingdom Metazoa; phylum Arthropoda; class Insecta; order Lepidoptera; family Noctuidae; genus Apamea; species Apamea crenata. The sequence continues at coordinate 21,022,736 of OX451351.1, forward strand.
GCTTAATCCATGCTCCGTGCCTGTCCATGTCGTTCCTGTGTTTATCAAAAACAGAGTGTGAAATAATGACCTCAGACAGCCAGGATCGATATGATTGAATCAATTAGAGGCAGTGTTTATATTGTCTTCAGTTCCTTTAATGTCTTAGCAACTGCAAGGTCGACTAGGCTCATCTGCTGAAAGATAGAATATATTAGATTAATTAAATTCACTTGCTTTTGTGTTTTTATTTTAAGTTATCCTATGTTGTCCCACAGCTGGGCAAAGGTCTCCCCATAGCTTTCCAGTTTTCCTTATGTTGTGCCTTCTTCAGCCAGGAACGTGTCGGTGTCGACGCCCGTCTTCAGGCACCCTATGTGTTACTTTGTGACGATTCTGGCCCATACGTCTTTTACGTTAATATTATCATCAAGTTAGCTAGGTTTAGTATACCTGAAATACCACCACTCGTCCTTGCAAAGCTAACCACCAGACTGATCACTAATCATTGTCACTGAAAAACTAATTCAAAGTTGACATTAGGTTAAAACTTTCATTTGTTTATTTACAATATTTATTCTGAAACTCGTAAACAAAAAGTTTATTCTGACAGTAGACTTAGACAGCACATATCCACCACAGATGATGAAATTTAGTTATCTTTGTCTATCGATGAATAGAAAAGATATGTTTAAATTAAACAAATCACAAAATAACTGAACCGTTTAGGCGTTTATAAATAAACCGGTAAATGTTTGCGCTCGACTACGGTTACCAAAATTTTTAAAAATGTAACAAAAAAAAAACGCATCTATAGCCCAAAAAGACCTAGTGTATAGTGGCGAAATATGGAACTAACATTGTAACAATTTGTCCAATCTTACAATTATTACTGAATTTGCTAGATGTTGGACACCTTCAGTAGTCTTAGTGCTAGTTTGTTTGTTTAAAAAAAAATCGTTCATTTGAATAAACTAATTTTACTTTTTTTTTAATAGCCTTACTCGTGTTTTTGCTAGGCCTCCCCTTTTTCCTTACAAATGTTGTGCGATTGCTGGCCATGTTTGCCCTGCAAAAATGATTAGATAGTCACACCACCTTCGCCGCGGTCTGCCTCGAGCCTCGACGGAGATATCCTCCCTCGACTCTCAGGCGTCCTGTGTGTGACGTCTCTTCGTCTCGAATCTTTGCCCAATTTAAATAATTTCATGAACATTTATCGAAACGTTGAAAAATCGAAAAAATAATTTGTCGTTATAATATATCATAAATAAAATTATAATCCGTCAGTAATTGGACACAGTATATTTTCTCTTTTTCGCATTTATGAAAATTACTAGACTAGAACAAACAAAAACAACTTTGTACTCTATGGTTGGATGAACATTGAACAACCATAACCTACCATAGATATTAATTTATGAATATATCTGTAGAATTTTGGTTTGGCGGTTTTTGGGGTTTCGACTTTTCAGTGTTCCGCTACTAATGCTGCGTAACTAATACAGTTTTGTTTCTGATCAAGTAAAGTTTGCGTTGCTTAATTTTCGTTCATAGCTTCTCCGTGATTTTAAAGTATATTATATTTCATTGGTATTGCAAGATGTACAAGTGTTGTACTGAACATTGCGGCTTAACTGAAAGGAATTTATGCATGTTTCCTGTTAGTGAGATCGGACGCAGAAAGTGGCTCCTGGGCATAAGCGCTCAAGATCTTCACAAACTATGTGTGTGCCAGAAACATATTGAAAAAGATACATCAATAAATTAGAAGTAGTAGCTATATGGTGGTCTTTTCCATAATTGGTATAGGCCGAGGAAATTACCACAGGAATCGTCACGGAAGCTGAAGAAGGTTCGTACGTTATTATTAACTACTTGCTTATCTTGTAAAATGAGTATATTTAATTCCAATCCAGTCAAGTTTTCTTTGCCAGCATACTTTTTATTTGAGTTTGAGGCTGTCCAATGTTACTCAAATGAGTTAGTGGCAAATTTAATTAGTCTGACTGCAACCTTCGAAACCATTGTCAATCATGATTACCGAGTGTCTTTAAATACTTGTTTTACATGAGTATTTTTGTAAAACAAGTTTGTAGAATAATGAATAATATAAATTTTTCATTCATTTCTTTTCCAGATGTATATTGGAATAATTTATTGTGATCCTTTTTACTATTCGGAAAATTAAACTTGATGACCATAATAATTATGCTTATCTACCTGGTAAGAATAATATTATAATTAACTATTTATATTATATAAATATTCATGTGAATAATTCCTGCCAATTATTAACACAAAATTAAAGTAAAAACTTTTAATTTCGCCATCATTTATGGCAAAAACAACCAAAAGTTTTTAGACATCTTTAATAATTTATTTAAAAAAGTTGTTTTTCAGATACCTCACTTGCAGTACATTTTTGTTTTTGTTTTTTTATTTAATAATTCTGATTTTCTGTGATTTGAACTTCAATTTTCTTTTTCCAATTAATTTACAAGTGCACCAAGTTTTATTCTAGTGTCATTTGTTCCAGCTCCACATGATGATGGGAGAGGAGTTAACGCTACCCTCAACATACTATCTGTTTGACTTAATGAACGGTGGCAGTTTAAATTGTGAGATGTCAAGAGGGAAACCCTGAACCTGATGTACAGGATAAGCACATATAACCTTTTAGCATAATTTTATTTCAAAGTTTTTGGCATATAGTGCAGCAGATTGTTCTAGTACCTTCTATTGTAGAAACATCTAGAATGTTCGGGTATATACTCAATACTTTATTGCATTCCACAATGTAGGCTTAGGCGGTAAACATTTATTTGGTAGGTAACAATCGTGGACCCTGTCGGGCACAGCAAAAGATATTATGAATAAAATTTGGAGAGGACTTATCATTTAAGTATCTTATAATAATTCAACTTATTCTAAAAACATAGACATAACATTAACATTAGAATTAAAATTGCAAAAGACTTTATTTTTCAAGTACCTACCGGCCCCGACTGACCTCTGTCGATAGTTCTAGTATAGAAATTTCTAGAAGGATAAATTAGTTCTGCTACTTCATAATAGATGGCGCTAGTGGTAACTAATGTCACCATGTATCAGGCATTAATTGTGGCGCGCAACATTACCAATGAGCTGCAGATGTGATGTGGTGATGTGTAGTAATTTATTTAATTACTACACATCGGCACATCACATAAAATATTTAGTAATAAATGCTTACTATTATTTCCAGCTAGTTGCGGTGGGGGTCCAATGACCCTCCGTTCCCGGCATTCAGAAGTTGAGCCTCGGGAAGCAGCAGGCTCAGTAGATAAAAATGTATTAGCAATTTTTTTTGATGTGATACAAATTTGTAAATTTTATTTATGTACCTACACACTGAATACTCAATAAAGTAAAATACATAAAGATAGAGGAGCACACAGGAACTGTTTACATCAATTATTTAGTAATTTCTTCCAGTAGACCTGCGACGGCAACGGGAGAGTTGGCTGAGAAACATAGACACAGTGTATAAAACAGTAGGTATACAGGAAAACTTAAACTAGACAGCCAAAAAAAAACATGCTTATATTCTTACATGAATAATAATAATAATTTTAATGCAAATTGTGTGTTTATGGTACCTATGCCTAAATATGTATGATAAAAGGTTTGTACTTATGTTGTGCTGTGGTTTCTCTAGAGAAGATGGGATATAAAAAAACCCATGCGCCTTTACATATTATATACGTATGTAAACGAACAATAGGTACACAATCACTGCAGACTTGCTTAGCACAATTTTATGAAGTTACTCACTCAATCGTAATAGCCGTTTGTTGAAAACATAATGTAGGCTGATAAAATTAACTTTTTAAATGTACAAAGACAGTGGATTTAGATAATAAAATGTCTAAAAGAATTAAAACAATATTAGGAACTAATTATTGTCACTGAACTCGAATACGAACAGACATTTATCACATAATAATATTATGTTCATGGTCATTAGTGACAGAAAAAAAAAAACAAATTCACTTCTAAGAAATGGCAGGCGCTGCCATTTCTTAGAAGTGAACTTGTTCTTAGAAGTGAACTTATTTTTTTTTAACGCGCTTGCGCGGCGTGAAATACCTAAATGCTATTCCGAATTAAGCGTCATCGCCCACAGCGCTCCCTTCAACAATATATAATTTCCCTTCCGATTTAGATCCGATTAGATCACAACCGTTGACAGCGCTCACTCATCATAAGACTTCATCTTTTTCGATTCACGGGACATCGTTATCGCCCTCACGCTAATTCGGAAGAGGTGTAAGCACGCACAAATCGATTATGGAGGAATGGATAAAATCTCCCTTCACGCGAATCTCGTAACCCATCATGGGTTACGAGATTCGCGTGAAGGGAGATTTTATCTATAATAAATATTGTGGGCGATGATGGCCTAATTCGGAATAGCCTAAATTTTACGCCGCGCAAGCGCGTTAGGCGCTGCCGTTTCTTAGAAGTGAACTTGTTTTGTCCCATGGCAACAACACTTCGGCGTAGGGTTGCCAGTGCCACCAACCACTAGTTCATTTTAAGGGTTACTAGCATCGAAAATACGGGTTTTAGTTATTTTTACGGGAGACAATCTGATTGCGAGCTCAGTTGAACTTTGCACTTATTGGACGTTGGTATTGCATTTTCCATATGGTTAAAGTGCGCATGCGTGACGCGTTACAGGATAAATATCTATTAAAAATCTGGTTAATTCTTGAAGACCAAATTTAGGCACTAAACTGACTTTTTAAATGATGTACGGACGCCAGCAGGTCAAGCCAACCGAAACTGTCAAATTTTCCCAATCAACCTTGAACCTTAATGCTTTAGCAATAAAGTTGAAAATCTATTAAAGAAATTTGACAAATTGTAGTAGGTTGATGTGCTGGCGTCTGTACAAACACGGTTGGATTTAGTCATTAAAATATCTAAAAGCATTAAAATAAATAGGAACTAATTATTTTCCTGAACTCGATTACGAACAGGCGTATGGCCATGGTCGCCAATAACAGAAAATTAAAAAAAAAACTTAATTTGATATTACTTCACGAGTTTCTCGTAAAATCACTTCAGCAAGGTGAAGTGAACACGGGCGCGCGATGAGCGAGTGTTGGTTGAACTGTTGAATAATGTAATGTATTTGTTGATGATTCTTTTACTATTACCTAGCATCGACAAGTTATAAGTAGGTACCCATATGCATTAAATATTTTCACTTGACGCGTTACTAGATATATAAGTAAAAACAAAATTCCAATATGATAATGACAGTGCCTAACGCGCAAGCGCGGCGTGATCTTATCACTTCACCCGATTCAGGAGCAAAATGTCATGAATCGGGTGAAGTGATCACTCCACCCACACAAACTACGTCGGGTTGTCTATAGTCCGTCAGCCAGGCACACCGTGTTAGCAGTATGTATAATGGGGTTTATTCATAAACGATGACTCAAGTTAAGTAACGTTTAAACGTCAAAAATGTATGGTTAAACATTCGCTAATCACTGCTTATCTTTAAGCAACGTTTATGAATAAAGGGGATTATGTTCTGTGCCGTTAGCACTCGGTTATCTCTTCTTATTGAATATATTTGGGTTATTTACAGCGCTGAACATCGTCGCAGTCTTTATTAGACTCCATCTACAATCGCTCATAATAACAGACAATGTTGTTGCGCATTTTCATTAGTTTTTTTATTTTTTTTTATTTCGCCCAATGGGCAGGCTAAAGTCTCTTGACCATACCGCCTCGTCTTCCGTGTAGAAGCATTTTCATTAGTCTAGTAGCTGTGCACGGTCGCACCTCAAGCTATTATGGACTAGTCTAGAAAAAAGAGAAAAATACAACATTGAGATTCTGACTGAGTATTTTATTTTAAAACCCCACCAAATAGGAATGTTTTGACAACTACAATACTAGCTTTGAAATTATACCTAAAAAATGAGCATTAGAATTAACATAAATATATGATTAAAATCTCGATTATGATTGTAAATATTTGCTTGGTCAATCCCTAGTGTCAGTGGGAAGACACTGACAGTGACAGCTCACTCCACGCAAGATTTCACTTCACGGCGAGCACAGAATCGACCGGCTGTACTTCTAGTGAAGTGCATGCTGTATGAGCCTTTAACAATCTTGACTAAAAATTTCAGTCATCTTCGCTATTGAGGAATCGCTGAAACAATTGGGGACCCAGGAATGAATTTGTAGTATAATAATATAGATACTATCTTCTACCCGTGGCTTCGCCCGCGTGGATGTCGGAAATTATCCCATTGGAACATGCTACCGAGACAAAAAGTAGCCTATGAAGCCTATAATCTGTGGCTAACAATTATTTTAGAAGTATATTTTAGTGTAGGTATTTTAGAAGTTCGAAGAGTTCGTAAAAACAAAAACATACTTCTGAACGATACCTCGTTCAAAAGTATGTTTTTGTTTTTTTGCGTTCTGTTCTGAGTTTTGCGTTCTCGATATCAAATTTTAGTTTCGTTTGAATTGATGTTTTTATTTTAGTTTGTTCTAGAGAAAGTTGTTCAGTTCTCTGGTTCATATTTCTTGTTGGAGTTTTAATACGGCTATGTTCATTTCAGACTGGATTGTGCTTTTGATTTTATTCAAAATAGATTTTTGCAAAATAGAGTTGCAGTTCTAGTTTTCGGTCTAATAGTTGACTAATTTGTTCTAATGTGATTGGCTGTCTATTAGAGTTGCAGTTCTAGTTTTCGGTCTAATAGTTGACTAATTTGTTCTAATGTGATTGGCTGTCTATGTGATAACAAGATTGGTGACAACATTGTAGCATTATCTATATTTGTTGGGCGTGCGTCATATTTTCCTGTATCTCCTAGTATGCTTTGGTCATCGTATATTTGATCGTCAGCGGACATTATTATGTCAGTGGAGGTTGTCTCCTAACAGGTGTGTCGTCTTTTTTGTTTGTTAGATTCTCAAGCTGTGAATTTAATTTAACATAGATAATTTAATTTTGGTCATATGATGTTTATCTTTAAGTTATTGTTGCACTGTATTTAGTTTTTATTGAATTTTTTTTTAAAGTTTAAGCAGTTGTTGATGGAACAGAATACGTTCTTATTTGAAAGAGAAACTGAAAAGCGAAAAGTACTGTGTTTTTGGCAGACTAGTCCGTGGCAACATCCCAACAGCAACCTTATTGTAACGAAAATAAAGATTACTGTGATTTTGACAGTGCTGCAAATTCAAAGGTAAAATAACCGTGAAAAGACTGTATGTAGTTCATAGAATATAGGTACCTTCCTTCAGAAATTCAGAAAAGTCTTCGAGTAAAGTGACTATGTCACAAGGACGACCTTATAAGGGTCCTCCCCCCTAGGGAAGGAACCCTAAAAACCACCGGCAGTGGATTATTTTTTTTCAAATAGTGACTTCACGTTTCCCTTTGTATCATAACCAACTACGCAGGTGAGAGAGCTGGTGGACCTCGTCACCGGGTTGCAGACAGTACAAGGAAGCCATGCCATGATTAGATGGCAAGCTAACCAGACGTTTACTACTCCTAGACAGGAAAAGCCTGCGCCTGGTGACGGCGAGTATCGCCAAACACTGCTCGCTAAACAAAACCCTCCACACAATCGGCATAACGGAGAGTCCCATGTGGAGGGCTTGTATGGAGGCTGAGGAAACCGTTGCGCATGTACTCTTTGATTCCACAGGCGTCACCCAGATTAGGTCGGAAACCCTCGGGGCACCCAGATCTTACACAGATGTTCTCAACAGACCAGCCGGTCGATTCTGTGCTCGCCGTGAAGTGAAATCTTGCGTGGAGTGAGCTGTCACTGTCAGTGTCTTCCCACTGACACTAGGGATTGACCAAGCAAATATTTACAATCATAATCGAGATTTTAATCATATATTTATGTTAATTCTAATGCTCATTTTTTAGGTATAATTTCAAAGCTAGTATTGTAGTTGTCAAAACATTCCTATTTGGTGGGGTTTTAAAATAAAATACTCAGTCAGAATCTCAATGTTGTATTTTTCTCTTTTTTCTAGACTAGTCCATAATAGCTTGAGGTGCGACCGTGCACAGCTACTAGACTAATGAAAATGCTTCTACACGGAAGACGAGGCGGTATGGTCAAGAGACTTTAGCCTGCCCATTGGGCGAAATAAAAAAAAATAAAAAAACTAATGAAAATGCGCAACAACATTGTCTGTTATTATGAGCGATTGTAGATGGAGTCTAATAAAGACTGCGACGATGTTCAGCGCTGTAAATAACCCAAATATATTCAATAAGAAGAGATAACCGAGTGCTAACGGCACAGAACATAATCCCCTTTATTCATAAACGTTGCTTAAAGATAAGCAGTGATTAGCGAATGTTTAACCATACATTTTTGACGTTTAAACGTTACTTAACTTGAGTCATCGTTTATGAATAAACCCCATTATACATACTGCTAACACGGTGTGCCTGGCTGACGGACTATAGACAACCCGACGTAGTTTGTGTGGGTGGAGTGATCACTTCACCCGATTCATGACATTTTGCTCCTGAATCGGGTGAAGTGATAAGATCACGCCGCGCTTGCGCGTTAGGCACTGTCATTATCATATTGGAATTTTGTTTTTACTTATATATCTAGTAACGCGTCAAGTGAAAATATTTAATGCATATGGGTACCTACTTATAACTTGTCGATGCTAGGTAATAGTAAAAGAATCATCAACAAATACATTACATTATTCAACAGTTCAACCAACACTCGCTCATCGCGCGCCCGTGTTCACTTCACCTTGCTGAAGTGATTTTACGAGAAACTCGTGAAGTAATATCAAATTAAGTTTTTTTTTTAATTTTCTGTTATTGGCGACCATGGCCATACGCCTGTTCGTAATCGAGTTCAGGAAAATAATTAGTTCCTATTTATTTTAATGCTTTTAGATATTTTAATGACTAAATCCAACCGTGTTTGTACAGACGCCAGCACATCAACCTACTACAATTTGTCAAATTTCTTTAATAGATTTTCAACTTTATTGCTAAAGCATTAAGGTTCAAGGTTGATTGGGAAAATTTGACAGTTTCGGTTGGCTTGACCTGCTGGCGTCCGTACATCATTTAAAAAGTCAGTTTAGTGCCTAAATTTGGTCTTCAAGAATTAACCAGATTTTTAATAGATATTTATCCTGTAACGCGTCACGCATGCGCACTTTAACCATATGGAAAATGCAATACCAACGTCCAATAAGTGCAAAGTTCAACTGAGCTCGCAATCAGATTGTCTCCCGTAAAAATAACTAAAACCCGTATTTTCGATGCTAGTAACCCTTAAAATGAACTAGTGGTTGGTGGCACTGGCAACCCTACGCCGAAGTGTTGTTGCCATGGGACAAAACAAGTTCACTTCTAAGAAACGGCAGCGCCTAACGCGCTTGCGCGGCGTAAAATTTAGGCTATTCCGAATTAGGCCATCATCGCCCACAATATTTATTATAGATAAAATCTCCCTTCACGCGAATCTCGTAACCCATGATGGGTTACGAGATTCGCGTGAAGGGAGATTTTATCCATTCCTCCATAATCGATTTGTGCGTGCTTACACCTCTTCCGAATTAGCGTGAGGGCGATAACGATGTCCCGTGAATCGAAAAAGATGAAGTCTTATGATGAGTGAGCGCTGTCAACGGTTGTGATCTAATCGGATCTAAATCGGAAGGGAAATTATATATTGTTGAAGGGAGCGCTGTGGGCGATGACGCTTAATTCGGAATAGCATTTAGGTATTTCACGCCGCGCAAGCGCGTTAAAAAAAAATAAGTTCACTTCTAAGAACAAGTTCACTTCTAAGAAATGGCAGCGCCTGCCATTTCTTAGAAGTGAATTTGTTTTTTTTTTTCTGTCACTAATGACCATGAACATAATATTATTATGTGATAAATGTCTGTTCGTATTCGAGTTCAGTGACAATAATTAGTTCCTAATATTGTTTTAATTCTTTTAGACATTTTATTATCTAAATCCACTGTCTTTGTACATTTAAAAAGTTAATTTTATCAGCCTACATTATGTTTTCAACAAACGGCTATTACGATTGAGTGAGTAACTTCATAAAATTGTGCTAAGCAAGTCTGCAGTGATTGTGTACCTATTGTTCGTTTACATACGTATATAATATGTAAAGGCGCATGGGTTTTTTTATATCCCATCTTCTCTAGAGAAACCACAGCACAACATAAGTACAAACCTTTTATCATACATATTTAGGCATAGGTACCATAAACACACAATTTGCATTAAAATTATTATTATTATTCATGTAAGAATATAAGCATGTTTTTTTTTGGCTGTCTAGTTTAAGTTTTCCTGTATACCTACTGTTTTATACACTGTGTCTATGTTTCTCAGCCAACTCTCCCGTTGCCGTCGCAGGTCTACTGGAAGAAATTACTAAATAATTGATGTAAACAGTTCCTGTGTGCTCCTCTATCTTTATGTATTTTACTTTATTGAGTATTCAGTGTGTAGGTACATAAATAAAATTTACAAATTTGTATCACATCAAAAAAAATTGCTAATACATTTTTATCTACTGAGCCTGCTGCTTCCCGAGGCTCAACTTCTGAATGCCGGGAACGGAGGGTCATTGGACCCCCACCGCAACTAGCTGGAAATAATAGTAAGCATTTATTACTAAATATTTTATGTGATGTGCCGATGTGTAGTAATTAAATAAATTACTACACATCACCACATCACATCTGCAGCTCATTGGTAATGTTGCGCGCCACAATTAATGCCTGATACATGGTGACATTAGTTACCACTAGCGCCATCTATTATGAAGTAGCAGAACTAATTTATCCTTCTAGAAATTTCTATACTAGAACTATCGACAGAGGTCAGTCGGGGCCGGTAGGTACTTGAAAAATAAAGTCTTTTGCAATTTTAATTCTAATGTTAATGTTATGTCTATGTTTTTAGAATAAGTTGAATTATTATAAGATACTTAAATGATAAGTCCTCTCCAAATTTTATTCATAATATCTTTTGCTGTGCCCGACAGGGTCCACGATTGTTACCTACCAAATAAATGTTTACCGCCTAAGCCTACATTGTGGAATGCAATAAAGTATTGAGTATATACCCGAACATTCTAGATGTTTCTACAATAGAAGGTACTAGAACAATCTGCTGCACTATATGCCAAAAACTTTGAAATAAAATTATGCTAAAAGGTTATATGTGCTTATCCTGTACATCAGGTTCAGGGTTTCCCTCTTGACATCTCACAATTTAAACTGCCACCGTTCATTAAGTCAAACAGATAGTATGTTGAGGGTAGCGTTAACTCCTCTCCCATCATCATGTGGAGCTGGAACAAATGACACTAGAATAAAACTTGGTGCACTTGTAAATTAATTGGAAAAAGAAAATTGAAGTTCAAATCACAGAAAATCAGAATTATTAAATAAAAAAACAAAAACAAAAATGTACTGCAAGTGAGGTATCTGAAAAACAACTTTTTTAAATAAATTATTAAAGATGTCTAAAAACTTTTGGTTGTTTTTGCCATAAATGATGGCGAAATTAAAAGTTTTTACTTTAATTTTGTGTTAATAATTGGCAGGAATTATTCACATGAATATTTATATAATATAAATAGTTAATTATAATATTATTCTTACCAGGTAGATAAGCATAATTATTATGGTCATCAAGTTTAATTTTCCGAATAGTAAAAAGGATCACAATAAATTATTCCAATATACATCTGGAAAAGAAATGAATGAAAAATTTATATTATTCATTATTCTACAAACTTGTTTTACAAAAATACTCATGTAAAACAAGTATTTAAAGACACTCGGTAATCATGATTGACAATGGTTTCGAAGGTTGCAGTCAGACTAATTAAATTTGCCACTAACTCATTTGAGTAACATTGGACAGCCTCAAACTCAAATAAAAAGTATGCTGGCAAAGAAAACTTGACTGGATTGGAATTAAATATACTCATTTTACAAGATAAGCAAGTAGTTAATAATAACGTACGAACCTTCTTCAGCTTCCGTGACGATTCCTGTGGTAATTTCCTCGGCCTATACCAATTATGGAAAAGACCACCATATAGCTACTACTTCTAATTTATTGATGTATCTTTTTCAATATGTTTCTGGCACACACATAGTTTGTGAAGATCTTGAGCGCTTATGCCCAGGAGCCACTTTCTGCGTCCGATCTCACTAACAGGAAACATGCATAAATTCCTTTCAGTTAAGCCGCAATGTTCAGTACAACACTTGTACATCTTGCAATACCAATGAAATATAATATACTTTAAAATCACGGAGAAGCTATGAACGAAAATTAAGCAACGCAAACTTTACTTGATCAGAAACAAAACTGTATTAGTTACGCAGCATTAGTAGCGGAACACTGAAAAGTCGAAACCCCAAAAACCGCCAAACCAAAATTCTACAGATATATTCATAAATTAATATCTATGGTAGGTTATGGTTGTTCAATGTTCATCCAACCATAGAGTACAAAGTTGTTTTTGTTTGTTCTAGTCTAGTAATTTTCATAAATGCGAAAAAGAGAAAATATACTGTGTCCAATTACTGACGGATTATAATTTTATTTATGATATATTATAACGACAAATTATTTTTTCGATTTTTCAACGTTTCGATAAATGTTCATGAAATTATTTAAATTGGGCAAAGATTCGAGACGAAGAGACGTCACACACAGGACGCCTGAGAGTCGAGGGAGGATATCTCCGTCGAGGCTCGAGGCAGACCGCGGCGAAGGTGGTGTGACTATCTAATCATTTTTGCAGGGCAAACATGGCCAGCAATCGCACAACATTTGTAAGGAAAAAGGGGAGGCCTAGCAAAAACACGAGTAAGGCTATTAAAAAAAAAGTAAAATTAGTTTATTCAAATGAACGATTTTTTTTTAAACAAACAAACTAGCACTAAGACTACTGAAGGTGTCCAACATCTAGCAAATTCAGTAATAATTGTAAGATTGGACAAATTGTTACAATGTTAGTTCCATATTTCGCCACTATACACTAGGTCTTTTTGGGCTATAGATGCGTTTTTTTTTTGTTACATTTTTAAAAATTTTGGTAACCGTAGTCGAGCGCAAACATTTACCGGTTTATTTATAAACGCCTAAACGGTTCAGTTATTTTGTGATTTGTTTAATTTAAACATATCTTTTCTATTCATCGATAGACAAAGATAACTAAATTTCATCATCTGTGGTGGATATGTGCTGTCTAAGTCTACTGTCAGAATAAACTTTTTGTTTACGAGTTTCAGAATAAATATTGTAAATAAACAAATGAAAGTTTTAACCTAATGTCAACTTTGAATTAGTTTTTCAGTGACAATGATTAGTGATCAGTCTGGTGGTTAGCTTTGCAAGGACGAGTGGTGGTATTTCAGGTATACTAAACCTAGCTAACTTGATGATAATATTAACGTAAAAGACGTATGGGCCAGAATCGTCACAAAGTAACACATAGGGTGCCTGAAGACGGGCGTCGACACCGACACGTTCCTGGCTGAAGAAGGCACAACATAAGGAAAACTGGAAAGCTATGGGGAGACCTTTGCCCAGCTGTGGGACAACATAGGATAACTTAAAATAAAAACACAAAAGCAAGTGAATTTAATTAATCTAATATATTCTATCTTTCAGCAGATGAGCCTAGTCGACCTTGCAGTTGCTAAGACATTAAAGGAACTGAAGACAATATAAACACTGCCTCTAATTGATTCAATCATATCGATCCTGGCTGTCTGAGGTCATTATTTCACACTCTGTTTTTGATAAACACAGGAACGACATGGACAGGCACGGAGCATGGATTAAGCAATGTTGCAACTCATTGTATTATAAATATAGGAATTATGTTGGCCCTTGTGATTGACATCAGGCGCTGCTTTAAATAAATCATACTGCTATACCTACTTGTTGAAAGTACTACATTAGCTGCAGATGTGTAGTAATTAAATAAATCAAATACTTAGTAATAAATGCTTAAAATTATTTCCAGCTAGTTGCGATGGGGGTCCAATGACCCTCCGTTCCCGGCATTCAGAAGTTGAGCCTCGGGAAGCAGCTAGCTCAGTAGAAAAAAATGTATTACCATTTTTTTTTGATGTGATACAAATTTGTAAATTTTATTTATGTACCTACACACTGAACACTCAATAAAGTAAAATACATAAAGATAGAGGAGCACACAGGAACTGTTTACAGCAATTATTTAGTAATTTCTTCCAGTAGACCTGCGACGACAACGGGAGAGTTGGCTGAGAAACATAGACACAGTGTATAAAACAGTAGGTATACAGGAAAACTTAAACTAGACAGCCCAAAACATGCTTATATTCTTATATGAATAATAATAATAATTTTAATGAAAATTGTGTGTTTATGGTACCTATGCCTAAATATGTATGATAAAAGGTTTGTACTTATGTTGTACTGTGGTTTCTCTAGAGAAGATGGGATATAAAAAAAAACCCATGCGCCTTTACATATTATATACGTATGTAAACGAACAATAGGTAGGTACATACACAATCACTGCAGACTTGCTTAGCACAATTTTATTAAGTTACTCAATAGCCGTTTGTTGAAAACATAATGTAGGCTGATAAAATATTTTTTTTAAATGTACTAAGACAGTGGATTTGGACAATAAAATGTCTAAAAGCATTAAAATAATTAGAAACTAATTATTGTCACTGAACTCGAATACGAACAGACTTAATAGTATTATGTTCAGGGTCGTCACAATCGAAAATACGGGTTTTAGTTATTTTTACGGGAGACAATCTGACTGCGAGCTCAGTTGAACTGTTGAATTTTGTAATAGTATTTGATGAATAATTCTTTTATCATCGACGAGTTACTTATGTAGGTATCTATGTATCTACAATAAAATATTTGCTTTGCACCTATTGGACGTTGGTGTTGCATTTTAAGTGCGCATGCGTGACGCGTTACAGGTTAATGCCTAAAATAAGTTTATTTCAATTTGTTAGAATCGATTTCTGAAATTCGTCATATTAATTACTCGAATCGATTGAAAAAAAAAATCGTTTGGCATAATAATCGTTTCGCTTTCGCACATTATAACAATAAAAAAAAAACAATAATGGTCGGCGAACTCTGGGATTTTGAACACAAATTGAGTAGTGGTAATGAATATTACGTGTTATTGGACTTGTCGTGGCACTTTCTTGTTGTTTATAATATTTTAAATTATATTTGACACATTTTAAATCGTATCTCTAATAGTGTGTGTGATATTTGTGAAAAGTAAAAATGTCAACACGCATGATTGGCGCGAAACTTGACTTTGAATATCAAAATACCACTACTTATTTAATTTGAACAATGGATGAATTCGTCAAATAATTAAATGATGTATGCCACCCCACTGCCCCTGCCTGTAGTGGGGTATGGATGTTCGAAATCTCCATTTTTGATGTTTTTATGCCTCAACCAGACAACCACCACTGTCATCAAAATGGCGATTATCGCATTTACAGAGTTGACTATTGTAGTAAATTAATAAACTTGTGCGCTTAGTATTATGAAAGATATATTGGCGTTAACCTATGAGCTTTTATCAACTGATCTTAACTAACGCACATGCCGGTGGAGGTTCGTGTGTTAGGGTCCAATCGGAGGCGCTTCCGAACTAAACAAAATGTAGGCTGATAAAATTAACTTTTTAAATGTACATACAAAGACAGTGGATTTAGATAATAAAATGTCTAAAAGAATTAAAACAATATTAGGAACTAATTATTGTCACTGAACTCGAATACGAACAGACATTTATCACATAATAATATTATGTTCATGGTCATTAGTGACAGAAAAAAAAAACAAATTCACTTCTAAGAAATGGCAGGCGCTGCCATTTCTTAGAAGTGAACTTGTTCTTAGAAGTGAACTTGTTCTTAGAAGTGAACTTGTTTTTTTTTAACGCGCTTGCGCGGCGTGAAATACCTAAATGCTATTCCGAATTAAGCGTCATCGCCCACAGCGCTCCCTTCAACAATATATAATTTCCCTTCCGATTTAGATCCGATTAGATCACAACCGTTGACAGCGCTCACTCATCATAAGACTTCATCTTTTTCGATTCACGGGACATCGTTATCGCCCTCACGCTAATTCGGAAGAGGTGTAAGCACGCACAAATCGATTATGGAGGAATGGATAAAATCTCCCTTCACGCGAATCTCGTAACCCATCATGGGTTACGAGATTCGCGTGAAGGGAGATTTTATCTATAATAAATATTGTGGGCGATGATGGCCTAATTCGGAATAGCCTAAATTTTACGCCGCGCAAGCGCGTTAGGCGCTGCCGTTTCTTAGAAGTGAACTTGTTTTGTCCCATGGCAACAACACTTCGGCGTAGGGTTGCCAGTGCCACCAACCACTAGTTCATTTTAAGGGTTACTAGCATCGAAAATACGGGTTTTAGTTATTTTTACGGGAGACAATCTGATTGCGAGCTCAGTTGAACTTTGCACTTATTGGACGTTGGTATTGCATTTTCCATATGGTTAAAGTGCGCATGCGTGACGCGTTACAGGATAAATATCTATTAAAAATCTGGTTAATTCTTGAAGACCAAATTTAGGCACTAAACTGACTTTTTAAATGATGTACGGACGCTAGCAGGTCAAGCTAACCGAAACTGTCAAATTTTCCTAATCAACCTTGAACCTTAATGCTTTAGCAACAAAGTTGAAAATCTATTAAAGAAATTTGACAGATTGTAGTAGGTTGATGTGCTGGCGTCTGTACAAACACGGTTGGATTTAGTCATTAAAATATCTAAAAGCATTAAAATAAATATGAACTAATTATTTTCCTGAACTCGATTACGAACAGGCGTATGGCCATGGTCGCCAATAACAGAAAATTAAAAAAAAAAACTTAATTTGATATTACTTCACGAGTTTCTCGTAAAATCACTTCAGCAAGGTGAAGTGAACACGGGCGCGCGATGAGCGAGTGTTGGTTGAACTGTTGAATAATGTAATGTATTTGTTGATGATTCTTTTATTATTACCTAGCATCGACAAGTTATAAGTAGGTACCGATCTGCATTAAATATTTTCACTTGACGCGTTACTAGATAAATAAGTAAAAACAAAACTCCAATATGATAATGACAGTGCCTAACGCGCAAGCGCGGCGTGATCTTATCACTTCACCCGATTCACGAGCAAAATGTCATGAATTGGGTGAAGTGATCACTCCACCCACACAAACTACGTCGGGTTGTCTATAGTCCGTCAGCCAGGCACACCGTGTTAGCAGTATGTAGGTATATTATGTTCTGTACCGTTAGCACTCGATGACTTGACACACACGGTTATCTCTTCCAATTGAATCGATTTGGGTTATTTACAGCGCTGAACATCGTCGCAGTCTCTATTAGACTCCATCTACAATCGCTCATAATAACAAACAATGTCGATGCGCATTTTCACTATTTTTTTTTATTTCGCCCAATGGGCAGGCTAAAGTCTCTCGACCATACCGCCTAGTCTTCCGTTTAGAAGCATTTTCATTCTGTGCACGGTCGCACCTCAAGCTATATATATAAGGACTAGTCTAGAAAAAAAAGAGATAAATACAACATTGAGATTCTGACTAAGTTTCTGTTTTTCTATTTTATTTTAAAACCCCACCAAATAGGAATGTTTTGACAACTAAAATACTAGCTTTGAAATTATAAAAAAATAGCAATAAAATTAACATAAAAATATTATTAAAATCTCGATTATGATTGTAAATATTTGCTTGGTCAATCCCTAGTATCAGGTGGAATGACACTGACACTTCACTCCACGCTCACTTCACTTAGGTTTTCACGGTGAGATGGTTACAGAATCGACCGGCAGGAGACTTAATCGACTTCTGGAGGGAGGTGGGCTGGTTGGAATAACCACCGACGGCCGCCATGGCCCACGCACAATGGTCCACTTGAAGGACTAAGTGCGGAAACCAAACCCGTAACATAGATGCCCTTTGTATTGACTTATAATGCCAAAAGAATACACAGGCATTACTTAAATGAAAATAATCCCGGTGAGAAATCTTAACAAGGATGTTTTTCGCAGTCAAAATCTTATTATCCTGGGACGATGCATTTACAAGCTGGGATTTCATTAGAGGCACACGGAATGTGAAATGTTTGCAATGTTACACGCGAGGCAGGGAGTTCTGATTATCCCTGAAATAATTTAATTTGAACGGGCGCCCAGCTTAATCATATATATCCCCTTCGTTTTGATATTTTGGTAAGTTGCTAATTAATTTTAGGCTATCTACGTGTGCCATCCGGTCCTAATTAACGTGGATTAGTGAGACGGGATTATTTTAACCACCTTTATGGAAACTACCTACCTAATTATCACACAATATAGGTAGGTTTGTAGACGCTCCAATTTTAATTAAACAAAGCGCCAGACAACACGTAGAGGCCCGTTAGATGCTTTTAATGAAATGAGGCACCACCCGACCATTATTCCAGCCGATCGATTCTGTAAAAATCTCACCGTGAAAAGTTAGGTGAAGTGAGCTTGGAGTGAGCTGTCAATAGTGTCAATCCCTAACATTAGTTGGAATAACAGCTCACTCCACGCTCACTTCACCTGAGTTTTCACGGTGAGATGGTTACAGAATCGCACTGCAGGAATGCACTATGCAAATGCACTGAAGGACAATCCCCGGTTGATGTAGGACTATTGCAGGATATGGTAAAAAAAGGATATTGGACTATGGGTTTGGGTGGCTAGAGTGGACTGGTTAAGAAGAACGAGGTACGGAAGGAATATGGCAACATTAACATAAATACATTATACATTATGGTAACATTGATCAGGCAGGGGCCTGATCCAAAATGTAGCCAGCACATAGTGAAGTAGCGACAAGGGGGCAACATAACCTGAGGTGCTTGAGGAGTGCAGAGGTATTCGACGGCTATCCATGGGTAGGTACTGCCCAACAGTTCGCCACATGCTGCGCTGCGGGTTTATGTATCTTCCTTGGTCTAGCTCCTCACCTATATTCCTGTTTCGGCAAAGTAAACTCTACCAGGGCCCTAATTCACTATGACCTCTTAACGATTTCCAAGTAAGGACTTGGAAACCACGCCAATTCCTTATTTAATCATGACATTTGTTATTAACGATTTTTTTATGACACAATGGCGTGGTTTGAACTGTCAAAATACATGTTGTCCGAACGGTTGACATTTCGATTCCTTGCCTTTATCAAGACACGATATTGACGTGGTTCGCACGTGGTAAGATTTCGCGGGGAATAATATTGGGGCCCAGCCTGTGTTGGGCCCCATTTCGTGTGTTCCTATGAACTCTACATATAGTATATCTGTTTATATAGTTAACAAGAGCGCGCAAGCTCACATTGTTATTATTAACTAGCTTTTGCCCGCGACTTCGTCCGCGGGAAGCAACTTTCTTACATTTTTTTTCCGTAAGAACCATCCTCGTCCTCAAGGAATATTCTAAAAAAAGAATTAGCGAAATCGGTTCAGCTGTTCTCGAGATTTACGCTTAGCAACACATTCAGCGATTCATTTTTATATTATAGATATCTCTGACATTTCTAGGAACCCTGGGATCCCGGAACTTTGGCTGGCTTATGAGGGGCTGAAGCCAACTGGCAGAGGCCAGTTAGACGTCCTTAATGAAATGAAGCACTAACCGAAGATTAATTTTATTATTTCGAGATTAAGTTTAAGAAGTGCCGAGACGCCCCGTTATTAAACATACATAGTTTAAGGTATTTTACAAATGAAAAACGTTGATATTACTTATTCAATAAAAATTATGTTTAATTACGTGTGTACAATATTCTACAGGTAGTAATCATATAAACCGCAACCAGCAAATTCCCATGACTTCCATCAACCAGGTCATCGGTTCACCATGTGAACCCATGTGCAGTAGTGGACTTATTTTTTTACCTTCATGCCTTGCGTGAACGTGTGAACTTAAACTGTAGTTAACACGTAGAATGGTCTGTCGCTATCATATTATGAATAAAATTGCATGGTTAGGTCAGGAGTCGTCCAGGATTTCCAAATATTACTTACTTCACAGGTATTTCTTAACAAAACATGAAACATTCATCTCATAGAATACCACCAGATGCTTAGTTGCTTACTAAAAGAATAGGACGTCTGTATGCACATCTAAACGTTTCGCTATTACTACCAAATCAACCATGCAATGAATCAAATACTCTGTTCATACTTTATTAAATGCAAAAGAAACCGCCGTTCTGTCACCAGTCTGTCACGACAGCATAGAAAAAAAAGTAGTTAAAAAAAAACACGCTTTTTGTTTTTTTAAACTACATATTGTTTTCGAGCGCTTTTTGGTTGTGTGTTTACTTTTAATTTAGGTGAGGATTTCCGGGATTTTAGGCCTTTAAAATGGTACTTCCACCTCCCCAAATGCAGCGCAACGTATTTATTTACTATGCGCCGCCGACCATTTCGCGTCAAATCCATGCCGTAGTATAAAATATTTGTTGTTGACCAATTGAATTAGTTTTTCTAAAATGATTACTTGAAATGTTCTGTGTACCTAATGGGCGTTTTCAAATCGTCAGACGAGGATCTGCCTGATACCGATACTCGGCAGCTATACCCACCCATACGGATTCGGTACCGATATAATTATTATCGGCCCGATGATGTTATTGAATATCAATGACCATCACGACGCACTAAACGACCACAATACTAAGTATCGACGTCTCGAAGTCGGTAGTGCGAAATAGTGTTTAAGTGAAATAATGCCCGCTACTCGCACCCCGCACTGTGACTTCGTCGGTAGATATCGTGCCGATATTGGTATCGGGCGCTGTGCGCGACGATACGGTACCTATTACGCTTTGGAATGGGCAACTAGCTTCATTTTTCTGACTGACCGACCCCTTGACAATTCAAAAGTACCTATAATTGGTTTAATTTAAATAAATACTTTGAGTTTCAGTTTATAACTCGGAAATCGCTAAACTGCCTTGAGCAAGTGTGGTGATCAATGCTCGAGCCTTCTCCCTATGAGAAGAGGCCTTTGCCCTGCAGGGGGTCAACAATAGGCTGGTGTTATTATTAGATGTAAGTACAATTACTAAGCATAATTTTGGAGTATAATGAACCCACATACAACATGTGAGGATTAAGTCCCCTTAATAGATTCTATGCTCATCCGGGCATAGGTAACCGTGGCCTATTTGGAAAACCTTAAATAGACTTGGAACCCAATTAGGCGGCAGCAAGGACCACCTCCACAAGTGGATTCATGGAAGGCTCTGATCTCCGGCGTGTATGCGATATCTCTCCGCAGACAATGGCTCACCTCCCATCTTGCACCGCATGCCCTGACACCTGGACACGTGAGGCTGCTATCAGCGTTGCAGAATTTCGGGCCAAACAAATTTAAGAAGAATATAGTTTTTTTCTTCTTAGGGAGAAGAATAGATTCTATAGTGTTTTTTACTGAGACGGTAGGTATGAAGAAATCCGAATCCACAAGAGATACGGGCTACCTTAGAAATTATTAGCTCTTTTATCATGATAACAATTTGGCACCGTTATGGCCTTCCATACCTTTAGAATAACTTAACGGCCAAGTGCGAGTTGTCCATTAAAATGTTTTATGATGTTTGACTCGGTTTCAAGTTTTTAGATTATTAGAGTTTTTAGGAGATTTTTCATCTGATACAATAAAATGATCCTTCATTTTATTGTATCGGATGAAAAATCTGGACAGCAGAATTTGGTCAGTAAAAATAATTCTCCATACTAGTTACAAATCCTACAAGTTCTAGTTACAAATGATTATCATCATCAAATCATCATCATCGGTATCATTCACTCCACTAACCCTTTGCCGGTGCACAGTATACACATTCTTGACGTTTCATTCTTTGACGGCACGGTTGGCGCAGTGGTTAAGCGATTGACTGCTGCGCTGCGTGTCGCGGGTTCGATTCCCACACGGAACAAATATTTGTATGACCTACATGTATTTGTTCCGAGTCTGGGTGTTTTTCTATCTATAATATGTATGTATTTACAAAAAAAAAATTGTATATAAGTAGTTTATCAGCCATCTTGTTACCATAACACAAGCATTAGGTTGCTGAGCTTGGGACAAATGGTGCTGTGTGAAATGTCCAGGGATATTATTATTATTATTATTTATTATTCTTTCCAATTTTCATCGATGTAGCACAAATAGTCTCAGAGTAAAATAACTGCGTGACATCCGGATAGACGGACGGATGGACAAAGGGACATGACGCAATTATAAGGGTTCCGTTTTTGTCATTTGACTACGGAACCCTAAAGGCATTCTGTATACTGTGATGTCAAAGCCCCTACCTACTAATCTTTGTTCAGACGATTCCCGACCGCTTACCGGATGCATTAGGAGAGGCCTGGCCGGATGCGGCGCTAACCAAATGACGGAATGGTCTCCAAATTACACAAAGGTCAGCCTTTGATGTATCTACCTTTATTATGCCGACCATCGAACACAGTATCAATATAAACAAGTAGCAAGTAGCAATTGATTGAGCTAATAAAAATCTTTATTATAACCTCCGTTACAAAATATTAGTAGTACGGATATACGGAGCCTATTGTCAAAAATATAATGTTCCCACTGTTAGCACACAGGCCTCCTCCTTGTATTAATGGCCTTTATCAATTTGTTTCTCAATATTCCGTCTTAGACCAGCGTCGATAATTTTTAAAACTAAAAAAAATAATAGTAGGATGAAACCCATTAGAAAAGGAGGGGAATATTATAAAAATGAAAGGAAAAATAATTTACGGGCGATCTGAGGTCGGAAAGGGGATGGGGGTGAGCTTTTAAGGGTAAAAAACGGTTTTTCTCGATTTCCGGCAAAACTAAAAGTCCTATCGAAAAAAGTCAAACGGCAAAGTTGTAGGTAATAAAAAGATCTAAAACTTTTGTATTTACACTTTTTTCACATAACCTCAAAATTTATATGAAAAATTAAAAAACCAAGTTTTTGGTTTTTTATTTTTATCTTTTACAAAAATCTTTTTTTTTTAACGAAATTTGGTGAAAACTTACCTTTTTATGTCCCAAATACGCTGTAATTTATTTGATTAAAAATATTTATTATTTCACCTTATTTTGAATTAATATCGAAAAAGCACCCTAATTTTCAATCGAAAATTCACCCGTCAAAATATCAGCTTTTTTCAAAAAGTTGGTATGTTTTCTGTTCGTTGAAATCTCTATTTTCCGATGGTGAAAAAAAAAAAATATGTTACTGTAGTAAATCTTCTCAGAAAATGCAAAAAGTCGAAAAAAACTCGAATTCGAAAACTGATAATCTGAAAAGACAAAATCGAATTATTAATGCCTTCACTATTTTATCGTGAGTATACACCCCCATGAAAAAAAAATATTAAAGAAATAAATGTCAAAATGTATAAAAAATATATTAAAAATCTATAATAAATGTATAAATATATAAAAAATATTTATAGTGAATATATTTTTAATAACTAACTTTTGGCCGATTTTCATATATATTTTATACATTTCAAATATATTTCAGATATATTCAAAATATATTTTTTTTATATTTTTAGCTATGTTTTTTATGTCTTTTAAGATATATTTTGAATGTATCTAAAATATATGAAATATACATGAAAATCGGCCAAAAGTTAGTTATTAAAAATATATTTACTATACATATTTTTATATATTTATACATTTACTATAGATTTTTAATATATTTTTTATACATTTTGACATTTATTTCTTTAATATTCTTTTTTCATGGGGGTGTATACTCACGATAAAATAGTGAAGGCATTAATAATTCGATTTTGTCTTTTCAGATTATCAGTTTTCGAATTCGAGTTTTTTTCGATTTTTTGCATTTTCTGAGAAGATTTACTACAGTAACATATATTTTTTTATTCACCATCGGAAAATAGAGATTTCAACGAACAGAAAACATACCAACTTTTTGAAAAAAACTGATATTTTGACGGGTGAATTTTCGATTGAAAATTAGGGTGCTTTTTCGATATTAATTCAAAATAAGGTGAAATAATAAATATTTTTAATCAAATAAATTACAGCGTATTTGGGACATAAAAAGGTAAGTTTTCACCAAATTTTGTTAAAAAAAAAAAGATTTTTGTAAAAGATAAAAATAAAAAACCAAAAACTTGGTTTTTTTAATTTTTCATATAAATTTTGAGGTTATGTGAAAAAAGTGTAAATACAAAAGTTTTAGATCTTTTTATTACCTACAACTTTGCCATTTGACTTTTTTCGATAGGACTTTTAGTTTTGCCGGAAATCGAGAAAAACCGTTTTTTACCCTTAAAAGCTCACCCCCATCCCCTTCCCGACCTCAGATCGCCCGTAAATTATTTTTCCTTTCATTTTTATAATATTCCCCTCCTTTTCTAATGGGTTTCATCCTACTATTATTTTTTTTCACTTTTTATTATTTTTAAAGGCTTCTACCCTGGTCTATCTGGTTTCCGTGAAGGAGTAAACAGTTATGTTTAAATCTTATGTAATCGGAGGCGAGCTTATTTCCTTTCAACGAGCCCAGACACTGATACTGTGAAACGAATAGAGAAACCCAACAACACTACCCAACCCGGGAATCGAACCCAGAACCTTACGCTCATCAGTAGCGATATCAACCACTTGACCAGGGAGGTAGTCAAATTACTGCTAAATAATTTCTTGTGATCTCAGTTTGCTACACTTACCTGCTACACTACCGCTACGCCCAGCTACGCCATCGCTATGCCACTGCTACGCCGTCGCTACGCCACTGCTACGAAACTGCTACGTCGTTTTTACGTTTTAGGGGCAATCTTCGTCATTTTAAGTACGTTCACAGTCTGATCTTAGTCTCAATCTGTCAAAAATACCTCTCATGTCCCTACATTTATGACAAGTTTTTGACATTGATTGCCGCTGAGATGAGACTGCGACTTGAATTTGAAATTTTTTTAAGTATGAGAATTGGCCTTCTATCATTCGATTACTTTGCAATGAGTGAGCAATCACTCAGTGCACATAATAATAAATTGTACCTATTTAATGTTTATATTAAATATTATTTAAGTAATGCATTGTTAACTCTTTTTTCTCTCCTTATTGTATTTATTTATTATTATTATTATTATATCCATTGCATTTTGAAGAAGTGTTTGTCGAAGCTAATCATAGGCTTCCATTAAGGCGCTCTTTCACCGAGAGCACAGTTCAGATTCGAGCATTACATCAGTGGGTGAGAAAAACCAAGGTAATGGTTTTATAGTAATGCTCAAAATCGAATCTTGAACTGTTACATTACTGGCGAATGCTACAAGTTTTGTGACACATAGGGCAGGATAAAGGCGCGGGCCCACCGCGGCGCACGGAGAAGCTACGCCCGTGTATTAAGCTTCGCTTTGTAAGAAAATGTATGTGGTTGTGTCCACTGCAACCCACGGAGAGGCTACGCATGAATTGACGTCATTGATACATGCGTGGCTTGCTCGAATAGGCGGTAACATAGTTCAACGCTGTCGACGTGGGTCTACGTTTCCACTGGAGTACACGAATATGACCCACGACTATGTACAGCTCGCTTATCGCATTGCAGTTTTCAGTCATACACCTTGTGGAACGGACGCTTTTCATGTTTCTCGTATATATCGTATCGAGGTAGGTACTCATAGAATGGCATTGGCACTGACTTTGCTAGACAGTTCTTCTAACGATGAATTCGTGCGTAGCCTCTCCGTGCGCCGTGCCACGCTATTATACATAGTCGTGGGTCTTCAGTGGAAACGTAGACCCACGTTGTCAAACAAATTAATACACGCAGCTAAAATGCGCCGCGTGCCCGTGCTCAGCATGCGCCGCGGTGGGCCCGCGCCTTAAGAGGTGGAGCATATCTCTGTTCCAAAAATTGCAGTCAAAATGACATCTGCGCTGCCACCGACAACGCTGTGAAACGAGACTTCAGAAAAGTCGTGCAAGTGACACGAAATAGGCGAATGCTACCGGTGAAGGAGCGCTTGTATTTCATAATCCTAATTCCTGTGATTGTTAAGCCAAACTTCTAAATAGAGAGTAAAGCCTGATTTACAATTGAGATTAATATATCTGACAAACGGTTCCTCGTAAAAATAGCACAATCAAGGATTGAAAATCCTGAACTACTTTCTAAGAAGTCTCTCAATGTTGCACCTCGCCATTCTCGTTTGAGAATTCTTTTCCATTTTCCGTAAGCTTACACGATTTATCGTAGTCATTCCTGTATGATTCGCTCAGTCAAAGCATTTCACGAAATTGTAAAGAACGAATCGGTGTGTTTGGAAGCTGCTTGGCTTGCTTTAGTATTATTTTATCTAAAAACTGTGTCGTTTCTGATGCATCCTAATAGTGGTTGTGCTTGCATTTCTGCCTATTATTGAAATACTTAGTTAGTTTTACGCTTAATTTATTGTTATTGGCTTACAAAACTTGTACAACAATACTCTATTGCTGTCTGTGGAGGCTTGTAAATGGTTTGTGGTAAATACCTCATTTTTACGTCTGTATTGTTAGCTGTAAGCCAATCAAAACACAGTAAAATAAAATAAACAAACAGTGTTTAGATGATGCAAGTCAGTTGTTGCTTCAATTTGATTGTACCTATGCCACAGGCAAAAAACATGCAAATTAAATAGGGGTTGAATGATAGGAAGGCCCTTTGTACTCGCCACTGTTTTTTTACGGCACAGCGGATAAACCGCACCGCATAAACAATGCGTCTATCAACAAGCTTCCATAGTGATCCGGATAACGCCGACGACCGTAGACGTTCACGGAAAAAAAACGTGTGTTTACAAGGGGCCTAAGACTGTCAGAAGCTAAAAAGTCGAACTGCAGTGCGATTCTGTAAAAATCTCACCGTGAAAACTTAGGTGAAGTGGGCGTGGAGTGAGCTGTCATTCCAACTAATGCTAGGAATTGACACTATTCTCACTATAGTTCTCTTAACCTAACTTTTCACGGTGAGATTTTTACAGAATCGATCGGCAGGACTATACACTTGTTTTTGATGGTCTATTTATTTTTGACCATATTCCATAAATTTTACTGGTAGTAACTGTATATTATATTCAGCACTGATACACAAGTGATTAAAGCCGTAACGATGGCTCTTACTATTTTATACTATCATAAACGGGAGGTAAAAATAACGAACCACGATACCATTTTATTATTACTTTAATTTACTACAAGAGCCACGTATACATAATACTTTTGATGGAAACATAACACAAGGAGGTAAAATCTCCGTACTTAAATAACACAAAGCGGTGTGTTAGGGAGTTGCGCGGTGCTTCAGTGATGCATCTGCCTTCACTAATCATAGAGTAACGTTGTCAGTGATTTGAACCGCAGGTCGACGTTACTGTTACTGATCGAGTTAACTGTGATCGAACACGAACAGCGGCGATAAACAGCACTTAGATAGCAATTTGCGGTGAGCGGTATCATTGAATCCCTGAAGCATCGCGCAGATTAAAACTATGACATAAACCTCTAATACATATTTAATACTGCACTGATATAATGTTAAGCAACAATATAACATATCTAACTGAAGTACAGACAGTGAAAGTTACCTAATACACCGTATACAATTAAAATGACTAGGTGCGGCTCTGCTGACTATAACATTTAACATCATAATCTTAAACATTTACTATAGATTGAATATGATATATTGATAATATTTTAAAAGGTTTCTTTTATTATGCGGGATTTGTAACGGGGGTCCTGCTCTACTAACATTGTATTTTTTTTTAAATATATTAGTAAGTATATAGTTATAAGTGGTATCATATTAATTCAATTCACGACAATAACATCCATATTTAATATGTAGATTAAGTTTTTTTTTTTAAATATAATATTGATATATGAATGGATCTTCGTCCAACACTAAGTACATCAAAATGGTAAAGGACCCTATAGGAGGTACATGTAGTGTCACGGTAGAAAGGGAAAGTGATGGGTTTAGAAATGTTAAGTTTCTCATGAAGAGTACAAGCTTAGGAACTGCTCAGTCTGTGATCGGGACATGGAGAGAGTACTGAGAGTAGAATCAACAAGGATAAGGCAACATTTTTGTCTTTTCGTTTCAACAAGAGTAGACTCAGGAAATTTCGTAACTATTCATAAAATTCAATCTGATAAGCTCAAACACGTTATATATCATATCTCTATGCCTTAAAGTTAACCAAGACTGATACGCGCCGATCGAAAATATGAAAGATCCTAAAAAAGTATTGTCCAATTATTTTTGCCTTAGAAGAGAGCAGTCAAGTTTAAAGAAGTTAGAAGTTAATTTTCATAGAACAAGATCACAAGGTAGCACAATATTTGATAAAAACATTAATTATATATCATAAAAGGTATACAATAAGGTATTAAATATCTACTTTATAGAATCACATCGAATAATTCAAAAAGTGAATGTTGATATGAGTATCATCATAGAATCAGGGCACACATAAAAATGATATCACATAGGTACTAGCACTGAGCTAACGCCACAACCCTAAGAAGAATTGTTAATTCATGATCCGTCGGACTGAACGTTGCCAGCCTGAATGTGCACATAACGCGTAGGGTGGAGACGGGCACACATAACCTAACTACTATGACAAGCTAAAATAGAATTAGGTATATATATTAATGTCCATTTATTATGTCTATAGACAATAAAATTCAATAAACATTCGTAATTATTTACGGATGTCCCAATTAATTACTTTCTTTCTTTTGTTATCTATATATCGTCTTTGACAATATGACAAGACTTCTTTCACTTTTTCATCCTTCAATGTTTAAAACTCTGTATAGTTTGTTTCTACCAAATTGTTTTAAAATATCATTAGCCTTTATGATAACTGCGTGATTATGGTATGTTATTATTTGCAAGTTAAGTTAAACTGAAAATACATTGCTTACTCAAATCAAAATTCTAAATAAATGCCAACTATCTAAACACATTCGCATTACTTACAGTTCGTCCTGTTGAACAAACTGGAAGATCCTGCACATTATGTTGGCTAAATAGTTGTGAGTGCTGAATTATTAGTATAGCATAAATTCGAGATCGGTTTTCCGATGACCGCCAAACTTAGTAATCTTGGGAAAGGGCCGAAATTTCCACTTACACCGCATTCTATCGTAAAGTTAATAGGTTTACGGGTTTAAGATATATAAAAATATAGAAAAGAACAGATGCTTGCTAGCATTTAGCTTTGTTTCTTGAATATCATCAGATCATAATCATTCATCGCTGTCACTCGTGGCGACTACGATTTTCTCGCGATCGCAAATTACTGAGCGTATAGCCCTCTCGACTCTACCTCATATCTAGCCCTGGATATACAGGCTGTTTGGCAGAACGTTGAACATACGAAAATGGTGGGTAGGTCTAGGTCAATAGGTCATCTGCTACTTACTCAGCTCTAATTTATTTGGCCCTGGCCCCCTGGATATTTAAAAAACAATTTTTTTGCTTTCTTCTAATTTCACCACTTTCTTAACTTTAAAGTGTAATTTTTATTAAAAATGGGTAAGTAGCAGATGACCCCACCTATCCACCATTTTCGTATGTTCAACGTTCTGCCAAATACCCTGTATAATATTTATTAGGTATATGTATAATTTATATATTTATTTAAATACTATATCAATAAAAATGAAGGCAAAGGTTTTTGAGAATAAAGTTATTAAGTTCACAACACAATAATAATAATTATATTAAAACTAGAATAATTATAATAATATATAGTTATAATAATACGATAAATCTTATATATCATGCTTATATCTACTTCTCACTTTCTGGACATCCTTAATAGTTACCTAATTACGCCTTCACATCATAATATTCAACGAAACTTTATGCACACATAATTCATTTATTATGTTTGATAGTTCATCATATTTTACATCATCTTTTACATTTAAAATGAATATTATAATACACTTATGTTTTTGAAAGCATTATAGAGATTATAGTACAAAGTTGTTTCACAAAGCTGAAAGGAATTGAAAGTATGCGAGTTTTGTTTCAAGAGATTATGATAATGTGTCAGTGGCCAAACTGTCCACGTAGTTGTTGAGTCTATTTTTTTATTTGATGATGTGTCATTTCTGTTTAGTGCCAGTCGCATCTCTCTCATTAAAATTAGTTTTTTTCCAGGAAAACTCAAATTCACATTTTCTTGAATAGAAAAGTGGGTTTATATAAATATTTTTTTTTAATTAAAGTAATCGAAATTTTGAAAATAATTATATTAATTAAATGTCCGTTTTTTTTATAGAATGTGGAGACTACAGACGTTGATGACGTCGTATTGATCTCGAACAAGTTAATTGCTACAACTTTGTTGATGCGATAACTGTACCAACGGCGATTAAAATACCTAGGTTTACACACGGTATACCGTATATTAAGATTGAAATTGTTTTTTTTTTCCCGAAGAAATTATTTAATTTAAGATATATACTTCTTCGCGTGAATTATCATTTCCAACGCGAACATTTATATTATTTTTAATTAATTTGGCACCTTATTAGAGTACTGGACCAACCGGTGAACTTTCACGAAATACTATCACATTTCAAAAAATCTCATTTACTTAACTTTACTTACAGAGCATAATATATACTCGAATATTCTAATGTTTACAGGCCAACGTACTCACGCTAAACGAGAAATCTCAGCTATCGGTGCCAAATACCTGTTTAAATTTAATACTTACTCAAGCCAATTAGTTTGTTATTTAGTTACTTTTAAATTCCCTCCAATATTATACAATAATAATTTGTCGATAAGAGTAATACTTAATCGAATTTACGGTTTAGTATTTTTATACCGGTTTATACAAGCATGTAAGTATGTACTTGATCTGAGATCTAATAAAAATATAAAGTGTCCAAATAATATTTAAACAAGAGTGTATAAATAAATGTGCATATAGTCTAAGCGGTACTGTACTGTACTGTACTGTTTGTTAAGAAGTGCAAATAGGTAACTGTGCCAAATATAGACATGATATTAAAGTATATAAAGTCATAACCGTGTAATGTAACGTGCAACATTGGAGTAACTTCGACGTTACAGCGAGCACGCAACTGAGTCGTTCAGAAATAAATAGAAAAAAAAGTCTAAACACGTGCACCCGAAGGTAATCATTGTGTATGTTTCCTGCGATCAATATTGTTTATTTAGTAGATCTATAAAAGTGCGCATTGACAGTCAGCATGCATTGAAAGAGAAAATTTGTTAGATGTTACCGAAGGATTTTGGAAAATCGTTAGTTAGGCCGATGCATAACACTGATATGAAAGTCAATTCTAATGTGTTATTAATTTAGTGTAACTGAATTGCTGCAAATGTTTTAGAAACTTGAATCGAATAATTTATTTTAAGAAATAGAAGCTCATGTATGAGGTAAAAGGAGCGCGTGCAGCGGCGAGGCGCAAGCGGGCGGCGAGTGGCGCAGGCGCACAGCGCGAGCGCCCGACGCAGGCGCGGGCCGCGAGTACCCGCGCGCACACCCGGTCGCGGTTTACGCTACGCGGCTCTAACGTATATCAAATTCTCTTTATGTACGTCCGGAAAACAGCTGGTACTGGAAGAAACCATAATAAAAGAAAATATTAAAACAAAGCGCGTGCCAGATCATTGGTTGCGGCCGGGAGTTCCCCGCCCGCCCGCTACGCTACCACTACAGCTACTCTACTCTACGCGAGCCGCTGTCACCAACACCAGCTAGCTAGGTGGCACCCGACTACGGAGCATACAATCCTCAACACTACACAATACGTACCGATAAGCCGGAAAAGCAAACTAAATGTACTCAAGCTTACAGAGGGTGGGTTTACAGATGTCTAAATATTCAGATCCAAAAGTGTAAACGGTACTAAGTACCTACACACTCACTTTCTGCACATACTTTAATTACGCTGACTGTACAACAATGAAGGTGGGATTCAAAAAATCTGTTTGTTACGCGAAAAACTTTTACGCACGCTCTGTTATGATTTAGCCAATGTTGATTTTTATTAGTAAAAATTTAGTAGACTAGACAACGCCAAACCGCGGTTAAACGTATTTAGTCATTATTTAAATGCCTATCTAAGACGAGAACTGTAGACATAGGTCTTTATCGAGATATAAAATCACCATACATTGTCAACGAGCACAAAATTGTAGGTATTTCAAATCAGTACATAGATGGTCAAAAGTTATATTATAAATTATTAAATCCTTACCGCACCTTGTGCATGTATAACTTTACGGTTTTTTCAGAGTGCCTACCTACCTAAGGTTAAAAAAGTATCGGACGGGTGAGACGTAGCGGCCGCAGCAACTCCTGCTGGCCGCTGGCGTTGCACTATCCGGTACCTTCCACTTGTTTACAACGTTGCTTAGCTTCCAAGCAACCTCTCAAGAAGAGACCGCCGACAATGCTGACATATGCGAGTACTCAGTGGCACAATTTAATTTTAATATTATTATATATTTGGCACATAACCGTCTTACTTTTGATAGCCAACGATTTCTCAAATGCCATATAAGTGATAAATTATGTTCACGCCCAATTACAGAAAGAGTTATTTAAAGTTACTACTTTAAAGTAGTTTTTAGTTTCTAATAAATGTAACAATACCATATCACAGCACCTCTATACAACATTTTGCTGTATACTATCAGTTTGGTAACATTATACTGTTATTATAAGTTATTCATTTTATAAACTCTTAAATTTTATTACAAATGGACATCTTCAAACCTCTTTTCTTCACAAAAAGTGATATGTCCACATTATTCTGATTAAAGCTTACACAGGTTGTCCCACATCATACCTTTGCTGATATTCTTTATACATAAGTGAATTGATATATGAATCAAATCAGTGACGTCTGTTCCGAACTAAGAATTGTGGCAAGTCCACGCGTTTCTGAATACTCTTTCAATTTCTTACGCTTTCACAATCTAACAAAAATCAATATTGATAGATAGCATAGACAACAAACAAGTTTGTATCTCTAAGAAAGTATTTGCAAATAAATGTAATATGGTAATACTTAAAAACATCGATATAATATGATAAAACTACTAAACATCAAGGGACCGGACGGGGATCGTCCTTGTCGGTGAGGCCGGGGATACAGATTACAGGTACAGTTGCACGGAGCGCCGGAACCGCGCGGGGACCTACGACTAGTGCGCGTCCGGCTCCACAGTGAGAGTGAGTTTAACGCGTGAGGGTAATATTGAGTGAGGGGCATTTTCGGACAGCCATGGCGGTGTGATGCAGCGCGTTGTAGCCAGCGGCGGTGGCGCCCTGGATGCTCCAGTTGGTCGAGGCGTGCGAGTGGTGCCTACTGCTGCTCGGTAGGTGTCTTACCATGCCACTGCTGATCTGTTGCAGCAGTCCGGAGCCTTGCGAGCTGCAGGCCGATGGACGGCGCGAGCGAATTGATTGCATTGATGACGTCAGCAGAAACGGTACGCTCGAAGACGTGTTTGGCATGGAGCCACCCTACACAGCAAAAATATGTTAATATTTACATGAAATTTATGGGTGGCTTGGCGGCGGAAATATGTGAAAAGTAGGATTAAATAATTTTGATGAAGAGGTTATCAGGTGACTATACTGGATCTAGGATTAAAGTCTGGGGCACGAACATTAATTGAAAGGTTTTGATTAATGTTGACAGATGGTCATCATCAATCATCAATTCGGTTCCTTTGCAGACAAATGTAATGTGTAAATGTGTATTGATTTATAGATAAGGTAGGTGTTGGACAAAAAAATAGAGGCAAGTTATAAGAAAATCTGTTTAAAATGAAGTTTTATATAACATTAACATATATATATATATATATAACATTAACATATAACATAATAGGATAGATATGAATGAATTAATCTATTAAACTATGTGTATGTTGTCTACCATTCATAACGATGTGTGATGTAAAGGAACCTTGTTGGTTTGACTGGGTGAACCATTTAGTGGATACAATGGTCATACTTCCAGCTTTATATTCATCAATACGATCATCTCCCTGATGGCTACATAATATTGGTGAAAATTATTTATAATTCAGTAAACAAGAAAAGTACTTGAATCTTTGAATACCGTGAGGACAAGTCATTCCAATGTTATTTATTATGCTACCATAATAAATGTAGTATTATTTGGCATAGTCCTTATCTGTTATATGTCGCTAAAACTTATGTCACCGCGAAACCACCCAAACAAATAAATCAACAGCTTTAAAAAGGAAATTGTTTTTTACTTATGAATTTAAATTGGAACAATGATTAATTATTAGCTTAACACGATGATTAAATGTACAATTATATTCAACTCTAGCATGCCTTATATTTAATTAGATACGTACGTCAATATTTAGCGTTATAAAGCGTGGTGGGCATGTGAAAGTTCTTGTGATTCAGTCAGTTTTACGCAGTTCTACACTACAGCGAAATACTCGCACGCAGATGTTGCCAGGTTATATTAAATAAAAGCTGTAAACTGTTAATAATGTGTGATCATGTTAGACATTACATATTTAAGTAACGGCAACATCTTAGTGTGTTATACATAGTAGTAACAGTTGGAAAACATCAATGATTGGTGCTGCGTGAGTCGCAGCGGCGAACAGTAGAATGGAACCATATACTCACGATCATGCTCCGTGCAAGCTGCGAAGAAGAACAATAGCAACAGTAAATGAGACAGCGAGACGTAATACATGGCTTAGAGCCTTGACATGAATGAACAAATGATTACCTTACTTGCGTAGCGTTGCGTCACATATACACATTGAACACATAAGAAGACCTATGTGACCTGCCGAACTGTTGGATCTACATTGTTTTGCAGTACTCTTGAAGTACATTAAACCGATTAGTAATGCCAATTGGTTGCGCGAAGTGACTAAATATGAAATTTCTTTTTAGTGATTTGTAAATGATTTCCTGAAATTGTTTAACCGGGTTAATTTGGAAAAGGTGCGACAATGGAATCGACGTGTCTGCAGGTACACACCCGAACAATGATCAGAAGGACAATACAGTAGCATTCACCAGAGCAGGAGGAGCTACCCTCCCAGCATGGCATTCAACGACACATTGGCGAACATGCAGCACTTCATTATTTCTTGAAGTTTGTGTTTGTTCGGGCGTCTCGCAGGATTGGAAGGAGTAGCATTAATGCGATGCGGTGAAAGGTTCCGATCCACGTGCATATGCAAAATGATAATGTGATGAAATCAAATACTATCTGTCCCAGTCGGTGTGGGTAGAAGACACGACCGCAGAAGATAATAGAACCACATCAATGTAAAGCTGGACATTTCCACATTCAGTAGGTTTAGGAGTAACAGGGAGGACACGCAGCCAGGCAGGCGTACGTGTACGATAACATCACTTACGACGCATTGAGACGTTGATGGCACGGACAGGCTCGAGCCTGAGCCGCCCCCTCGTCCCCTGTACTGGTGACCCTGTCGAAATAACCACTATCACTACCCTCGTTACCACGTACCCTTACTCCAGCACCACCATCGTTTATACTACGGGCAGCCCTGTTCCAAGCTTCTAAATTTGAATCATTAATAGTGTATGTAGGTCATAATTATGTAGGCACATACTATTAGAATTATCGGTGTCAAAACAAGCGTGCAAGCAGAAAGAGTCTGAGAGTGTGTAACTTACGGTCGGTGGAGATAGGTTGACGGTCGAGCCGCGGCGCTCCTGCGGCCCGATGCTCGAGTGGCGGCGTGTGGGAAGCCCCGAGGTACCCCCCGGGGTGCCTCCGGGCGAGGAGGCGCACGATGGTGCAATCCGGATCTTGGGCGTCATCAAAGTGTTGTCCGACAGGCGGCGATTAGGAAAGGCGCTTGAAACGCGAAGGAAATTGTTGTCGTTACTGGTGGAATTGCTCGAGCCGAAGAACCACTGACCGATCCCGGTGCCTGAATAAATTTTCCGTATAATTCTCTGTCTTGTTGGGGTCTTTACATTACATGTTGGAAACTCATGCTTACTCTTGAAACCGCCTACACTACCGCTAGCACTACTAGCAGCAGGGGGTGGCCCACTCATAGAATTTTTACGAGCCATGTCCTCAGCAGAGGAGGTTTTACGCTCCACCCTTAAATTAGGGATATTAAAGGGTGGCGCGTTCATATTATCTGTAGACATTTGATGACGAAGCTTGTGCCGGCGCTCGGGGCTCGGAAGTGCGAGGTTGTCGGCCTTGAGCTTGTAGCGCTGCTGGCGGTCGATGCTCTCCAGCATGTCGTACAGGATCTGAACATGCGGCATCATAAAAATTATATTAATTCATCTTATCAAGGCTTCAGTAGGTACGTACAGTTAAGTATTAAGGCTCTGAAAATATACCTCCATCAGATTAGAAAACTGGTCGACGTTCAGCGCTGGGTTAACAGTTTGTGGAGCAAGCGAAGGTATCATTTTTGTTGCCATCACATTGGTGTTCACTCCAAATTTTCTTTCCAAGAGTAAATTCTTGTAGAGTTCTGTAATAATTAGGTTTAATTGTCTCACATAATTATAAAACAAATTATGATAATTCGCTTCGGTTAAAAATAATGACTGGCTTTGGCATAAGGGATTCGCATAGAGAGCAGAGATCGCTGTGCTAGTGCATTAAATATGACGCGAAGCTGGTCTTATATAGATGTGATTTCCTTAAAAAACGAGAGACTCTTTTATTATGTACAGAAGTATACTCACTAACAACACGAGTGACGATATCGGGGTCGCTGAGCCGCATAGCCAGCAGAGTAGGAATCACCTGCTCCAGGATGTGGCTCCTGTCGAGTCTAACAATGGTCTTTTCGAAGAAGCAAAGGATCAGGCTGATGATCTTTACATCACTTTGATGCCTTTCAAGCAGTCCCTTAACTTTATTCAGAATGGTGGCGTGAAGTGCTTTGTCCTCATGGTTATCGCAAATGTTCTGCGTAGCTATCAGAGAGGCTGCCTATCAACATGAAAAACAATATGTACAGTTATTATTGTATTCCATAGAAATCATACTTACAACGAAGAGAAAGAAAATCCACGTACCTGGATTTGGAAGGTGTTACTGTCCAGGGCATGATACAGCGTTGGCAATATTTCAGCTTCAATTTCTGCAGCTGTGCATTTTTTCATGATTATATGCAAGTTCTCCAAAATAGTGACAGAAGCCTGGATGCTTTTTGGTGAATTCAACAGTATCCTAAAACAAATTAAATTCACACTTAAACAATCAATTTTCATAAAATATAGTTTTGTAATAATATAAAATTGTAACCAACATTGAAGGCAATTGCAGTTGGAAAATAAAATCGAAACGGAAATCTCTAAATACCCGATACGGAAAACCCGGTCTTGCTCGGAAAATTGTAATGGTTTGAATAAATCTTCTATTACGGATAAACCCAAGTAATATTTTCTATGTCATCTCCTGATACTAGGTACCGTTTACGACTAGAATATGAATGATTTATTTTACGCAACACGAATTCAGCATGGTTTAATGAATACGAGAAAAACTATTTTTACAAGCTAGCACTAATATATAATTATATATACATATATAGACAAGTATATAAAAAAAATAAAGAAAAAGGTAGGGGCTCATTGGGCACCAAAAACTTCGTCCGCATCGCTGTCAATGGGATAAGTGCCCAAAAGGCTGGCAGTATTACCACGTTGGATGGCAATGCTGATTCTTTGGGCTAAAAATAGGTCAGCCCTCTGGTCACGTGAAGAGTCAACCAAACGCTTGGCAATGTCCCGAAAAACCCCAAGGCCCTATACGAGAAGATTAATCATTACAATTGCTGAAACCATCCTGCATAGCGCATAAAATATCTGAAAAACTACTTTAATACGTAATGAAATGATTTTCAAGTAAACAGTCGGTAAAATATAATATCTTTGTTTATATTATTTGCGCAGATATAATGTGTTACTGTTTGTTTGTCCCAAATAAATAAATAATGAAACAATTTATTTACATAATCAGTTGATGGTGTAAATTTCACGTTTAAAATAAATTTACAAGTACCTACTTAATAATTTACAATGACCTGCTCCTGCTTCTTACAGGAGCGATCTACTGGTGTGACTACATTTCAAAACATCAAGATTTCTGTCATATAAGTAAGGGCTGATTTTTCAATCGACCGATATTATTTATTCGTAGAATAAAATTGACGTCCGACAGTTTTTGTATGGAAGAACTAATGACAAGCGGAGTTTTAGGGCACGTCTACATACATGGCAAAAAAAAAATACTATACTCTTATCTCTCAAAATACAGTGCTATGTGGTGAAACCTGGGTGATACTAAAAATTCAAAATTATTCCTCCGATAAAGTTATCTGACGTTGGAAAAATTAGCCCTAAGTTAAATAAGCATCACCTCTGTACCTATTTTTCTGTTTTGATTTTTTTTTCTTGTCTTTTTATAAGTGTGTGTACATAAATGGTTAAATAAATAAAAAATAAATAAATATTAATGTATTATACACATAAATGAAGATTGACCAACGCCCTTATCCTTATACCGCTCCGAAACTATTTGCCGCCAAAAAATTTGAAAAAAAATAAATAAAATAGTTCTACTATAGATTACAGGAAAACCTATAAGAAGGCTATGGTTTTAAAATAACGTGGTACATCTCTCAATATTGCGCGTACAACCTTATATTTGCAGTTGGAATCTATAGGAGACCATGTTTTTCAACAAAAATATTAAGTTTGCTCCTGGGATTAATTCATCCCAACTACGGACCCCTTAACTGTGCGTGGTCCAACACGAACGTGGCCAGTTTTTTAATACAGATACAACTCATATTATGAAAGGTTCAATCGTGCGCCAGCTACAAGGCAATTAATTACATAATTGGTTGTATTCGAGGTTTATGATATTATTTTCCTCAATTCTTCCAGTGTTAGGATTCCAGGATCAAACGCGCGCGTTTTTCCTGCGGCAATTTTTTTCCGTACTGCATTTTCAAAGCTCTGCTTAGAGCCAAGAGTTGAAAATCTAACAGTTTGTTTTTGACGCGCTAGGTTGCGCGCTGTTGGATTCGCAACGCTCGGCTCAACACGGCAACGTCGAGAGTTGAAAATTCAGTGTGCGATAAAACTCGCCGCGATATTTTTACGTTCGTGCGGTGGGCTAATATTGAATTGCCAGCCCATCATCTGTAGGAGTCGTTAATTGTACAAGATCCCGTCTGACATCGCCCTTCACCCATTGTCTCATGTAATAGGGTATGAGCCTATTGCTATCAAGCGCCCACCCATCCCAGAGAAATTCTTAATGGAAAAGCCCATTAACACTTTGGAAATCGAACTAAGGACCTTTTAGATTGTCCTATAGTAAACCTAACTAGTTTGGATAAACAATTGTTTTTGTTCTCTTTGTGACGTGAAGGAAACAAAATTAATTATGAAATTACAAATACATTAATTCCACAAATTGTTAATAAGGGTGGCTTTGACCTGAGCGGCAATTCTCGTAATTTTAAGAACGTTCACAGTCTGAAGGCCAGTTCTCGTAATTTAAAACGTTCAAAATCTAGTCGCAGTCTTATCTCGGCGACAAACAAATGTCAAAAACTTGTCTTTGACAGATTGAGACTGAGATCAGACTGTGAACGTTCTTAAAATTATGAGAATTGCCCCTCGATGAGATTGCGACTTGATTTTGAACGTTTTTATCAATCAATCAATCAGAAGGCCGATTCCCGTAGGAATTTGCTGATTGCATTACATCACATTCGATTCTATACTTACCTATATCTATACAATACAAATAAATAAAATTGAAGTATATGTTTGTGATGTCTAAACTAACAGTTTTTTTACCAAATGCTTAAGAAAGTATGTATATACGGTACATATAACAAAACACAATTTTCAAAATGTTTGACTGTCAGTCTGTTTGTTCCGGGTAATCTCCGAAACGGCTGGACTGATTTTGACGAGAATTTCACTGTAGATGTTATAAGTTGCAGAAGCTAGTTCTAAAATTTGAAATAAAGTTGTCTTTCGTGTCTGTTAGTGCGTCCGTTTCGAGCTTTTAAGTTAACTTAATAGTTGGTAACTTAATATGTTCGTTTCTTGAACATTGAGAATAAATATTCTCAATGTTCAAGAAACGAACATATTATCATACCTAATAAAAACATACGTACGAACGAACATATTATGTGTGGTTATAACACATAAAAATCTATGTACTACAAGAGTACACCTCTAC
This sequence comes from Apamea crenata, assembly GCA_949629185.1. Taxonomy (NCBI): domain Eukaryota; kingdom Metazoa; phylum Arthropoda; class Insecta; order Lepidoptera; family Noctuidae; genus Apamea; species Apamea crenata. Next base: position 21,063,235 of record OX451351.1, read on the forward strand.
CTAACCCTTCGGGGATTACGAGCGTGATGTTATGTTATTATACATATAAATCTCGATGTTCTGACTTGGTAACTATTGTATCTGTGCGAAGCAGGCGCCAGACGATAGTGATTGATCAAACATACTATTCATTAATAATAAATGTTTCGCTAACCACCACATGCATCTAGGCGACACCTAAATGATTGCCTAAACAATATCGCGACGTTGGATTTTCAACTTTCGGCACTGACCCCACCGTTGAAAATTCAACAACGCATTGTCATTACATGCATTTATATATCGAATAAAATCTTACTTTAGTGTTGGGAAGATGTAGAATGTGAACTCATCATCGTTAGCCTCCTTGACCAGCCACATGACTGACTGTAGGACTGATGCCAGTACCTCACCAGCTCTGACTTCCGCCTGCAAGGCTGGCCAGATGTGTTGCCAGCGCAGTTTCTAAAATACAACACATTACTTAGGAATAAAACAACTGCTGAAAACTAACTACTAAATAACCTTTTACAACACTCTTAGTACACATGGGTTCTGAAAGGCCAATCCTGCTATCCTTATAATATTATGAATGTGAAAGTCTGTTTGTTAATCAATAACTCCTTAACGGCTGAACGGATTTGGATTTTTGGCACTCGGGTAAGGCCACGTGATATTTTCTAACTCGCTTGTAATTTCCCTAGTTATAATTTAAACGTTCTGTTTGTCGTTTTCCGACCTCTCCGCGGGAAAAGCTACTGAACACATTAGCTCCAGCTGACAGATTATCAAACTGGTTAAAACCGCTTTCCGAAAGCGTATTGAACTTCTGATGTCAAACCTCGTATTATGTGATTGGATTGTAACTGTTGATTTGTCCGTCAGCCAATCACAGTAGACCTCAAGAGTAATCCACAGTTGGACAGCGTGTAAGTACATTTTTGCATTGACCAGCCTCTAAGAAACCAGGCGTTAGTAAGGGACCAAACGGTTAGAACAGCACCATAATTGCGTAACGCACTTTCAATCACAATTCAAGGGCTTAGAAGGAAATTCCTAACCCATTGCCTTATAGGTTCCAAAAATTCGTCTGCTCAACGACGTAAATAACGCAATGAATGTCGTTGAACTGTTGTTTTATGTGTATTACGCAATTAAACCTGGTTTGGAACTGCTTCATAATAACAAGGGTCAGTGTCGCATCTTAGTAGAGCACCCTAATTTCGTAACACACTATCAGTCACAATCTGAATCATTTTGAAGGATATTGCCAATCCAATTAAATCAAATCAAATTATTTATTTGCTTAATACATGTAGGTATAAACAGATGTTACAAATAGATTTAGAGACATGACTTCATATGTTCGAAAAATTTGTCTGCTCAACAACGTTAATAACACAATAAATGTTGTTGAACTATCAAAATACTGTTAGTATGTTACGCAGTTACCCCGCAGATTATTTCTTCAAAATATTCCTGCAGGTAAAGTTATACACATAAGCATTATTATTATTGAATAACAATAAAGACAAGTTTGAACTGAAACGCTGATTTCATACATTCGCTATAATGGAAAAAAAAACCGAACGAAAAAAGCCGCAAGTCTTGTATCACACATTTCTAAGAAAATAAAAAAATAGGTTCCTACTAAAACTGGGTAATGTACAATGTGGAGACGACAATACGACAAGAAATAAAATACTGGTAATATATGCATTTTGAAACTAAAAAGTAAATCCCAAATCTAAATTAAAAAAGTAATTTTTTCAAACAAACTGACTTGTAGTAAATGGCTTTCGCAAATCTTTGAATAAAAAAATTATTGGAGATACTTGGTTGAAACATTATATGCAAACTGAACTGGTCATTAGATAAACGAAGTTTAATTTACTGTCGCATTCTCGTCTCCACCGCGTATATAAAGTTTCCTAGACAATCTTCCTTCTCGTCTCGGCAACTTTCTCTATAAGTATCAATTTCTCCACAATGAAATTGTAAAAGGAATAACGCTCACAATAAGTTCTTAAAGCGAACTATATTTACCGACACAATAGGATAAGCAGATGCAATCAGAGTCAAATAGAAAGTCTTTACAATATCATAATGGCCGTCGCAGACTATCCAGGAACATTGCATTGTTTAATTAAGGCTATTGTGTTTCTGCCAGTAACAGATAGTCTGACAAATAAGTACATTTCATTTCTAAGGCCACGGTTAGCGAGAACTCTAGACAGCGCTCGCAAAACATTGAAACAATAACAATAACTTTCAATTTCCCAATACTAAATAACTCCAACAATTTTTGTTAGAGAGCATTGTTACCAATAATGAATTAGTGCAAGTTTTCACGGCGAGTTGTTTTTGTGAATAAACGGGCTGGTTTCTGTAATGAGTTTTAAAGAAACGACTGGATAAGCAGAAAATAATGGAGTATCTTTTTTTTGTGCCGACAAACTAAGAGACGTTACAATGGATACTGACTCATTTAATTGCACGAGTTTACTAGTGTTTTACCCAAGGAGAAAGAAACCTTTTCTAGACGCTTATTTAGTTTTCTTAAAAAAACTTCGTAAGAAAGTCCTGCCACGTTTTAATAGAAAGCGGAAAAGATTTGGTAAGTGATATTTTGAACTAAGGACCTTATTATGAGATTGTTATCGTCAGTACGTGCGTTTTAGGAATTTGAAAGGGGGAAAATGAAAAAAAAAAACATTATTATTTGTGTCGTTTTTTATATTTTAGGGATTTTATGCCCACAATACTAGATGACACCCAGTAAGGCACTGTTCTAAGAGTTGTTCTTGTAGCCTACACACGACATGAAAAAGTAACTTAACTTCGATCTTGAAGGAAACCGAACACATCAAAGGATAAGTTGCTGTATATTTATGTGGATAAGTTGTTTATTATACATTATTTTTTGTAAAGAGAAAGTACCAACTGATTACATTATAATTATGAACTTTGTTCAAAGTTTAAATACCATTTACCTAACTAACCTTTGAATTCTATATCACCTAATACATTTTAGTCTAATACATTAACCAAGAAATATATTATATCAAGAATTTCCTTATGTATATTGAAGTTAACCGTGAGATACACTTTAGCTAAGTATCTCACGGTTAACTTGGACCTCGATCCACCGCGCTCGTGAGGAAACATTTACCGATGCGAGATGACTTTCAGTAATTACATTAGCAAGTAGTAGAATCTTGCTACATAACGTTAAATCTCAGTAGGGAACCCATCATATGTACTATTCCAGTAAAGTAAAGTCAGCAACGTGGCATTCGTTTATGTATAATAAACGAATGCCACGTTGCTGACTTTGAAGAACCACGTAGGTAGGTCACAGGAATGTGTAATTAAATAGTTTTTCTACTACTAAATAGGAAAGGGAAAAGCGATAAGGTAGGAACATGAACAACTTACATACAGCTGTACAGAATTATTATACTAATAGGCCGAGGAGCTTTAACTTAAAATGCATTCATATGATAACTACCTACAAATTTTTGATATCAATCAATCAAAAGTCATTTATTCAAATTAGGCAGAGAATCAACACATTTTGAACGTCAAAATTACAAAAGACAGTCCCCCAAAAACGCCCACCCTTCACTTCGCCCGGATATTCGTACATAGTGTACATATGTACCTAAAGTAGAGAAATAACCTAACCAATAAACCTGCCTAAGGTATACTCATACTAGCATACTATATGGTACATTTAATAGGAATAAAAACGCTTTGAAGGATTTTTTTGTCATTCAATTCATAATATTATTGCCGAATCAGTTGAAAAATCATAATTTGAAATCCAATATTTCACGCGAGGGAACTGAAATTTTAATTGGCGGTAGAAGATAGTACTTAAATAAAGTAGAGGTTTTAGTAGGTATCAGCTCGGTTGATTTGATGAAATAACACAGACGACATGAACGAACCGTGAAAGCTGTTTGAGATACAAAATAAATATTGGGTTTGGTAACAACATTGAGTATTACATCTGACATTACTTCGTGTATTAACGTGGATCGGTGGCTGAGAGATATATATACTTAAACAAACCTTTCATAAGTCATACGATATATACCTACATCTACATATATATTTATATTAGAATGTACGAATATATAAGTAAATTTGTAGGTTATAACATCACACTGTTACCTTTTGGAGTGGAGACTCCAGCTTCAGCTTCAGCTTAAACGTCGGTTTTGGTACTTTCACACCACAACCTAATAAGATTCGCAAAAATATTTCCATTGACCGACTAACAGCCGAATATTACATTTAATACTCTTGGACAGGTAAAGGGCGCAAAAGAAAATAGTCGTAAATAATTCACACAATGTTCTTTGTCTCGAGTCTGCCGTCCGGCTGTCCGATACAACTTATAAATAGAAACATATTATACTACGCAACTTGCACAAGTTACTTCTTCACAGGTATTTGTCGCTGAAGGTTTTTCGCACGTGAAAATATAGATGTACGAGGATCTTATGGCGTGTGGCCAAAATCGGAACTAACGCCGCCATCTTGTTTTTCAATACATCTTACAATACAGTTGCACAAATGTTTACTAAGCAGCGACAGCGCCCTTCTGTCAACGTCATATGAGCGCCAAAAGATCCTTGTAGCAGTGTATTAGTCCTTTCATAGTTATTTTACCTCTGATTTTGCATCACTGTCCAAATCATAGTGATCTTTAGTCGCTTTTGGATTGCTGCCACTGACAGGTCTGTCAAAATCATTGTGATCTTTATTCTCGTCACGATAAGGTTGCTGCTGTCAGAGGTAAAATAACTGTGAACGGACTGTGCCTAGTATTATAATTGATGGCAACTTTTGGTTTTTGGGACGAAGTTCCTTAACGCGGCTTGCAGTAGAAGTTGACTGGAAAAATTGTTATGCAACTTTCTCTCTCTCTCTCTTCTCTTTCTATTAGGTAAATACGAATCTATATATCTGTGCCTGCGAGTATCGCGTAAGGAACTTCGTTCCTGACGGGGATCCCCCGACCGCACACGTTTTTAGATCATTTACAGATTTGACAGTTTACTTCGCTGAGCTAAAAACTTACCGTAGGTATCACTGGCAAGGCTTCTATCAGGGTAGTCCGATAGAAGTGTGCCTTCTGCTGCGGATCTTTCATAGTCACTATATCCAGGAATTGCATGGCGGCGATCGCTTGCTCACTCTCACCCTTGATTGAGTGTATACTATATTTAATTGGAAATCAAGTTTAGTTTAGTATGGTGCACAGTAAACAAGAAAATACTTAACTATGAAATGTAACAAACAAAATATCGAAGATTTTTTGGGACCGAATTGTTTTTATATATTGGGCTTTATATGGTACATCGAGTTTGAGAACATGTTTGGATTTAACATTTCTTGCGCCGGAACGTGGATCCACGCGAGACAAAATCCTACTAATATTATAAATGCGAAAGTTTGTGTTGATGGATGGATGGATGGATGTTTGTTACTCTTTCACGCAAAAACGACTAAACGGATTTGAATGAAATTTGATACACAGATAGTTTATAACCATGATTAAAACATAGGATACTTTTTATCCCGATATTCCCATGAAATCAAAACTTATGCGCGTGAAACCGCGGGGCGCAGCTAGTGTTTTTATATTGTTGTTTCTGTAAATAAAAAATAAAAAAAAAGAACGAAATTAAATTAGATTATATAAAATAAAATTAGATTAAGTTAAATTAAATAAATTCTTTATTTCTTTGCTTTGACAAAAATGATCAATATTATTATATTAGTAAGATAAAAAATAAGAAATTCAAAAGCTATGTTACTGAGTTACAATTATAACAGAGTAATACGTTCACAGAAAACATTATCGGCTAGTTAAGTCCCCTAACATGTTCAGAATGCTATTAGGATTTGACCGCGTTCTCATCAATCGCAACGCCATTTTTCTCCTCACCATTGCGAGGAAGTCGTGAACAAGCGCCAGAGCGAATATGCCAGAGGCACTACAAGAGCGCAGCAGATCCAAAAGCATTCTGAAGCCGTTATTGCATTGGACTCTTAAAGTGTGACTGTCTCTTTCTTAAACACGATGTGCCATATTAAGCGAATAGCACTAGCACTGAAACTATATACAGGGTGTACCGAAACTCAACGATAACCTGGTACCGGGCGACAGGCTAAGGTATACTAGTTATAAAAAAAATAAGAAAAAAATCCATGTCACTTAGCCAAACGATAAAAGACATTTTTGAAAAAGGTGAAAATTTGACATCCTTGGTCGCATTTTTAAGTACTGTGATCACATTTTTTTATAATTTTACAGTGATGTTTTTAATAATGTAATCTCAAATAACAGTGATAATAATCGCAACCACAAACCAAAGCAATAGACATTGTCAACTAAGTAAAATAAATTAAGTTTTGACGAGTTATGGTTTACAAAATTATTGTCAGTTAACTTTGACACTCCATGTTGGAAAAAAAACTTCTTTTTCTTTCTATTTCTTTCATAACTGGTATATCTTGGCCTCTCGCCCGGTACCAGATTATCGTTGAGTTTCGGGACAACCTGTATATTATAGATAAAGATAGATTGGCTAGCTTATACAAGGCGGCACCATCGGAGTGCAAACTGATCACCGCAAGCATTCAGCACATGATTCTATACCGTAGATGTAGATTTTAGACGTAGAAAGTTTTAATCGGTTATAAAAAAAACTGCTGTGTCATAGAAATTACAATACCTACGCAGTCAAAATGTATGAAACAGCTAATATTTGTTTTAATAACTAAAATTATGTACTGAATCCGGTAACAGTTGTGCGTCGATGTCCCTGCCGCCGCCCTGTATAATGGCAGAGTAAAACCCTCGGAAATTACTAAGTTTAAAGCTGCTTTCAGAGTACGCTATAATATAATAGCATATACCTAGTATATAGCTCTTGGCACAACAATATCGCGCACCATACATTGTTATGGACCCGTTCACACTGTACTGTACTATATATTATTGGCTTACTATTAAAATTAATACTAGGTCCTTCTTTGCTATACTATAAGGTGCTATAGTATAGCGTAGTCTGAAAGCAGCTTTATGCAGGTTTCTTCATCAGAGTGAGAAGTCAACATACTTGAAGTATTTGATGAGTGGCAGCAGCTGAGTAGTTGGACGAGGATGAGGGTCTCTTGCCAGGAGACGCTGGACGGCCTCTTGGAGGGGAGCCGGCACCTTAGGCAGCACTTGGATGACTTGCTGGTCCAACTGTCACACACATAATGCATACATACATTATACAGACTGTTTTAGTGCAACAAGGATCTAAATGAAATGAATGAAATGGATGCGGCGCTGCTTCTAAAAGAAGATGCATAAATCTTGTCATATCCAGTATAGTCACGAGCATAAATTTACAAAATTCATGAGCTGTATTTTTCTAAAGTATCGATATATATTTTACGGTGTTACGAACATGATGTATTATTGAGGGCTTTTATCAAAGTTGCAATTTTAATAACACTAGATTTTTTTTCAAATATTGCCTGTCTGTAAGGTATTTATGCTTGTGACTTCATATTAAATAGTTCCCTATTCATTTAGATCCATGTCGCACTAGGTCTTGCTTCAATAATTGTTTCAGGTTCACGTTTATGTCTTTTTGTAACATCAAACGAAAGTAACGAAATAAACAGTCGCCGTTTGTGAAAAAATAAATACTAAGTATGTTTTACTGACGACTTCTCGACAAGAAGTGTCAATATTTGTGGTTTTTCGCTTATTTCACTGTTTGTAATATACAACGAGCACTGTAGTGTTGTGGGAATAAAAGTTCAGGCAACTGTTTATTTTAAACATTCAAGTGGTGTTATGAATAACGTCAAAAGGATTATAAATTGTACCTTCCAAATTGGATAAGCACAAACACAGTTTGTTTCGCTGAAAGGACTTTTAATTAATAAGGCTGACTCTGAAATAAATATCAAGTAGGTACCTACATCACGAAACTTTTATAATTATGGTTCCGAGTGTATAATTTCTGCTATTTTTAGGGGAGCTGATGTCAAAACTAGGACCTCATCTTATCCAATAGGTATGGGTAGGTACATTTAATTAATTACTAAAACAAAATCATAATGGTTATTTTGGAAAAGTAAAAATTGGGGAATTTTATTTTTATGCAGGTTTGAATTCATTATCTCGTAATGGCCCAGAGTTAATGGTCCCAACTTGCCCATTGCAGAACCCATGAGCCCTACACAGTTGTCACAAGAAATTGCACACTCTGTGCATTTTTTTCATCACCACTGCTCTCAAAATGGTGAAATAAAATCATCACACACACACATGGGACATGCACATTAGCCTGCCGCGCGTGGTGGGTCACTCCCTCTCACACAGTGATGACCCAACTGTGTCTCGGCAGAGGTAACCGGTTACATCATTGGCAGATTATGATGTAGAACGTTTTCATTACATACCTTTCTAAAGTAAGTCTGCTTGCACATTGTTTGTAATTTCAAAGTTTATAGGTCGTGGGTTCGAACCCAAGCAGACACTTTACTTTGTCTAATGCATTTCATCACCATTGCTCTTAAAACGGTGAAGGAAAACATCACATCGTGAAGAATCCGGAATGTCCTAGAATCGATTATTCGAAGACCTGTGACATCCACCAACCCGCACCGGGCCCGCGTGGTGTATTACGGCCCACTCTCTCTTAAAGAGAGGAGGGCCGTAATCATAGGCTGATTATGGTTATACTAGAAAAGTTCTATATAAAAACTTATGAACCATATCTATCCTGACCAGTAGGTACGTGACTAAAGGCTACTTTATAACATTTTAATTGCAATCTACAAGCTTTCCCGTTACCGACAGGTATTGTAAAGGATAGCAGCTGATATTTATCAAGAACTCAGCAACAGGCACGGTTCGAAACGAGAAATAGAGATAGCTCGCTGAAATATTTTTTTATTCTAGCGGACAAAGAGAAATTGTGGCAATTAGGAAAGTACGGAGGCCAGTATTTTACCAGGTAATTGAAATGTCACAGATGCTGCGTACGTCTGGCTTGCTTAGAGTCGAGAGCCCAGCAGCTCACTTTGCGAGTACCGAAGTGAATCGAACGGTCTAGAATTTTCGTAACTGGCCGCACTGCGCTCTTTGCGCCTTCGCTAGTCGAATCGAAGTACTCAAATGTATTGGGTTTCCGCACAGATCCCTCTAGATACCGCATTGCAGTCAGTTTTCATCTGCCACTGATAGGTTTTTAGCACTTAATAAAGACTAGACTTATCACAAGACTTTCGCCTATTTTTTTTTAGATTTCAGTATTCAAATGACCAAGGCTCCTAGCGACGCAACACTCAAACCACTCCTTGTATCCTAGCAAGAAGCCAGATTTTAAGTTACTAGGCTCTAAGCGCGAAGCAAGCCACCGTTCAGTGCGTACGCAGCCTTACTGTAATGTCCAGAAGATAAAACAAAATTGTCGGTAAAATAAGAGATGGGTTAAAGAGGTCGATGACCGCTGACCTTGACCCTGACCTTGACCTTGTGTCACGCTTGTTATTGCCCAGGTAGTTCTGCATTTTATAATATTGTTTCTTAGTTTTCTAATTAGGTGATACAATACCTACTGAAGAACTGACGTTAGTTTGATTTTGCAGATTTTAGTCTTTTTCTAGCGAATCAAAGGAATATTTTCTAGTAATATAATGTAGTTAAAATTAAATTGCTTAATTCATAATAGTGAGAAACTTAAATTAAAATGTCTCGTCACATTTATATGAAACCACATAACTTTTTTAACTGTAACGCAATCACGAAAAAACATAACATTGACATTCACGTTCATTTAATTTCGCAAAAAAGTTAAAAATGGTATCGTATTACCTGCTAGGCTGCCACAAACAAATATAACGAGAAATCCGAATACGCTTTAATACATTAAAGTTAACCCAAAAGCCGTTTTAAAGTTTAAGTTCGTTACATATTTTATGTGGAAACCCTTGCAGGTGATATCGACCGCTGAAAAGTGCAATCAAATATGTGTGTCATACAACTTATTTTCTGTGTTTTACAGCATCGTGTCGAATGGAGGGAGATACATAATAACCTAAGGCTTATAGTCCTCGCCTCCTGCCTCGTAGGGTACCTAAGCAGAGTCATGCTTAACTCCCCTGTGTGTCATATATAAGGCTCAAATTCAGGTAAAAAAACTTGAAAACTACTAGTTAGACATATCTCTAAAAAAATATATCCAGAAAGAAATCGATCTCACTTAGTAAATAATTGTATATTATTGTAAACATAATCCCTAGAAATTATACTATTCATAAATTCATATTCGTTTATTTGCGTTCCACTGGTAGGAAGGAATGTGTTTATATAATTTAGTAAATTGTTAAGTTAACGATTTATGAGAATTGAGAGAACTACACTATCATTGTGTAGCTGGAAAACCACGTTGTTTTATTGTAATATAACAGAGACCGAGATACGTAAGAAGAAGTCTATTTTCCGTGAACAATATCATTAGTGACTGAAACGCTTACGTAGACAGTATTATATAAGAGGTAGTAATTTGAGTATTTAATTCCTCAAGAGCCACTGTCAATTCCGTTCTGTATTTTCATACAAACGTTGCAGCGAAATCTTTATCTCTCATTTACATCATTCAAAACTTTTCACTCATGCCAAATTACCTGGCGGACTTAATGAGTACGGTCATAATCACCCTTTCATCAGTGGAAGTATTTGCATTTATTTTTTATTGATAACTCATACGAAACGGTCCTATTTCATTTGAGTTATCAGTACGTAATATTTTTGAAGACTTATTTTTAGATTTATTTTTGTTGCATGCAAAATGAACCCTTTCCGTCTTATTATGAAATAAGTTCTAACTTAAGATCTAGCCTTAATTTGCGAGACAATTACTGTATTTTAAACTTTATTCCGACGAACGTAAAATTCTTAATACAAAGTTGACAACTTAGACTCGGGTTCAAATCAGTTTTTGGCTTTAGAACTTTGCTTTCGTTGGATACGAGAAGCACATAACCGGTCGAAGTGGAGGTGCTTGGTGGAGGCCTATGTCGAGTAGTGGACGTGTTTTGGCTGAAATGATGTTGATGATGATTTAGAACTTTAACGTTGTTTGGATACATATTGAAATTAAAAAATGGCTCGATGTTTTAAACTTGGGTCTCAAATTTTGTTTTGTAATAAGGGCGTTTTTGTTTAATGTAGGTATAAAAAGATAAGTCCCTACTCTTACTGAAAATACACAAATCGAACAAAAAATTTACAAAAAAGAAAACCGCCCAAACAATTCTATTTGCCATTTATTTACTTTGGTTTAAAATTTCGTACATTTGCTCTGGTATTTTTTTTATTCACTCGCATTCTTCTATATCTATACATATTATAGATTAAAGTCACGTTTAATGTTTGTCTGTGTGACCTTGTTGTTCTTCTAAACTGGCTCAATGGATACTGATGCGGTTTTCACCACCACTTAGGGAATTAATTCCTGGAGTTAAATTTCAATTAATTCTACTAATCCTACTAATATTATAATTGTGAAAGATTGTATGGATGGATGGATGGAAGTTTGTTACTCTTTCACGCAAAAACTACTGAACGGAATTTGAATGAAAGGCACACCACAAAAAAAAAATTATCATGCCATTTAATTGAAAAACGTAAAGGTACGAGATTAATTACTCTCGCACCTTTACGTTTTCAATTAAATGCCATGTCTCATTTTTTTCATGTGCTTTCAACTCATATTTAATGGGTTGTTTCCATTTTTCTTCATTCAAGTTGTCTGATATTGCTTCGGCATATGTTTGTGGCACATCATTCGATTCTATATCTTCATGCCACATATAGAAGTGTTTGCTTCCATTTTATACATTCTCGCTCTTGATCTAGTTGTAACAACATTCTGTCTGCATTCTGTTAGATCTATGGGTTTTTCTGGTTCATAAATAGATTCTACATCGGAATAATAGGTGTCATCATTTGATCTATCTTTCACTGTTTCATTTTCTTCTGAATCAGATAATGTTGTGTCACTTATGATGTTACAATCATCTCTTACTTTTGATTCTGAAACAGACTCTGATAATGGTAACATATTGGCAAAATTCCTTTAAATGAGCTCTCAATAAAAATTACATCCCAACTTATTAAAATTTTTCTTGTCTCCGGATCTTTTGGTATCGGTATATCCGGTATCCTTTGATTTCTTCACTATAACCAATAAAAATCATTTTAGTTGATTTTGGATCCCATTTCTTGGCTCTTTCTTTTGGGACATGAACCATTGCTTCGCACCAAAAAATTTTATGTGGGTGATATCTGGCTTTTTACCACTCCATTTCTCTTCAGGTGTCGAAAATGCTAGGGTTCTTGCTGGGCATCGATTAGTTATGTAGCATGCTGTTAACACTGCTTCGGCTCAATACTGTGTCTGTAATTTAGCATTTAGTAACATGTATCTTGATCGTTCCAAAAGAGTTCCATTCATTCTCTCAGCTAAGCCATTTTGTTGATGTATGGAGTTGATGTCTGATGTTTGATTCCTGACTTCTTCAGGAAAGCTTGAAATTCATTACTCAAATATTCTGTACCATTGTCTGTACAGAGTTTTTATAGTTAGATTAAATTGATTTTCTACGGAGGCTTTAAAATCTTTGAATTTTTCAAACACATCATATTTCTTTTTCAATATAAACACAAATACTTTTCGGGTAAAGTCGTCTATGATTGTGACATGTGTAGGTACATATTTATATATAAATATTAATCTTTTTTTAAAGTGGGATCAGTTGATAAAGGAATAATAATAAAATTAATCATTTTGTCAACTCATCCCGCGGGATAAGTACGAGCGGCCTCAGTTGACTAAAGAGCCAAATAACGAGCTCCTCCGACTGATTAAACCTCCACCGGCCCGCAGATGTCAGCGTGTAGGTACAAGTTCCAGTTTATTTTGTGCTCGGTTACCTTTTGTAGGAAAAGGAATTCGTGTCTGTTTTCCTTCCAGACATGTAATGTAGACGACTTTCTCTTTGTTTTCTAGTTTCACTCCTGAACTTTCTGTGAGTTTATTTAAGTTTTCAAAATTCAAATTTGCCATTATTTGATGCCAGAGATAGAAATCATTTTATTTTGAACCAGATATATATGCTTGTACACTGTGTGTATTTAGCCTGTACATATTATTTATCATTTTGGCAACTGCTACTTTTTCATTGTTTTTGTTGAATATTATACAGCCTTGCGGATTAAATCGCACTTGGCATCCACTGTTTATAATTTGACTTACAGATAAAAGATTTGTGGCCAATTCCGGAACTTAGAGGACATTCTGAACCATAATTGAATTTATCTTGCCATTTTCATTGATAACATTTAGAGTTACTTTACCACAACTTTTCACAGCACGCTTTTTGTCATCAGCCACCTTTATTGTAGTAATCGGAGGTGGAATTTTCTCATAACGCCAGCCACGGTGCATTGTTAGATGCATTGATGCTCCAGAGTGAATACAGCCACATATCCAGTGTCATCCTTCGACTGTTGTCTTCTTCTTTTCGTATCGATGGTACTTTTCTTCGATATTTTTTTTGTTATTATTATTATTATTTTTTATTGTTTGAGCCCAGTAGGTGGCGACGTTAATTGCGGCATCAGTGGCATTCATTAAGTCATCAAGTGCAACGGGCACTCCAGCAAGTGGGGCATAGTCTGATTAGAGGCACCGCACTCGCACTGGGTATTGGATGGGTCAGTAATCCCCCATTTCGACAAGTTGTGTTTGCAGCGCCCTACTTGGGTACGCAATCGATTGAGAGGTTTCCTTATAGGCGACTGCAGATCACGGCCAAGAGGCAAATGGTTCTGGGGTTTAACGAAGTCGGGAGGTGGTGGATGCTTTTCTTCCCACAATTTGCTTCTCTCATTGGGTGGTTTGTCCTGGGTGGCCTGCGTGGATCGTAGAAGCTCTTGCGACTTTTAAGCCTACCCGGGGTCGTTGTGTTGACTGTTGTGTCTTCTTATTTCGACAGTATTTACTTCCATGCCCATATTTGTTACAAACAAAGCACATTGGACCTTTGGACTTAGTCGCTTTATCAGTGGCTTGTTTGGCAGACTGCGACGGTTGTCTTTTATATTTATTAACATACAATGCGGTAGACTCAGAGTTCTTTACATCTTGAAGGAGCTTAGTCTACACAAAATCAGCTGTGATAGCCGCACCAGAGCTTTCAAGTGCCATTATCACAGGTAAGCCAACTAGCAGTAAGGTGCCTAGCCACTCATCGTCTCCACTAAAACCAATATTTCTTAATTTATGAGCTGTCGAAATTATCTTATTGACGTAATCTTCTATGTTTGTACAAGATTCGAGTGAAGTGGTTATCAGATCTCTCAATAAACCAACGCGACGTTTCAGCCCTTTGTCATCGAAAGCTTTTTCTAGGTTTTCCCATACTACCTTAGCTGTTTTAGCTTCTTGAATGTGTACAACAACATGTGTTTGTGTGTGTGTGTGTTGTGTGTCTTATGTGTGTGTGTGTGTGTGTGTGTGTGTGTGTGTGTGTGTGTGTGTGCTTGTGTGTGTGTTCTTGTGTGTGTGATGGGATCTACCAGCAATATAATTTTTGACACCGGTGTTTACGGAGGTTACACATTCCCACAATTCTTCATGTTCGAGATACGTTTGAACTGCGAACTTCCATGTGTCTATTACGACATAAAGGGGTGAATCATTGGGAATTTGGTTTCTTCAATGATTACTTTAATGAACTTTTGGAAATTTGTTTATTGAAAATTACACGGGACACAAAAAATATCGACTGTTCGTGCGGTTGACCAGTTGCGAAGTGACGCGTAGGTAGGTACCTTGGAGTTTTTTACTCACACCGCCATGGAAATCGCGCCTTGCCAAAGTTTTAAGGCAATGTGTTCTTGTCACACACGTTGCTAGTAAACAAGCAGCATTTGAGCTTAAACACCATGTAGGAAAATTATCCCTTCCGGTCAACTTTTCAATCAGTGCCATCGTAATTTTTTAAGACATTTTGTTGATGAAGTGAATTTTGTAACCAATCGCCACGTGGTGTTTTTAGGTTAGGTATGTACTGAGAACACGGAAATATACTTATGTTTTGTCACTTTTACAACGTGGATCACGTCTGGGCCCATAACCTGAAGTACCTATTTATTGAATAATTTACAAGTAAGAATTAAGATTTTATCGCAATCGTAGTTTATTCATATTGAGAGATTTTTACAGCTGGAACCACCATTGAGATAAAGTGACAATAAACAATACTCTTTATTAGTGATGGTAACAAACAATAGTGTTGTGCTTAATCGGTAACAAAATAGTACTATCAAATTTTATACAAATCTCGATGTGGCATCAAGTCGTAAAAACCGTGTGGAGTAGCCTTTAGTCTCATATAAAGCAGCCCTGATTTAGATAGAACCCCTTTTTTTTTTTTTTTTTTGTGGATGGGAAATCATCAAATGACCCCTCCCGCTCTGGGTGGAGCGGAAGGGAGTGTCAGACTTTTACTGACTAAAACCCACCCGTGTTCCTTCCTTAGCCCTTTCTGTTCCAGGGCAGCGGTTAACCTTTCGGAAAATCCCACCGCCCCGGCAGGCTTCGGCCCTGTGGGGCCCCGTCCTCTGCTGACATCTCTTTGAGGCGCGCGTGGAACACAACGCGCCGTCCGGCACGGGCCTGGTCCTGATCGGACGGTGAGCTACCCATTACTCACCGCCCGCAGGCCCGCGCCTACGGTGGCCGGGAGTCGTCACGCGGCTCCCGACGCCCGGAGCGTCTCCCGCGGCGGCTGAGGCGTGAGGTGTTCTCCCTCAGCCTCCCCGCCACCTCCTTCGCTAGCATGACTGCTTCGCAGAAGGAGGTGACTGCCTCCCATTCTCTCTCGCCCCGGACCATGGCTTGCACCAGGGCCGGGCGCGAGAGGTCGCCGCCGTTGCCGATCGCCTCCACGAGGACACGGCGGGTCTCCGCCCAAGCAGGGCAGACCTCCACCGTGTGCTCCACCGTGTCCTCTGGGCGATCCGGGCAGTGGTGACACCCGGGCGTCTCCTCCCGCCTGATGATGTGCAGGAACCTCCCGAAACATCCGTGTCCGGAGAGGACCTGCGTCAGGCGGTACGTGAGAGCGCCGTGACGCCTCTCTAGCCACTCCTCAAAGAGGGGTCTTATCGCCGCTATCGCGGCGTGCCCTGTGCTGGGTTGCGATAGTCGCGCCTTCCATTCCGCCATGAGATCGCGCCGGAGGTCCGTCCGCTCCGCAGCGATTTGCCGCGGGTGCAGAGTTTCCCCCCGGCGTAGTGCCTCCGCGCGCCAATCATGCAGGCGCGCAAGCACTATCGCCTCCAGATCCCATGGCGGCAGTCCGGCAAGGAGGCATGCCGCCTCGCGCGAGATCGTGCGGTAGCCCCGGATCAGCCTTACGGCTACCACCTTCTGGGGCGCGTTCAGATAGTGTGCGGCTCGAAGCCGCAGTGAACGCGCCCATACCGGGGCCCCATATAGGGCCATGGACCACACGACCCCCGCGTAAAGCCTCCGGCAGGAGGCGTTTGGCCCCCTCAGGTTGGGCAGGAGCCGCTTTAAGGCGGCCCCGGCCCGTTCCAGTTTGGGGGCCAAACGTCGGAAATGCTCGACGAAGTTCCACCGGCTGTCGAGGACGAGACCCAGGTATCTCATCGTTGTCTCGACGCCGATGTGAACCCCTCCTACCATCAGTTGAGATCCCGAAGGTGGCCCGTACCGGGGCCCATGAAAGGACATGGCCTCGGACTTGTGCAATGCCACCTCGAGACCCAACTGCCGGATCCTATCCACGACTATCGCAACCCCGCGTGTCATCGCGTCGGCCGCCGCCTGATGCGACCTCCCCTGCGCCAGGACCAGCGTGTCGTCAGCGTAGCAAACTACACTGAGATAGAACCCCTGAAGAATAAATAATAAGTCGGGTTGTTCAAATTCGACATTGCATAGTATTGGGCTATTCTTTTCACTCCGTACAATGGAGGATTATTTGAGGATGGATGAATGGGGCTCGATGTTGTCATCGATAGAATTGCGTTTCCGGAGCTTGTTTTGTATTAAACATTGACAAAATCAATTCCTAAATAATTGTCATACATTTTTCAAAATAAGAATAAGAAGTAAAAATGCACCTTTATTGGAATTACAGCAAAAAAAAACCTACACCGTAAATCTATAAAAAAACATATACATATAACAATGATTATCACCTAAGGACCTGCTCAGCATATTGTCAAATGACATCACAAGGTGTACCTGACGCTGATTTTAAGCTGCAACTCATGAAAGCCATACGCTAGCATAAAAACCCTGGAAATCTGACTATCTCGCAATTATTCCCATCTAGCCTAATACACTTATTCCACTAATTCTCATAATGCTTTTACTCCCATTTCCTAAATCATTTTTTGTAAAGTTTGTCCCAAGTCAAGTCCACCAAACCCCTTAATATTTGCTGTTATTTGTTCTTAAAACGATCCGTCTTCCATTGGTTTTTTTTTTCAAACACCGTTCTTAGATCCTAAATAGATATTTACTCGAAATGTCTTCTAATTCCGAATTTACCTTCTAAAAATCTAATAACAATAATTCTTTGTTCGATTTGTGTATCGCAAATTCGGTTACGATACTATAAGTTAGTCAATGTGATGAAATGGCCTGAAGTTATAATTTCTAATATGAACACGTGTACTATGATTATGAAAGGCTATGATTTAAAAATTGCAAGTAACATACTGTGTAGAGTCCGACCGAAAACGAAAACGAAGAAATATGTATATTTATTTTGTTGATAAGTTTTTCTTTAGTAAGAGTAAAAGAAATGCAGTGTTAATCTTTTTCACATTATATGTTATTTAACGGTTTCAACTAATATCACACGAAATTTTATACTTTTCAAAAAAATATTTTTACGAACGCATTTTTTTCTGCATATTTACTTACAGTTATTGTGATTTTAGTTGTGTAAATATCGGTTTTAGCCAGTAGGTATGTTATTTTTATGCCTAAAACGAAAATGGCCGAATGTTGATATTTCGGTCGAAAATTTCCGAAAATCGTAAACCAAATTCGGTCAGACTCTACATAAATAGGGGACAAAGCATTATTAGACCATCAATCGCCTCTTTCAGTGCCCATTGACTGAACAAAGGACTCCTCTGTTTAATGTATTCCTTTATGCCCGGTTTCTAACTTATCAATCGTTTTGCTAACACAAACAATACAACGCAGTCAGGTTCCTAAGGGGCTCGGGTTCGAAGCAAATCTTTATAACGATTCGTTTTCTGAGACCCAATATAAAAAGATCAATGATGCAAAATATATAGGTCAGAATTTACTGCAACTTAAGCCCGGAATACATATCCCTGTAAAGCCGGTAATACACATGCCTGTAACTTGCATAAAAGTATACAAGTAGCTTGCATGCCAGTATGCTAAAACAGCTTCTGATTGGAGAATGTCACAATGGTATGCAAGCTACTCGCATACTTTTGTGGAAGTTACAGGCATGTGTGTCACGGGATTTACTTGCACAAAAGTATGCAAGTACCCTGCATGCCGTGTGCCATGACAACTTTTGATTGGTAAATACCCTAATAGCATGTATGCCATTGACATTGCCATTGACTTGCACAAAAGTATGCAAGTAGCTTACAAGCTACTTGCATACTTTTGTGCAAGTTACAGACATGTATATTCCGGGCTTTATGTCCATTAGCAGTTTCCACTGTAATGAATCAAGACTCCGGCTTATAAGAAACATTCAGAAGATGTCGAGTGAACAAGCGTTTTTGTTGAGTACTGTTCTTCTTCTTAGTCTAAATAGGTCCTTCAATAGTCACAATCCAGCTAAAGCTAGTAAATCTAAGCAAATCCAGGTACTAAGAATACTACTACCGAAACCAAATACTAAGAATAGTTCAAGATCCTCGGTCAATGGTTGACTAGGGTAAAATACCTTTAGTAGCTCATCTATAAAGTTCAGTTGTTATTGAAGTTCACTTTAGAACTTCAATATCAAGTGACCGCAGACAATCAAAACTCCTTATTCAAAATAAATGTCAAATCCTGTTTGAGACTACTGACCTCCTTTGAGCTAAGTAAGGAATTGTTCAAGAAGTTAGTCACTCGTATCTTATTTGTACTAGTTAGACGGGTTCCAGCCGATCGATACTGTAAAAATATCACCGTGAAAAGTTATGTGAAGTGAGGTTAGAGTTTAAATAGGCATGATTATCAAACATCTTTTCTTTTCAATGATGGCTCAGTATAATGCTGTTTCTATGTTATACGAAAAGAAACTTAAAGGATGAATTAATTTGTAGTCGAAATTTATTATTAATATTGACATTTAATAATTTTTGACATTTTCAATTATTCTGACTTAGACTTTATTTTATTTTTATTTTTTGACATACATAACTAAATAATTCCTCCTTTAAATCTGACATCAGTCAATTTTTTAAATAATATTATGTAACTGTTATAATTTATTTTGAAATTTTAAATAGGCATGATTATCAAACATCTTTTTTTTTTATTGTGAAATGTAAATTCGTAATATTGAGCTAGATGCACACCATATTTGTACGCCTCCTGGCATAACATAGCGTTCTGTTCACCAAACTCAAGATCTGTATTTCTTTACCTGTGTTAACAAATAAAAGTGATTTGATTTGATTTGATTTGATTTGAGTGAGCTGTCAATAGTGTCAATCCCTAGCATTCGTTGGAATGACAGCTCACTCCACGCTCACTTTACCTAAGTTTTCACGGTGAGATCGTTACAGAATCGCACTGCTGGCCTCAGTGCAAGCCGGGTTTATATAAAAATAAGGATTCTTTTTGGTCTACCAAACAGAAACTATTAAAATGACTGGAAACCAGCGAATCCTTCAGTTTGGAAAGTCGGTCGAAGATAGTTTACTAGTTCGCAGTCACAAATGCATTGGATTAATATAAGCTACCGAAAAGGTTATGGCAATCCTGTTCAACGTCGTAGTACTTTTTGTTTGTGTTTTTTCTTTGCGTCATGTTTGGCCGCAAATAAACGTATTTTATTTCTTCGTTTTCGTTGTGCAAATACGAAACGGTTTGAAAGCGATTGCCACTTCTCTTGGCCCTCTGGCTTGTGACGGTGTGAAGGCGTGTGACTAAACTCGTCTAGATAGGAGGAAATTAGTATCCAATCGAATCATTTTGCTCCATGTAGGTTCTAAGTCACTGCAATAGTATTGGCTTGCAATTTCCTACCATCGATTAAATAGCTCTTGCAGGCGCCAATCCAGGATAGTAAGATTGGATATTACTTTCTTACTATCCTAGCTTCAAAAACTAGCGAGGCTTCAGCCTTAATATTACTATCTTAGTATATACCTGCCGAGAAATATGATTGAATCACATAGTGGAAGTTATAACTAGAGTACTATATAATTCCAAAACCTCGGACAAAGCTATTTCCATGGTAGTCCGAAATTAAGTGTCGATAATTTTCGTTACGCGACTAAAAATATTTCGGAAGTGCGAATGTGAGAGCCAGGCAGGTTTACGTTTATGTTGGTAAATTGGAACCGTTTTATTTAAAAAAAAACTTATCATTTACAGCATTGTTACAAAATGATACGATTTATGTTATTTATTTATACTAAAAATGATTTACGAGCTTAGATTTTAATTGGATAAATCAACTCCCTTAAGCCGCAGTCGGATGTAGAGACTATTTAAGTATGTATCTTGTAGCCTGCGGAACAACGTGGTGTCATAACAACTCTACTTAGCTTCAACTACTGAAATTTAATGACGGCACTGACTGTGGATAGCTTGATATTCGACTAGCGAGCCGAGAGAAGCGATTTAACTAATATAATAAAGTTAGAAAATAATCGAGAAGGATAATCAACTTCGTAAAACCACAGCTGGCAGGAGTAGACCCTTCCTTTCTGTAAATCGTCGAAGAAACCAAGCCACCTACCAGAAGTCAGGAATACGATTTCTCTGAGTATAGGAACCGGGCATTAGCCCCATACTCATATAAACAAAAAATGCTCAACATTGTTGCAACCACATACATGGTTTTGTGTTATTGAAACCAAGTTTATCACATTAATTAATAATAATAATATCCCTGGACATTTCACACAGCACCATTTGTCCCAAGCTAAGCAACCTAATGCTTGTGTTATGGTAACAAGATGGCTGATAAACTACTTATATACAATTTTTTTTTTTGTAAATACATACATATTATAGATAGAAAAACACCCAGACTCGGAACAAATACATGTAGGTCATACAAATATTTGTTCCGTGCGGGAATCGAACCCGCGACACGCAGCGCAGCAGTCAATCGCTTAACCACTGCGCCAACCGTGGCGTCGAATTGTATACAATGTTGCCAGAACACGTGTTTCCCGCAACACAAAAACATATTGCTGTAACAATGTTGATCAACTTTATGTTTACTTTGGGGGTAGAAGACCCAACTGGCCGCAGGTGATAAGGAATCAACACTAAAATTAGAGAAAAGAAACGGTACTTACAAACTCAATCTGCTTCATGTACAACATGGGGTTGTTGTTAGCTTGAATCAGAGGCTTCCCGTTGTTAAAGACGGCACAGATGACCAGCCCGAGAGAAAACATGTCGGACAGAATGCTGCAGTGGCCGCTTCTCTGCACCTCAGGAGCTAAACATCAAGCATATCACGTAACGTGCAGAGATTAGTAGAACACACCCACCTAGAACAGTAGCCAAGGTCTTGGGTAAAGTTCTAGGGTAATAAAACCCAATATAAAATCCCTGTAACAAAACGAGTTAATACCCGTGCGCTGAAAAAAATGTTTGTTATACACACAGTATGAAAAGTCACGTACAAAAGAGCTCGTATGTTTTTAAAATGGTTTAAGGCGAAAGCGTGACGGTAGCCGGTAAAATTGAAATTTTCTAACGTTTTTTTTTTGCAATTTGCAGGTATCCGGGGTTATCAGGTTGTGTGTTGATCTAAATATGATTCGCGGCCGTTACAAATATTTTTTTATAGAATTATCATAAAAAATTTCTATAATATGAAAATGAATCGCTCAATGTGTTGCTACGCGCAAATCTCAAGAACAGCTGAACCGATTTCGCTAATTCTTTTTTAGAATATTCCTTGAAGTACGAAGATGGTGCTTACGGAAAAAAAAAAATGTAAGAAAGTTGCTTCAGGTGGACGAAGTCGCGGGCAAAAGCTAGTTATCAATACAAATCTCGTTTATATTACCGTATTGAATGACTATTTCATGAAATTTGAGGCCAATTAGAACTCAAAGCATTGTATTGCCGATTCTAATGATTATAATTCTGTAAAGTCATATTTGTTACGGTTGCGAATCATAATTTAATAAACATACAAAATGTCACTGACCTGCAAATAGCAAAAAACGTAAGAAAATTTAAATCTCGCGGGCTACCTTAGCGCATTCCCCTTAATGGATCTTTTTTAAAAGCAATTTGACTTTGATTTCATTGGCAATAATATAGAAGATGAAAATACTAATGAATAGGTGAACAACTTACTATGGAAACTCTAAACATCAAAAAAGTCATCCGCTGGTTCACAGGCTCGTCCCAATTTACATGAGACCGAAATAACTGGCGAAAACTTAGTGTACCTACTATAGGTACACCGCTGCCTAACCCGTCTGGGAAAACCGGCGTGATGTTATGTTATACATACAAAAAAATGAAATACCCAATGAAAATGTACGAAGCAAATGGTGAATTTATTTTTTCTGTTTCATACTCGTACAATACGTTTTACAGAAATGAACGAAGCAAATGAATCCAGTAATAAAAGTTTTTCACATTCATTTACCCCTGAAAGATTGCCAATGAATTCTATGTGAGCTTGTTGTTTGTTTAGTAGCGGTTTAAAATTAAATAGTAATAATATGTTTTCATTAATAATACGCGTTGTTTGTGTTAGTCGATTCATACAAGCTTTTTATTTTATTTTTGTTTTACGAGACAGGTTAATAACAGAAAATATATGATCTTCTCGATAAAGAGCTGTATAACTGTCTCCTTTTTTATTTTTTTCTTTTGGTTACTATATTATATATTTTTATTCAGTTACGAAAAAATAAATTTGAATACCAAAATTGTTATGTAAATGGAACAGTAAGTGCTATAGTAGTTATGTGTTCGAATATATACATATATAGCCTTGTTTACATGACAATAGAATGTTCATGTCCAATCTGTAATCACTGTCATATAGCCAACTCATTCTGAACGTGCCACCTCACTCCTCTCCTTTGCACGTCCGCCATTGCATAATTCTCGTGTCTCTCTTGTAATTATACTGTCATTTAATATATCTCGTTTAATTTAACAGCATGTTTCAATTTAATCCCTTCGACGTTGATTTCCAGAAATATCTCATGACAGTTTTCAGAATAATCATTTAACCAATCTGTTTCAACACACAACACAAGGTCCATTAATTAAATTGATGCAATATGTAAGTAATTAATATAACTGAAAACCTAGATATCGCGAAAAAACAATCGGCTACTCCGTAAATTGATATTTGCAAAACAGTTGATTTTTATTTTGTGAGTTTAGGGCTCGTCTTAAGTTATTAATAATGATGAGAACGCTGATCCCTTTGGCAGGTTTTCAGTTATTTAAATTACGCGTTGTTTAAGTGTTCGCATGTTAAGTACTTAATGAATCAAAGTCTATGAAACTTGCTTCAAAGATATCTATTACACAAAGAACATGTCTACATAAGGGATCGTTCCACAACGCTACTATATTATATACCGTCCTACTCCTCTCAAATTAATGCTAATGAGTCACAGAGTTATAACAGGTACCTTCTCTTGTTTATGCATATAAAAGTTACATTATTTACGAAGCTTTTATTGCATAGGGGCTTAGAAACTTACTGGACATGCAATGTTCTTTTAACCGACGAAAAAAAAGGAGGAGGTTGTCATCGACGCGTATTTTTTTTTCAAGTTATGCCTTTCACGATTCTCTTGGCTGACACTGGTCTAGATGGTTGGAGGACTGAAGGATACCTAAACGAAAAAAAATGTCTCGTAATATGTGCCCTAAAGTGTCACGTTGCCGAGATATTTAGGGGTAAAGGTCGTATTGTTCTCATGTGGCGATCTTTACCTTCAAATATCGCAGCTACGTGACACCTAAGCGTAGTATTTTTGGTATCAATGTCTGTACCAAATACCAAATCTTTTCAGCATCTGCTGAAAATGTAAACAAATGGATCAGAAAAAATACCTGTCAATGAGAATTTGTAGTGCAGCTTACAAATTGAGCGAAACCCGAAATTCTCATTTTAAATCAGTTTACTAAATATGTTAATTAATAATTAATTATTTGACAATGGAGGTCACATAAAAGCTCAATTATTAATCGATGATTTTTCAATTATGTTATCTACATAAATAAAAATGAAATGCTGTTCGTTGCTAATATTAGTGTATCACTTGAAAACTGTTGGACCGATGTGGCTTTTTTTATTTGAATAAATTTGCTATCCATAAATTTGTTATGCACTGGCCCCGATTGGTGGATTATGGCCCACTCCCTCTCGCAGAGAGGAGGCCTGTGTCACAGCAGTGGGAACATTATAGGCTGATTATTATTTATTTTATTATTTAAATATGTTATTAATAGTTCGAATTAGGTTTATTTAGAAAGAAAAATTGGAAAAATTCAAATTCTGAACAGGACTTCTTTTTCATCAGATACTTTTGGAATAGACCATATACAGGATCAAATTAAATTAGCTAGCGACACCCCGCAGACGTCATGGGCATATATATCTAAATAAATGATGAAACGAAACATAAATTATTTTGATGTTTTTTTTGTGGTCATCAACTACTCATACTTTAAGTCCTGCCGATCGATTCTGTAAAAATCTCACCGTGAAAAGTTAGGTGAAGTGAGCTTAGAATGAGCTGTCAAAAGTCTCAATCCATCCAATCCACCAATGGTTACAGAATCGCACTGCTGTACCGGTCCAGTACCAGCGGTCGTTGACCTTAATTTTAAGTTTTGTAAAATATTGTTTATTTTTATTTTGTCGTGGTAAGATTACGTTTGCAGTTTCGCTAGCGAATTTAATTTGACCCTTTTAAGTTCGTTTAAGTATTCTCTACCAGCGGCTTCCATAGAAAAATGTTCGACCGCCTTTTTGTAATTTTTGTGCAGGCTCATTATTCCCGTTGTAGTCACAAGAATGATATTCATTTTCTCTTTGTGCTTTGGTCCTTGTACCAAGAGGAAAATAATAGCTTTAATGTGTATTTAGTAACTGGGTTGTGGAGGTCAGATAGGCAGTCGCTCCATGTAAAATACTGGTATTCAGCAGCATCCGGCTAGACTGGAAGCCGACCCCAACATAGTTGGGAAAAGGCTAGGCAGATGATGATGTGTATTTAGTATTCAAAGTTATGGAGATATGTACCAAGTTTTTTTAATATTGCTTCTTTTGTAGGTTCGATTGATATCTTTGAATAACGGTCCTTTTTATTGAGAAAACTGTTTTGGTCATTTTATGTTTTGGGTACAAGTTTGCGGCTGCATCCCATCTAACTTGGATTAAGTGCACTTGAAGCGAGCTGTCATTGTACCTGATGCTAGGCATTGACAGTATTGTCGGCTCACTTTATGCTCAATTCACATGTTTTCAGGGTGAAATTTTTAAAGAATTGACCAGCTGGCCAACATGTGTGCTCTATACATACATAATAATATACTTAGTTTCAAATTGAAGTTATTTCACGTTAAACAAATATCAAGTTTATTTTAATAGTAATTAAGTTGATTACAGAGTGACTAGCACTATTGAAAAAGTTATAAAAATGTTTGAAGTTGTAGCGTAAATTGAACTTTATTGTGTAAGAATTAAAGTAATTTTTCCATCAACTCATATTTGTTTACATTTGGCAATTACATCGTGAACGTACATTAGTGACGTAACCGTGACTTTTTCGAATTTGTATTATAAATTAAACCATACATATTCTCGGATATGTTATCCATCTATCTCTAAAAGCGTCTTACGTAAATAACTCAATAGGTTAGCGGTTCCAATTATATAACAATCTTGGTACTCGTAGCTGTTTAATTTTTGATGATCCCATTGTTTTTTTTACAATTTTTTTACCACAACTTAACGCCAAAATAAAAATCTCAACTAGTCTGAGAGCTGATAACTTCTGAAAGGCTTTTTTATGCACCATAATAGATAAACATTTGATTTTGACTTCATTTTCAGCATCATTGTCCCGAAAACTTCGAAAGTAACGGCCAAAGGCGTTTACAACTGATAGCTATAGGTATATATGTCCTTTGTTACAATACAAAACTCACACCACTATTGGTTAGCTTTTAAAATAAGTATCTAACCTTTCGACTATTATTTTCAACACTTAAACATAAAATCCCATATTTTATGGACTATTTTCGAATATGGCAGATAGCCTAGGATTTTCTCCTCGGTCGTGTGTTCGTTCGCAGAACCTTTACAATTTACAAAGCTTGTTTCAACATCAAACCTGGGCCAGAAAAACTATCTGCCATACAAATATTAGTTTTGTAAGCGGATTGCTTAGTAAGTGGGTGTGCCAATCGTGCCGTCAAATGAAAATGGTTGCGAAAAGCCAGACGGATACGATTTTTTTTTTAATTCTCGTTCGTCAAAGCAAGTGTATAACAACCCTGCAAACGCTTACACAGAAATGTTTATTTTCCATGTCAGTACTTGGATACATAGAGGGACTTCTGATGCAAAAAGGGCCATAAAATTACTACCCAAAACTCGTTTCCGGGTCATCGGCTATAATGTTTTTAATCAAGGTTAAAATGTTTATTTAAATTAATCAAACATTTACGTCTGATATTTTAATAACATCAGAAGCAGTAAATTGCTTGAGTCTTAAAAAAGTTTAAAAAAAGGTAATATTTTTTTACACCGCTGACACTGAGCAACACGGCGGGCTGGGTGTTAAAACCGCTTTGTGCCGGGTTATTTTTCTTTTTTATTTACTTACTTTGATTCCCCTGACTCTGCTGCTGCCGACTGTTAATAGTTTAATAAGACTTACCCAAGAAATCCAGTTCTGGTTGTGATAACTTCGCCACCTTGATGGACCACGGTGGGACGGATATCATGTTCGTTGGATCATTCGGATGGCAGTTTTCTGTAAAAGATTAATTTGATAAAAACACGTGGAAAGTAAATGTGAATTATTTAATAATGTTGCTGCTGCTTAACAATGCTGCCAGCTTTTTGGGGACTTTTATTATTGACGATGCGGACGAATTTTTTGATGCCTTATGTTTCTTACCCCTTTTATTTTTTTATGTCCTTAATGGAGATAAGTAACCAGGGGTCGGCGGACATAGTTGAAGTTTAGTAAAAACCGATGGATAATAATTTATTTTAGCCCAATTCATTTATATGATCTTGGAATTTCTTGACAAATATTGATAGACATTTTATCAATATTTGTCAAGAAATTCCAAAATCGGGTAATTTTTTACGACAGGTGCTGTTTATTATAGCAAAATGAAAATGTATGAAAGAAACATGAAAAATTGTCGGATTGTCACCTGTCGGTTTTATTCAATATGGTCTTGATTGCACTATATCATTATGAAGCTGTGAAACTCCGACCTTATTCACATGCTCACGAATCACGTGAGGTTATATCAATAAGAAGATAGGTTCGTTCAAAATAAAATCGCAATTCGTCATGCCGGATAGAGGCAGCCTATGTATTAAGAGACTGTTAGCGGCCGTTGACACGGTGCTGTAGTTGCCTACTGTATTTTAGGTTGATACTTCGGGATCAAATCATTTCATCACGTAAAATTAATTTCACATTTTCCATAATGATATTTTCAAACATACTTAACAAAAAAAAATTATCATGAGAAAAGTATCCTTACGTATCAATACAAAAGTGTTTTGTATATTTAATTTTGGTAAGTTGAAGCACAGTATAAAGATATGAACAGTACAGAAACTACGTACAAACGTTCGAAACGGCACACTTACACAGACGCGCGCATCTACGATAGGTACCCCTTTTTTATCGTGGAGAAATGTTCATGCATTTTGCACTGCCACGGGGAGATAGTGCAGTTATGTGGGACTCTTACCCACTAAAACTCCACGGTGTCCTCCTCTGCCGCTTACGGCGGGAACACGGGCACGCATTAGCACTCATCCGTGGACCCGCCGCGGCTGTCCGCCACCGGACCCTCCTCTGGGGAGTACTCCCCATCACCGGCGCACCAGAACACATAGCACGCCGTGACCACAGTGGGACCAAACCAGCACATGGGCGCCAGACGACCCCGTGTCTGGGCACCCTTGGTCCCCCTGCGACGGGTCACGTCATTGGCCCCGCCGCCTGCCAATTTTCGGCCGAGGTCGCCCAAGCGGCACCGCAATCTACTTGTTGGCCGCTACGTCGTCGGCTTACTGGCAAAGCCCTGACGAGGGGCCTCTCCTCGGGTTCCTCTTGGCTTCACCGTGAGTGACCACGGCTATCCCTAAGCGATAGTCGCGGTGCTCTCAGTCACGGGTGCCGTGTTGGAACGAGTAGTCGCGTAATACATTTATTCCTTGCACCACAGACCGTCCATCTTTTTAAAAATGCCTCAAGCGTATTGTGTAGTATACGTCTGTTAGAACTCGGCTTGTTCGAAACCGGAGCTATCGCTTTTTATATATATTTTTTTTTCATGGGGGTCGTTTTCATAGTTTTCGTAGGTGCCAAAACCGATGGTGAGGTCAAAATCTAAATCCAAGATGGCGGCTGTGTTGTCATCGTTGTCGTTTTCATAGTTTTCGAGGGTGCTAGAGCCTATTATAGTGAGGTGTGACTTTGTTTAATATGTCGAGAAAATGAAATTTTTCGTTCTTGTTTTAAAAGAGAACATTATTAATCAACATTTTTTTAAACTGCAATAATTTGCGTAAGTAACAATTTACCTGTCATAAATAGTAATGGGGAAGTATTAATTTTCTTAAATTCCAAATTGTTTCACACTGATAATTGAATATTGACATCGTAATTGAATTACACAAAAATAGCTTTCCTTTGATGTTGTCTGACCTCAATACTCCGACTCGTTAAAAAAATATTCATCAAAAATAGGAAAATATTTCTCCTGTAAAATTTGAGTTTTCCGATAACCGACTTATTGCTTGGGGGCGTCGATATGTGTATATATGGACTAGCTGCTTTCTTTCTTTCTTTCTTAATCATGACCATAAACCATTTGTGTGGCAAATTTCATCCAAATCCGTTCAGTAGTTTTTGCGTGAAAGAGTAACAAACATCCATCCATCCATCCATCCAAACTTTCACGTTTATAATATTAGTAGGAAGTAGGATATACTTACGTCTTAATAATGGTGAATGGCTGCAGTTCTTTCATTGGAATAATTCGATTTATATTATTGTATGCTTTACCTTCCTAGCCAATTTCGGTAAGGTCGGTCACACCGGACGTATTATTATGTAGAAGATTGGTTGTATTATGTGAGGTTTCATCCATTGCCTGAAGCCGTCCTTATGAAGTTTATACTTATGATCAAGATATTTCGTCTGTTACTATGTAATCGTTATTACATAGTAACAGATAAAATAATAATAACAATTCTTGTAGTAACAGCGTTCTGTTACTACATGAATTTGGTTTTAAATAACATATATAACCACGCTTGTATTTCCAGAAGAGTTGGGCAGAGCTGAAATGTAAATTTCGCCAGTTATGTTTTAGTTTCATGTAATAGCCTAGCGACATCAAAGGGGCACAAACCTTGCCTCCTAAAATAACCCTCCCCTATCCTTTTATAATAATATTTTTTTTATGAAATATGTAAAAATGTGTTTGAATAAGTGTACCTAAAGATGAACAACTTTTTTTATTCGCCTATATTGTGTCCCTTTGCTGGGCACAGGCGCCCCCTTTTTTCTTCCAAACCTCCCTGTCTTCTGCGATCACTGGCCATATTGGCCCTGCAAATGTTATCAGATTGTCAAACGAAAGAATGTAGAAAAGCATGTCTAAAGTAATTCGAAATCTGAAAGCCTTTACGCAATTACAGAGAAATGAAAAATAATGTTCTGAATCAACGTAACACAATTTGTTACTTATAATACGCCGTCTGTATGTTCGTAAGTGCTATTATACCTTGAGAAACACTTATCTTGTTTACGTGTTTTCTTTTGTAAGTGTTAGGTAAATGTTAACAGTAATAATAATAGTCCTCCAGAGCGTATTTTGGCCATGATGGCCAATCTAAACAGTGACTAATTTCGGCGCGGAAGATTTATAGTGCACAAGTGTGTGCGCAGACACAGGTGCTCACTCTCTTCCCTCGCTCATTAAAGTCCGATGGAACGGCGCGCAACCCGACGCGAACGGAGAAAGGTCAGGCACCAGACCAACGACTAAACGTGCTTTTCGAGACACGACGGAGGTATCACTCCGCCACCTTCCAAATCCCGGGCTGTTCCTAAGTAATTTCTAATGGAAAACCCAATAAGACTTTGCCCGACCTGGGAATCACACCCAGGACCCCACGACCACTCGTTGGTCTGGTCAGTCAGATATCGTAGTGCACAGTATCTAACCTTTAGCTATTCATGACTCCGGAGTTTTATAGATCCAAAAAAT
Source organism: Apamea crenata (assembly GCA_949629185.1). Classification (NCBI taxonomy): domain Eukaryota; kingdom Metazoa; phylum Arthropoda; class Insecta; order Lepidoptera; family Noctuidae; genus Apamea; species Apamea crenata. The sequence continues at coordinate 21,094,047 of OX451351.1, forward strand.
CCGAAGTAGCGCATTACGAACCTCCTACACAGAGAGGAGGCCTGTGTCCCAGCATTATACGCTGACTATGGATATGAGTAGGTATGCTGGAAAAATGGAATCAACAGTGCCTTGTACACGATTTCCTATTCAAACAATATGAATTTGATCGTCGCCAAAGAGCTGTCAGTGTCAATGTTCCACAACACAACAATGATGATGTTGATGACACTGACAGCTCTTAAACGAGATTTAGATCTGCTGATCGGTACAATTTCATTCGTGGAATTGGAGCTTAGCAGGTAGTGAGGTTAACTAACCGTTTTGAGAGGATTTTCTATTAAGGAGATATAATAACTTGAAATAATAACTGTTGGTTTCGTTTAATTTAGATATGCAATTAACGTTTTTACTTGAAAATTATGTGAAGATATTTACACGATATGAAACAAAGATCGCACTGACGAAATGTTGGGTGCTCTACAATGGGGTCATTCCGTAAGACACTAACGGTAGGAATAGCTTTCATTTAGACAGTTAAAAAAATTTGTTGAACAGACACATTTTTCGAACATAAGAAGCAATGGATTAGCAATATCCTTCAAAATGATTCATTCATGATTGATAGTGTATTACGCAATTAGGGTGTGAGTCTACAAGTCTGCCTACCATTTCAGTCGTAAAAAGCGTAAACTTTTGAAACAAAGAGAAGGAAAATTGCAGACAGGATATTGGCATTTTCTGTGTATATCGAACGCTACATGCCTACATTTTGTGTTTATTCAAACGTAAGGAAGCTCTTTGAAGTTTGCAAACACGGAGCTATAACGTACATACATACAAAAGGACATCGGATAATTCTTGAGAACCAACTTGTTCGTACATTGCAACAAATTGCTCTGAAGGAGATGTTAATGATGAATTGTTCTGTAGTATTGTTTACAATCAACAAAATAATGTATACTATCTATTCTAATTAAAGTTGAAAAGTTATTTTTTTAGGGTTCTGTACCTCGAAGGGAAAAAACGGAACCCTTATAGGATCACTTTGTTGTCCGTCCGTCCGTCTGTCTGTCTGTCAAGACCCTTTTTCTCAGGAACGCGTGAAGGTATCAAGCTGGAATTTATATCAAATACTCTGCTGTTTTTTATTTATACGAGTAATTTAGTCTGCTGACCCTTGGAGCTGTGAAAAAATCAAACTTCTAAGCCAACGCAATCAAACGATACAGCCGTTTATGCCGCAAATTTCGCTCAGTAGTAACCATAATATAAGCTTGCTTGTGGGCACTCTGAAGGTACGTTAGACAAGCTCAGACGAGTGATGCTGAGATTCTAGTACATGTTAAGTTGTATTAAGCTGCCTGTATCTGTCTCTGTGTCCAAATAAAGTTTTTTCTTTCTTTTCTTTCTTTATCTCTTCTGTTTCTTATGTCAAGTATGTATCCATCGTCGACTTCGTAATTCCTTTTGACAACAGTTCCCAGTAAATTGAAACTTCACTAAAGTTTATACTAGTATTTAACTGTCACAAAGACAAACAGATCTTCTCGTTTTATGACCTGCAAGTGACATTCAACCTTAGGTCATAGGGCTTATAGAGGTATCGGGACAAAATGTTTACTTTGTTTTGGTAAAATAAATTGTATACTATGTTTTGCACCTATATGGTGGATACAATATAATGAAAAAATGGTTGTTCCCCAAAAAATTGTTCCTTATCCGTGTATACATCTTTTTGGGGCTGTATGTAGCTACGCAGTCTAAGAAAGTGAAAAAGGTTGTTTTTGTATAAGTTATCAATTATTGTAATAGAGAAAGTTCAGGACGGGGATTTCCAAAAGAAGCGAGTTTAAATACACTTCAGAATCCTTCTAAGTTTAGATCCAGACGACTAGCCAAAACTACGAATGACGAAAGCATTTATCGAATAGGGCAAATAGGTCAAATACGACGAAAACTTATTTTAGATATTAGGTTTAGATCCAGACGACTAGCTAAAAATATGAATGATGGAAGCATTTATCGAACAGGACAATACCTGATTTTAGAATGACCGTTTGACCTTTACAAAATTAAATGAACGATTCCATCGTTAATTTATTAATTCGTCTGTGACAAACTGATTCTGTTTCGGGGACAAATGATCTCTAGGGTTATTGAATACGTAACCGTATTAACGTTAATATTGATACCAGGATTGAAATTTGTCAATGCAAGCTTATAATGTGATTCGATGCAATCAACCCTATCGCCCACCTGATGGTGTGAAGTGGTTACCGAGAACGCTTTTGGACATTTGGAATACCAGAACCATTGCATTCCAGAAACAAAGCAGGATTGTCGTTCCATGTGCCTGTAGTTTCATCGGCATCTATGCCAGTAGAAATCGGTGTTGTTGTAGTACTTCCACGTACTAACACATATACTTCACTCAACTCCAGCTGTACTACGAAGTGTTCCATATGCCTGTAGTTTCATCGGCATCCATGCTAGTAGAAACCGGTATTGTTGTAGTAATTCCACGTACGAACTCCTTTACTGGACTCAACTCATTTACTCAACTCGAGCTGTAGCACGAAGTTTCATTGTGGGTGATATTTGTGTCTCGGTTTGCATACTTAAACACAGGTAATTCGTGACGGAGTATTTCCAATCGGCTTACAGTTATAGCTCGAATATGTTTTCCGGCTTATGTGTCCTTCGTGCGGCTTATGACATACACCTGCCACTATCCACGGCACTAGTGCTTCCGAGAAACGCTGCGAAATCCTCTTATTTCATGATATTTTGAGGATAATATTCTTAATATTATTCCTGTTTCAATTTTCCGTAAACTGTTTTCATGTCTTTTTCCGGGACCCTGGCCTGGTTTAGTGTACAGAACTTTCTAATAAAACCTTACCCTTTTTTATCCCTTTATGTCTTTTTTATTGCAACTAGAATCCACTTTTGGATATAGACCTCCCCCAAAAATAACCACAAAACGAGTGAACACGCATTGATAAATGTTCGATCATTGTGTGTCTGTAGCCCTTTCCCTCCAGTTGCAGTCGGTGGGTCAATCAAAGAGCCTAATAGTAGTGTGTTCCTCTGTGGCCGGACCACAGTTTAGTACTCAGATGCTATAGTTTGAAATAATACCAACCTAAATTCTACTTGTCTAGTTACATGTATTGTAATAATGGCTACTTCAATTTCATAAGTAAAATGGTTTCATCGACCATAGCTTATTTTAACAAGGGGTGGCTGATGTCATAATGTTTAATTTCCCTTGTGGCATGTGACAATGGGCCTTTAAATGATTCCATAGCATTTCAAATTAAGGTAAATAGCAGAATACCCATCGTAAAGATGCGATGGGTCAGCGATGAAATTTTTCGTCAGGCATAAAAAAACACAGTCAAGTGCAATCAAAATGTGCAGAACAGCTGATTTTAACATAAACATAGATTTTTTATGGTTTTCATTGTTTTTTGATTTTTCAGTGCTCAGAGAGCTTTTGGGTAAAAAAAACGGAAATGCTTCCATTTGGTTTGGGTTATAAAATACTATTCAAGCAATCAAAACATTTTCATTTTCAAATACAAGAAAGGAATAAAAATATCATTTTACGTAAAGTCTTGATAAATCCCGACGGTTCTCAGCGAAGTTCGCATTGGTAATTCAGCTTACGGAACTCGATATTACCGTCGTAGAACTGGAATCGAAAATCACTAAAGGAATGGAAATAAAACAGGTGGTTACGGAAATTTAGGGGGCTGAAAGGATCAGCCATGATAAGTGCACTTGGGGGGGTCTGTCCCCCCGTTCCACCCTCGTTGTCTCGAACAGTTCAATTTTGCTTTAGCATAAAAGTTACGTGTAGGTTGTGGGCTCGTTTCCCGCTCCTGGCGGTCGACCGGCTTAACCGCTCAAGCATCATTACTAGGTCTTTATTGGAAATCTACTGTAACTGACGTCACACAGAAAAGTCACATATGCTCGTCGCTACTCCGCATTGAATTTCTTTGCAAAGGATTCCTGCGAATACAAACAATCGTTTAGATGTATCTTTCAAGTTCTAGTTTTACTGAGCTACATTGACTTTGAAATATTCACGGTAGTTGTCATTTCTGATGTTGTTTAAATTGTTTATTTGTACACAATAATAATGGAGTGGAAATTGAGTCTTAATTGGCAATCGATTTGTATCCTGTTACTTGCTTTTGATTGCTTGTTACACAGTGTTGCTTAAGTTAATCTCAAAACGCTTTGACCCACGAGATATCAATCAACTGTTTCTAAAAATAATATTGCCGTATTATTGGTTTGTAGAGAGATATTTAGGTACTTAGAAGTATGCTGTTTATTTTTTTGTCACATAATTAAGAGTACCGCGAGGGCTGGTTTGAGGTGGCGCGGGAAAAGACTTCTGGAAGGATTTGGGGGATAGCATAGCAGTATATGCTATCCCAATATATATAACTTATAACAACAAGTTTTCATGGTGCTACAGAGACCATTGCATATCAAGGAGTAGACCGGGGGGCACCGGAATGGTAGGGAAGCCGTGCCCTTAGGATAGGGAAGTATTTATGAGCCGTATCGGATATGCATCCTAGAGAAGGCACTGGGCGCCATTACAGACTTTTTATAGATACGATAAATGCAGGCATGTCTTTTAAGTTGCGGGTTTTGCTCTGTATGTCCACTTTATCAGAAAACTTCCTTTACTTGTCAGAAGGATGGACCGAAGTAGTTTTCATTGGGCTAGGCCGCGGCGCACTTGGCCGTTTTGTTTTCTCAATGCCGTAATTTGAGAATTTTATGCGACGCAGCATTACGAATCTGAGGGTCAAGACCCTAAGCATGAAATCCGTAGTTTCGGCTGAAGTTATGAGCGGTCCTATTCCGTATCACCTACGGACATAAGATTACTTTGGTGCCCGAACTAAGAATGAATGACAACACGAATATACAGTTGTCCCTACTAGCAATGTGTATTTGTCGAGGTATTGCACTTAGAGCACTGATTTCAACAGCACTTGCCCGACCCGCAACTAAACACTTCCACTAACCGCACTGAAACAAAATTTTGTAACGTGTGGTTCGAAAGGAACAGTTTATGTTCGAATTTAAATTTGTCACTTGTTTTGACACTTGTATCTTCTATCCTGAATTGTTGCACCTTGCCACATACTCGTATACTAACTTGAGTCTCTTACAAATTTACTTTTATTTTTATTTAGCCAGCGTTTATTTAATGTAATTTAATTTAAGCTTATTTAATTTGACATTTATTTGATTATTTGGAAATTAATATAGGCACGTACCAGCAAACTCGAGTCCGAATAGCTTCCAGGTTCCCCTCTTGGTGACGATGATGACCTGCGGGCACACGTTGCGATGCATCATGTGCGAGTTGTAGTGCATGAAGTGGAGAGCCTCGATGAGCTGTGGACAAACAATATGATCAGAGGCGTGGTGACGAAACTACAAGGCATGTATTTATCAAACCGTATATAATTCAGGTGTACAGGTCGATGGATCAGGTTAAGCTACGCTTGTCGCACTTGGTCCATCCATGCTTCGGAAAGCACGTTTAGCTGTTGGATCATTCGTGGATCTTTGACAGTAGTTACGGGTTAAGAAGACCGAAAGTCTGTCAACCAGTCTTACCAGGTGGAGGTCAGATAGGCAGTCGCTCCATGTAAAATACTGGTAGCCCCAAATAATTCCCATTTTAGTGTCCTCAAAATTCTAAATCCCAAGTAACTGTGACAAACTTGGATGTAGCAGTTTAACCTACGGCGGTCGGAGCCTGTGGTCGCGGTGTTCTAGCTTAGTTACTGGGAAAAAACTTTGAGAAAAGGTGACAAAGTTAAAAAGAGGCCCATGTATTAAAAAAGCGTACATCATTAGAAGACCAAGAAGCTTTTAAAGAGCCATGCCTTAAAAAATACGTAAATAATTAGAAGGTCTCTTAAGTTTTTAGGAGAGCAGTCGTGGCCCAGTGGTAATGGCACCGACTTACGAGTTGTGGGTTCGAATCCAGCCAGGCGTTTTACTTTGTGTAAATGATTTCATCACCACTGCTCTCAAAACGAGGAAGAAAACGTTGTGAGGAAACCAGCATGTCCTAGAACCAAACATTCGAAGACATCTCCTAACCCGCACTGTATGGTCTGTGGCCCACTCCCTCTCACCGAGAGGAGCACTGTGTCCCAGCAGTGGGAACGTTACATATTAAATGTTTCCCAGTATTGAAACATAGTATTGTATACTGGACACTTAGTTTTCCAGCAGACACGATCGCTTCAAATTGCAGGAACCAAAGCTTGATTCTGTTTCTCCATAGAGGCGGTATCCGTTGGTTGTACGAGACGGCTGACAGTTCGTGCGATTCTTTTTGCAGTAATGATGTTTCGCTTCCATCGTTGAATTTTGAATTGCTCGGGTTCATTTTGGCTTCTAGGAGTTCCTTCAGTCGGGGTCACCACTGTTGGTTATGCAGGTTATCAAATTGAAACACGGATGCAGGTTGAGAATGATATGTAATATGTTTCGAGAAGTCGGTTCCTTATATACAAAATCTGTTGCAAAAATTACTACATAGTGGGTACATATGGAAAATTACTTTAAATACAATTATGTTAAATACCCTACATGCTGATATTAACTGTGAGGATGATACATTTTGACAAGTTTTTGACATTTGTTTGTCGCCGAGATGAAACTGCGACTAGAGAACGTTTTAAATTACGAGAATTGACCTTCTGATAGTAGGTCACGGCCGCCTATAGTGTATCTGTACCCGATATGACTGCCTCTTGTACAGAAAGCCAAAAGTTTTGTATCAATATGCAGCCACAAAACATAGTACACATTAGGTAGTTAATTGTAGCTCGAGCGTCGATACAGTAGGTATTATGGAACACAAATTGTAGACAATCAAATGAATTCTTGTTGTTGCATACATTTTTTTTGAGGCTTTTTAGGGCGAATGTGTAACTGTTGGTAGGTACAGGTACAGCCACCTTGTACCTACCAACACACACACATTCGCCCTAACCAAATCAGAATACAGACAACTATAATACTATACCGGTCGAAATAATTTTCCTAAAGGTAAGCGTATATACCTACATAATATTTAGAAGATGGAAAACTTGTTCTAATTCATTATTTATAACAACCGACTGCCTCCTTGATCTAGTATAGTGGTCGCCAGCGCTACTCATGTCATGGGTTGCTCGTTTGCTGGGTTCGAATATTTGACAAATTCATAATACTAATGGGGCCACTATTTAAATAAAAATTATCGAACCGTAACAGGTTTCGCGTACCTGTATTAATGTTTACATAGTTATCTTCTTGCTGATAACCATCCACCAACGACGCTTGTTTCAGGTTAAGCAATTCTATGCTCAGCTTCTTCACTTGCTCAACGGTCGCATACTCCTCCCTTATTACTTCAACTTGATCGTTTAATTTTATGATGTCTTTTAGTAATCTTGTGAGATCAATATGGTTATTATGACATCAATAATATGGTTATTGTGACATCAATATGGTTATTGTGACATCAATAATATGGTTATTGTGACATCAATATGGTTATTGTCGTGCCCAGCGTGTTCTGTACTCTGCACGTTACATGAACAGATGAACGCCATTGAAGGTGCCAAACTCGTAACCATATTCTGGGCTGATTCCTTAAAGATGTCACAATTTCACGCTATAATTTAATTGGAAAATCATTTAAATATCAGTTGTGTGAGCAAATCGAAAACCTTACGAGAAAATTGGTTCGGGGAATTCGCCTGGTATCAATTATACCTGAACAAGTATTTGATAAGAAAAACACATTTCAAGGCTTCCACTGTTTATTGTAACTCAGAGAAAACATTTCCGTTTTCCGTGTGGCGTTGCCATAGTAACATACTTTAGCTATGCTTAAAATAAATATATTTGCGATTAGAATGCGAACGTTCTTAAAAATACGGGAATCGCCCCTTATTAGGTATCATATGTACATTTTAGTCGATCGTTCGTTGATTGTCTTGTTTGTTACCGACATAGCTTGCAGCGTAAGCAAACTGAAGTGGCCATGTTTGCCAAAGGACCGATGGCCGGTGGAGCGGACGAGTCTGAATTGGAGACTGCATATCGGAAAGCCTACGCTTTCCGATACGCTCAACGCCCCAACGCTCAACGCACGCACGCCTCAACGCTCTGTCCTACGACAGAGCGTTGAGGCGTAGCCTGTGAAGGGCCTATGCCCAGCAGTAGACTGCGGCAGGCTGAGTTGATTGTTCGTTTTACTACCCGGAAAGATTATTAATTTTGTTCGTTTTACTACCCGGAAAGTTTATTAATTTTGTTCGTTTTACTACCCGGAAAGATTATTCATTTTGTTCGTTTTACTACCCGGAAAGATTATTAATTTTGATTAAACTTCAAATTTGTTGATGTTAACGATGCACAAAAAAAACTGACACATCACATAAATTATCACAGAAAGAAACATTTTAAATACATCGAGTATTTAAAATGTTTCTTTCTGTGATAATTTATGTGTGTGTCAGTTTTTTTTAAAGTTCTTAATTGTCATTAAAGAGTTTATCCAGTAAGTCAGACTCGACTAGAAGAGATCATAGCAAGAAAAAGAAACAACTTAAACGATTGCAGCGCATTTAAACTTCTGCTTTAAAACTACACAAATTATTTAAGTACAGAAGACTTAAAAAACTTGTTTGCTCTGCGTATTCAAGTTATGACCAAGTTTTCTGAAGAAAATTATGAGCCAACTTTATAATTAAACAATCTGAAAAACGGGAATGGAATGTTTCGGTAACTCATTAAAATATAAATACCTACTTATTTATATAGGTTTCGATATTAAAAATATGTTACTAAAACAACAAATACACAACGTTATTCGTGTCAGTCAATCTGTCAATCTGTTTATGTATTGTACTTGTGTACCACGGAGTTGTGTACTGTATTTTACTTGGAGTGACTGCGTATCTAAGCTCCCAACCCAGTTACTAACATAGAGACAATCTCAAAATATTCATTTCATGTGTTTCTGCCAACACAGTTATGCTATTCCCACATAAATTACATCGTCGTCACATAACTATATACCCAATAAATAGCATAAAATATGAAAAACATTTAATTCAACCGAGCAACATAGGGAATTGAAGAAGTAGGTCGTGGATCTCCACGACGTGGACGTGGGTACGAGCCTATCTAAGCACGTACCCACACGCTGTTCAATCTGAAAGATCTTCTGTCATGTAATAAAACTTTCTTAGTTGTTAAATTTTTAAACGCGAGGCTTCAAGTAAAGAGAGTTCTATTATAGAACTCACTCAATAAAATATATAACTATAGACTAGCTCCACGCTGCGGCTTCGCCCGCGTGGATGTCGAAACGCTTAAAGTTAGTCCTTATGACATCAGCTAAAATCGGTCCAGCCGTTTCGGAGCTTTCGCGAAACTAATAGACAGATAGACAATTCTTTTGAAAGTACCGTATTTACTTTCGTATGCATTTACATAGTAAAAAACTGTTATTTTGACATTGCAAACAGAAACTTGAATTTTATTTATTTGTAGTATAGAGAAGATGCACCACGGATGAAGTTATCTGCTATGCCGTCTGTGTAGGCGCTAAGTCGTAATTTTACTCAGCTATCAATTGATTAGTTTTGTTCAAGCAGTTACAAAGTGGACAATAAGCGAGTTTCCGAGTTGCTAACTTCCTTCTTCTTAACTTAGAGTGGTGGAACTAAAGAAGATATACAACAATTACGTAGGTATCCCAATTAGGTACTGTGCCACCTTACAACATCTATTATTCTACTGTAGCACTTCCCCCGCGAGTTTGTTCGCGTGAATTTCGTATTTCCTCCTACAAATTCCAGCACCCGCAATAAAACGAAAATTTATGATCATAATCTTATTTATATATATTTCGACGCATCGCCCGCCATTTTACTTCGTTTTCGCTTAGCGTTCTTTCTGACATTTCTTCTTTTTGCTCGGCTTCTACTAAGGGTTGTAGCTAACGCATAAATAGCCCAAATAAAGGAATTTTCAAATCCGACTTAGTTCCAGAGATTTCTTTTTAAGTAGACGGCGGGTGAAACCGGTGCACAGCTAGTAATAAATAAAAATAATTCTGAAATGGTCTGATGGCTGTTACCCTCGACGAACATCACTTGAGGGTTTCATGAGGCCGCTGGATAGAAAAGAAAATACCTACTCCTCGGTAAGGCTCACAATATATTGTCGCTATCTTTGGGAACTCTAACCACCGGCCATCTTGGTTGAACTCGCTCTCAATATAACAACACTTACCTACTCACTTTTAATATTTTATTTTATTCAATTTTAAACTAAGTATCATTTTTTAATTCTACATTATTTTAAATATTAATGTAATTATAAGCTTTTATAATAGCATGTATTTTGTTTGTTTTTAAAATATTAATGTGTAAACTGTGGTTATTTGTCACTGAGTGTGCATTACAGGATAATATATTATGTTATACAAGTTTCATTATTGTAAAACATAATTGTGATGTATCTCGTTGGTGATCCTTAAATGAATAACATCTAGCCTGTAATCCCGGAAGGGTTAAGCAGAGGTATACCAATAGTACACCCACATTTCGCCACTTACGTTTAAGTCCCGTGTAATAGGGAGCGAACCTATTGGCATGAACCGGGAATAAATCCGGATCCCGGGCTGCTACTGAGAAATTCCTAATGGAAAAACTCAATAACATTTTGCGACTTTGGTTCTGGACATATGTAACTGATATGGTCAAATGATAAATAAAAGAAATAATAAAATGCTGTTCAAAAATGTTATTACTGGGAAGTGACAAAACATTTTTAATGGCATTTATAAAACACTACAAACGATTCCGAGTTTTCTTTACAAACGTGGTTTCAGTTGCAGAACGTTCGTTATAAAAACTTGTACGTTTCAAATAAAATTTTGCACATTTCGACGTTACAAAAAGCCCGAACTTTTGGCTTTCATGCCTTTTAGCACCTGAAAATATTTACTTTTCACACGGTATTACAAAATACCGCTGCGATACCGCTACAATACCTTTGTTATAAGCGATACTTTGTCTCCATTCAACTGCCCATATCAAAGCAGCTTAACCCAGTAACGGCAATATATATATTTAAAACAAAACTTTTGTCACTCGTATGTAGGTCCCATTAAATTGTAAAATCGGCTTTTACACCTCATATTCTCTTAAAACCAATACAAAAGAGTAAGTCACCTGATCATTAAAATTTTATCAAAACCTAGTTTTGTTATGTCCAACTCTTTAGCCTGTCTTTAGGGAGTGGGTCGTAATCCTCCATGCGGGTCCAATGCGCGTTGGTAGATGTCACCATGTCTTCGAAGTTTTGGTTCTAGGACATTCCGGTTTCCTCACGATGTTTTCCTTCACCGTTTTGAGGGCAGTGGTGATGAACTTATTTACAAATAATAACGCCTGTCTGGGTTCGAACCCACGATCTACAACACGTGAGTCGGGGCCGTTGCCACTGGGCCACCACTGCATAAAGTCTAGGTTACTCTGCATGAAATATACCTACTACAATGACACTAACGACAGTTTCAAGGACACTCGACAGTGCTGCCATCCCACGCAGCTTTTAGTTTTTAAACCTATTGTTTCGTTTGGCTTTGGACGTTTTTAATTAAACTCGTATATAGTATCTGTGAAAAAGTATCAAACGTGACAGTCAACCATTTTTAAAACTATTTTCATTCGGACTCATTCTATAGAAACTGTATCAAAACTATAAACTAAATAAAAACTGGACGGAAACTAATAACATTTTTTAAATGTTGCTTTTTTAAAACAAAGGTATTTTGTACCGCGGAATTGAGCTATATCGAGAACAATGACGGAAGAAACATTGAGATGTACATCGAAGTTGGTCGCACTTACATGCATGAGGTTTGAAGTAAGGAAAACCTGCTCAAGTGGACATTCGCAGATGACTCCGCCCTGGAGGGTAAATGTGGTGCTGTTCTAAATAAAATGAGACACTGAATTTCCACCGGATTGTGCTGCCTGCACGTTACAGGAAACGATGGACGCTACTGGTACCAAATTCGTAGCCAAATGGATCGAATTCATTTAGATCCAACGACACGCTAAGAATAAGATATAAGATTACCTATTCTTTCAAACTATGTGACGAATGTCACAAAACAATCCAAATAATATTTGTACTAGCAGGTTTTTACGACCTCCTCCTCGTGGCACGTTTTCCTACTTACAACAGAAAAAAAATATCGTTTATTGTTTCATTGTGGCAAATTGTTTCCTTTGTTGTTCCATTTCCAGATAAAATAACAAAAGGTAATATAAAGTGCGTTACGCTTTTTATTAAGAACGAGGAAAGTATGTACCGGAATAATTTGAATAGGCATAATTCTAAGAGGAATGTATGTGTGCGACGTGTAGCATAATCAGCCAATAATGTTCCCACTAGTGGATCTCAGGCCTCCTCTCGAAGGAGTGGGCTCTAATCTACCACGCGGGCCCAGTGCGGGTTGGTAAATGTCACATGCCTTCGAATTTTTGGTTCTAGGACATGCCAGTTTCCTCACAATGTTTTTCTTCACCGTTTTGAGAGCAGTGGTGATGAAATTATTTACAAAAAAAACGCCTGTCTGGGTTCGTACCCAGGACCTACAACTCGTAAGTCGTGGCCATTGCCACTGGGCCACCGCTGCATAAAGTCTAGGTTACTCTGCATGAAATATACCTACTCCAATGGCACTAACGACAGTTTCAAGGACACTCGACAGGGCTGCCATCCCATGCAACTTTCAGTTTTTAAACCTATCGTTTTGTATGGCTTTGGACGTTTTTAAACATACATAATATGTTACCACTGTCCCACCACTGCTCACTTTTTATTTTTGTAGGGAGGAACTTCATGGTGGCAGTAGGAAGCGCATGTTTTAGTTGGTACCAGTCCAGAGAAAGTGATACTACTATCCTACTAGTATTATACGTCATATGAAATCCTGTGACCTTGTGAATTTGCATGTTTGTTGATCAGTCGGCTGAACACACGGGCAGACAATGACCTGGGTTAGGAATTCAAAGCGGGCGCGGACAATAGCTTGTATTTGATACGTATCTTATCGTTTTATCTAACCTTCAATAACAGTTCTAATAACAGGAGAGTGTTCCAGTTGTTTAGTTCTCGATAAAATCGTAATGGAAGCCCATAGCATATTACTGGATCAAGAGAAAGCATAAATGCTGAATGCATGATATGGATGTACTGAAGAGATTATAGCCCATTGAGTGCGTACATGCAACGGTAGAGAAAAAAAGGTGTACATGTAAAAACATAAATCATTTCTAGGAATAATTATTGATCATAATTAAGCAATTAACTGTGGTTTCATTTACTCAACCCGGTACGAACAGCTCGTAAAGAATTTGCCACACAAGTTGCCAGAAGCAATGCACATTGCTTCTGGCACCTACCTACCTCTAATACTACTACAAACCTAATTAATAATTAACTTTGGTAATTCTCTCAAATCAAATGCCATAACGTATTCCTACGGCAACTCCGTGCATTCAAGCGAAGCATTAAAAGCTCCGACTAGGTACTCAAAGGACTTAAATCGAAATATCCATAATTGTGCAGGTGGACATTAAATGTATTCAGCAAAGATGCAGGTGCAAATGAAGGTAGGCTTGAATTAATTTGAATGCAACTCACTGAAATGCTGGGAAATGGCGGTGAAACGAGGAATATAATCATGTGTTGCTGGGTTCTTGATTTGACAAGTTTATTTTACCGCTTTAGTAGAAAACGTTCAAGCTGAAGGTTTGCGTGTTTAGGTTTATAAAACCACTAGCTGAACCTGCGACTTCTTTCGCGTGCATGTCGGACATGGGTTTTTTTGCGCGGTACCCTAATTATCAAAAAAAAAATAAAAGTAGCATAAGTTACTTCTAATAATATCAGATATCTGTCAGTGAAAGTCCCGTCAAAATCGGTCCAGCCGTTTCGGAGATTAGCCGGACCAAATAGACAGACAGTTATTTTGACATTACGAACAAGGACTTCAATTTTATTTATTTGTATAGAACATTTGGAGTGATAATAGAAAGAGAAGTTATTGTTCATTCTGATAACATCATGTAGGGCCAAAAGGAAACCGCCTTGCTTTCTGAATTCCTGATAAGATAAGATAATATTTATTTGCTTAAACATGTTTATTTGCTGAGCACGACAATGTCTATGGAATGAAATATCCGCTAAATAAATTATTTACTAATTTATTTAGCGGATATTTCATTCCATAGACATTATACGGAGATGGTACCCGTGCAACCAGTCATTGTCATTGACCGTGAATACCTGAAGCTTTAGTGACTAAACTATTGGATGTATTTGGTTGAATTTTTGTATGCATATTGGGAACTTCATTAGATACACGAATTTTAATTTATTGTCGTCTCCACCTTGTATAAACGAGTTTGTATGTAAATAGATAATAATAAAAGATAGCTTTTAATAGATAAGCTTTAAAAAGCGACAAAACCGAGCAAGTTTGCGTAGTGTTAGTAAAAAAGAAGTTGTGCTTGATGAGTGTACAACCACAAACTCTCACGACAGGATGCAACAGCAACGTTCAGTTTTAAATGGGTTTGTCAACAGCTCGAAACATTTGTGGAGACAAGCCATTCGTAGCAGACAGTGCAGGCCGGGTTGTATGAAATTCACTTGTCGGAGATATTCTGCATCATACAACTTTTACCGTACAGTTTGATAGAAAATAAAACAGCTTATGACATTGTTTTGCACTCAATAGTTGAAATATCTGCACTGCTGTCCAGATTTGATTTCATGATTGTATTTTTAGCGAAACGGATTTATATGGAATATGTGAGTGTTATTTTGTCGACAGGTATGAAAAAAGGCTCAACAATATGTTGGTAATGGGTTCCCAATAAAATAAAAGCCCACGTAGATATGGCACAGGCGTATGTAAATTCATTAAGTAATATTTTTTATTTCGAAAGTGTAGCGTAAAATGTTAATGTTTTGCCAGGCCCCTTTGTTCTTGAAATAAAAGCGAATACCTGAAGTATAATAATGATAACAAGGTTTTGAAGAGTTTATTCAAAGTTAAACTCAAAGCATTTATTTCAATTAAACTATTTACAGGCACTTTTGAATTGTCAAGGAGTTGGTCAGTTAGTCAGAAAGTTGAAGCTAGTTGCCCATTCCAAAACGTAGATCTTTATGAAGAAGTACAGCCAAAAAACTCCAAGGACTGTTTTAAATCAAGATATTACGAAATCTGGAGACATTATCCTTCATCATCATCATCAGCATGTAGCACTGCGGACATAGACCTCTCCTATTGCAAGCTATTCAATTCGATTTTCGAGATTATTCTTGTTGCTTCTATAAGTGAGTGAATGTAAAAAAAAAAAACAAAATGTAAGATTAAAATTAATAAGCCATGACAGTAAAGAGATGACCACATCTATGGGTAATGCGTATTGTGTTTGTTGCGTACATTAAAACGAAAAGGTAACATTATACTTAGTTGTATTTTCGATTCAAAAATCCACCAATGTCACATAATGTTTAATTCGCGCCGAGCTAAGTAGTTAGTTTCACTAATCATTCCTTTCGATATTGTACTTAAACTTACATGAATGATGAGCGCATTTTTGCGTGAATTTAAACCGATTTGACATAAGTGTTAGCTAAGACACAACAGTCCGTTCACAGTCAGGTATGTTACTTCTGATTTTGCATCACTGTCCAAATTACATTGATTTTTATTCTCATTCTAATAAGGTTGTTGTTGGTTTGACAGGTCTGTCCAAATAATTGTGTTCTTTACTCTCGTCACGTTGCTGCTGTGAAAGGTAAAATAACGGTGAACGGAGTGTACATGGCAAAAAGCGCAAAAATAAATCTCGTGACGTTGAGCTCGCGCACAGCACCCCGTCTTTTTCTTATTTTAGAATTCTTTTTAAATAAGCTTCACTTCGTAATCTAGGTTAAGAAATTTTTAAACTAGCTTCACTAACATTTAATTCTTGGACAAGTTTCTTGGAAAACTACATTTTTATTAAATACATCCTTCCAGAACTTTAGGGCCCTTATTACAAAACAAGATTTTTCTTTAGATCAGGTTTAAACCATCGAGCCTGTAATTGAAATAAGAACCTATCTATTATATATGTTTTTAATACAAAAAATGACAGCTTAGTTCGGTGCCAAGTAGTCATTTTTAGTAAAAAGAACTTTGCCTAAATCGAAACAAAGCTCGAAATACAATACTGGCTCAGAAGTTTAGGCTAGAACTAAAGTTAGATATCGTTTTGTAATAAGAAGGTAGATGTTTTTCAGCAATAAGAAGAAAGACCTCTGAAAGCTAGAACTACGACGTAACTTATTCGTTACTATTGCGTAAAAATATAATGAAGAATGGGCAAATCTACCCTGAAGCCCAATAGCGTTAAGACACATACCAATGGAAAGACTCACCAAGGAAGGAGAGTATTTCTTATTAATATGACGATTTCTCTTGATTGTTTGTACGCAAGGAGCCACAGAGCTCTAAATGTGAGTAACTAAGTATTACTGAAATTCTGGTATTTCGTAAATTGATTGACTTTCATTAATTGTGTGTTTTGCAAACATCGTTTCTTAGCCGGCCAGACAGAACGTTAAGCCTGCTGCATCCCCAAATAGCGTTAAGAATACGTGAGTGTGTGTAAGCGTTTATATGTGTGCATTCCTTAACTTCGGTGCTCAAATTGTCACCTATTTAGGTCATTAACTAAATAGGTTAGTCGGTTCGAGCTGACTAACAATTGGCAAAAATCGTGTTCGTAGCAAAGGTTCTCCTTAAAAAGCTATTTCCATTGGTGTACATATTCCCCTTTATTCATAAACGTTGCTTAAAGTTAAGCAGTGATTAGCGACTGTTTAACCATACATTTTTGACGTTTAAACGTTACTTAACTTTAGTCATCGTTTATGAATAAACCCCATTGTGGCTATTGGGCACCAAGAATATTCCGAAACCTCGGTGTCCAAGTAGTCACCTATTTAGGTCATTAGCTCCGAACTTACTAACAAAGAGCAACAGACGTGTTTGCAGCAAAGGTTCTCTTTAAGCAGCTGTTTCCATTGATGTATATCTTATGGCTATTGGGCGCCATGAATTCCTTAACTTCCGTTCTCAAGTACCTATTTGGGTCAATAACTCCGAGCTGACTAACAATTGGCAAACATCGTGCTTGTAGCAAAAGTTCTCATTGAAAAGCTCTTTCCTTTGGCGTATATATTATGGTTATTGGGCACCAAGAATTCCTTTGATTCCACCTATTTAAGACATCGACAACTCCGAACTGACTAACAATTGGGAAAATCATGTTAGAAGCAAAGGTTCTTCTTGAAAAGCTCTTTCTATTGGTATATCTTATGGCTTGGTGGTATATATCTATTGGGCTTCAGGGCAGAAACCCATAGTGCAGTGTCCATACTCCTTTATGTTCGAAGATATATTTTATCCATACCTAGTCCTAACTATTTCATTATGGTGTAGCAACTAAACAATAAATAGAAAACCAACATTAGGTACTTACCACGTCGAAAAAAGTGAAGAGAAAAACAAATCTTACAAGAATTATATACTACCTATTTTAACTTGATAAGTTGAAACAGTATTTGTGAAACTTACTCAATGCTACGTTAATACCGAATCGATAGCTTCTGAGTTAAATACTACATTACAAATTCTGTGTTTTGTTCAAACGAGGCCACCATAAATAACTACTTTACCTGCTATGAATTCTAGTTTCAATAATAAATTACTGTAACCTTTTTTTATTCCACTAAGTTCTGTAGTTCGGCCCTAATATGTATTTTACATCAAAGTATTGATTTATTTACCAATCTAATGAGACTTTACTGAATTAAGAATTTGAAATAATGTTCAAGTTATGGAAAATCATACTGAATGTCATACAAAACAAAGTTCAAATTCCATTGCACCAAAAACTTATTAGGACCTTTTTGTTACGTGGTCATGGTCACTCAAAAATCAACTTGGAATCCATTTCACTAAAGTCGATAACTGATTAAGTGGCGATGGAATGTAAATTATCTGAGATTATGAACACTGCTATAATACACAAGCTAACACGATTTAAAAAAGTAATATCTAAATAGTTATGTACACGCTGCAGGTATCATTAAAAAAAGGAATTGCTAACAGGGCATCAAAAATGCATCATCATACATCACTGTCAATTAATTAGGAGAGCGCCCAAAAACCGGCAGCGTCAATGTTACGTTCACGGATATGCAGAGTTGTTGTTCGTAAAATTTCAATGGTTTTGCATAATATGTGTAGGTATATTTAATATTTTAGTTTTTGACTTCACACAATTATATTTTTCTCTTCTTGTTGTCACACACTATTGTCTACATTTATTTTTTACTTCTCCTTTCGTAGGTCTGCTGGAAGAAATTTCTTAAGAAATAAGCAGTACCTTTGTACTCAAATTATAATTATGTCATATCCCTATGTATTTTACTGTGTGTACATAAATAATAAAATAAAATAAAATAAATAAATGGTAAATTTCTTTCTTTCAAAATAAATCTGAAATACGGAAAAATCTCCTTCAATTCAGTCGCGTGTGAGTAGAGTTATTCAGTAGCATGTATCTCCAATACTTCACTTCTTTCGTGCTACAGAGTGAAAGAAGAGTTTGGCAAAATCCGTGCACGCTAGTTATCCTGCCATACACGAGTTTTGAGTCTAACAACTGGCTCAACTGTGCGTTGGACCAGATTTGAGAACATGCTTTGTCGTCACGGAATGCAGGCAGTTGATTTGATTTGAACGTTTTCAGTTTTATTTTGACATTTGACATTGAAAATCTCTTACATGGTGATCAGACTTCGAATCGAAATGGAAATTGAATCCCTGCAGAGACCGACCTCGCTCTTTAAAAAAATAACATAATATAACATAACTTCACGCCTGTATGCCCCGATGGGTAAAGTAGAGGAGTACTTATAGTACACTACATTTCGCCAGTTATGTTTAATGAATAATCATGGTCATGTTATTTTTATTTACTATTACAAATTATGTCTTACGGTATCCATATAAAATACGTGTGACTATAATATATTTAAATGGTGGAACTGACCCGACTTTGTTTTATCTATAAAGATGAATAAAGTAATCAATTTGTTAAATCAGAAATTTCGTTTAGTTTCAATTAGGCTTAGTACAAAAATGATTGGAGATTAAAAGAGGATTATTCCGGTGTACTCATTTAATTTTGCTGGAAACGGGTGCACGTACGCCAATTTGTAGGGTCCATCAATTTTAATAATAAAACCGACTTATACTTGGGCTCGATCGTGATCCATACTTTCATGCCTAAAGGTAAATATGTATACCTACCTAGTGGAGGAATTTGTACTCGATGAACGTCGTAAATTGATGCGAAGCCACGGCAACAAAAATGTCAACATCGTTATCAGTCAACATACTATAAAAAAACTGGTAAACTGGTAGATATCGTCACGTAACAAAAAGGCGTTATGCCCCCGCCATACGTCTTACTCTTTTCCGTTTCTTTCTATTAGATACTGCCTGCCTCTGTCTCTTTCTGAGACAGATAATTTTCATGATTTTCGAGGATGCTAAAGCTGATAGTGAAGTCAAAATGAAAATTTAAGATGGCGGCTTTTTCTGCATGGCTTTTCATGGTTTTTGAGAATGCTAAAGCAAGATGGCGACGAGTGTGTGTGCGTGCGAGTATCGTATAAGGAACTTCATTCCTGACGGGATCCCCCGACCGCACACGAGTATATTTTCTTCTGTCTAGGGCTTTAAACGGAAAAGTCTTGTAGTAAAATAGCCACTTAGTAATAGTTGGTAGGAAGACTGACTACCCGCATGCAAAACCTATCATAATTCGAGAGTGCTCTTTAAAAGTTCGATCTTCGTTTATCGTGATTTGTATGGTTACAGTAATTATAGAAACTTCAGACTAAAAAAAATGTTTGTAAGTTTGTATGTAGGGGGTAATCTCTGGAACTACCGGTCGGATTTGAAAAAATATTTTTCACATCGCATCACCTGCCCGCGCTGGAAGGTGATGCGATGTGACGGTGTGGGTCGGGGGACCAGAAATTACAACAAAACAAAGGAAGAACGAAACGAGCGTTTATTTTAAATAATATTATATTATAATGTTTCTATGTCACGCATTATACACGTGTCGTGGTTTCGTGGAATGCGGTTATGATAAGAGCGAAGATTGCGGGTGGGAGCGATTTACATGTTCGTTAGTAGTATCAATACTTCTGTGTACCAAGAATCATAACATGTAGGTATTCATTCATATCTGCTGCTATTTAAATATTATTTATATTTTTTTTTAGTTCCTCTTTATTGTAAAGTGAATTTCATAATAGCTTTTAAACTTTTAAAAGCTTAAAAGTTTAAAAAAAGTTTTTAAAAAGTTTAAAAGCTACTACTACTAATTACTTCTCTCAGATTGGAAATATCTAACCATCATATAGACAAATAAAAACCTTGCTGTTTTATTAAGCGCAAGTGACTTTCAACCTTAGGGTGGTGTAGCAAAACACTAGATTCCGATAATAGCTGTAAAGCCCAATTAAAAATTAACGATGAAAATGTGAGTATACTGTATAAACCTATGTGCAGTATCCGATAATAAATGCACAGTGACGATTAAGTTATCAAATTAATTGAAACCACGTATTACGTATTGCCTTTATATACCTACCGTTTTTTTCGTTTTAAACTTAATTTATGATTATTTGGTAACAATACAATAAAGTTTCTGATGAATTGTTGATATGCCATCGCCGCGCGCGGGTCTAGTGCTTTATTATCAAGGATGGTTTATTTCGTGACAATTTTTCGCTATTTAAATCACCATCTGCCTAGCTATTTCCCAACTATGTTGGGGTTGGCTTCCAGTCTAACCGGATGCAGCTGAATACCAGTATTTTACATGGAGCGACTGCCTATCTGATCTCCACAGCCCAGTTACTGGGTTATACGATACCCCTTGGTAAGGTTGTCAGACTTACCAAGCTACGCTACGCTATTTAAATATATTGTTTAAATAAAAAAAATAAAAAAAACTGTTTTCTATTTTAAGTAAAATTGTTTATATATTAGGCAAAATCTTATTATAATAGGCAAAATTTACACTTGTACACTAAGAACAGTGATATTCACAGTGTTATCACTAGAAATAAGGACAAACTAAGTGCCCCC
This sequence comes from Apamea crenata, assembly GCA_949629185.1. Lineage (NCBI taxonomy): Eukaryota > Metazoa > Arthropoda > Insecta > Lepidoptera > Noctuidae > Apamea > Apamea crenata. Next base: position 21,115,405 of record OX451351.1, read on the forward strand.
TTTCACCGGTTTCACCTTCATAAGGTTCATAACTCATTTGTTAGGCTTGGTATAACCTTTTATAACAAGATACCATCTTCTTTACTAGACTTGCCTTTTAATGCGTTTAAAGCTAAAGTAAAAGCCAACCTTTGTTCAAAGGCATACTATTCCATCAACGACTACTTACACGATAAGAATAGTTGGTCGACCTAATTTAACGCAAGACAATGTTTATGTTCTTTCTCCAGAATTAGCTTACTGACAGGTTATTGTTATTAACTTATTTATTTATTTTACTTCGATGGTCTTATTTTATCATTTGTGACTTCAAGTGATAACTATGTATGTGAGCAGAACCCAGCAATGCATAAATATGTAAGCTGGCATGCCCTTTATTCCTGGAGGCTTTTATTTGAGTAATATGTTTTTTATTTACATTTTAATTTTAATTAATTATTTCTTAGCTTGAGTACGTAGGTATAGTTTTTATTATATTTGTTGGTATATCGCATGGCTAGCTGACATATGGCAAATAATTTAATGTTATGTTCTGGTCTTGTAATGTTAATTACCGAACAAAGGTACCTAGTATTGTAAACAAACAAGTGTTTTTTTAATTGAACAGACAGCTGTGCTGCTGGGTAGTTTGTTGCGCCACTTTTTCCTCCCAGCGATAGCACTAGGAAGTGGTGAAGGGCGGGCGTTTTTGGGGAACTGTCTTTTGTAATTTTGACATTCGAAAAGTGCTGATTCTCAGCCTAATTTGAATAAATGACCTTTGATTTTGATTTTATTTTATGATTTTAACAGACTAATAAAAACTTGTGATAACCGATGTACTATATAAAATAATAACCTAATCACCACTCTACGCACATCCAGTTTTACAAAAATTAGGACTTTTAAGAGTATCGTCTCAGTCACTCATAAAACTCAAACTCTTTCTAATGCTAGGTTCATATTCACGCCCACTTTATAAGCCGATTATCAGATACTTTATTCGAATGAAAGGGGTACGTGAAACGTCTGAGCACAAATAATGTAGGATTTCGGCACCCAGTATCTTTTTCGCCTACCGAATGACCTTGCTTAGTTACTGCAAACTTTGAGAAAAGGCCAGAAAAGCAATTTATTTTAAAAAGCTTACATCACAAATTTCTAAGAGAATCAATAAAATATTGCCCTTTGTTTATTTAACAGATACTCCCAAGAAATTATATTTTCATTTACAAGATAACACCAAAATAACAAAATTATAACTAAATTAACTAAAACTATTTACAAACTAAAATAAAGCGTCGAAAAATTCACCCGCATCGCTGTCGACTGGTAATTTACCCAAGACACTGGCGGCATTGCCTCGTTGAATGGCAATGCTTAGCCTCTGGCCAAGGTAAAAGCCAGCCCATGGGTCATGGTCATGCTCTCATTGCAGTTCTTGGTTTTAGTTTTTATTATATAATAATTACCTCCAAGCTCCGTCGTCACTAAGTGCAGTTCCACAAATCACTTTCATAAAGTTTAATAGCTTTTATAATCTCAACATTATTCAAGGGCACAAGGTTTACTCAGTGCGTGCAAGATAAGTCTGCGCGCGACGACTTTTAATCACTTTCGGCGTAATGATGGTAATTATTTACTATAGAGAACACAGCACACTCTCTTGATACCATAAAATATATACTTGATAAAATAAACTTGATATAATAAATACTTGATAAAATAAACGTCCAGATAGCGATACATACTACATAAAATTGAAGTCTCTGTTTTTAACCGACTTCTAAAAAGGAGGAGGTTCTCAATTCGAATGTTCGTATTTTTTTTTAATGTCCAAATAACACCTTTTATGTAGTAAACGCATGTGAAAGCATACAGGGTGGCAGGGACATCGACGCGCAAACTGCAACCATGGATTCAGCAAATGTGTTTAGACCCCATATAGTGCCGAAAATTTTCGTCGGTTATTAAAATAAATATTGCTGTTCCATACGTTTTGACCGCGTAGGTATTTATTGCACTTTTCTATGAAACAGAAGATTTTTTTTTGATAACCGACGAAAAATTTTTACCTTATGGGGTCTAAACTCATGTGCTGAATTCATGGTTACAGTTTGCGCGTCGATGGGGTGCCACTCTGTATAACGTACTTAAAACATTTTATTTTTATTTTGTGTGTCTGTTTGTTCAGCTAATCTCCGAGCAGATGGACCATTTTGATGGGATAACGAGTAACTTAGGCTACTTTTATTTTAGAAAAAGGATTAGTAAAGAGACGCATTATTGTTTTCACACAGTTAGTATAGAATATGCTATATATACACTTTAGCGTAGGTCATTTCTGTGTACAAAACTATTCAGTTGAGTAACATCCAATGTTAATGAAAAGCTTTATAAAGTGATTTTAACCTTTGATTCTACTACAGCAGAAGCCTTTTCATGTTATCTTTCATCTTAAGCCTTCTCATCTATTAATACCTAAAGTATCCTTATGAAAACAACGTTTACCGTAATACAGTTACCCTGTCTCAGATGCTTCACTTGTCAACCTTCACTCGAAGTGAAACGTCTGAACACAAAATGAAACAAAAGTGAAAAATGAATTAATTAGTGAACGTGCGGTCCGAGTGCTCGCTTAGTTTTTCGAGAATTTGCCAAGCGTTTGGTGGTCACGTCAAAAAATAGGCAAGCCGGAGGGTTTGCCTATTTTTTGGCCAAAGAGTCAGCATTGCCATACAACGTGGCAATGCTACCAGCCTTTTGGGCACTTTTCCTGTTGACAACGACGCGGACGAATTTTTTGATGCCCTATGATTTCCTTTTTATATGTACATTCGTAGTGAACCAATCTAACGATGTAGGATTCCGGCACTCAGCATCTTTTACTCACCTATCGAAGACCTTGCTTAGTATAATCAGCCTATATTGTTCCCAGGGAGTGGGCTATAATCTACCACGCCGGTCCAGTGCCGTTGTTAGATGTCACATTTCTTCGAATTTTTGGTTCTAGGACATGCCGGTTTCCTCACGATGTTTTCCTTCACCATTTTGAGAGCAGTGGTGATGAAATAATTTACACATAGTAAAGCGCCTGTCTGAGTTCGAACCTATGACCTCGTAAGTCGCGGCCGTTACCACTGGGCCACCACTGCTGGGCACCTTGCTTAGTTACTGCGATCAACTTTGAGAAAAGGCTACAAAGTTAAAAAGAAGCACATTTATTTAAAAAAAACATACATATATTATTAGAAGGTCAACTAGTTTTTAGAGGATCGACAAAATATTTCCCTTTGTTGGAACGAAGTATTTTAACGCGGCTTGCGGTCGGAGTAAGCTGCTAGAAATCGAGGGTGGTGAAGCCAGCAGTGAGGTCAAAGTGAAAATCCAAAATGGCGACAACTTCATGAGAGCTTCTAGAACTGGGCCTTTTTGGTGCAGCCGTGAGGCACACTCTCCTGCTATTTTCTTACTTCGGTCTTTACACTTTCTATTCGATTTTTATTTGTTGCTATCTAATGTATGTGTCTGGTGTATTGTGTGTCTTTTAGTCTGTGCTAAATAAATGTATTTTCTTCTTCTCAAAACTTCTATCTTTAACTTACTTATCTCTAATTTATAGCTCTGTATTAAAAACGCGTATTAAATTCACACTTTCTCTCTCTCAGTCTATTTCTATTATATATGAGGGTGTGTACGTGGGAGTATAGCTTAACCGACACTATCATCGCAAAAGTGGCACGACAACGTATTTTAAAGCTTGATACCTGGTTAGAAAATAATGTATTCGTCTGTCTAACAAAGCACTTTATATCGGAGAGAGGTAGTTAATTTCAAAAGGATAAGTGTGAATACAAAAGCAGTGAAAGTTAAAAAATCTGACATCCCTGACTGGCGAACAAAAGAATATTTAGCTTTATAGTAGACTTACTTGTCAAAGTTTTAAAAATGTAGCAAAGTAATCTAGGCGTGTGTGTACAAAGGGCAATAAGCCCTTTGTACACACACGTTTTTCGGGTCGTGAAAAACTTCGGGTTTTTCGCCGTCTGTAGGCACGGTCGTTATTGTTGTATGGGTCATTATGGAAGCTTGTTGATGGGCACGTTTTTTCTACGGCGCTGTTTATAAGCCATGTGTAGGCACAGTTCTTGCAGTGAAAAACTACGATTTTTTCATCGTCTTTAGGCACGGTCGTCAGTGTTGTGTGGATTATTATTGAAACTTGTTGATGAACACGTTTTTTCTATGGCGCATTTTTACGCCACGTGTAGGCACGGTTGTTGCCGTGAAAAACTACGGTTCTTCCGCCGTCTGTAGGCACGGTCGTGTCTACCGAGTGTTGTATGGATCATAATGGAAGCTTGTTGACGGACATGTTTTTTCTACCGCGGCGCGGTTTATACGCCGTACCGTAAAATAACCGTGTGGTGTACAAATGGCCTAATTCTCTCCCCGAAAACATTTTATATAAAATGGAAATTATTAGAATACAGTGTGTTTGAGAGATAGGAAAAGACCTCGGGGCAGAAACGTAATCTATGGAATGAATTAATCTGCAAATAAATTAGTCTGCTAATAATAAATTATATCTGCTTCTCAGCAGATGTAATTAGTTTTGCTCATCTTTAAAGTAAGGAGATTTGTTTTTAGCCACGAAGCCACTTGAAACATACCTTTTTCTGTGTTGATTTTAGTTTCAGCCCAGGTTGAGCGAGTGAAGACGATTGCGGTGTCGCCGGCATACGAAAATATTTTTGTCTTACTAATTGTCATACTACATAAGTCGTTTATATATATTAAGAAAAGAGAAGGACCCAGAACGCTTCCCTGAGGTACGCCACATGTTACATCAACGTCCTTGCTGGCAAAATTATCTAGCTTAACCTTCTGTTTTCTATTTGTCAAGTACACGGTAAATATAGATAGTTGTGTATCCCTAATACCATTTTTTTCTAATTTTTGGACGAGGATAGAGATAGAGACCATGTCAAAGGCGTTTTTAGGTCTATAAAACCGATAAACACCTAGTTCCTTTGTCGAGTTATTTTGTTAGTACTGTGGTTAAAGACGTAATAGCGTCTTCCGTAGAAGTACTGCGTCTAAAACCAAAATTGAGATGAAGATAAAATGTTGTTGGTTTGAAGATAGCTTAATAATCTTGAATTTAAAAGTTTTTCTAATATTTTTGCTATAACAGGAAAAACAGAAATTGGCCTATAGTTATTAACATCACAAGAAATCAATACTAACCCCCATATACAAGGGTGTTCTCCTGCCCTCCCTTGTATATATTTATTACTAGCTGATCCGGCAAACGTTGTTTTGCCATATACATTATTTATAGGATTTTTTTTTGTATGGAAAAGAGATGTTGGCCGATTATCAGACCTACCCGATATGCACACAAAATTTCATACAGATCGGTCCAGCCGTTTCGGAGGAGTTTGGTATCAAACATTGCGACACGAGAATTTTATACATTAGATTTCTTTAAAAAGTTAGGGAAGGTGCCTTGTTTAAAACAAAGATTAGCTAAATGCGTTATAATTGGATTTTTTTTTTAAACTTTGCCCCACACTGGGAATTTCTTCTGTATCGTGGGTGCGTTTACAAACATATAAACTCACGGGAATCGAACCCGCGACACGCAGCGCCGCAGTCAATCGCATAATGACTGCGCCAACCGTGCCATCACTCATTTTATGGTTTACATGTTTTAGATATGTATTTAATGGAGATCCACTAGGGCCTAGGGCTAGGGCACTATCTGGTTTTAGAGAGTTTATTATACTATTTACTGCATTGATATCTGTATCCAGCAGAACAAAAGATTTAGAGAGACTAGGTATGGAACGTAGGTATAGATTTAGGTCATTCTGGGTAACGGTTTGTTGGATGTCATTTGCTAGTTGGTTACCAATATTTCCGAAATATTTGACATTTGCTGATTCCGTACGTGATGCTTTTAGATTAGTTAATTCAGAATAGAGACGGTCAGTAACATCAAGGCCTTGCTGGCCTTCCTTGAGGAGCTGGGGTGGATCGAATAATCGATTTCCCCACCCGTACGCAAAATACGCGCATATTCGTGAAGTTGCGGACACCAGCCCGTATTACCTATTATTAATTCAGAATTAGTTCTAGTAGATTTATTTGTATAAGTGATAGTTTTAAGGTTTTTCCAGAGAAGTTTGTTGTTGCTTAACCATTTATTAATAAGGTTTCTTTTAGTTTATATTTTATAAGGTTGTTGCAATAATTCCTGTAACGAGCATATGTAATTTTTTTATTTCATTCTGGGGATCGTCTCGGGATTGTTTTTGGAGATTATTACGATTTTTTATACATCTTAGTACCTATGCCTTCAGTGATCCATGGCTTAATTACTCGTTTACTTTTAGGGATCTTGTGAATAGTAGTATTTATTTTTAATGACTCAATAAGACAATCTGTTATGTAAAGGGTTTTCACAAAAAAGTAATGTCGATAGATTTTTTTCTTTTCAATATTGTAAGGAACTTTCAAAATAAATTTTGGTAATCATTATTGGTGTTGTTTGGTAATGTTTTGTTTTAGATAACGACAAAAAGGTTGTACGGTGGTCTGTAACAGTAGTGCGTAGGATGGCAATAAAAGCAGAATGTCGTTTCCTGTTTATTTTTAACATTAAATGATCAAGACAAAATGCTTTCCCTTGTTATTAAGGTGTGAACAGAGAAAATACCATGACCCGATAACATATCCAGGTATGATGTTCTGTTTTTAAATTCATATTTTTGTTCAGTGTGTTTAGGTCTTATATTGATATTAATGTCACCGGCAACTATAATATTTCGTTTTAAAGAATTTAGGTTATCTAAATGGAGTACCAATGAATTTATATAAGGTTCCGCCTTAGTATTTGATGGTGAACTCAAGGCAATAAGACTTTTAAAAGTGCAGTTTTATTTGTATTATTACAAATTCCGTCATTCAATACAAAATAAAAAAAATGAACCTTATTTCAAGCACGTTAAAGTCAGTGAGAAATACAGTTAAGTAAACTTAGCGATTTAACCGCACGCACACACTAACAGGCACTGGACAAAGGACACAATAGATAAGCCAACAAAATACAAAATATTTCACGCTTATTTTCGTCCCTTTCTCCTGCAAACTAACAACCTGGGATAGAGCGAGATAGCCACCGGCGCGGGCGCTATGAAAGCTACCTTCAATGTAAGCAATATTAGTCACGCGCGGAAATTATTAGTGGAAAGTGTTTTCGTAGTGTTTGCAAATGATTTTTCGCGCGCGATGTCTTTCCAATACACAAATGTTCAGTACACCAAAATGGTGAGGAGTTTAGCACGATGTGGTGATAATGTGGCTCTAGCTTGCAGAGCATTCAACCAAAGGTTTCGTACAAGGGTAGACCGCAGAACTATGTTAGCTGCTACTCAGCGGCTTCGCGACCACGGAACGTTCCGTCCGAACACGGCCATCGACATGGGAGCAAATGTGCGTACACGTACGGTGACAAAGAACATCCATTCTACCTCAGAAGATGCCAGGAGTTGACTCCAAACGATTACACACCATGCTTGCAGTTCAGCCGCTGGTTATTAGAAAATTGGCAGCGGAACATAATTTGGACAGATGAAAGTACATTAACACGTGTAGGGATGTACAATCATCACAACACACATTTATGATGATGCACGAAAATCCTCACGCATGCAGAGTGGATTCCTTCCAACACCGTTTCTCAGGTAACGTCTGGGCCGGTGTCATTGGTACCTGGGTACAATACTGGGGCCTGTGTTCTTACAAAGGTTAACAGGAGACTCATATTTACTGTTTTAACGAGAAACTCTACCTACGCTACTAGAAGACATACCACTTCATAATTTACAAGAGGTATTCTACCTGCACGATGGTGCCCCTGCTCATTTCACTAGGAGTGTTCGACAGCACCTTGATAATGAGTTTGGAGAGCGCTGGATCGGTCGCGGCGGCCCCATATTTTTTATCCTCTTTTATTTTGCCCTTTAAAGATTCGATTTTTTTCTTAAATTCTTCGTTTTGTGCCGTCAAGAAGGCATTGGAACTGTCGATGTTGCAACTTGATTGAGTAATTCTTCCTCTTGGGCTTTCATCATCGTAGCGAACTTAGACTGCATTTCTTCCTTTTTAGCAAATTCTTCAACAAAATCTTCCTCTCGTCTTCTTTTTTGTCGGGATGATACAAAGTTAGGGGGTCTTGTATGCCCTGGATTCTGCAGCCCTATCTGGTCCAAATCCGATTCCGACAAAGATTTATATAAGCTGTATCGTTCCATTCTGCTGTCGTATAACGATTTAATGTTAATATCCTTCCGTAAACTGACGTGAGTCACAATAATAACATTCGGTTCGTGGTGACGCGTTTCGTAGCGATCGCCTGCTGCTTGCTCCGCCCACGTAGATGACGGAGAGGGCAATTATGGTGATGGTCTTTTTCCCTCGAGGGTCGCTGGGGACAGCGCCCGCTAGTTATCGGAACTGGCAGCGTTTGCTCATTTACTTTCACTTTTTTAGAATAGTTGTAATTACGTGTTTATTGTACTAATAATAAGAACTAAACTGAAGTGTCTATTAATTTTAGTTATAATATATTTTTAACAAATTAGCTGCGCACGTGTACTCTCAACAAAGATTCAGACGAAGAGGCTAGTAAATTGAACTTCACTAAGGTTGCAACTACTGGTAGTTAACGTCGTCTAGAGTTTATATGGTAGAGCTTGTCGTTTTATGACATGCAACTGAAACATTTCGAGGCCGATTAGACAATAATTATTTGTTTACCTGCAACAATCCATAACGCAGCTCGATGTCCAGAAAGTAGTACTCCTTGGCGTGCGGTGGGAGCACGGACGGCGCGTTCATTATTTGCTGATGTGCCGCCGGCGGGCCCAGGGTGATCGGGTGCGGCTGCACCGGCGGAGGGTGACCATGCGGCACGTTGCACTCCTGCGAAAATGGACTTTTTGTTAGTCAAAATACCAATAGAAAAGAAACGTAGCGGATACGTTTCGTGTAGCTGTTGCTACGTTTGGCGTAGTGACGTAGCACTTGCTACGTTCGGCGTAGCACGTGCTATGATTTACGTAGCACTTTAAAGGGGCTCAAGGAGGCAATACGACAACATATTTTTAAGTACAATTGTTTATTTTATTTATTTATGTACACACATATAAAACCAGATAAGATAAAACAGAAAATATGTACAAAAGTGATGCTTAGTTCTAAAGAAATCTCTTCCAGCATATCTGCGATAGGAAAGTAGCTTAAGAGACACATAGGACATCGTGTGTAAGAAGAGAAAGTAAAATACATAAAATAAAAAAAACAATCCACTTAATAAATAAAACAAATAATACCTATATAAATATTACGGCTAATAGCCGAAGTGCGGCTGCACCTGGTTGTAGCCGGCTAGAACTACGCCTGCGCAAACTCGTGGCCAATATATGAAGTGATGTTATGGGGAAACAGCGTCAACGCAAGTGAAGTATTTATAATAAAAAAAAATGTGTCAGAATACTAGCTCATATTGACAATACCCAAAGCTAGGCCATATTTTGTTAAACTAAAACTCCTAACTTTACCTTCTATATATATACATAACCTTTGCATATTTGTATTTCAAAATAGCAACATTTTTCCAAAACAAAAGATACTCGTATTCATAATGTAAACACACGCCTTAAAAACAAATTACATCTTCCACCCTCTCGGATCAAAATGCTTTACCATACCCTATATTACATGGCAATCAAAATTTTCAACAAATTACCGGAACAAATAAAAGAAGAAACCAAATTAAACAATTTAACAGAAAATTAAAAGAATATCTAACGCAAATGCTTTTACTCGTCACAGAATACCTAGAACAAAATAATTAGTAGTTATAATTAAATTATTAGTAGAACTTCATACCGCCAATTAATGTTGTCTTTACTACTTTCATTGCAATTTCTTTATTTTTTCTCAGCTTTTAAACCTTCCCTGTACTTCAACAAATATTTCAAAACCAAAATTAGGCAAATTGGTTCAGCCGTTCTCGAGTTTTTGTGAGACTAACAGACGTCAATTCATTTTTATATTTATTTACAATTACAATATATAGATTATGTTAAAATTATTATTTAAATGTATCCTATTTTTAGATAGAAAGAAAGAACTAGGTTTTCAGTTCAGTTAAGCATTTTGGTTTTGTTTTGAGATTCTTATCTTGCATTTCCCAATTGATTCGATTTCGTATTACCCCCGTAGACTAGACATCTTACCCCAGACAAGCCATGTCAGTCCGAAACAAGATTTACACTAAATTATGTTGATTTTTTTATTTAGTTTTATTTTTTTTCAGAAAGACGTTGCCCAACACTAGGAATTACTCCTACATCGTGGGTGCGTTTATAAACATTTGAACTCACATACACAAACAGCCAGACCCGGAACAACTACCTGTAGGCAACACAAATTTTTGTTCCGTGCGGGAATTGAACCTGCGACACACAGCACAGCAGTCGATCGCTCAGCCACTGCACCAACCGTGTCGTCTAAAATTATTATAAGCACTCAGAAGAAATTGCGTACATAATGAAATTGTGTACTTAATGAAATGTCTTTTAATGTCTCTGTGGTATATTGGACAACCAGTTTGGCACTGTTACTGAATTATTATCTAGGAATCAATTCACTGTGAATTATTTAGCTATCTAAAAGTTTCGTCTAATGCGTCTCGTAAATTTCGTCTAATAAAAAGTTTTGTGTAATTATTTTTTTTCGGCAGACACAACATGATATTGTTTCTCAATAATAATTACAATGTAATTTAAAATAATAAATACATACACAACTTATTATTATTACAACTATAACGAAATGGAAAGATAAAGACTTTGTGTGTCTTTCACTCTTCTATATAATAACAGAACCAAGTTATTATATAAATAGACTGAGCTCAAGGTTAAAAATAGACACAATGTATTCGGTCCCCCGCCGCGCAGCCTACGACCATTTCCGATGATTACAGTAAATAAATTTCGTCTCTTTTTACTTAAATTAAAATAAAACAAAACAATAGCAAGCTGAAACGTGATTCTAATCTTAGAGAATCAATGTCAAAAACTTATCAACAAATATAAATATATTAGAGCTATTTTTGACAGATTGAGACTGACATCACACCGTGAACGTTCTTAATATTACACGAGTTGCCCCTCAGATTTGACATTTTATCTTAGGAATATAATTGGAGTTTTTTCGATACAAAAATTGACATTTCCATTTTATTCCTCGAATTTAAGAGATATCTTTCGTTGGTGAAATTGGCCTAGTCTCTTATACATTGTTCTAGTCTCGTTTCTTTCTTTTTAAAAGTTAAAAGGCTTTCAAACTTTTTCCTGCTGGTACAACAATAATTATGGTACCTGTCCTTGCTGCCTTGTCTCAAAAAACCATCGCCAATACAGCATTTGTTGTCAAAACTTGTTCCAGTAAGCCTATTACCAATAGCCAGTCAGTCAGTTAAAATATTAAGCCGTCACGAAACGGCTGAGAAACATAGCCAGAGAGTCTGTTAGAAGATAAAAGCGAAATAAATATTTAATCCGTTATCTCGAATTTACAGTATTATTGTGTGTGTCGGTGTGAGTGCTCTTTGTAGGTATTACAGAACCAATTTCCCGGTAGACAATAATTGTTCAATCCTATCCTATAACCTATCGTACAGCGCATTCAGAGAACCGAATTAATCACTTAATCAATCAATCAGAGTGACCTTTACTTGAATATTTTGTTGCGTAAATCAACTGTGAAACCCAGACCAATAGAGGTCGAGTCAATGACGTCACTGTACTGAAACACTTGGAAACCCTTTAAACGCTTTCCAGTAACAAAAACTTTCAAAATACGACGTAGTTACTCAATAATTTAGAAAAAAGAAAGAAAATACATTTATTTGCGGCCAACATGACGCATATAAGAACACAAAAAAAATAACAAGTTGGGGGAAAACATGCGTCACATCCACACAAAACCGCCATCGCTCAGCATAATGCTAAGACCCTATACGAGACAGAGCCCCAGTGCTGGTTTTCAGCGACAGCCGGCGTTGACGTGATGACGTCAACCAGTGCAGCATACGATTAGATATAAATAAAATCAAAATAAGAAATAAAATAAACATACATTACAAAAAGAAAAAACAACCCAAAATAATCTAAAGATTTACGAAGACTTTCTTGCTTGTTTGCTTGAGTTCTGAACAATTTTGTCAGATATTGAATCCATCCTGCTATCTAGGATCTACGTAGTACCTACAGATCTTCGAGCTAACAAGTCCAACGATAAATTCAATTCAAGTGAAGTGATTGGAATTTTAGACGGACGTGTAATAATAGATTGAGTGCACAGCGCTTCACGGAAACTTTCCCGACGAACAAGTCGTTGATGAAACGATTTGCGATAAAAGTTGAGCTTTTATGGAGGCGCTTACACTCAACTTGATGCTTATTTACCGCATTACACCGGGTTTTCGTATTGAGATTTTTAAGAAATATAGTCAACACACGGAATAAAAAGTAACACTCACAAAATTCTACAATATCACCCAGTTAAGAGATAAATAAACACCTTACATCAAACTCTACTTTAGCAGTAAGTACTTACTCGTACATAGGTAATCATACATAATCAGCTTATAATGTTCCCACAGCTGGGACACCGGCCTCCTCCACCACGCGCCACGCGGAGTGGGCCTTATCCATCACGCGGGCCCAGTGCGGTTTGGTAGATATCACATGTCTTCGATTTTTTTGGTTCTAGGACATGCCGGTTTCCTTACGATGTTTTCCTTCACCGTTTAGAGAGTAGTGGCAGTACTTAAGGTTAATTTAAGGTAACAAACGAAATTTAAAAAATCCTTAAGTTTTGCAAAGAAATTTTGCTCATGCTCAGCAGTACATGACAAACCTAAAGCAAATACATATATTTCGTATATCAAATTGATATCATCATGTCATCAATTTGCTGTACGAAATGTTTCTCGTAGCTTGTAGTCATCACCTTAAGAATTAATGATATTAGTACCCACCTCTCACATTTATTATTTACAGGCGATTACTTGAATTCGAAATGCTCTGACATACATACGTCTGACGGACGGTGGGTTAACGTTTTCTAATAGAACCAGGTTAAATATTCGATACGAATGCATTTTCCATGAATAGGTATAGTAACATGTGTCAAAGAATTATTTATTACACTTAAAGGTTATAAACTGGTCATGGACAACAACGCACATGCATAACCTCTGCACGGGATCAGCATCACCTCGACTCGAGCCGTTCAGGATTATTTCTATGAAACCACAAACCGCAACGCACAATTATAAGCATCGTTACGGCATCTCGTCGGGATCAGCTGGTGAACGAGCTTACGTTCGGGCGTCGGTGTCCCCGTTTACGGCGAGCCAAAGCCCCGCTTACGTCTCGGCGTCGCCTCGCTTGGGTCATCTCTACATTCAACCAGACCTAAGTGAGGCGTTGGCCAGCCGTAAGCTATGAGACGTCTCGAAGGTGGTGAACCGATCCGGTTATGGTCTTAAGTTGGGGTGACAGCGAACCGATGAGGTGAGGTGATGCTGATCCGATGCAGTACACTCCATAAGTTAGTTCACATTTTTCCTCTTCAGCTGTAATGCCACATTATGATTTAAAATTATAGTTTTAAATGTTTGAACTGTTCTCTATAACGTTTACTTTTTATTTTATTAACTCAACAACCTGTGATAAGGGTTTACCTGGTTATTTATTTTGATAACCGGCTTTTTGTTGTCAAATACTTGAATTTTAGCCGCCAAAAGTTAATTAATGTTAATAATTTCTGTCGATTTACAAAATTTGCAGGCATGTAATGTTATTTGAATACATATTTTATTCCAAGCTAAGTACATTTTTTTTATATGTGTAATTACCGTAAATACTTTCATACCTATGCATTTAGTAAAAAGCTGTTATTTTGACTGTATAAACAGACACTTCAATTTTATTTATTAGTATGTGTGTATGTACAGATAAACCTTCTTCAAAGATCTAAGAATAGAATAGAATACTCTTTATTGTACACCATAAAAGTTACAGAACATAAATAAAATATATAAATTTTTACAAAGGGTGACACAATGGGCGGTCTTATCGCTAAGAGCGATCTTTTAAAGACAACCTTTGGATGGATTAAAAACTTAAGGAGATACAAATATAGTACCATTTACATTATACTATTAATACATACATAAAGTATATTTTACTCATCTAAATAAATATATACATATAATAATAAACATGAACAAGAGCAAAGAAAAAAATAAAAAAATAAATAAGTTGTAAAAACAGTGCAAAGCTATTAAATTAAATATTTTTTCCCTTCTACACAAAAAAGGGTGTGTCTGTAGGTACAATCACGGATGGGCAATAGCAGTGTGTAGTCCCAGAAGGCTGGGTTTTCACCATTTATCGTCCACGGCTCCAATCCCTAGGAGTAACAGATTTTTTGCTCGACCTAATAAATCAACCTGAGTGACAGGAGAGTTAAGTTCGAACAATGCAAGGAATGGAGCAATTTTTAAAACATCAAGATTGATTTTAGTACCTTTTATTGGTATCAGGTAGTTTCATTACTAGAGCGGGGAATTTACTGTAAAACCGGCGGTCAATCACGGCAGATCTGGCCCATATCCGATTGCGGTGTCTGGGTGATGGGCTCATGCCAATCGGCCTGTGCCCGCCCGATAGCATTTTGCCCGTGCGGGCACGCACAGGTCTGAACATATATGTTAATGACGGACGAGTCGCCGGAATTAACGCTTTCAAGAGCAACTGGTTTGACGAACGCGTAAACATGACCGAACAAACGCCATTTTCGGCAGTTGTTTATTTCGATCAACAAGTCACATCCTTGTTTGTGTAGAGAGTACATGAATAGCGACCCATGCTATGCTACCAACAGTGAGATGATTGCAAAATGTAAAGAGATAAATCCCGATTCCGATTAAATACGGTTTAAGTGATTTGATCCTTAGGTTGACCCTTTGGAATGATGTCATAAAAATACAGGGCGTTCTTTTTTCGCATTTGTGTCAGTTCGATCTCTGGGGAACTTTAAAAAATAATAAGTTTTACTTACTTATAAAATAAATAAATGTGTCATTTGCGTAAAATTGATTAAATTCAATATTTTAGGTACTTTTCCTCCAGGACCCGCTTTAACATTACATCCTGTTTAATAAATACCCATCTTGACTGCACCAAAGCCGGAGTTCTGGCGTTTCCTTGCAAACGCGCGGTGTCTTTTTTCTATTTCTTTTCCAATTCCTACAAGTTTATTAAAGAACAAGATCCAACAACTATAGAGTAAAATATCAAATGAAGGAATTCGTAAAGTTGTAGAAAAGATTCCTAACCCTACTTCCATACTTACTCGACTACGGTAAAGCCAAAAGGATTATGATTTCAGAAGGCTAAAATGTGTATGTATGTTGTTGTATCTTATGTACTTTTGTCATAGTCAGGTTATAGTTTTTTTAAGCTTTATTTATTTCAGCTTCGTCTTTCTGACTGACCGACTCCTTAACAATTCAAAAGTGCCTGTAAATGTTTTAATTGAAATAAATGCTATGAGTTTTGAAAGTAAGTTTTTTTTTTTTTTTTTTTTTTTTTTTATTTGTTCAAAATGTATATCGCAGAGTTTGGAATTTTTATATATTAAAAAACCACAGAAGCCTTTGATGGCTTATATATGGCTAGTGAGTTCGGAAAATGTTCTTATCTAATATAGGTATGTACTACAAAGAAACAACTTTAGACGCTGAGTTTGTAAGTTATACATTCAAATAATAATATTTTAAATATTTACTTTTAATATAATAGATGTATTAATTAAAAATGGTAGTAAGTTTATCAAACTAAAGTACATATTCATAGTTTGTTATTTGCAGAAAATGTTTTTTTAATAAACATTTTGCTTTTTTGGGGTTACAGAGGTATCTATTTTGTATGTCCGTGATGTAAGTGATCGCACTCCATTCTCTACAGATGGAAGGTTATATCCACACTTGATGTGGATTTCCACACGAAAAGAAAAGACAAGATTACGTTACTATTTGTTTTTTCTAACTAAAACCATCCGCCAATCCGTACTGGGTGCGCGTGGTGGATTACGGGCTACTCCCTCTCACAGAGAGGGGGTCTGTGTCCCAGCAGTGGGAACATTATATTATTACTTATTTATTTTTAACCATTATTGTTAGAAATTAATGTTGGAATGAATATTGTGGTTAGAAAGGGAGTGACTGTCGAGATTGCGGTTAATAGAGAAGTATGGAAGAAAAATACATGTTGCGCCGACCCCAAATAAATTGGGATAAGGGCAGGAGCAGGGCAAAGGTCACCTTTCTCTCTTTCCACCTCTCTCTGTCCAGAGTTGCCAAGGACCAATCTTTATCAAAGGAGTTCAGGTCATCTTGCCATCTCCGTCTCGGCCTGCGGCGATGTCGTTTGCCATTACAGCTACATTATAGGCTGGTAATTAATGGAAAAAAAAAACTAAAACCACTGACTGCTTTATTCGAGAGTATAATATTCGACTTATTTTAGCAGAAATATACCTAAACCACTACTGGGCCACGAGCTATGTTAACCATGTACAGCTCAGCAATAATATCTCATTTCATGATTCATCCATGATGAAGGACGCGAATTCATATTTTAATCTGGGTACGGGTATGAATGAAGGTATTCTACCTTTGTTTCAAATTATTAATACAAATTGTACTGGATTTAATTGAGCGATTTATTTTATGATTATATTTACACGTCATGATTATAAGTATCATGTCATGAAAAATTATGCTGTTCTCTGACCGGCTTAACAATATTAATTAGTAGATCAATGAAATTTGCATTCATCTAGTACTTAATTAATAATGTTACCTTGACTATATTATTTATTATTTTTTTATTTTCATTTTTATTTATTTTTTTCCTTTTGATTTATTAGTACCTTTTCCCGTTTTTTATTATTGTTTTCTTTTTTGTCACATGTCTTACGTGCAATTATTTGTGAAAATTCCAGTCTCGGCGAGGGGGGCCAGGAGTCCATAATAATATAGCACAGGGTATCCTAGTTTGGATTCCTGACTCCCACAAGTCCTAGTACCTACAATATTTTTGTAACACCTCTATTTTACTGTAATTGTACTTTGTGGGATAAATAAATACATTATGTAGTAGAAATATTAACAGTGTATTCAGAGTTGAATAGCGCGTGTTCGCAGTGATTAAACCTTTTGTACCGCTGCTGTATCATTAAAATAATTTCGATATGATTTTAATACGACTGCTCGACTAAATCTGGCGAGGATTAATTAATTAAAAGGATAATTGATGAATTGAATGAATTTCATTCCTGCAATTGAACGCTCTTTCATTTCATTTTCAACCTCGGATGGAAAGTACTTAAAATCGGAGGATTGCTACACAATAACTGGGCGCCAAATTAGAATATACATATATTTTGTCGGCAGACTGTGCCGAATAGCGCCAACCAAATTTCAGAGACGCAGCAACACATAATCTACACCTACATAAACCTATTTATATGTCCAATAATGCCTACATAAGAAATTTATCGTTTGTAATGGGTCAAGGAACGAATTTCCGAGAAAGTATAATCACACGGCAGGGTGAACTGACTAGGGCGAATCAAATCTTGCCAATATTAGGGACGCTGGCTCTTCAATTATATTAGCCGAAACGTTCGAGTTTGTTGGAAAAATATCTTAGAAGACGAGAGTTAGAATAGGTACATAAAGGTACGGGTACGGGATTAAAGTAGTGAGAAGGATAGTCAGGTAAATATCTGGATTACGGACGGCTGCCGTACCCATTTGTAGGTACTAACGATTTGTTTTTCGTTCGTCTAGAAGTTTTGCCCACATTTCAAAAAAAAATTAGTGTGTCCCATATCTCTATTGAGGTTATGCTTCGCCATCACTTTGCACGAGTGAACCGAGATACCGAAAATCAGAGCAGACTGGGAAAAGTGCGCCATCAAGCGCTATGGCTCCAGAACTGGAGAGACCGCCGAAATTGAAGAACATATATTCCGTTTTGGTTCTGCTGATTTTCAAGCCAACATTCTCCAGCTTCTGTTGCTATTTCTCCAATCTGCTCTGGATCTCAGGTCCATCTTCACGGACAAGAACAATGTCATCGGCAAACAACATGCACCAGGTTGCCTCCTCGTGGATAAGTAGTAGTAGGTAAGGACTTAAAGCCGATCCCTGGTGCAAGCCTACAGCCACACTGAACTCTTCGGTATTGCCAGCAGCCGACCAGACGTAGATTTAAAAACAATTAAGAAAACACAATTTTTTTCTGTCATATTTTCTTTCAGTAATTTGTTATTCAGAATAACATCTATTTTTTCATACATGGCCTATAGTGCAACTCTGCTGGGGACGGGGTCCATACAAATTTTCCCATTGTTCTTTACAGTCAACAAAAAAAAAAAATGATGTACTTATTTGAAATTTTTGAAACAATAATTAAATAACACCTACAGCTTAGATAAATATTGTCAAATTATTGTCAGTTATCTTTAGGTTCTTTCCAATACTTATAAGGGCGAGCCTAATAACAGGACACCTCTGGACAATATAAGCATTGTTTATTCAACCATTAATTCCAATCGTCATGTTCTCATCGATTAAATAATCTTGTATCTGTGGAATAACGACAGGTGTATTGCACGGTATTACTAGGAATTGCTTACTATAATCCGCGATCCTATTTGTCGCGATCAAAGTAGGTATCTAATGCCGTATATGCGGCATTAAGTGAGTAGGTAGCAGATTATAACACAAGTGGGACCTTGACGGAACGGCAATAGGGTGTGATTGTGGAGCTATGTCGCAAACCATGCTCCACCTCCTATCCTGTCCTCTGTGTCCCAAAACATGCAGTCAAAGTGACGTCTGCGCTGCCACTGACGAGGCCGCGGAAGGCCAAAAATATTTAAATTCAGTCGGGCCATCGACTCGAAGAAGAAGATTATAATTCAATCCTAATTTGGATATTAGCAATATTATTTGGCCTTAACATACTAATATATCCTCTTAACCTACTAATATATCCTCTTAACCTACTAATATATCCTCTTAACCTACTAATATATCCTCTTAACCTACTAATACATCCTCTTAACCTACTAATATATCCTCTTAACCTACTAATACATCCTCTTAACCTACTAATATATCCTCTTAACCTACTAATATATCCTCTTAACCTACTAATATATCCTCTTAACCTACTAATATATCCTCTTAACCTACTAATATATCCTCTTAACCTACTAATATATCCTCTTAACCTACTAATATATCCTCTTAACCTACTAATATATCCTCTTAACCTACTAATACATCCTCTTAACCTACTAATATATCCTCTTAACCTACTAATATATCCTCTTAACCTACTAATATATCCTCTTAACCTACTAATATATCCTCTTGACCGAATGTCGGTCACGGCGGCTCAACACAGACTAGCCAAGGGGCTCAACACAGAGCCAAGTGCGCAGGAAATATTAGGTATTGCGCTCAAGTGTTTGGTAAACACAGGTATAATCTCTGGTCCTTCACTCCCTTAGTCCGATAAGATGGAAAACCGAAACGATTGGGGCTCGCCCCAGTCGTATCGGGTTTCGTGCTTTACGATAAACGCGTCACACCACCAACTTCCAAACTACATTATGTTGCTAACAATTTTTTTATGGGAAAACCCAATAACATTTTGCTCGACCTGGAAATCGAACCCAGGACCCTACACTCCGCAGTCGTGCATATGACAACGAGACCAACGGGGCACTTAAAGTGACCAAATTGTATTCTTTACTGCTTTTATAATAAGTACCTCTAATATTAATAAAAATACGACTGTATTCACTATTCAGGGACAAAATTCAAAAACAAAACAAAATCTTCATCATCATTCTCCTGCACTTATCCTAATTTATTCAAAAACAAAACAAAATATAAATTGAAAAAAGTTATTACAAAATTGACTGATTGACATGCCATTATTCCATTAGTCATTATTTCTTTTTTTTATTACGGTGTCCTTGTTGACATTCGACATTTTTGTACTACCTAATATGATTTTTTTACTGTAATCAAATGATTTGACATTAGCTTGTATTTTGTATTATTTCCTAATTTTATTTAAAATAATAATAATTTTTAACGGAAAATGCCCAAAAAATCCCGACGTCTATGAAAAAACTGACCTACATGTACGATAGATACCTATCAAATGTGAAATTAGTTTCTCTCAAAATAATCACCATAATTATAAGCGCCACAGCGTACACAAAGTGGCAACATTGTAAGCGTTAAATAAAAAGTTTCCTGTGATCAAAAAGGGATAAGTATCTTGCACATATTCCACCATCCAAACAACGTAACGAAAGTCTGTTAAGCATTGAGACTTCTAATAACACTAATTTCAAAAAAACAGCGACGAATGCAATTAGTGATTTTAGAATCGCAGCAGCCCTCATCAAAGCATATTAAGAACCCTACCCAGACAGGGTGTCTCAAGCATTATAAAAAAAAATATCGGTCGTTGTACTCGTCGAACATAGGTAAGCTGTGCGAAAGTAATCAGCATATTCTGTTATGTCGCCTAGGCATGAAGACACTATGCAACGACCAGCTAATTTTCTAGATTCTTTCTTAGTTAATCACGATAATATGTAATAGCGATGTATTTTTTGTAATAAATATCTACATACTTACACTTTTAAATGTATCTTTTTAAATAGTAAATAAAAGAAGAAAGAAAAAAGAAAATCAAAACATTTTTCAAAAAAAAAAAATACTTAGCCAATCATGAGGATAATTTTTATAGAAAGTAACTTCATATTTTGTTATCTACAATTATATTGCCCTTTTACCTCAAATAATAATTATTATTATTCTATCGACTCTGGGTTTTGAGCACATACGATTTTGGGCATTCTCCTTTGTTTAAATTATAATGATTTGCATGCCGATGTGACGGTAGTACGTGGAGGCCTATTATTAAATAAATTGCTTTATACTAATTACCCATGTTTGCAAACTAATAAATTATTTGATTTGTACTGTCAGAGTGATCTGTCATTTATTGTATTGTAACTGCTATTCATATTCAGCCAATTATTTTCTACAATTACATATCTACTCGATATGTAATTGTAGAAAATAATTGGCGTCCCTGTTACGTAGCGTGGGCAGTTCCAGGCCAATCAGCCAGTTCAGCCGTAGCTATTATGTGTGACAGAATACTAATTCAGACAGAATCTGTCTTAGACATGCTCTTTGAAGTTCCCTGTGAAAGTACTGTCGTGAAACAGTATTTCCGTATGAAAAACCAAGTTTTGGGCCAACCAGATCTGAAATACAGTACTAGCGACCCGAAAAAAAGAAGTAGAGTAGAAGACTACTTCTGAGAGACCTTTGCCAAAGGTCTCTTCTCATACAGAGAACGTACGAGCATTGGTCACCACACATAGAACAGTCATTATCTGCTTAGACTTGTCTCAACTACATATGTTAGGGTCGGCTTCCAGTCTTACCGAATAAAGCTGAATACCACCAATTTTACATTTAGCGACTGCCTATAACAAAACTAGTAAGTTATACACGGTGTTGTTTTGCATCTTCGTCAGAGGCTGTTATGAAAGACATAAATAATCAAATAAAATACGATCCCTGGTAAATAATGATACATACTTGTTTTTTTAGTTATATAAGTTTGAGTTTTGACAGTATTCAGAATACACCACTTTCAAAGAACAGAATCGCGTTGTGGTATCGTATAAGCGGCCGCGTTTCTATGTGTGTGTAAAAGGGCAGTTACAGTGCGGTCTCACACAAGCCGCATTTTAAAATGCGTGTCCCACATATGCCATTTCCGAAGTTTAGAAAAAAAAAACCTACTTATTTTATTATTGATTCGTGTCGAGAATCAGTAGCATAGTTACCTCCTTGAATTTGACGAGGATGCAAAACGACACCTTGTATATGTTGGGGTCGGCTTCCAGCTTCCAGTCTTACCGAATAAAGCTGAATACCAGTATTTTACAATAAGCGACTGCCTATAATAAAACTAGTAAGTTATATAATTTTAAAAGTGCTTGTTGCGACCCACACATGTGACTCAATTTATTAAGTTTTTATGATATCCCCCGAGGGTATATAGGGTATATAGGACGAGGTGTCTTCTTCAAAGCCGGGAACCACATACTTACCTTACACGTAAGTATTATGTAACACGTACCCTCTCGCTCGTAAATCATCCTCATTTATGGCTTACGGCAATATTGTTTTTGTATATCCAAGAAGGAGTTCGTTTTTAGACAGGTATGCTTTCATTCATGAAGTTCAACTCAGAGTAATTTTTATTGGACAAAGAATCAACTTTGCCATACAATGTGGCAATGCTGTCAGCCTTTTGTGCACTTTTCCAGTTGACAGAGATAAGGACGAACTTTTTGACGCCCTATGATTCTTTTCCCTCCTTTTTTATAAACATGTACATATTATTATTATTATTTAAAGACTTATATCCTTGAATGTAAATATTATCTTATTCGTACATGAAATAAAATGTACAATTTAGAGTGTTCTTGGGTTGTTCATGGGTCCTTTGCATTTGTCCTTTTCTCCTGCATAAACGCTCAGTAGTGTACGTCTATCTAGACGCGGATGCAATTGTCAGTATTCTATCTGGAAAAAATACAATCCCATCGTGGAAAGTATCCTAGAGTAAGTACATTTAACAGGTTCAGTCAGAAAAAATAATAGTAAAAGAGTGTCAATTACACTCTACGTCAATTTGTCGTGTTAAAGCCATTTCATACAACTGTCAAAGAATGACAGATGTTTAATAATAAAGTTTTTATTTAACATTATTAATAATAAGGTTTTTATTTAATAATAATAATATTTTTTTTATTTATGCCTTAGTTTACAAGAAGGGTTTTTAGTATTTGGAGCCTCCTTTTAAGCAAATAATGCGTGTGTTAGGAGACTCCGTTCTTCCATAGTGTGATTTGAATATACGGAGTAGTTGGTGGTCAATTTGCTCTGTGTATACAATGATTGGCACAGCATGGGAGAGGGCTATGTCTAGCAATGAACTCCCTGAACAATGGCAGCCCTACAAGAATAAGATTGGTGAGTGGTATACTACAAGAATCGTCTCCTGATGTTACATTTGTGTCATCGGACATTGCTGTTAACTTTAAGTGGTATGTAACAAATGAAACATTAGGAAGCGATCACTTGATCATAAAAATAAGTTTAAATTTTTACAGTAATTGCAGGCCATTTAGGGGGCGTAATCATAAGTTAGCCAATTGGAAGCTGTATAAAGAGTGTCTTACCATAGCTTTTAGTTCCATAGTGGTCACAAATAATATTCAAGAAAGATATGACTTTATAATTGATCAAATTAATACTGCTGCTAATAAGAGTATTCCACTAATTAAAATATGTACCGACCCTACTAGCAAATTTAGACCAAAACCATATTGGAATTCTAACCTGTCTAAGTCTGTTGCTCAGAGAAGATTAATGCTCAAACAATTTAGACGCAACCCTACCCCTTTAAATCTCTCAATACTTGAAAAATGTATTGCTGATTCAAAAAAAGCCTTACAGCAGGCTAGGCAACAGAGTTGGAGTGGTTATTGCAATAGTATTGACGAGACAACTACCGCTACAGAGATGTGGAATCGAATGCGATGGATTAAGGGCTATAAAAAGGAACCATTTCAACCTACAGACCAACAAAAAGAGGAACTATTGTGCAACTTGGCACCTGACTCTGTACTTCCCCCGATGCCTATCATCAATTCAATGAATCCATCTCTTGAGGCAGATTTCAGTTATGAAGAAATGCAGAAATGTTTTAAGAAAAAAGACACCGCCCCTGGACCAGACCTTATAACTTATTCAATGTTGTATAACTTACCAACAATTGTTAAGCTTTACTTATTGGATACTTATAACTTGATTTTTTCATACGGTTACATCCCCTTACAATGGAGACAGATAAAAATTATCCCTATACCTAAGATTAGTCACGAAAATTCTGCGACTAAGCTAAGACCTATTGCTCTCATGTCCTGTGTTTGCAAAATTCTCCACACCATGATTAATAAGCGTTTAGAGTGGTACGTTGAGAAAGAAAAAATTTTATCCTCCGAAACTACTGGTTTTAGACGGGCTCATTCAAGTTTAGATGCATTGGTAAGATTAATTTGTCATATACAAATAAGTTTTTCTAAAAACATCTCGACTTTAGCATGTTTCCTCGATTTAGATAATGCTTATAATAATGTCATAGTTAGTCAAATTATTAAGATTTTGGAAGATATCAACGCGGGCTCTAAAATATCTAAATACGTATGGATGTTTCTTAGTGATAGGCGTCTTGTAATGAAAGCGGACAGTACCCAAGACACTGACTGTGTATATCGATGGACGCATAGAGGTTTAGCTCAAGGGGACCCGTTGTCCCCTCTATTGTTTAATATTATTACCTCTAAGATAACCCAAAACATAAATAACGTATTAATATCTCAGTATGCAGATGATTTTGTTTTTTTTACTAGTCAATCTCAATTAAACGATAGCATTATCAACATGCAAAGGGCGCTAAACACCATGGTAGGGTTGTTACAAGAAATTGGCCTACAGTTATCTACTTCTAAGTCGAAGTACTGTTTATTTAGCAGGGGATTTAGAATACAACCGATTAATTTAGTTATTAATAGTCTACCTCTAACTTTTACTGAAAACATCAAATATTTAGGCATGTGGCTTGATAGGCAATTACGATGGGGAAGACATATAAATGAAACTTGTCAAAAAACACAAAAATATCTAAATTTATTAAAAGTATTGTCTGGACCTTCATGGGGAATTCACCCGAAACATATTAGACGGTTGTATATTGCGTTAATTAGGAGCAGGATGGATTACGGTAGTTATTTATATGACAATAGTGCTAAATCGCACACATACAGGTTAGATAAGGTCCAGAATCAGAGTTTAAGAGTTGTTGGTGGGTTTATTAGAAGTACACCCATTCACACAATGGAGTGTGAGTTATGTATCCCTCCTTTATTTATTAGGCGACATTTTTTAGCTATAAAGTACACCTTAAAAATTCAATCGTGGTCAAATAATACTACTACTAGTCTATTAAAAGAACTAAGCGCTCTTTGTACCAAAAGGTATTGGCAAAAAAAGAAAATTCCTCTATTAGTTTCAACATATGAAAAAACTCAAGAAGAAGCTATATCATCCAGTTATCCACTAGAAATGTTTACATTGAGTACTTGGGTTACTAACATTCAAATAAATAATACTATCAAGTATGATCTAGACTCGATTAAAGGTAGTAAACACAATTACAATTTTAATATTCTTAAAAATGAAATCTTACATGAATTACGTAATAAATATGATAGTTGGCATAGAATATATACTGACGGTTCAAAGAGCGCTGGTGGGCTAGGGGCTGCCTTTTATCACCCCGAAGATAAAATTAGAGGTTGTTTTAAGGTTATTAATAGCAATATATCTATTATGACAGTGGAACTTACTGCAATTTCAGAAGCTCTAATGTACGCTAAGACCAAAGGTTTACATAAGGTAGTAATACTCACAGACAGCAAGAGTGCCTTGCAGCATATTGCTCGATGCGCCTCTGGTGGCAGAGGTGTTTCGAAAGCTTATGCCATTCTTAGTCTAATTCATGAGTTCAATTGCAGCAACAGAGATCTAAGATTGCAGTGGGTTCCATCTCATGTTGGCTTACCGGGAAACGAGGAGGTTGATTTACTCGCGAAAAAGTCAGCTTTAGAAGGAATACCTATTGATGTTAAATGTCACTACTCCGAATTATTAAGTAAATATAAAATAAATTGTTACAACATGTGGAAAGAATACTTTGATAAAAAATCTCTCGAAAAAGGTGTTTGGTATAAAACGGTGCAATGTGAACCTCCGCGTATTCCCTGGTTTGCCGATATGAGAATTTGTCGAAAATATACTGTAATAGCACATAGGTTAAGGACCGGACACATGCCACTCAACAAGTTTGGCTTCCTAATGAAAAAAGTGAGTAGTCCAAATTGTCAACACTGCGAATCTGTGGAGGATGTGCATCACTTGTTGGTGGAATGTGTGCGTAATCGCAGAGAAAGAGATGCCTTATTGGCCGAGTTAAAAATTAGTAAGTTAGATTTAGGTGCTGTTCAATGTGTTTTGTCTAAACCCTGTAGTGAGGAGGCTAAGAAAATTTATAGTTTTGTATGCAGCTATTTAGCTAGTAGAGCGTCTCTTGTCTCTTAGTTCGTAAAGATATATTTTGTTATGAATTATGATGGGGCTGGCATGGTTATGTGTGATAACCAAAAGCCTCTAAATAAATAAAGATTATAAAAAAAAAAAACTCCGATAAGCTGAGTTGATTGATTGAAACTATGATTACTCTGGGTGTACTAACTTCAAATTCTGCATTCAGAAACCATGTGTAAATGTGTTTATTACTGAGTTAGATTTTAATCTATCAAAAATAAAAAATGAACATCAGATATTGTTTAATGAGCAACATTTACTTTTTGAATTAGTAATACATAGATATAGTTTATTATCGTTATTAATCAGCGACGTGCAGTTATCGAATTCTATTCCCAGGCAAGTTCAATGCATTGCTTTATATTCCTGGGTCCTCCCACATTGTACACATTCATTAGGGACATGAAAACACAGGATGAGTAACACAACATGAGTAACTTTAAATATTACCTACTGCTAGGTTTTTAAAAGCTTTTATTTAACTTGTACTGATTTTTCCTGTGCACTGTCTCCCAGCAGTGGGAACATTTTTAGGCTGATTATGCTACATATAATACATTAGTATTAAATTATTATTAATTAATATCACAGAGAGATAACAGATAATGTATGGGAGATATAAAATTAATATTGACACAAGACAAATATGTACCTACGTCATGCCTGCTCAGTGTCCAGTGTAAACTGACTGAAGCATGCTTCCCTTATGTTCATTTGCATTTAATATAATTAACATAATGTTTATGTACTAGACTGAAGCACCGGAGTTACCGAAATAGCTTGCAGAGTAAGCAAACTGAAGTGGCAGTGGGCTGGCCATATTTGTCGAAGGACCGATGGCCGGTCGAGCAGACAAGTCCTGGAGTGGACACCGCGTATCGGCAATCGTAGTGTGGGACGCCCCCCAGTTAGATGGACGGACGACCTAAAGAAGGTTGCTGGGACGGACTGGATGCGGAAGGCGGAGGACAGGGTGTTGTGGCGCAGCCTGGCGAGGCCGAGGTGCACCAGTGGACTGCGATAGACTGAGTTGATTGATTATGTACTAGATATTGCGGAAACTGAAAACGAAATTGTTTTGTTCGTCAATCATGTGTATCAAAGGCAGTTTTGTCTTCTGTCAAAATTGGTTTCATCATCATGTTTATGCTTTACATTTAGGCGTCACTTATTATTGAAAACGGGCATGTGTATTGTTGTCTGCCAAGTATTGTTTCAACTAGGTACTGTTTCCTTCCTCTGAAATAATTACTATATTGGATTACCGTTTCTTTAAAAAAATCATTATAATCAAATTCATAATTATTTGCTGGTAAATGGCGGGCTTAATTTGTTTAAAAGGTCATTTCAATCATTTCCTAGTAAAATAAATTGGTAAAGTATTTCACGAAAGGGCACCATAATGAAGCAGCTTTACGCTCTGAAATACCAACTTCCACTTCTCTTACTGTTTACTGCTTATGCTCCTGCAGAAATTAATGAACAACGATTTTATATTTTTGAATGAATTAGTATAGTTGACCTCGTAAGGCCCTTTGTACACGCACGTTTTTTTTGCCATCAAAAACTTCGGTTTATTCGGGTGTAGCCACGGTCATTAGTGTTGTAGGGATCACTATGGAAGCTTGTCGACAGACACGTTTTTTCTACGACGCGGTTTATACGCCGTTCCGTGAATAAATCGTGCCGTGTACAAAGAGCCTATGTTGACTAGTTGAAACCTTCCCACTAAATTAAATGTTCATTAAGGTTGAAACTATCTAACTGTAACCTAACCAAATAGTCCTTGTCGTTCCATGAAGTGCAAGTAACATTTAACCTTATGTAGGCCACACACGTTTCGATATACATACTAGCGCAACTTTAAACTTGCACAAGTCTGCGTGACACCGAATGGCTCGGATGCTACTGCTAATTCATTCCACACACGTTAATGTATACTGGTTCAAGTCCAATTTTACGCAAGTATATCGTAACGTGTGTGGCCTGCGTGTATTAGGCTCTTAAAACAATTATTAAAATAAAACGTTTAATTATATACAGGGTTAATTTTCAAAGACCAGCCAAATTTAAGGGTGTGGTACAGACCATCCAACTGAACAACTTTCTCTATGGGACCAATATCGTAATCGCGAAAAATTTATCAACTGCCCCATAGAAACCTTCAATACCTACTCGACCTAAACGTATGGGACGGCTGAATTTTTATTCGCGATTACGATGTTGGTCCCATGGAGAAAATTGTTCAGTCTGATGGTCTGTACCACACCCTTCAATTTGGCTGGTCTTTAAAAATTAACCCTGTATAGTCGGTCCTATATAGTATAATTAAACATTTTATTTTAATACACTGTTTTCTCGAGGTCTTGTATCTGCTCAGAATGCTTACATGTTATACGTGTAACTGTTTTTGTTTATTTCTACACCTCAGGACTCATCTTGAGTTATTCTTTGTCTAATAATTCCGATGCGTGAAGGGAACCCAATTAACGCAGACGTCCCGAGCTAGTCCCAAAATAAATATAAGTAAGTATTTTAACATAGCTAGACGGGGTCGCGGCCGAACGAGGAGAAGATGTCGGGTCGCCCAGGATGACAAGAGGAAGCACAAGGAAGAAACGAATGAGGGTGGCTTTAGCCCAAAAGTTAAAAAAAAATCTTTAACTAAACGAGAATTCAGAATCATAGATATTGCCATTTTTAAGACAAAGTTAAAATTCCATTGCAATATAAAAAAAAACGGGACCTTATTCAACTGAGCCCACATTACTCTCCACCTTCCCCTGTTAATACTAATAAAATACGTCACCTAATTAAAGAGTATGATTCCTTTACTGAACTTTAGAAAAGGCAATTTTACTTTAATCAATGCTAAGATTAACGAAATTGACTGGACCATTTTTCTCAGACTTACACGATATTGGTGCTATGGTTACTCACTACATATATAAGCAAGGTGCTTATAATAATATCTATCTATAATGATATAGTTGAAGAGCAAGTTCCAAAATAGAAATAAAGACGAGCGATAAGTTTCTCTCTGGTTCTCTGAACCTCTCATAAGACTCCTATATAAGAAACGAAAAACTTAGAGCACGTTATAAAAAGTATAACTAAGGGCCCAACCAACCCACCCAACCCATACCACTTCGAATATAAATTATTAGAGGGGAGATCTAAAACTATGACGACAACAGCTATTACAAAAACTATAATATGAGCTTCACTGAAAAGAGTATAGACATAGTCCGAAACTCTTTTGGTGCTTCGTCAAAGCGAAGAAGTCCAAATCTAACGACATTACGTCGTCCTAGGAGATGTGTCTTGGAAATGAAACAATATAGTGGATCATAAAATCCTCCTAGAGAAGGTTGAAGTTTCGGCATATTTGGTCAGTTGCTTCTTTGGTTTAAATATGTTTTTAAGTCACCAGCTTATTTCTTTACATCCCTCAAGGTTCGCACTTGGGCCCAATTCTCTTTCTAATGTTCGTCAGTGACATAGTTTTCTTAGGGGTGATTTTTCCATCGCCGGAAAATTTTTATTCGTGGAATAAAATTGACGTCTGACAGATTTTGTATGGAAGAACTGTCAAAAATTCAAAATTATTCCTCGAATAAAGTTATCAGGTGATTGAAAAATCAGCCCTTACTAAAATACAGCAGTGGCCCTATTTTTGCTGATAAAGCTTTAAATAGATAAACTCATCCGTCGACGTTAATTTACTACTACATACTCCAGACTGACCTCGATGCAGTTCACGATAGGTGCTGAATAAACCGCAGGTTCCTCAATGTGAAAAAGTAACAACCACATAAAATTCACCAAAACACAGAAACCTTTAACTACTTACGTCTTAATCAATAAATGGGATAACACTAAACAGTGGACACGATTCGTGACATGGGAGTCCAGCTCGACTCTTATCTCACATTCGTCAACCACATTGACAATATCATTGTCAAAGCTGCAAAAATGTCTGGTTTTATAAAAAGAATAAGTCGGGATTTCCAGTACATCTCTACTCTAAAGGTGCTTTTCATTGCTCTTGTGAGATGTCTACTGGACACACAAGAGTAGCATCTGCAGTTTGGAACCTACTTATCGTGTTTACGTAAACAGGATTGAACGTGTCCAAAGAAGCTTTACCAGATATCTTCGTTTTAGAAGTTCTAGCTGTCCACAAGATTCTTCTTTTGGACCAAGGCTCAGTAATTTTAAAATATGTTTACTTGAACATCGAAGAGACGTAACAGACCAAATTCTTCTTTATGAAATCGTGACCGGTTTACTAAATGTTCCTGATCTTTTGGCGGAATTGAGAGTACTTGGATAGAAAACTATTAGATTTGGTTGCGAGACACTCTTTCTTACCTTCGTTACAACTCGCACACTGACACAAGTGACACCCATGAACTGTCTAATGAGAAACTATGTGTGTAAAGTTTTTAAATTGATATTGATTAAAAATAATAATTATGTTCATGAAATTGTTTGATTTGATTTTCCGAATAAACACCTTTTTGTGAGACGACGAGACGAGACCTTCCTGTACTAAATCAAAAACGATTTTCATACTGTAGTCCATGACTTTGTATTAATTTGCATGCCTTTTTGGATAGCTGGTAAGACAGGGAGACATCCATACATCTTGTTTGTACATCTGGCGTAGTATTTTTTTTTGTGCTAACACAACATTTTGTATGAAGTAATGGCAAAAATTACAAAAAGTTAAATGTTTGACTAATGATATTTGCCAAGGTTTTAGGCATTTTTGAACTTTTAATTACTAACTAAGATTGGCTACGGTATTAACTATGATAATAACATATATTTGAGTACAGTCGCTGCGTAGATAATATTCACATTAGCTTCAAATGATTTAATCTGGGATTTTTCATAAAAAAAACAAAAAATCTTACTAACTCATAAACTACTAAACTTCGGTAGCACATTTGGTGGCTTAATTTGTTGCATTTTCACCCTACTATGACGTCCTGTCAGGAATACGTCGAGTTACCAGTAACCCTGTATAATAAAATCAATACCAGAGGCATTGCAAATGCGTTGCTAACTTGCCATCCTACAGACAAATCTGAAATGTTTCATCGGCCTGTGATTTGTGAGTTAGCGTATGTACTTACATGCCAATTCATGATGTTATGGAGGCTACCGAGAACAGGCTCCGAGGCAAAGGCGATGGTAGTAGTGCCCTCCTCCAGCGCGTGGATGACCTGCAGCATCTTCGAATGGCGCTGCTTCTCCAGGGTGCTGACGCAGATGCGGATGCTGTCCAGCATGGTCTCCTTGCGCTTCGGCTTGTACAGCTTCTCCGCAATCCGCTTGTCGAACACGAAGACAGAACACTCCTGAGGACAAATGAGATAGATGTTAGTCGAGAACATTCAGTTCATTTCAACGACACAAAATTATATACACACAGAGTCTAAAGTAGCAGATGGCGGAAAACGTGAACGTTTTTGGCAACGTGAACTTGCCCGTAGAGTGGCTCACATTGAATACCTACCTGTGGAAAATGCGGCACAGATAACTATTTTATAACCTTATACTGAGAAAACATCTTTCATGTCTTTTTATGCCTTAAGTGAATAAATAAACTGAGTAAATAAATACACATTATATTTTATTAAATTATTTTCGTTCATTTGCCATTTTTCACAAACATTGTTCAGTAACATGATAATGATTATCTACAGAAAATAAAGTTTTAACGTGATTTAGTAGATATAATATTTAGAATATTTATAGATCATCGAGCCGAGCTGCTTCACACAAACACGCGAGGTATGTTCATGTTCAAGGTGAACTTAAGTCAAATGTTTCCAGCTGACTGACTTGTTCGGGCGGCGCGCGGCGGGACAATTTATTTATTCGTAAGAACAAACAGTTACACGTAACATAACACGGCTATTTTTCTGAAGGGTAAGGCAGAGGTGTACACAGTACACCAGTACTACAGTACACCCACATTTCTTCAGTTTTCATAATTATTTTATGTCGTTTGTTTGTTGGATGTAGATACACGTATTGGCTCCAATTCCCTTGTTCACAAATTAAACTAATTTAAGTTCAGTGCATCTTTTTCTTTCGAAAAGGACAGAAGATAAATATTAGTTTAGTCTTGTCAAATTAGTCAGCGCCCGACGTAAATTAGTAGCCAATTTTTTAATCACGTCTAAACGATGGAGTATATTTATATATTTGACAGGACTAAACTAATATTTATCTTTTGGCCATTTCTTAATGAAATAGGAAGAAAAAGATGCACTGAAATTAAATTTAGTTTAAATTTAAGTCTTGTGAACAAGGGAATCGGCGCCATTGTCCACATTTTTAAATCTCTTAATCACATTGAGGTTTGGTGTTAGGGAATCCAATTTTGGGTTGAACTCATCTTCATCATCTTCAGATTCAATAAAACACTAATTGTATGTGTACATTAAAGAGTAAGAATAAAATACTTAATAACTAAAGCAGTGTTTATCCGAGAGTAAATAGCTTAATAGGTTAGTGCTCACAAGTTCCTTTGATATAGACCGGCGCTAATGAATCATTTTATTTGCGAGCTAAACGTGTAATCACAGGATTAATTGACGAAGTTTTCGAGTACCTAGGATACTGGGATTGTGAGAATTGGAAATTCGTAAATACGTCTCTGGAAGCCGGTCGAGCGACACGATACTTAAATACGCTTTCAATTATTTTCCTGCAATCAGTGAGACTTAAATACACAGTAAAATTTTACTTAAGTAATTAATACCTTCCGAATATTTATTTGCAGTCTTCCAACCGTTTCCTCATTGAGAAGCAGAGTAAATGTCATTATAAAGGAACAGAGAGAGAGTAGTGGTGGCCCAGTGGTAACGGTCTCGACTTACGAGCTGTAGGTCATAGGTTCGAACCCAGACAGGCGCTTTACTTTGTGTGAATTATTTCATCACCACTGTTCTCAAAACGGTGAAGGAAAACATCGCGAGGAAACTGGCATGTCCTAGGACCTATTAACCCACACTGAATCCCCGTGGTGGATTACGGCAACATTATAGGCTGATTGTGTATAAAGGAACAACATTACGATAAATCAAAAGGAACAATATTAAATCGAATGATTTAACATCCAAAGTTTTATTGGAATCCAGGTTATCGTCATCATCACCAACCTAGCCTTTTTGGGGTCGGCTTCCAGTCTAATACGATCGTTAAGGTTAACTACTGTGAATTCCGGGGTCTGTATGAAGCAATCTTTGGGTAGTGTAACTAAGAAGCTACCGTGTATTGTGGTATACTGATTCTGGCTGCATGCGAGATGAATCTTTGTAGGTTTGGGAAGATTCATTACATAGTGTTTGTCATCCAGTCGTTCCATTGCTGCGGTGGTGATTATTACTGAAGTGTACTGGCAGGAGTCGATGATCTGATGTCCTAGGAGCAGGCGCCGCAGGCACTCTCGTTGTTTCCCGAGGTGATGGCTGGGTTTGTCTTCACAGAGGTACCTCGAATTTTGTGACATCCAATTCTTGCTAAGACTCATGTGGGAGTTTATTTCGGCAGTAATTTTATTTTCATTTTCCTGTAATAACTTAATTGCGTTGTCGTACTTGATAGCATCTGTGTAGGTACTCTAAATTTCCGGATATGCTTTTTATAATTGATCCTATACTTACCGTCTATCAAACCTCTTTTGCTACGGTTGGGTTCAAACGACTCTAGTAAACTGAATAACTTCTCAATTTTGGTACCTAAATATTCGAGATGAGGTTCATAAAGAAATAATGTTTTATTATTTATCTGAGGAGCTACCCGGTTCAACTGTGATCCAGATTTACTGGCTGTATAGGAATGATAATGGGAGACTATTTTTGTAGTACCCAATATGAACGGAAATACGCCAGGCCCATCTTCCAAGTTGTTAAGTGTTATCTCCTCTGCCCGTGCCAGGCTCAGAATCAGGAGTGACCTGTAACAATCGAGCACTGTTGGTAACGCGTTTCAGTCGCGATTTCGCTACGGGACCGCGTTTCTTTTTTGTATAAATATGTATGGGTAGATCTGCCAGGACTGTGTAGCGGGTGTATCTTGGAGCTAATTTCTGACGTGTTGCAACTGGATTAAGGATATATATTTCTTGTTATGGGCTATAGGTAGTTTCAGGTTCCGTATCTCTGTTAGCATTTTCGGTTATTTCCGTACGCCGGTGAACGGACGTTTCGTTGATGATATCGTAAACTTTTACCATTTTATCTCTGTGATCATGGATATATTGCTGAAGCAAATGTTCTGACAAGTTTATGCCAACCAAGTCCCTAGGGTCGAAGTGACCAGTTATTATTTCCAAGGGCCTACACTTAGTAAAAGAGTGTATGGAACTATTATAAGCTAATATAGCGTAAGGCATAAGGTTGGTTATGGACTCTCCACGTTGCTGTAGTTTTAAGATTCGTAGGTGTTCTAAAAGTGTTGAGTGTACTCGTTCTACCATGCCATTTAATTTAAGTGTATAAGCTAAGATCTTATGGTGTTGAACCTGGTGTAATCTAATGAATTCTAAAAACAATTTAATTGATTAGTAAACTCAGGTCCTCGATCTGTTACAACTGTCAGAGGAACACCGTGATGGGTACAAAACTTTAGTAGGGCTTGTATTATGCTAACCGCGGTTGCATCTCTTAAGAGATAAGTTTGAGCGTATTTTGAGAACGAATCAACAATGGTCAGATATTTTTGGCCTTCGACACTAAACAAATCTAGATGGACCAAATGGCCTACTTGGGGGCGGAACTATATGAAACTTCTGTTTTATCGGGTGTCTGTCATACTTTGCTTGACCGCAGATGTTGCATTCATTTATATATTTAGTGACGTGATCTTTCATTTTCGGCCAGTAATATTTGGAGGATAGGGCTAAATAGCATTCGTTGATACCTCGATGGTTAGTTTTGCTTTCGTGGTAGTTACTTATAATTTCTTGTTGTTTTAAATAGTAGTTATGGCCTGTTCTTCAGAACCATGGGCATTCTTAAGAACTCAAAGTGGTCGGCTGGCTGGCTGTTAAAGGCTGTTTTATTTATGTCGGCGGGGTTCATTTCTACTTGGTAAAATCCGCTGACGAGGTCTAAAGTGGTGAAATATTACAGTTACCTAATTTATCTAAGACATCTGTAATGTTGGGAATTGGATATTTATCGTCTAAAGTTTTCTCATTAAGTTTCCGAAAGTCGACAACTATACCGTTGCATTTAAAACTTTTTTTTTTGTTTTTTAAGTCACCCTAATTGTCGAAAGACACTGGATCCTGCGACACAGGGTATCCTAGTGCGGGATCCAGTGTCAAACCTATATGTAACACTTGTATTTTGAAATCAATAAACTGGACAAATTATAAAAACATTAAAAAATATAAAAAATTATAGCCCACCGGTATCGGGAACAGGGTCCAAGCTACCGGCGGTCAGGGTTCCAGAGAGAGGAACCTCCTGACAATGCGAGCCGTGTCCAGAAGTACCGCTTTCTGAATCAAGCCCTTGATGCAGCTGCCCAACGAGAGCCTCCTCAAGTGGCTTGTCACGGCTATCGGTGGCTTGTGGCTGTCACGACTATCGGCACAATGATCGCTGAGTCCACATCCCACATGTCGACAACCTCGCGAGCCAAGTCAAGATACTTGATTTGTTTATCTTTCTCAGCTTTCACGAGGTTCTCATCATGCGGGACGGTTATGTCAACAATCATTGCGCGCCGCTCTGATCGATCCACCACCACTATATCAGGCTTATTGGCAACAATAGTCCTGTCAGTGATGATGGATCGATCCCAGTACAGTGAGATATTTCCATTTTCGAGAACTGGGTCGGGCACATACCTGTAGTACGGCACCTCAGATTCCACAAGGCCGTATTTCAGAACAAGTTGCTGATGGATTATCCTGGCTACAAGGTTGTGTCTATGCAAGTACTCTCCGTTAGCTAGACCAGAACACCCGGAGATAATGTGCCTGATTGATTCTCCTGGCCGCCGGTGGCATGCCCGACAGATGTCAAACGTGCCGGCCGTCTTTCACAATATATCTCCGGTAATTGTTCGTCATCATAACTTCGTCCATTTATTATTACTATTATTATACGCCACTTGGTTTTTCCGGACGCGTCAAGTTTTTTTGGAACAACCCAAATCGGGGAACTCCAGGCGGAGTCAGATGGTCTTATTATGCCTTGCTGTAACATTTTATTTATTTGATCTTGGACCCCTTGTCGATGCATGTACGGATATCTGTATGTCTCAGTGTAAACTGGGACCTCGTCGGTTGTTTTAATAGAATGCTTTATTTTATTCGTGAATGTAAGTGCTTCACCTTCGACATAGAAGATGTCAGCATATTGTGAACAGAGTGACTCTAAATTGGAACGCTCTTCAGCGTTTAAATGATCTGTCCATAGGCGCGACAATATCTCCTTAGTACGGTTATCTAGAGGCTCGGTGCGCCTGCACTCAATGTTATAAATTTCACCTGAAACCTCCCGGTCCATAGAAAATATGACGTCGCATTTGTTAGGGTTCCTAATTTCCACTATGCCCCTATTATCATTAACATTAGTTATGCATTCACTAATTAAGCAATTAGAAATTATCTGTTCGTAAACTAACGCCTCACGATCCTTAACGTTTATTGTTATTAAAACCAACTTTGAAGATTCAGCTGGTATAACGTCTTCATAGAGATTGGGGTTCCTTGAGTCGTATACATTCAATTTATACGTAGCGTATCTCGTATTAAGGATCTTGTTTCTAAAATCTAGGTAGGTATATTAGTTTTCCATAAATCTAACAAATCAGACCCTATCAATCCGACGAAGTAATCGTGGAACCTGTATATAAAAAAAGTTACATCACTATTGTCATTAAGCTCTGAAAAGCATGGTATAGTTATTTCTACTGGTTTCATGCACATTAGTGATTTCGAAAGGGTCATAATTTAAAGGTATTTCACTAAAATAACGTTTTACAGTCTCCGGACTAAGGAACGATTGATTTACCCCTGTATCTATTAACAACTTAAGAGGTGGATCTTGTATCTGAATAAATGGCAATTGACGTTGGGTCTGTAAATTTATCTCTATTTTAATTTGTTTGGGTCTTTGAGTCTGCAGTTTTCTGAAAAACCTGGTCTTTGTTATCTGATGGTGGCTTATCAACCACTTCTTTATTAGAAAGGTCTTTAGACTCAACATGATCTAGATGCTGTAAATATACATATTGCGGTTCGTACGGGTTGTAGTAAAAATTAGGATATTCAAAAGACTCGTAGCTCTGATAGTAGCTGGGGTCATATACGTCATAAGAAGAATCATGTACACACTCATTAAAGTTCATTTCTTTAGTTTTAAAATAGTTATTTGGTGAAGGGTTTTCAGATTTCATCCAGTCATATCTCCTCGTAAATGAGCTTGGGGGCAAAGCCCTAGGTAGGTACGTAATGACTCACTCCACTCATCGTGCGGGGTTGCTGAGAATTATTTCCAGGTACAATATTGCCCTGCGGCATTCTAAATGCACTGTTAACATTATAATTTGGGGGTGGGGCTCGGAACATCTGCTGGGTGCGCGATGTATACACGGCTACACATCGAGCTATTCATTTCCAGTTTTAGCTGACCTCGAATTGTATAGGTTTTTCGTACAATCAGATGTCAGCTTATACTGGTTATGTATAGCTTGATGTGTAGCCGTGCGTACCAGCCTGAGGTATCTGATTATAATTTGGTCTCCATTGCGGGGGTCCTGATGGCATGGAGGGTTGTGAAAATTGTGACCTTGAGGGTCCAGGCATGTTAAAATTTGTAGGCCTAGGTGAATTCATGTTTAATCCTAGCATAGGGGGTAATCTAGGTACTACAGATTGGGGTTGCGCCTTCCTATCTGAACCGTAATCACTACGCTACCGATACAGAGTATTTTGTTCCTCATATACATACTCCAGGGCCTTCTCAATACTCTCCTGTCGCATACAACGGATTCGTGAACCTAACGGGTCCTATACCACGTAAATATGCCTGCATAGTTAACTTTTTGTAAAGATCCCTTTTCGCTTCAACGGTAGTATGAACTGTCTCATGTAACGAGACATACGTCATTATCGTACTGAATAAGTTTTGGCAGCGCTCGTAAAACTCTCGCGGAGTCCCAGACCCCTGAGTAAGTAAAGCGAGGTCGTTGTAAAGTGCGGTCTCGTCACGCTGGCGCTGGTCAGAGAAATTATTTATTAGCGCTTTGCGAATACCTGCCCACTCTGAAGGAATACCGTTTGAGTTAATTAATCGTGCTGCATGTGCTGTCACTTTATTAAGAATACCGTTTATGAGGGCCATTTCATGGAGCTTGTTAGATGGGTCCTTAGTAACAAATTCGTCTACAAGTCGGTCACACAAATTGACGAGACGAGTCAACACATTTACATTCCCATCAAACTCTGGGACTAGCCTAAGGGCCTTGAAAATACTATCCAAATCTGCCATCATAATAATAAATATATATATCTAATATCATATCTTTACCTCCGAGCTATCTGAATTAAAGCTAGAGTTTAAACTTAGTTCCCTATTTGTAGCAAGGACCTTCTACTACTGCCTACCCTACCGTGTTTTGATAGGTGTGGGTAGAAAATCTTGGCTGTTTTTATTAAACTATAAAAATTAAAGGAAAGAAGGATAAAGTTAAAGGAAGGTAAGCAATCACTAGAAGAGTCTAATGTACCTACGCACTTACATTAACATATTTTTTTTTTAAAACGTTGACCCACACTAGGAATTTCTCCTGTATCGTTTACAGACATATAAACTCACATACACAAACAGCCAGACCCGGAACAACTAATTGTAGGTCATACAAATATTTGTTCCGTGCGAGAATCGAACCCGCGACACGCAGCGTAGCAGTCAATCGCTTAACCACTGCGCCAACCGTGCCATCATCTCGTCATATTATTCGGTCTCTTTGCTGTATCGATGACTGGATACGTTCAGGATACCCGATCGGTGTTTGATAGCCAGCCCGGGCGGCTGGCGTTCCTGTACAGTTCGATACTGTTCCCGTAATATCGTGACCTGACCGCGAGTATCCTACCGACTGCGCCAAATAAGTACGACGGCGCAGGAGAAAAAAAAACCCAAATTTACTTAAATTAATTTAATATAAAACTTAATATTCTAATTGACATGCCAATTGTTCTACGATAGATACAAAAGTGCTGTTTTAAATCTTAAACTAGTTACATTTCCGTCGTTCGAGCGTTTTATGCTGACGATGCAGTACGTGTAAGCGCGGACTTTGTTAGTAGGTCATTGCTTCACGCTATTCGGAGCTAAGCAGGCGATCAGCAGAGTGTGTAGTCACATAACACGTTTACAAACATTTAAACTCACATACAAACAGCCTACCTGGAACACTACCTGTAGGCAATACATATATTTGTTCCGTGCGGGAATCGAACCCGCGACACGCAGTGCAGCAGTCGATCGTTCAGCCACTGCGCCAACCGTGTCGTCAATTCTCGCCAGATAAATGAATACTTCATTAGATATTATGATAATGGGGACCAAGACTAATAAATCAGCAAACTTATTCAGTGCCGCCTTAAATAGTTACATCTTTCCATCATAATCACCTTCGGATTGTTAGGTGTCAATCAAATAGTATGTCAAAGAAATAATCCGTCCATCTGCCTGACTTCACCATTGGCACTTGACAGAAAGTTAGAAACTCGTGGACATTCAGGGGTAAATCATACAAGTTAAATGTTGTCTTAGAGAAGTTTTGGGGTATAAAAAGTTGGATTGCCAAAAAGGAAACTGCCCACTTTCAAGATTGTCTACAAGTAGTGTTGGTTAGGTACTCATCAAAACGACGGCACGGACGGCACGGTTGGCGCAGTGGTTAAGCGATTGACTGCTGCGCTGCGTGTCGCGGGTTCGATTCCCGCACGGAACGAATATTTGTATGACCTACATGTATTTGTTCCGAGTCTGGGTGTTTTTCTATCTATAATATGTAAGTATTTACAAAAAAAAAAAAAAAATATATAAGTAGTTTATCAGCCATCTTGTTACCATAACACAAGCATTAGGTTGCTTAGCTTGGGACAAATGGTGCTGTGTGAAATGTCCAGGGATATTATTATTATTATTATTAAAACAAAAAAATGTTCTAAATGAGAATTTAGCAACAGATGAGACTCGAACTCACGACCTTGCACTCGCCAGTTTTCGCCGTAACCGTGTGATGCGAAGCTACAGCAATGCAGCGCTCAATGCTCTACGCAAATGTCCTATCCCATAGGTATCTATTAATGCAACAATCCTTTATACACATCTTGTGTCGTATCGGCATAAACTATCTACCTATATCAGAATAGATAGTCAACAAAGTGGTACCCAGACCAGCTATCTAGCGCGCGAGATGTGATAGTAAGTGCAGCCGCCCCTGGAAGCTATTTAAACGCGCCAGTCATTAAAATAGCCTGCATGAGTTGCGACACTCACGAGTATTGATATAGAGAATTCTGTTGACCTTTGAAAGCACTTCAATACCAATCACGATGCAAGGTTCTCAACAACGGGCGCGTGTATCTGCAATATTGTTATAATAACAGCCGCACGGGTCGAACCTCAAGGTTAAGCAACGCTTGATCGGGCGGCCCGTGGATTCGAGAGTATTCATTACATACCGAGACCCCTCCGTGCCTCTGAAAGTACGTTAAGCCCTTGTTCCCGGCTGTCATTTACACATCTTTGACAGCCGTTATGGGTAGTCAGAAGCCCAACTAGGTAGATTATTTTTTATTCTGAACTTGTGCCAGCCTGATTCTCGCTTGCGCAAACGCAAAGCTAGCGATTTGTAAAACGCTCCAGCTGGGTCACAGGAGGCAGTCGCGAACCAACTCCCACAGCGAGAGCATGTCCAATTCGCTAAAAACTTTCATTACGTTTCTCTGTATAACTTTGAAGAGTTTGCAGTTGTTGTTCATGTTCTATTTTTAAAACTTTCTAGTGCATTTTTCATCTTGGGTATTTTCATATTTACGCTATATATCTTTAAACTTTCAGTTTTTAAACTGGAAACTTTCTACATGTCCAACTAGTATAGAATCATGTTTATAGCTACGGCCATTGGTTTACCTATGTCATACCGTTCTATTGCTATGATATTGCAAGCCACAGCTTAAAAAACTCGGGTAGGACGGCAAAAGCTCCAAGTTACTAGGTAGAAAAATATTAGATTGAAGTTTATCCTACGACGAACGGTTTTATTAAAATAAACTATGTCAGTAAGGAAGACCCGGTTGAATAAATGCGATAAAATAAGTATATACAGCCGATCTTAAGGCATAGCTTTATTGATAAGAGAGCAAACAAAGCAATTTTCTTTTCGTTTGCACTTAATTATAATAATTATGTTTGTTTGTTGTAATTAGTTGTAATTAAAGTAAAAAAATCCGCTTACCATTTTTTCGCGGTTTGTTTCTTTGTAACAAAACATGGGTTTGGGTTTGGCTGTGAAAGCTTGATAAACATGAATAGGTAGATATGGATCTATTTATGTTTCATCATCTGCCTAGCCTTTTCCCAACTATGTTGGGGTCGGCTTCCAGTCTAACATACAGCTGAATACCAGTATTTTACATGGAACGACTGCCTATCTGACCTCCACAACCCTGATACTGGGTAATACGATACCCCTTGGTAAGACTGGTTGTCAGACTTTTGGGCTACTGGCGATCCGTAACGACTGTCAAAGATCCACGAATGACAGCAGGGACCAACGGCTTAACGTGCTTTCCGAGGCTCGGAGGGGTCTTGGTATGTGGAGATGGTCACCCATCCACGGACCAACCGGGGCAAGCGTGGCTTAACCTGATCGATCGACCCGTGCGGTTCTTATTACTTAGCCACAAGCCCCTCTTGTTTATCAAGCACAAAATCAAATTTCATGGCAATTGCATCCTCCTTAATTCAGTACCTACATCTCCTATAACATCCCACTAGCCATTACACACACACTTCGTCCTTGCCGACGTCCTCTATTCGAAATACCTCAAACCGGTACCATAACCCTTAAGACCAGTCCATTGTACCTAGCCCTCACCCATATCAACAGCATTCTGTTATATGATGAGTCCTCAGATGTCTTCACGAGTACTGAACTGGAATTCCTCCACACTGCTACTGATACCTGGAGTCCATTGCCACTCCCAGTAAAATATCCTAGGAGTAGCTAAATGAAATAAAACAGTTTCTTGTTATTCATAGGATTCTATTTCAATTTATCCTAATTTTATCCTAAATTTTATCTTATTTTGACCAATTTTGTTTCATTTAATTTAATTCCATCAAAAGGAGACGACGGGCGAATCTGGGCCGAACGTTACACAAATGAAATATTTATCAATATTTTTTTTTCAGGTTTTTTGTAGTTAATCATGAAATATTAAGCGGTTTTATCATGGGATAAGAAATTAAATATTTAGTAGAAAAAATACTGACTTCCCTTATTTTCACTTTTAAACAATGTTGCCAGATGAAATATGTAAGTTAATCGATATTAAAAATACACATAGAAAAAAAAAACAATAAGAAGTGATTCAGTGTTTTCTTCTTTAGATAAATAAAAAAAAAAAACATTTTTTTTTAAATAATGGTGGTTTCCCAGTGACAAATAACAACGTTTCTAAAAAAGTCGTAAAACTGAATTGTAAATTAATTTAATATTCAGGCAACACATTGGAACTCATGTCAATGTCAGGTAAAACTCAAACGTCAATCAAACAAATCGTTTGCTTCGTTTGTTTGGCTCTGAGCTTGCGGTGGTAGGTAGCGGATATTTTATTTTAAATGTGTTTTCGTGTGTTGTAGTAATTATTATTCGATTAGTATTCTTTAACGACTTTGGCTACGTATAAAGGATTTTGACGGTTAATACTTAGACGAACGACCCACGCATTTCTTACAACAACGTTTGTTTGTTTTTGTATAACCAATAACACCCTATATTTTTTTTCTACCATGGAGCAGTCGCAAACATTTTAGTTTTTTTTAAATGGTATTTTTTTTGCATCTATATAAAATAATGCAGTAATTGTTACTGTAACGTCAGGCCCAACTTTCTATGAACTTTCACCCGTCTCCTTTGTCCAGTTTTATTATGTGACTAGCTTCTGCCCGCGACTTCGTCCGCGTGAAATTTCTTGTTCCCCCGACCCACCCCGTCGCATCGCGTCGCCCGCCCGTTGTTTTCTGACTTTTTTTCTATATGCTCGGCCCCTAAGAGTTCTAGCGTGATGTTAAATAGCCTATAGCCTTCCTAAAGAATTGAGCTATCAAATGTAAAAATATTTTTTTAAATCCGACTGGTAGTTCCAGAGATTAGCGCGTTCAAACAAACTATTCAGCTTTATTATTACTACACGCATCGCTCGCCATTCATTTTGACCTAGCGTGAAGTTGAACTGAACCAAACGTTATCATACCTATGTATTTTGTTGCGGAGTTATTTTAAAATTATGATATCTCTTAAGATGTTGATTGAAATCAAGTGATGTCAAGGGCAATTTTGTTCACAATTAAATACTTGTGATGAATAACGTATTTATTTTGATAAGGATTCATATTTACAATTTATATTTTCATCCAAATGTAAGCATGTCAAAAAATACTTTTTTTAAATATAAAAGCGACATTAAAAGATAAAATATAAATGATAGAAATATCGTGTCCCGGACTTTTTTGTAGAACTGTATTTAAGGCGGACCATTGCCATATTATATTGTTTTTAGTT
The DNA here is from genome assembly GCA_949629185.1 of Apamea crenata. Taxonomy (NCBI): domain Eukaryota; kingdom Metazoa; phylum Arthropoda; class Insecta; order Lepidoptera; family Noctuidae; genus Apamea; species Apamea crenata. The sequence goes on from OX451351.1 coordinate 21,159,734, forward strand.
ATATACGAGTACCTACATCTGTTTAGGCAGCGAATGCAAATAATTCTTTTTTAAGAGGTATTTCTCTCCGACTTGCTAGACAAAACTTGTGATAGCTGAGCTAAAATGTATGATGTAAACATAATTTCTAGCCTGTAGCACTCACACATAATGTAGCTTTCTATCAGTGAAAACATTTTTAGAATTGGATCTTTAACCGGATATTACCTCCTACATACATACAAACAAACAAACAAATTTTACCTCTTCATAAGATTAACTTAATTTATAGATTTAACTTAATTTTATGATTGTACCTATGACATGTGTAATTACTAATATTGACTAATAACTTGTATATGTGTAATAAATACTAGATGGACGGACGACCTAAAGAAGGTTGCTGGGACGGACTGGATGTGGAAGGCGGTGGGCAGGGTGTTGTGGCGCAGCCTGGGAGAAACCTATGTCCAGCAGTGGACTGCGATAGGCTGAGTTGTTGAATAAATAAAATTTCTATAGATGATCTGGACACCAATTGCGGAATACACTTAAAATCACAATCTGAACAATTTTGAAGTAACGGACATAAAAATATCGCGGCGAGTTTTTTTTCCGCACTGTATTTTCAACTCTCGGTGTTAAGCCGAGCATTGAGCTCCACTGTACTGTGTGTAACACAACAAGCTGCTGTTGCATTAAAATTCAATTTGCAAAGTTTCGTATACACCTAACTTTTGACATTGGTTATTAAGGGGCACAACCGCTGTTCCTAACTTTAAGAGTATAGAGTAACCTTGTCCTTGATTGAAAATGCATCGCATGTGTTACCTTTGCCTTTCAATAACGCAATTTTCCTTTGTATTACGTTATTAACAAGAGATCGAAAATCCTCCCCCCGCTTTTTCTGCTGGTAAAGTCACGAGCATAAGTATGTATACACTCGGCTTTATTCAAAAGCGATTTCCTCCTTTATTTTGGAATGAACTTTGATGTTGTTACGAACATAGAATTTTCGAACCCATAAGTTTATGTAATGGGTCGTATTTCAATGTTTATTATTTTCATTCGTTATTTCACGAAAAAATCGCAATTGAAAGTTGCCAAGTGTTGATATATTAGTGTTCGCGACTGTACACGTCATAGTCACGTCACAACGCGGTCCATGTCATACCGCGTTGTTTTAGTTGAGTCGTAGATCCTCTCAGCTTTCGTCGAAGGAACCATGAAGTCAAAGGTAATTAAAACTGAGATTAGGTTGAAACACATAATTGAATAGCTTTGCCGAAAGCCTTGCTTACGTCTCGCGTGCCATTGTAGACGTGCTTTCGAGAAAATCACACACATTGAAATATCAAACTTACAAGGAAATCAAAACCACGCCATCAAATTTCACCAGGCTGCGCGCTATTATTAGTCTAACCCAATCCCCGGGTTACTGAGCTACTGTTAAATGTTTGAAAGATCCAATATAAAAGGTTATTTTAAATTGGCTAACTAAACTCCGCAGACGCAATGGGTATTGATAACTAAACATGATAAAAACAAAAATAAAAAATAAATATTGATGTTTTTAGTAACAACAATAAAAGCGGCCGTTGACCTCCTGTTGATTACGGTTTTTATTTATTTTTGTTCTTTTCTAAACTTTATTTTATTTTGTTATTTTTTAATCCCATAATGGGATTTATAGATGTCCGTGATTATCCGTGGCATCACAATGGAGATAACCGAATACCAGCGCTGCAGTATTTATTTTTTTAAATATCGCAGGATTAGCCATTTTGGCCTCGCACAGGTATTTTTTGTTTTCTTCTTTTTTCTGGTTGTTTTTAGTGTAACTTTGTTAGTTTTAAAAACTTCTTTTTTTACTTTTACCACTTCCTGTGTCCTAAATGAAAAAGATTTCCTTCTTTCTTTCTTTTCTCCCAAAAAAAACATCATATCTTTTTATTTTATTAACCCTGTATATTCCCATTCCGATTGCGGTTACTGTGACTATTTATTTATTTATTAAATTTGGGAAAACAAACGGTAGTTTATTAAGTATAAACAGTGTTGTCTTAAAATTAAACTTAACATATATACTACTCACAACATTTTCCACAAATTACTATATTATATAATAAAAAACAAGCTGTTAGCAAACTTTAACTGTAGCAGGGCTAACTCAATGAAATAGAAGTTAAAAGAAAAAATATAAACAATATTCTATAATATATATATATGTATATATATATATATACATAATATATATATCATGCAGCTCCCTAGCCTATCAATAATGAAACGTACATTGCGCAAAACCTATGGAGCCTACTGCCGATTCTTCAGAATTTTAATTATATCGTTTTTAAATTTATAGGTATTATTATCTGCTTAAGAATAATAATATGTCTATAGCACCAAAACGCGTATTGTATGTGTCGACTAAGCGGTATAACTATTTCCGATTTTGGCGGATAGGGGCTATGAGCGTGTGCTCTTTTGGCGGATAGGGGCTATGAGCGTGTGCTCTTTTGGCGGATAGGGGGGCTATGAGCGTGTGCTCTTTTGGCGGATAGGGGCTATGAGCGTGTGCTCTTTTGGCGGATAGGGGCTATGAGCGTGTGCTCTTATTTGGCGAATGTAGCCTATCTTGCCGGTCAAAATAAGTGCACAGTGTGGATACGTTAGAGTACTGAGATTCAATAACATTGGCCGAACTGGTAACCGAGCCCCACGTAGCTGTTGTGTCTGTTAGGCCAACGACGCACTCGCCTCACTCTACCACTTGAAAACTAGATAATTAAAATATTGTTAAATATGTTATCATGGCTTAAGAATTAATTAGCTGCTTCAGACACCTGTGTTACCATGCTGCACTTAGTTACAAAAATAATGAGAGTCTTTACGACGCGTCCGGGGAATATACTTTGACATGGCAACCCCAAGTGATGTTCCTTCGCTGCCATGCCACTTTACTTGAAAGTAATATCCATTATAAATAAGCTATAATAAACTCTTTCCTACATTTAAGAAACATGTTTTCTTGTATTATAAACCTTCACAATAAAGTTTATTGTCAAGGTATTATAGGTATCTTATTTGTTACAAGATTTATATGTATTAACTTGCTTCGTTCGTATGTGTTCCCTTTCCAGTTACTCGCTTTGTCGTCTATGCTTCATGAACTTCCTGGCATCCAATTGAGTTGAAACTTGCCATACTTATACAGGGTCGAATTAAATTAGCTAGCACAACTCCGCAGCCGTAATTGGTATCGGTATCTAAACACGATAAAACATATTTTCTCAACTCATACTTCAAGTAAAAACACTACAAGCGGTCGTTTATCCCTAAAAAAAACACCACGTCTGCAGTGTTTCGCTAGCTAAGTTTATTTGACCTTGTATAACTTCGGTGACAACGCAAAAATTGTAATACCATTGCTTGGCTCATGACGTGAGTTTAATTTAGTCTTTTTTAGTTAATTAAAAGCTTGTTTTTATAAAAATGTTTACTTATATTTTATTTAATCTATTTCTGAACAAACAAACGAAATCACGTTCTACTAACATTTTAATGTTAGTTGTGTCTAACACTAAACCTAGTCATAGCACTAAAAAACGGTCCGGCAGGTGTAGGTCCGGCAGGTGTAGGTCCGGCAGGTGTAGGTCCGGCAGGTGTAGGCACATCTTTGATAATGTACTAACTTCATTCGGCAAAGACGCAGACAAATGTAACAGTAATTCTTGTAGTTTGCTCCCAAACTTGGAACAATAACACCTTATACTTAACTTGTTTATGTACTACATAGCTTTATACATAAAGAGTGCCAAAAGTGTTGAACACGAATCCTTTCGGCTGTGGTTACAAAGCGTGCGGAGGCGAGGCGTTTCACAGCCACGTCACGACCCGATCAGCGCATAGTGACACTGGGTCACAAAGGACAAAAACGAAACGGGTCTTTAACGAAAACCGAGCGTTTGACACGTCAATCTCTACGTCATCGACACACTGCAAGCATTTTAAAAATACCTCAAATTATTTTACTGAAAGGAGGGCGAACGGCGGGTGGTTGTGGGTTCGAACCCAGACAGGCGTCATTTTGTGTAAATAATTTCATCACCACTGCTCTCAAAACTACGAAAGAAATCATCGCGAGGAAACTGGCATGTTCTAGAACCAAAAATTCGAAACCATGTGACATCTACTAACCCGCACTGGGCCCGCTTGGTGTATTACGGCTCACACCCTCTGACTGAGGTGGCCAGTGTTCTAGCATTGGGATCATTACAGGCTATCATGCAAATGTCCGGAGGTTAATATTGGGCGGTAAAAAGTGATGGGAATAATAGCTAGATCATAAATGCAGACATCCTACAAAAATCCGTCACACAAGAAATTTCTGTTAAAAAGAACAATGGCGTGTATATAATTTTGTGGCGCATACGGCTTATAAATTTTAAAATTCTTAGCGGGCTTAGCTTTATTCTTAAAAAATACCTACTCTGAAAGTAATTTTAGGTAATTCGACACAAAAATTAATATTGCATTCTAAACTGTTCATTTTTGCTTTGTTGTTTGTCGTCCAAGTTCCAGTTTTAATACTCCGGTGTCACTTGTACAGAGTGTTACTGGAGAAATCTGTACCTACGAGTACACTTTTTAGACCTACTACAGGCTCTAAATATTTTAAGTTTAGCGTGTATCTATGGTTGTAGACAGATAAATAAATAAAACCACATCATTATCATCATCATTCTGCGAGTTCCTCACAATATAGGTATTGTTTAGATACAATATATTGTGAGGAACTCGCAACAGAATTAGAAACAACGACCAAAAGCGGTCGTCAGTTTTCTGGCCACCGCTTTACGCGCCTCTGTGTCCCTCCCCTAGCAACAAGAGCAAAGTCACTGTATTATAGATTATATGCACTATACATATAACATGTTTATCTCCAAGGTGAAATGTTGTGGGCGACTACATTCTTGACATCAACAAGAATTCGCATGAGCTGACTACTGACTTTGATCTACGCACTCTCTGATGAACGTGTTTATTTATTTTATAAACCCTGTCTCGCTGCTGGGTACTTACCCATGTATTTTGTATTATGTATGTAATATAATAAAAAGAGTTTGAGCTCGTTCGTGTGTGGAATGGCTGATGAGTGACTTGAGTGAGTAAGAGTGCCGCCGACGGGTTGACTAACTTTCTTCTAATATACTTGTAAATTCTTTGCGAATCATACGTATCATAAGCATTAAAGAGCTTAATATTTTATACGGACCAGAAATAAATACCTTTTCTTTTACGTAAAGAAAAGTAAATATACGAGTCTCATCCTCAACTGTTTGTAATAAATAATATTTCAATTTTATGTGCAAATATTTGCCAACGAAAGTATCTATGTACCTATCTAGTTTCCCAAAATACTTATCGAAAAACACCGTAAATGCATATGAATAAATAAATAACAAATAAAATAAAAATCTTATATTTCAGACCGAGTCCATTGATTGGTTAGTATACAAAATAAAACTTAGAACTAGTGTTAGTACTTATAGCCACCCCGAAAAATAGTTTTATCTAATTATATACCTACGCCCCGCTGGGCGAAGGTACCTAATTAGATAAAACTATTTTACTACATGCCAGTGGGCATATCCAATGTCCCAGTATGGGGCTATCCCACCTGTCCGCTATGGTTTTCAGGATGCTGTTAGGGCTGGCGCGTACACGGTGCATGATTGAGGCGCATCGCCTGCTCAGTATTCCGTGAAAACCATCAATTGCCATCTCCGCGAACATGCTGGAAGCACTACAGTAGCGCGGCCACCCCATCAATACCCTGAACGCATTTTATTATATTGGACGCGCAGAGCGCTGTATTCCCACCGCGTATAGTTGACCCACAGACTGCACGTGGAAAACGACTGACAACACGCTCTGAACAGTTGTAGGTACCAAAATAATTTTACTAAGCTTCTAACATCCATCAAAACTGATAATTTTATTTCGGATTGTTAATAATATAATATTATTAGAGAGCAGAGGTGAGCCAGTGGTAACGGGACCGAATTATGAGTTGTAGGCCGTGGGTTCATTTCGTGATTATGTGCTTATTAGTACTTCTAAACTACACAATATATTTTGATGCGGTTTTCACCATCATTTTAGAGAATGTATTGTGATTTTATTAGATATTACGTGATTTGTCATAGTAGCTGTCGTTCTGTAGTTTCTTTATACCCCCATGGGAAGAGGGTGTGAGTTTAAGTATGTGTAATAAAATAAAATTTAGAATAGAATACTCTTTATAATGTACACCCTGTAAATTATAAATATAAATGTAGAATGTTTACAAAGAGTGGCACAATGGGGACTCTTACCGTTAAGAGCGATTATTATATTATTTAACTTTGATATAGAAGAGAAAGATCGCTTTGTGTGTAATATTTATTTTTTAATGAGAACGTTTGAAGGCGGTCTAGACGTGGATGAGTCGTTAGGTTACTGCGTCGATGTTCGTATGTCAAATGTCATGGAATAATCCTTTGCACTGCTTCCGTAATATTTCTTCATATAATACTTTAACCGCACAAATGTACTGACTGTCTGTCACGTACGTATTAGTGACTGTCTGTCACGTACAGTTTATTCAGCTGGTAACATTACATTTGTATTTATTTACACAAATAATATACAAAATGTTATATTTATTTTGAAACTGGTTCGGGCCTCGTAAATTCTCTATTTAATGGGTAACAAACTAAGGACAAGTAAGGAAGGACTGGTCGTATGCAATAATTCAACTAATTTTGAAGAATTGAGTAAAATATCCGATTTCTAATCTTAGCACAGTAACACACTAGTCCCTCATCTGGCCACCATAAGAAGGGCCCATGGAATACCTACACGAACCCTTAAAATAATTGAGAAATTGTACAAAAACAACCATAAACCTATTCTGCGAAAGTGTAGAAAGATGGGCTAGCGTGGCATTTTATAGGAATTTGGGACACTTATATTTTAAGCCAAAGGAAGGCGGTTTAAAAACCACTATGGGGAGCTGCTAGGGACCATGGTCTCCAAAAGAGCATTATGCCAACGTAATGCTGCTGAAAAGCTGCTTGCGTCACTTTATTTAAGTGTTGCTCTGAGTACTGCAAGTGCAGATGTGGGGTATCGTGTGAGAACGACAGATCCTGTAATACCTGCAGTGCGATTCTGTAACCGTCTCACCGTGAAAAGTTAGGTGAAGTGAGCGTCGAGTGAGCTGTCATGCTAAATGCTAAATGTAATGCTAAATGCTAGCATGCGTATGGGTTACTCACAAGTTTAGCTGATTATATACTTTAAATCATCTATTAGCATTCTAAATCTACATCCAATAAATTCTTAAGTCTTGTTTAAGATTTCTTTCAATCCTTTCCTTACCTTATTAATAGGAGAAGGCATCGGATTTCTTCATATTTCGGAATTCATTTCTCTCTCTCTCTCTCTCTCTCTCTCTATCGGTGGGAGAGTGTCAGAGATATATTTACCTCTGTTTTGGTTTGCCTCTGGGGTAATTGCGTAACCCACATAAAATGGCAAACGATTGCACTGCCTTTCATTTTGACAGTTCAGGCACGTTCATTGAGTTATTTACATTGGGGAACAGATGAATATTTGAACCTTAGGAGCAACAGTTGACAGTTACTCTGAGTAATACATGTATAATATCATACATACAATCTTTATTTGGTTATACTGGAAGCTAACTTCAACATCACCTATAAAAATGTTTTGAAAACAAAGTTATAAATTCATAAGCCCTACACAACTAGGTTCCGCCACGGTGTCCCGAGTGTGTTGTGGCTCTTACTGATTATCTAAATGCGTTCCATCCAACGCCAGGAAAACTCCAACACAAATCGTCGGTTCGCAAACAGTGTCGTGTACCAAAACACAAAAGTTTGCTTAGTCGGCAAATTGTGAGGGACTTAGGGTCTGCGCCCACTGGCCACACGGCACGGCAAGATATTTTAGACCAATAAAAATATAACTTAATAGTATGATAATAAAATTGAAATTTTAACGGCAACGATGCCGTGGTATCCTTAGACACCATCATTGATAAGTAAATTTTATTGTCATACATATTAATGATATTCGTTGCATAAAAATCCCTTGCCGTACCGTGCCGCCAGTGGACGCCGGCCCACAACAATGTACCTACTACACAATTAAGAAACTGAGCAAATACTTTTGCGGTAACATAGTGTGCGAGCGAGCTCGCTTTGAAATGCTCTGCAGCATTTTAGTTTGTTGAACTGTCGTGTTAAATTTTTGACAATGGCAGGTCGGTGACCTACGTGAATTTTGCATTGAACGCTTTGTCCATATTAAATTACGTGAACTAATGTTGTGGTAGTCGCAAACTCTTCTACCAAGCCGCTGCCTAAAACCAAGTGCCATTTTAATTTATAGCTCCGAAAGTTCTATTAAAACTTGTAAATTCAGAGCGATCAGAAAACCGAGTTGATTCGAGGCTTATTCTTATTTCGTGAGAAGAAATATTACAGTGATTAAAGTCGAGACCTACATATAAACGTTACTTAGCTCGTGACTTGACTTAGACTTGTTTCCGTCTCTGTCTTGCACTTGTAGTTTCACAGTTAGTGCGGTAGTGACAGGAATATCGCTTTGTCATAGTACGTGCTTAGTAAAGTTTAAAGATCTCGGCTTTGTCGACTATATAGCCAGCACGGTAGCGGCAGCGGCATAGCTCAAAGATGTAGGCAAAATTGTTATGAATTCCAAACACGCGTTCTAGCACTTTCCGGAGACGGCGACGATGTTCCAAAAATCATTCATTTTTCTTCCGACTTCCGTGTCGTCGTCGTGCCGTTACCGTCACCGTGCCGGCCAGGAAATCAACCAATGACCGTCATGTATAAGCACTAGGCACTTTACTTAAAATAACATCGATGCAGTGAAAATTCACTCTCGTTTACCGTTACGAGCACGTTAAAAGTGTGTGTGTCATAAAACTGTGTGTGTGTCATAAAAATCTATTGTATTGGTCTATTTCACCACTCTGGTGTGATTAGCTTTTATAACGGTAAGTTCCTGTTACTTTAAAAAACGTATGTATACCTACCTTCGAGTTCTATAAACTGTTGGTTAGAGGTTTCAATCAATATGATAGGAAAATACTCTCTGTTTATTTATTTATTGAAGAAACACAAACAGCATCATTCAACATTGGTTTACAAAAGTATTTAGGAAAGTTATTACTGCTAATGTATACAAATTGAAGGTGTACATAACATTTAAAGAGAAAAGTTAAAGGACAAAAGCTGCTTACAAACTAGAAGTAAAATTTTAACAAAGTTAATTAACTTGAATAAAATAAAATACAACATAATACAAATTAATGATAGGTATTAAGGGGCTGGTCATTGTAATTTAGTATTGGTGTTCGATAAATAATAAAGATTGTTTTTCAGAAGATTTTTTTATAATAGCCCTCAGAAGTTACAATCCAAATTATAGCTTTAAGTCCAAATGATGTCTAGAACATCTATATTTCAAACTTTATAAATTGAATCAATTTGTTTATCATCGTGAGGAATTAATTACTTTCTCAATTAGTTTCCAATTCCCTCATTTAAATTATCGTGACTAAAATTTCTAATTTGAGTCTTCTCATAGATCGGTTTTCAAAAGATAATTATTATTAAGATGTTGCAGTTCTCTGTGATATTTATTCATTTGTTTTACTTTAACATAATACGCCCAATTACACTCATTTCTGAGAACAAAACGTATGTAATTCCGCTTGAGAAATAAGTCAATGCTGTTTCTTTTAAGGTCGACCCAATGTTGAGAGTAAGGAAGTATCTTTATATACTTGTGTGATAAGTATACCAATAACGTATCTTTCTTGGACTGTGACCTTCATATGAATCACAAATATGTTATTATTATTGCCCATAAACTACTAAAAAATTGTTACAAAACTTATTTAAAAAGCAATAAAGGTCTCTCGTGATATTCCTTCATGCTCATTGGAGCGGAGCTGTCAATGAAAACGCTTATGCTCAACAGTGGACCTTTACGGGCTGTTATATTTACAGAATCAAGGTAAAATCAACCTTGAAACAGCGTAATAAGAAACCAATTTGTAAGCAGACCATTGCATGACCATTTCGAGTAGACACTGTAGACAGGCACTCAACTTTCCCTCGAGATAAGCAAAGGCTCATTTTTATTAGATACGAAACAACTACGGCATTTCGACAATTTCTGTTGGGTTTACGAGAAGGGACCCCTTTGTATGAGCACTGTACGCGGGAATAGTTTTCGTGATGAGATAAAAATCCATTGCACAATGCCTTCACAATGCCGACGATGTCATTAAAGCTCGCACCTTTTTATCTTTTTTATCCGTTCAAGTAGGTACAGCCAGTCTCAAAAATGTATATACACGAACTAAAATTCATTTAATTGTCTACAAAGGTACTGTCTTTGTAGGGCAGGGGTAGCCAAGTGGTAACGGCAGCAACTTACGAGTTGTAGGTCGTGAGTTAAAACCCAGGCAGGCACTTTACTTTGTGTAAATTATTACCAAAAACGATAAAGGATCGTGAAGAAACCGGCGTATCCGAGAACCCATGTGACATCCGCCAACCTGCACTGGGCCCGCGTGGTAGATTATGGCCCCCTCCCTCTCACAGAGAAGATGCCTGTGTCCCAGCAGTGGGAACAATATAGGCTGATAATGTAATCTTTGCTTCATAATATTGTATCAATTTGCGGCTATAATTAAATACAGAATGTGTAATATGTTTTGTTGCTATACATTCTTCTTAGCGTGTTGATGGCAATCTATATAGATCGATTCGACCCAGGATTTGGCTACGAGTTTGGCACCTTCAGCAACCTCCATCAATCAGTACTTGTTTATTATGCGTCCCATTGTTTGTGGAACAGCACCACACACCACTGCACATTGATACAATATTATGTGCCCATATCGTAGTCAATTAAATTAATTTTTGCCCGTGTATAAATCTTTTTGGGGCTGATTACCCACACGTTTTGACATTACGCTATACATTTATTATTGTTATTTTATTGGTCGTTTCCTTGCATGCGGGAGTGCGTAAATGTAAATGAGGTTCTAGTATCAACTAAGAAGTATGTACTCAGTAATTCAGTACTTTTTCTCAATATTATAGGTACTTTTACTAATAGGATACTAGGTTTATCCTTGTCTCTGTTTGAAATATTACGTATTATCCTTTTCTCTGTTCGAAATACCTATTACCTTACGTGCCTCTACACACAAAACAAATATTATACAATGCTAAAATTTATTTTTAGCTAGATTGCCAGTTGATTCAACCGTTCCTATTTACCATGCAACCTACATACCGCTTACGAGTACCCAAATATATTAAAAACAATCCATAAAGAAAATTCTTTTATATAAATAGAGGTGTTGATTAATCCAATAACAAATATTTATTTTATATTTTGTAAAGGATTTTATTCCTGGGCTGGGAATACACAGTTTGTGTTATAAATTCTTTTTCAGGTGTTTAATTTACTTTGTTCCGCAGCCACGAGAAATAAACTGGGTCATCATGGCAAGTGAACAGTGAACGAACGAATATTATAATTGCTGTTTTTTTTTACATAGAACCACACCTTTGAAGTAGGCAATGGCAATATAGGGTTAAATTAAATTAGCTAGCGAAACTTCGCAAACGTGATGGAGATCGATATTTGAACAAGATAAAATATGATTGAAAAAATATTAAAGTATTTTGTTTTTCTCGTGTCTTCTCTGTATGAGAATAGATCTTCTCCCTGCAGTGGGAAAATAATAGGCTGATATAATTATACCTAACTAGCTTCTGGCCGCGACTTTGTCCGCGTGAAATTTCTTATTCCCCCGACTTTTTTTATTTTTGCACGGCTTTTAAGGGTCCTTATATAATTAAACCACAAACTTTCTCAAGAATTGGGCGATCAAATGAAAAAAATATACTGGTAGTTCCAGAGATTAGCACGTTCAAACAAACAAACAAATTCTTCAGATTTATTATTAGTATAGGTGATTTCGACCAACATTTCTACCACAAAACCACCACCACCACCACCACCACCACCACCACCACCACCACCACCACCTTTTTTTTTTTCTTGAGGTTGGGAAATCATCAAATGACCCCTCCCGCTCTGGGTGGAGCGGAAGGGAGTGTCAAAATATGACCTTCAAGAAAATAAAACAATGAGAGTCGAAAAGCTCTTCAGTCGCAACTGTTATAACAACTTATCGTTTTCAATCAAACGTTTGTAGTATAATAACAAGTTATGGCGTCCATTGTGAAACTGCAAAACAAAACAAAACTACACTTGAAACTCGTAACCGGCGTAATAAAGGAACAATAAAAGCTTGGCGGATTTTCCTAGTATGCAAGGTTTCGCTCGGCGGGAATAATCGTTGAACGATCGCATTTAAGGAACGTTAAGCCCTTGACATGGGAACTGGTCCTCATTAGCGTTCTCTCAGGTGCCTCGTCAAACCGACATTGTCACGTTGGCCGTGTAACAACGCCTTTATTACATCACCAACGTTTTTCCATTTAAACTCAGAGACTTACGTCTTCACTTACTGCGTTGCGCAGTAGCTACCAGAGCTCTCATGTCTTACTAATTATTTCATTCGTAACTCCGCTGGGATTCCAGTACCTACACATTTGAGCTGATAAACCAACACTTTTGATTGTAATGTTACGTAGCCACGTCGAAACAGAAATCTAGTCTAGAATACGGAGTACCTGAAGCGATGTATATTCGGTGTCTCGCCGAGGAGCGCTATTGTCCGGGATTACTGCTTCTAAGTCTATCCTGCTTTAATAGGTGATATGGTGAATGGGATTTTATAGGTGGTATATTATTAAATGTAAATGACTTAATTTTGTTGTAACAAAAAAAAAATCCTGTCACGCGATTGTTTTTTTGTTGTTGTAAATTTTGATTTTAAGTAACACAATTTCGTAGATAATAAGAAATAATTGCTTTGATGTTGGGCTTTGTGTTAAGTCAATTAATTATCTACTTATATTAGTATCACGAAGAAACGTCGATGTGTGTCTATTCACCGTTCTTAATTTAGTTTCAAAACATAAAAAAAAACAAATGTGTTTTTTGGAAAAATAACTACTCACTCATAATGTTCAGTTTTGAGTTCAGTTATTCTTTGACGCCTTTTTCAATAGCCTATATATTGTTTATGTTAAAATAACATCAATTGGTAACAAGGATTTTGATATGGAATAGTGTGAGCACAACGCACATGTTGAGTTGTTGTATTATGCTGGTTATTATACCGTTCCATAGAACGCGAGATCAACAGGAGATACAGACACAGGATACTCAACTCGGTCGTCGTCGACCCCCAAATGTCCCCGAGGTCGATGGAGTGGGGGGATACCTTCACGAGTCGGGGGCTGTCGGGCTCTGTCGGGGAGTGGTCGGGCCCTCTTCCACCTACTATGGCACCCAAACTCACTTAATGCCCCAAATACGAGTATAAATAACTCGCTGAAAGCATGACAGCGATTCCACGAAAGTGAACCGAATTGTTTCGGGTTGTCCATACAAATTAGGCTTGTTGTGTTGGTAATTAATTGAATGATATAATTTGTTCACTGATGATTAAAGTTACGGTTTTTAACCGCTAATGAGAAACGATTCATTAAGCAATTAATTGACACATTGACTGATACTTTTAATGAAAACAGTTTACACTGTTTGTGTAAAAAAAAAAATGTTTATTTCAATTACAATGTGCATTTAGATACATTATATTTGGAGATAAACTTTTAAGCAAGGGATTGCTTGTCTTAGGAGTCTCCGCACTTTGCTTCGCTTATAATTTTAGACAATGTAAACATGCAAGACTAAAAATAAAAGGGTAACCACCATTAAACAAACTGCTCTGCAAAAGAATGAGCGTTATGCAGAAAAGTGCCAGATCGCGCGAGTACGTGTGATGTGTGTGTCACGAGTGAGTGTGTGAGTGAGTACGAGTGTGAGTAGTGAGGTTGTGTGGTGTATGAGTTGTAATAAGTGATGCTTAGTTCACTTATCCCAATTAATATCCTGTCCAGTAATAAATACGAGAGTGTGTCTGTTTATTAATTTGTTCGTTTATTAGTTACGCTTCACGCCTAGACGGCGGAACAAATCCGAATGAAATTTGAGATTTCGGACTTTGATAGATCATATCCTTGGTTAGGACACAAGATACTTCTAACCGGTGGCGGCGCTGCTAGTATAGGTAGGTATAGGCGTAGGTTCAATTTAAGGCTATCGGTCATCATACTGGAGAAATGTGTATTTTTTAAATATAAGTTAAAGCAAATAAAGTATCTATAGGGTTTAAAGAGCATGACTTTAAGTAAGGTTCTCTGCGCCATCTAAAGTCCCAAAAAAAAAAAATTTTTTTTGTCCCTCCCCAGCAAGACAAACAGTAGATGAGGATAGATTGGGCCAGTGATACATATCACTGGCCCAATCTATCCTAATGTACTGTTTCACGACATGTGTATGACATGTGGCTTCAACAACTTCTGAAGCAAGTTTACATAAACTTGCTTTAGAATTTGCTTTGAAGCCACATGTCGGAGAGCTTTGAAAGTCCATATCAACTTCCTAACTCTTAATAATAACTCATAATAATTTCGGTGTGCATGTGCCAGGACAGGCGCTGGTCATTTATAACACCTAGATGTTTGGTATATAAATTGTAACCTGTCAATTTTTAAACATGGGCAGTCGGGGGTTGGGACACTTGTCGATTTTTATTTGGAAATCTTGGGACGGTTGTGAGTTATTATAATTAGTGAAGCAGATGTAGTTGGATTTGGAGGCATTTAGTGTGAGGAGACTATGGTTTAGCCAGGCTGCTATCTTCGCAAGGCCACGCTCTGCCAGCTTAGCAACATTAGCCCAAGTCTTAGCAGTGAAGACAATGGCGGTATCCTCGGCGTATGAGAAAATGAGCATCGATCTTCATGTTGCAGAAGTTATTAATGTAGAGAAGGAATAACGTTGGACGAAGGGCACTGCCCTGGCCGACTCCGAGGGTGACGGTTGACTGGGAACTGGTGTACTTCGCAATTTTAACCATTTGTTTGCGGTTGTGGAGGTAGGATCTAAAAAGTATCAAGGGAAAAGGAAGGGGAGGGGAAAAGGATCAAGAGCGGGTTCTCTTATGCCGATGCGTTCTAGTCTGTGTAAGAGTAAGGGCACAGACACCGTATCAAAGGCCTTTTTGAGCTCAAGAAAAACAGCTAGACACTTGGCTCCACTATCCACACCGTCCACCAGAGCAGAAGTTAGTGACAGAACTGCATCCTCAGTAGACTTACCTTGTCTAAACCCAAACTGAGAAGGCCACAGTATTTTATATTTAGAGAGGAATTTAATTAGGCGTGAGTTTATAAGTTTCTCAATGTTTTTTGAAATGGACGGAAGGACTGAATTTGGTCTATAGTTAGACGGGTCAGACTTATCCCCAGACTTGTACACAGGCGTTATAAGGGCGACTTTCAAAGCGTCAGGAAAAAGTCCCTGCGTGAACAAATTGTACCAATCATAACCTATGCTAGATTATGATTGGTACAATTTGTTCGTGTGCAGATTTTAGAAAGTTGACTTGTATTTTGTACCAACCGGGAGCGCTATCCGATTTCAAGCTCATTAGAGTGGCTCGAACTTCGTCGGGGTCTGTGTCGAGAAGGACAAGAGATGAGGCCAAGGGCCTGTCTGTCGAGAATAAGTCAGGGTTGATATTATTTCCTGTTGAGGACTGGGAAGTTGTGATGTTTTCAGAAGGAGTTTACCTATGTTACAGAAGTAGTCATTAACCTTGTCAACAGAGTTTTGTGGGGTTGTGAATACCTCTAGTAGTTCCGAATTATCTGTTTTTTTAGGTTTGCGTTGTGTGATATTATTAATAATAGTCCCATGTTTTTTAGGGTTTCTGTGCGTTTTAGAAAGTCTCTATAATGTTTGCGTTTTTGTTTTCTAATAATGGTGTAACAGTAATTACGATACCTTTTGTATGTTATTTTTAGCACCTCGTTGTATGGGTCAAGCCTAAGTCTCTTTTGCATACGATTTCTATTCAAAATACAGCGCAATAATTGTCATCCATGGTTTTAGGATTATATTTTTCAATGGTAATTGTACTGAGTGTGACACAATTTTGTAGTATTTTCATTAGGTTATTAGTGAGCGTGTTAGGGTTATCAAGTTTTAATATGTCCAATAGGTTACTGGCTTTGAGGAGCTCAAGCCCGTTTTCAGAATTAAAAACTCTTTTTGTTTTTGAGCATATTATTAAGTTTGGATGGTTTGAGATGTAATTAATTATTACCATTTTAATAACTGCGATTCTAATTGAAACACTTAATGACTAACTACTGAAACAAAGCCAGATATAAGATTCACCACTTAATTGAAAATTCACTTGGAAGAATAGCTTCCAAGAATTTTCTAACCAACTACGTGATCAAAACAGTTCATTAGTCGTATTGTATTCGAGAACAAAGAGACTGAATCATTTCCGAAGTTCGTAGCGAAAAGCGACTCGCAGACACTTGTAGCTCCGAACACGTTCGAACCGCGTTCCCGCTACGCTCCGCAGCCTCGTAGCCACGTAGTACGCGACCCAGCTACGCGCTACGCCACCCATCTACACTTTCACCGCCCGGCCTTTTCAACCCTCCAAACTCTACAGGTTGTTTCATATTACGATGTTGTTACGGAATTCATTGCCTTTTAAGGCTTAATAACGACCCACATAACTTTTTGGTTACTTCTCTTTCAGTCCTTTTGGAATATACTGTGAATAATGTTGTATTTATACTTACGTGTTTTGATTTAGTTATTTAAACTTTAAGTGATTTAAGGATAGCATCTACATATGTATGCCTGTCTGGTCAGATAGATGAATACATAGATCGATAAATAGATGTATATATATAGATAAATAAAAAATGACAGCGGTTTATGTTATGCGATTAGTGTCGTTTAAGCGTTTCGCTTTTTCAGAAATCACACCAATTTGTATGGATATATTATATCATATACATTATTATATTATTTTACACAGAAATCAAATGAATGAATGTTGCCTGAACCTCCAGTTTGGTTGAATAATTATTGTTATTACAGGAAATAGCACCTATACTGATCGATAGGTGTCGACGAATTAATATTATTTGTTCGTGTACCGTTATAAGAAAATGGAACAATTACCTAGAGAGCCAATTACTGTATGCTCGTTACATCGAAACCGATTTATAGACCGCACAAGTTTTCTGTGAATTTGTTGATGGAACAAATTGACATTAAGGATTTAATTGATTTCTCATTTACTACGTAAGTATTTTAACTATTTTACAACGATGAAGTGTTTTAAGGGGTATTTGGCAATTTGAAAAAATAAAACCGAGATGCAATTTTGGATAATAATAATAATTTCAGCCGAAATACGTGCACTGCTGGACATAGGTTTCACTCGAGCATCCAAACCAAGACCCGTCTTGCTGAGAATCTAGCGGATTCTTGCTAACTTGCTAACAGTAATTGTTAAGCAAATTGACTACGAACTAAAATTGTCCGTATACTCAAACCACAACTGTCATTCTTTGATAGTTGTATAAATTCATGCAACTATCAATGTCGTGGCTTTAACACGATAAATTGACGTAGGGTGTCAATAACGGCGGGTCGTTTCACGTCCACTTGACGCACGCGAAAACGTCGAAAATGGCGCTTATTGTCAAACCAAAAAAAGGGTTGTTTCACTTTACAATTACAAAATTATGGCCTTGACTTACGTCAAATAATAATGTTTACGTAATCGTTATTCTTTGACGTACGTATATTACGTTAACCAGCCGTTTGAAACCGGCCCTTAATTTCTCTGACTTTAGAAGACCTCACGCCTCTGCTAAACCCTGTTCCAACAAGTTCCGCTGTGCGAGGCTTGGAAAGTAAAGTTATTCTATTTGTGGGTATCGCATCACCCGCTTCACCTCATACATACCTTGGTGGAAACGCACTGTTAAGCTCTGGGGCCTATGTAATAAAACTCACAATGCGACATGTTTGTCAAAAAATTACAAAAGTGACAGAAAAAAAATCTGTTTAGTTTTTTTAACTATGAAAATAAAACTTGTAAAATTGTCGGATTGTCACCTGTCACTTATCGCCCATCGGTTCAAATTAAAAGGCCCCTGGTAAAAGTTAGGAGAATCGCGCGTGGGACGCGGGACGTCTATTGTGCTAATGACTAGGAAGTCACGCGACTATTCACGCTAGTTGTTTGTAAAATTCCGGTCCAAGAAAATTGGGCTTTGTAAACTAGATTCGATACCTTAGCAATTAGAACCATTACAAGGAAGGTCCCTCCTCAAGATCATAACAATACGGGTCGTTTTTGCATCAAGCTCTTAGCTCAACTGCCAAACGAGAGCTTTCAAGTATTTATCGAGGCTCTTAGCTGTTGTCTGTATGTTTATAAAACCTCATCATATATGTATGTGAATAAATTCGTGCGACAAATCCAGGGACTTGATTTTTTCATCTCTTTCGCCTTCACAAAAGCCTAGCTATAGGTAACATTTATAAAGCGACATTTGGACGATCTGAAAAAAGTTCACGTTCCGTTTTCCTTCATTATCATGTTCATTAATAATAATATTTGACATATTCTGAAACTGAATTATCAATAAATAAAGTAAGGTTACACAACGTCATTTGCACACACTAATAACTTAGTTATTGTTATGATATTAGTACGTGTAATAGCGGAATACCAAAATGTATTAGTCCTATCCACGTGGTCCTAGGCAGGACCTATCCACACCGGCTGAACCGACAGCGTCAAAAGAATCATAATCCACGTCCGCTGTTTATTGAAGGCAGCGCATTTGTCAGCTCTGAACGCGTCGAGCCGAAGTTCATGAGGGCCTCGAACACGTATCCGCGCCGGTTGAACCGACCGCGTCGAAAGAATCTTTAGGTAGATTTACCGCTGTTTATTTTAAGGGTGGCGCGGCGGTCTGTTTATCGGCTTTAAAATCGATCCACCGTCAACTTGTATCGGATTCAATTAATCAAACTCTTGAATTACTTGATAAACTTATTGAAATATTTAAGCAATTATAATTTGAACTTCTTCTGGAAACAATAGCGAATTTAACTTCATAAAATATGAAATTAATTGTCTCAGTAGCATTTCATTTTATAAGCATGCTAAGTAAATTAACGCATCTATTTTCTAAAGTTTCATAGGGGAGAATATGAAAACCACGCGGACGAAGCGCTCATGCTTAATAACCTAGGTACTAGTTTAAGAGAGGGACTTTCCGTGAAATTTACAAGACTTATGTATAAAATACGAGGTATTCCAGTCAGAGCACTGATTTCAACAGCATTTGCCCGAACCGCACCTGAGCACTACCACTAACCGCACTGAAACAATATATTTCCTTAAAAATGCAGATAGGAACACGTCAAACTACGCATACTTTTGAAGTAAGAAATGTCAAAGTAATTAATTAATGTATTCAAAAGAGTCCATAACAGCTTTAAACAAAGAGAAGTGGAAAGAGTGTAGGGAGGCCTTTGCGCTGCAGTGGGACATCACAGGCTTTTAATAATAATAATTCAAAAGAGCGAATAAAAAATCTCTCTAAAGTTATAATGGTAGTATTGCAAACGATTATGATTCAATGAATATAAAAAAAACACTAGATTCTGCCCACGAT
Organism: Apamea crenata; assembly: GCA_949629185.1. Classification (NCBI taxonomy): domain Eukaryota; kingdom Metazoa; phylum Arthropoda; class Insecta; order Lepidoptera; family Noctuidae; genus Apamea; species Apamea crenata. Next base: position 21,179,551 of record OX451351.1, read on the forward strand.
TTCATCCGCGTTAAATTTCTTGCTTCCCGACCCACCTCGTCGCATAGTCTGTCCGCGATATTAATTCAATTGCGCTTAGCAACCTTTCTGTTTTTTTTTTTACTTGCCTCGGTTCCTAGCGAGATTTTAAATAGCCTATAGCCGAGAATTGGTCTATCAAATGCAAAAAATATTTTTCAAATCTGTCTGGTAGTTCCAGAGATTAACGCGTTCAAAGATAATCTTCAGCTTTATTGTTAGTATAGATAGATTTAGTTAAATAAATTGTCTAAGCAACTTATTTGCCTCACAAGAAAAGATTATTATTAAACAAGATTTTTTGTGTTGTGTGGAGTTGACAGGAGATACTTACCTACTCTTATTTTTCAAAGTTTTTGTGGTAGAGTAACTAAATCAGCCGTTTAAACTGTTTCCTTTAGGCGTATATCAAGTTTAACAGCAATCCAGAGAAATATGGATTCATTTGAGCGAATATAAAGCTTTTGGCACGAGTGCACACAATGAAAAATAAATTTGTATCATGATTTTATTATTATTGTATGATTTTAATTGGTGTGCCGCTTTCATTTTCAATTATTTTGCAGTTTGCGTTAGTAAATTGTCATTTGTTAGTTTGTGTTTTCAATGCAAACAAAAGATTTATCACCAATCAAGTTATCAAAACTTGATTGGTGATAAATCTTTTGTTTAGTCACTTGATTGCCCAACAAGAACAGTATTTACGAGTATAACCGACTCCTTAAAAAAAGCTGGAGGTTCTCAATTCGTCTGTTATATACAATCTATTTTTATGTACGAGTATGTTCATCGAAATTTTCGTCATGTGTGGACCGATTTTGAAAATTCTTTATTCATTTGGTAGAGATTTTTTTCCACTTAGTGTATGTTGATGATATTATAATAACTTACTAATAATAATAATAATAATATCCCTGGACATTTCACACAGCACCATTTGTCCCAAGCTAAGCAACCTAATGCTTGTGTTATGGTAACAAGATGGCTGATAAACTACTTATATACAATTTTTACAATTTTTACTGTCACTGATATTTACATAGCAAGTAGTGGTATATGAATTTGTGTGGGGTAGGTACCATAGCTAAAAAGTGAAAAATAAAAACACTACAAATTGAAAAAGTAATTTCCAAAGTCGGTGTCTTTAGTTTTGTATTTTTGTTGTTTGGCACCGAGTTCAGAAATGTATCTGTTTTTTCTTTGTATTGATTTTTTTCAGTTGTTTTTTTTTTTTGCAAAAAAGATTTTGCATGTCAAGTTTTTAGGGTTACTGCTACTACGAGTACTAGAAAGCTGTAATTTTGTAGGAGTGTTTATATTAATTACGCCAACCAAGTGGTAAAATAAAATTTTGGAAAATATATTTTTTTAGGGTTACTTCCCTACATTGAAGTGGGGATTAATATTTTTTTCGTCGGCTACCCCATCGTGTGGGGTACCGTTGAATAGGTCTTCTAAAATGACTTGGGGTTTGCTAAAATTATTTTTTTTTGATATAATGCTCCATTTACGAAATATTAAACTTTAAAGTGCAAATTTTTGTTCCAGTAGGGCGTCCCCCCTCCCTCTAAAAGCTAAACTGCTAAATTTATTAGTTTAGCAGTAATAGTCGTTGAACTTGGGTGTTGGATAATATTGTATTAAATACAAAATCCTTAGCATTAATCCTTTATAGTGACTAAGTTGAAGTATTTGTTTGTTTATTTTAATCAATACAGAGGCTAAGGTCAATACTTTTATGGTTATTAATAAATATTAATAACCATAAAAGTAATGATCTTAGCCTCTGTAGCCTGCCTCTGTTTCCTACAATGTAGGACTCTCTATAATAGTACATAATACATCATTAATTAGGCACTTGGTTCGACTGGATATTCCGAAACCAATTTACCGAAGATACACTTGTGAACTTTATAACGATACAATATTACATTTTGACCGGTAAATTGTGGTCAAAATGAATGATTTGAGCTCCGGGAGCGCGCGATACGAGCACTTAACGCGATAGTTAATCGCCGTTAGTGCGACGGTTAAATTCTCGATGTAATATATTGATGTTACGATCTACTTAATTAGTAGGTAACAAAAATGAATTGTTCAAAAGCGAGCAGAGCAACACATAAATCTAATTTTAGGATAACAAAGTTATTGTGTACTTAAAAGTAAACGTTCATAAGAAGAATCATTAATTAAAATAATTAATACCTGACTTAAAGGTATCTGTTTTCCGAACCGAATTGTTTTCATTCATTTAAAAAGTCTTACGAAGAAATTTGGATACTTAATTATTTCTGAAAATTAATCTAAAAGAAAGAAAAACGCTTCCATTACAAAGACAGACATCCAGATGCTATTATTAGTGTTCCTACTAAAATTGGCAAATAAAAAAGAACTTCTGGAATCACTTTGGTGTGGTCAGTCGGTCAGTCACACGCCATTTTCTCTAAAACTATATAAATATAAATGCAGTATGAAACCACCATGTGATTCTAAAATTAAACAGTGAATTATCGTACTGATCAACGCCGTCGGATGTGACTGGGGACCTAGATTTCTTGGCGTTTCTATCAACGTATTTTCCGATTGAACCTAACTTCTCAATATTTTAAAAGTCAAAAAGTGCTCAAATCTAAACGAAACGTTGCCTAACAGTTTAATCTAAATACGTACAACTTGATACCTATATGTATGTACTCACGCCTTCTTCCTATGGAGGTTGGCAGTAACCACAGAACGCCACCTATAACGATCCTTACATACCTTTTGCTTCGTACAACTTGATATTCACCCAAAAATCCCGGGTAAAAGTATAATCGCCTTTCGCCAATCGATATCCACGCTCTGGTTAGCAACAGAAACTTGACTGAACAGTATCAGCTTTTCTCTGGAGAAGTAAAGCTCATCTTCTCGAAGCGAGGACTTAATTAATTAAGATTGTAACCAAAGAGAAATCCTCTACAAAAGGATAACATAAACACATCTAAACTGTAGATAGAAGATTCGTTTTTTCTTTAATTCATTTCGCTCATCGGATCAGAAATTTGAGATTCTTAAGCCACTACACTTTCAACAGTACCCAAGCAGGCTGGTGCGATCTATTGAGAATTTATTTTCGTATAGAGTTCGCTGGCACATCTAAAAGTACACTTCGATTTTAGAGAAAAACAGAGAGTGAAACAGAGAGTGTGCATTACAGGATGACGGGATTCGGATCTACCTACATATTATACATAATCAGCCTATAAAGTTCCCACTGCTGGGACAAAGGCCTCCTCTTTGTGAGAGGGAGTAGGCTGTAACCCACCACGCGGGCCAAGTACAGATTTGTATCTACAAGTTTTGTTATTGTTAAAGATGATTATATTATCTTGTTGGTAATCCATAGATTAACCCATTGAATGCCGTAATTACGGACACAATTAAAAAGCCATTGTGTCTCGCGTGGATCTACGTTCGGCATATGAAGGGTTAAATAAATAAAAACCAAAAATTTTTCTTGGTTATATCTATAAACGCACTTGTAGATACTACCTCTTTACCCCACAAAGTTTCTGTTAAGCTCTGTAGGATACTATTCACTTGAGGTCAGAAGAAAAATCTATTAATTAATACCACGTGCAAGGTCCTTCATAGAAAAAATGATGCTGATGTGCCCCGGTAAAATATAGCCGCATTAGGAGACACATTTATTATATTAGGTAAATAGATTTATTTGCCGGGTCTGCGAGTCACACCGTGCACGCCGCCGAGTCCAGTCTCTGCGCACTCAACGCTCTCTAAGACGCTAGATGAATAGAAGACAATCAAATCAGTTTGTCTGGAGTTCTGTGAGATGAGTGTCTGAATATTTTGCCTAACAATATTTATCTTTAGATAATATAATAGGTAGATTTCTGTTTTGTGTTAAAATAAATTAAATAAGTTCCCTGTAACAGGGCGCAAGCCTATTGCTATCAACCGGGTACAAGACCAAACTTCGAGCTGCTATAAAGATATTCCAGATAGAAAAAAAACCCAATATCACTTTGCGAACTTTGGGGCTTAAAAATAACTGGCAAAATGTGGGTGTAAAGTACACCTCTATCCTACGTTTCGGGGAAAGAAGGCGTGATATAATGTTTATATTATGTAAAATAGATAAAGTTAAGTGCGCAACTATAAATGAAGGTCATTGTGTCAAGGATATACAAAGAAAAGTCTTTAAAGTCACTTTATTAATTTTTCCAGTAGGTAGGTAAAAGGCAACTGATAAAGCTTACTTTATCCGTTGCCTTTTACCTAGTTTACACCCAGACGGACGAAACTTTCAAACGAAATGGGTATTCTTATGCAAACCACAAGAAATTTCTAAGTTTTCTATAAGTTTTTTAAATCTATAAATTTTAATGAAATATAAACTAAGAAGTGAGAGTGATACTGAAATCCGAGTGTTGATTTTACAAGGAAAAGTCAGTGGTTATAGAAAAGTTTGTACGGTTCTTTATTTTCACGTAACAAGATAACTTGTTGCTTGTGCAACGTGTATTTTTTTTGATATCCCATAACTCTAGGGAGTCATTGTACTCATCATTATGAACAACTCGTACTATGGGACCAAACCTGAAAGCGCGAAAAAAAAATCAGCTGTTCACTACATTTATATTCGTATAACTGTAGGGAACACTAGATTTTTGTTTCGCAATTTCGGGTTTGGTCCCATAGTAAAAGTTGTCCATAATGATGAGTACAATGACCCCCTAGAGTTATGGGATATAAAAAAAACACGTTGTAGGTATACAACGATAATACACGATACCATACGCGATTGAGAAACCGCGCGGCCCGCTGTTATAGATAGCTTCTTGTCCATGCAAGCCAAGCGTGTCAGTGGGCGTCAGCCCTTCTAAACTAACCATCAGGTAGTAAAGATGGATGGAAGCGTCTCATAAGAATGGTTATGATGGATTATTCACATCTCATAATTTGGTGATGGATGAAGTACTGGAACTCCAGAATGGTGTTCTGGAAGAAACCCTGGATCCCACCAGCCCTGAATCTCACCAATTATTTAGGACAGCCATTCTAGATCCACTCGGCCCAGCGTTTCTGTTCAAATAAATGGGCCTGAATCCAATTCAGCGCCGGATTTCACTAGAAGTAAACGTACGTCAAAATGAGATCATCCCAGTCGCTCCCTAGTTCGATTAGCTTACCCAACTGTCAACGTTAACTGGCGCCAACGTTTCAAGTGGATAAATGATTTTACATAGTTAGTTGTACTTCGTTTTTTCACTATTTGACATAAAATCGCACTAAACTACATTAGAGCAGTGGTGGCCGAGTGGTAACGGCTGAGATTTACGAGTTGTTAGTCATAGGTTCGAACCCTGATAGGCGCTTTACTTTGTGTAAATTATTTCATCACCACTGCTCTCAAAAACGGTGAAGGAAAACATCGTGAGGAAACCGGCATGTCCTAGAATAAAAATTCGAAGACGTGACATCTACCAACTCGCACTGGGCCCGCGTGGTGGATTTCGGCCCCCCTTCTCACAGAGAGGGAGCCTATGTCCCAGCAGTGGGAACATTTTAGGCTGATTTTGATAAACTAGATCATCGTAAGAAATAATCCCAAGGTCCTGGTATGACCCAAATCTGACCCACTATGTGCTGTCTGCTGTGGCTATTAGCACAATGATGCATATTTATTATGTTTTCTCCACAACGTGAGTATCTGTGTGGATGAAATAGACGGGGCGTGACAGCCGAATTTGCGCTCTACGAAAATTGTGCGGCACGAATATTATTAATCCTGCCGTGTTACTTCCGGCAAGGAATCTCCGTGCTCTATGGTATTTTTTATAATGATCTAATGAACTATCGGTTCACACGGCGTATGGGGTAAAAATATAAGTGTTTATCAGAAATATTTGCCAATTATTGCCTAAACGTATTCGAAACATCGAACCTAATTAAAGTTTTCAAACAGCTCGATTTGTTCTCGATAGTTTTGCCAATTGATTTATCCTTTCAAAGCGTAAACGTCCAGATTTTTCTCCAGTTAGATCTGAAGTTGAAGTTGACATGGGTATTAAAGTCGTGCAAATATCTACATAGCTTTGCGACGTAGGTTGGTTTGGCAGAAAAAAATGAGATTTAATGATATGAAAGAAAATAAATAGGTAAAACATATATTTAGTTAAAAAGCACAGTTATGTCCATGGTAGCCCATTATATTATTATTATTTATCTTGAATGAATATTAAAAAAACAACAACATAATATTCATTAACGTAATAGTAGATTTCACTAAGGGGTGATAGCAGTGTATTAATGTCACGGGCGCTATTTTATAACCTGAACGCAACGAAGGATTCCAGGGTTTTGACTCAACTCCTTGAGTGCAGCGAGGCAATCAAGCTCGCACAAGAGGAAGACATCTTTATTTCCGAGGAGAATACTCTACTTTTCGCACCTACTGTGAGGGAATAAAAACCGATTTGATTCTCGAATTAGTAGTTCATGAATCTGTTAAATAACCGGGAAATACCAAGTTATGTGCAGTGTCAGAGCCTGTGGCTGTGAAGGCGGTATATACCGCCATTACAGCCACAGATTATGTAGAAACAACGGGTGAGCGAGTCTAATAAGAACATTAAGTATCTAATAATTTTGGTCATGACCATATGCAAAAAATAATTGTAGTAATTAATTATTTTTGTTTGATCTGTATTGTTACTTATTATTCCAAAATAACAACTCTATTAAGTTGTGTAATTAAATTATTTTGTTCGTCAACGACAACTAAAACCTATGAAGTGAGAACTCTTTGGTCAAGCTGTACTTTCAATATAATAAAATATTTCATTACGGTTAAAATATTCATTCGATTGTTTTAGTTGACGTGTTCCTAATTCAAATCACACTATGCAACAGCGGGTCAATGAAATTCAGTACAATATTATTGTTTGGCTAAAGCCTAGGCCTTAAATGATCTGCTTTAAGTTGGGTTTCATGACATATTATTATATAATTTGACATTAGTGTGCAGGTAGTGTGAAAAACTATTTGTTTGTTTGTAAGAGGTAATCTCTGGAAGGGTTAATCCGATTACAAAAACTATTTCACTGATAGAAAGCTACAGTATTGCCAAGAGCCTTTTCATAGTACCTACCTATAGTTCCGGCTTTCACGTGTACGGATTTTGCGGGCATAATCTACTGTACCAAAAATCAAAATCAAAAGTCATTTATTCAAATTAGGCTAAGAATCAGCACTTTTCGAACGTCAAAATTAAAAAAGGCAGTCCCCCAAAACGGCCGCCCTTCACCAGTTCCTAGTGCTATCCCTGGGAAGAAGAAGTGGCGCAACAAACTCCCCAGCACAAAGTATTATATAATCAAATTCCTCAAAATGTTTGTCACTTTAGCAGAACTATGGCGACCTCTGAGTTTACTAGAAATAGTTTCCAACTTAACGACGACGTCAAAGCCTTGTATGTGTTAATTAATAATACCAAAGCGTAACTTATATGTACCTATACCTGTTTATATAAAATGCTACCTGAGAGGCAACTCCCTTATTTTAACAAACGTTGGCGTAGAACGCCAATGTTTGTTAAAATAAGGAAATTGCCTCAGTCTTAATCTGTCAAAAAATACCCCTGATTTTACTACATAACATTATTGACAAGTTATTGATCGGCTCAGTAACCATAAAGAAAATAAAATAAAAAAGTTACTGACATTAATGTCGAGAGGTGAGATTGCGACTAGATTTTGAATGTTTTTAGTTACGGGAATTGGCCTTCTCATTTGTGTTGGATTTCATAGTTTACTGGTGATAACTGGTTTGAGGACTATGGAGATAGCCGGCTCTGGAGCGGCTAAGCTCAGTGTCCTGGTTCCGTAACTCAATATAAGTCATTTGATACTCAATTTGCGTAAGTATTATACTTACTATTAAATAATTTTATTAATTCACAATAGTAGTCGTATGACTAGTGGTCATATTTCAATTATTTGGAAATGATTTCGATTCAATGTCAATTGTGAATGTCAATGTCGAATTAAAATGGATGTCATTTCGTAGTAGTGACCGTTATAACAAGTGTCATGGTAAACCAATAATTTACCGAAACGATGCGAACCAGAGTTATGAAAATCTGTGATTTTTACCAATACCTATTTGACATTAAGGTATGCTCTGTATTTGGTCCATAGTTACTGTGTGACCGCTTTCTCAGGAAAACAAAGCATTAGGGAGTCGATGGTTGGCTGAAACCAAATATTTGTTTAATAAACCATGTATTTCAGTGGTTCCCCAATCTGTGTTCTAACATCCCTAATAAAAATATCCTCTAAAGCAGTGAAATATAATTCAAAGCATCATAATACTCTTAATAAAGGCGGTATCTTGGAGCCTCCCCAGTATGAGATGATCGATGTATTATAGGTACATTCCACGAAGAGGCTGTTTACTGATAATGGGGGTAAGAAATCGGCCATGTTAGATGCCGCAGCGGTTCTTTTATTATGGCTTCTAAGAATTACAACAGCCATGTGTTCAATGGACATTTAAATAATGACAACACTAGCAACGCTCCGCGGTTTCACCCGCATAAGTGTCGATTCCGTGGGAATATCGGCATAAAAGTATTCTATGTGTTAATTCTGGTTATAAACCATCAGTGTGCCAAATTTCATCCAAATCCGTTCAGTAGTTACAAACATCCATCCATCCATACCTACAAACTTTCACGTGTATAGTATTAGTAGGGTTATTTCTTCGACACCAGTTTGAGGAACGAAAGTAAAAATAAATAAATAATAATAATAAATAAATAAATCCCTGGACATTTCACACAGCACCATTTGTCCCAAGCTAAGCAACCTAATGCTTGTGTTATGGTAACAAGATGGCTGATAAACTACTTATATACAATTTTTTTTTTTGTAAATACATACATATTATAGATAGAAAAACACCCAGACTCGGAACAAATACATGTAGGTCATACAAATATTTGTTCCGTGCGGGAATCGAACCCGCGACACGCAGCGCAACAGTTAATCGCTTAACCACTGCGCCAACCGTGCCGTCAAATAAAAAGCTAACGAACTGTCAAACGCATCTTCATTCCAAGCTGTGATACTTGACTGAATTATTAACGGCAGTGAGCAGTGGTAGCGTAGTGGTAACGGCGCGACTTATTTGTAGGTCGTAGGTTCGAAACCCAGCTTTACTTTATGAAAATATTTCGTCACCACTGCTCTCAAAACGGTGAAGGATAACATCGTGAGGAACCCAAAATTTTGACATGACATCTATCAACACGCACTGGGTCTGCGTGGTGGATTACGGTCCACTCCCTCTCACAAAGAGGAGGCCTGTGTCCCAGCAGTGGGAAAATTATGGGCTGATTATGCTTATGCTAATCAGATCACTTCACATGAGTTTAACTTTGACCTGTCGTTCATTTTCATTCTAGGAACGGAATTTGAATAATTTAATACTCGTAATACATATTATTTCCGTCTGAGGAAGTTTTATAAGTTTAGCTAGTATTGATACAGGCACAATGCAATTACTCATCATCACTTTGACTGCTCGAACTTCACCAATTAGGTACCTAAATTTTGCAGTTTGAAATGTTCACAATTTACGGTTCGAAACCGAAACTTCGTAAGATCAATACAACACAAAAATTTGGGCGTGTCTACGGAAACATTTCTGTATCCTTATCGGTAAATGTTTTGTTCGGTTTTTAACCGATACCGCGAGAGCAAAAACACGTTATATTCTAGCTATATTTTCTATAACCGACGTATTTACTAGAAAATATCGTAAATATTACAAAATTTATACCTACTTGCTTATACAAGCAGCTTTTGATGGAAGCTTCAAAATATCGCAAACGCCCAAATAAATTAAACAAACACGAATGTTTAAGCAAAATTGAACTTTGTGAACAGGTCATTTTAATGACGACTTAGTTCTAAACTCGATTGAACAGAGTAGTAGTAGAACCAGTATATTGTACTCAAGCTTGACACTTTGTAAATTACTTGTTTTCGGCATCAAAGGCTAACCTTTGATGCCGAAAACAAGTAATTTACAAAGTGTGTTACGATATTAAGTTTTCGATCGCTGTATATATCCGCAAAGAAACTAGCTAACTGTTCTTTGCGGATATATACAGCGAACGAAAACTTAAAATCGTTTTAAGTGTTAGGTTAATAATGCTATGATTAAAGGCAATCAAGCTGATAAGTAATCAGTAGAGGTTTAAGAGCAGCCCCCAACCTGGGTCTATATTTATGGGTAAGCAACAATATCTAAAGTTAGAAATTGAAATTGGCGTTGGATAAATTAGGATTTTATTAAATCTTGTAGGGGATGTAGAGGCAGCGAAGGAGCACCGCGAGCAGGGTTGCAAACGAGTTTCATCCTTATTACCCTGTAATAAAGTTTTATACTTCGCAAGATTGATAAAAGTCTTGTAGCTCCTGACAAAGTACCCGCAAAATACATAAAGGAAAAGGCTATTCAATGTTTCGGGGAAATATGATAGTTAACGTTTCCGAGAAATAAATACATTTATGTTGATCAGCATATTTTATAATATTAAAAAGGACCTATTCTATTATATCATATTCATTCAGTCTTCGTAATCTTTAAAAGGTTTTTTTTTCTGAATAAAAAAGAGAGTGTGCAAATTAGTTTGAAAAGTTGCTCAGCACGCATACATATTAGTGCTCGTGACTGTACGTGTCGGGACGGGTTGGTACGCTATACGGGAAGACGATAATAATTAATATTAATATGTCTCAATCAACTCTGCGGTTTCCCAATTAATTAGCTTGAATTAACTTGAATTTAGGATCTAAGCAAGGTTGCAGCGAGGTGGACTGCTGGATCATAATTTTTAGTTAAATATCGACATAGTGAATACGTGTAAATCCAAATTAAGTAGGAGAAGTAAATTAATTGCCTATTAAATTGACACACGACGTTAACTTGTCGTTTGACACTATGTTCGGTCTTGTTTACGTTTAATAATTTTAATAAAAAAAATTCCAATGGTCTTAAAGACAGGAACCTAAAAAAAACCGTATCGCAACTCATCTACCAAGTTTCTCAGACTGAAATTTTCATTTGAATAGGGTTCTTAGATTTTGATTTGATTCAGGGGCAATCATGCCCATGTTGTACTGAATCACTAGTAATGGCTGGAGTAATCCCAGAATGCTTCGAAACAGTAAAAAAATCAACTCAAGCGAACTTGGAAGCGATTCAGGTAGAATGACGGTTCGATGGTTTTATACTATGGATCGGGATTGTTTATATCGAGCTTACGGAAAGAAGTGTATTTTCTTTTGTTGCAGCTTCAGCAAAGTTTACAGAAGGCCTATACAAAGTGAAATTCTATCAGCGATACGAGGCAATGATAAAAACATGGAAATGTATTGTGGATTGATTTAACCTACCAGTAAGCTCGTCAATCCGGTTGAAAGTTATTGTTCGATCCGAAACGCTTTGGAAGCGATTGTCACCTCCCTGGTTTTTGGTGACGTAGGGTATAGGGTCTGCTCGGAGACAGATGGCCGATGGGGCCGAAAGTTTCTGGAGTGGCGATCGCGTAGCAGAAGACGTAGCGTAGGAATTCGCTGAATGCGAGAAGCACAGGAACGGTCGAAATGGCGGTGCTTGGTCTGGCTTATATTCAGCAGTCGACGTTTTTCGGCTGAAATGATGATGATGATGATGAAGTAGGGTATCGAATTTAAAATTTTCTGTTTTTTAGTAAAAATACACGGACGAAAAATATCAAATTGCACCTATAAGATATATTTAAGCTGCTGACCCCAACATACTTGGAAATAGATCATGAAGGTATAAACGTATTGGTCTAAGTAGGTTTAAAATGCATTGTTTCTTGCCCTAGAAACTCTAGCCAAGCTCCGTTTGTCAGAGCTTGTCCTTCACCTCCGCTCAGACAAAGCAGCTCCCAGCCAGCCAAAGCATATTCCCTAACTTTTTTATACCGCTACAACGTTACCGAATTGGGTAAACCAGTCAATACCTATATACCAATCCTGTACTGTTGCTATGGTTCAAATTTCACCAATGAAACTTAATACGATCATCACGTCTAAGACACGTCATCATTGATGTTCTAGAATAATGACACTGACGGCTCATAAATGTGGTTTAGATGTGCTGATCATGTTGAGTTAATATTATATATCGGAAACGAAACGTGACACTTTACAGGGCTTGGTCGTATTATGTTTTCTGTTTGCATTGATGTCAGCTATTTATATAGGTTTCATCATCATATCATCATCATCAGCCTACAGCAGTCCACTGCCGGACATAGGCCTCCCCTATTGCACGCCATTCAACTCGATTTTCGGCAACTCTCATCCAGCTGCTAACAACCATCCTGCGTAGATCGTCGCTTCACCTAGCCTGAGGGCGTCCTGTCCTTTTTTTTATCGTTTTTTGCTTTCAACCCTCGACGCTAAGCAGTACGTTCAAAATCAAGTGCGCGTTATAAAATAGCCCTAGGTTACGAGGGCTTAGAGTCTAGTGGAAAGGACTGAACGACTAGACGAACGCGGTTCGATTCACCAAAACGAAAATGTGACCGTCCGACTCTGTGTGACTACTAATCAGAAATTACTTGGTGGCGTTTCCTTCTTTTCCTTGGTTCTTTGGCAGAACTCAAACTCAAATTTCATTTAACCCAATTACAGGCACTTTTGAATTGTCAAGGGGTCGGTCAGTCAGAAAGATGAAGCTTGCCCATTCCAAAGTGTAGTAGGTACCTACGGAGAAGAACGCGCAAGATACTCCACGGACACTCTTTTATATCAAAATAAGATCGTTAAAAATATTGGTTACATCATTCATGTTGAAATTATGCATATGAGAACGATGCAGAACGAAAAACGCGTCCGTAATGAAAGATAAAAAAATGACCAAAATAAGCCGTGGCAGCAAAGAGATGACCAGTCGCTACAGAGGAAGTCAAACCATCAAATGGTCAAAACTCTTTCTTAGTGGTAACTAAAACCTATTAGCTAGCTAGCTAATAGGTTTTAGTTACCACTAAGAGAGAGAGCCTAGCTAGTTGGACTCCATTTCACTCGGCTCATTATCTTTTAAAATAGAAGCTGGGATTCATAATTATTGCGTAAAATATTACGCTAATTGTTGCGTATCAAACGACTAACTTGAGAGCTACATGAAACAAAACAGTACATTTTAATAACTCTCCTTTCATTAAACGGCGGCAGAACAATGTTTCTTTTAGTGTTAGGAGCTAATGTAGGTCACCTTAATGAATAGCGAAACTTATAATGCACACCACCCGCTGGTGTTCGTCTGTAATATTAATTGAGATACGTTTTCATATAGCTTTTGAACTTGCGTTTTAGTGGCGAAAGAAAATTCTGAGCTCAGAATGCGATGTCGACTCCCACAATAATAAGACGAAGACATTGCACAATTGCGGTTAATAAAATAAGAAGTATGTCTTCAATATTATCTACTGGCAGCATTTAACGCGACCGCCATTTCTAATACAATAAGGGGCATGGAGCTCTCTGGCTGGAGAATAATATAAACGGTATTGCGGTGTTGGGCATTCGCTTGACCGGCATTAATTAAAGTTGGCGAGGAGGATTTCCGCTCATCGGGAGCACTGCATTCTGTCGGCTATGCAATTGCTTCCATTATACCACCGGAGCGCATCCTCAATAGAGCAGACTGACAATAAAACTATGCCATTCAGGAAAGTTATACAAAGTGAAAGCGATGATGGTGCCGTTTCAACTGCTGTCGCATAGATATTCAGTAGTACCAATCCACATACCTATTTGCGATTGAATGGTCTTTCAATCTTTAGGCCTAAATTGGAACTTCAGGTCTAAGGTGAAAAGTTGCAGCAAACCAAAACGCAGACTTTCCCCACTTTATAGTGGTTAAGAAGAAATCGCCCAAAAAAACTGCCCAGCTCACTCACCACTCACTGTAGTTTGTTAAAAGAACTTGTGATTCTATCTGATAATGAAATCTATATTTTGACTTAATCATATAACTTCCAAAAGTTCTTTTCCTGAATTTCAACAACTTTAGGAAGTAATATGACTAAGTTAGTATCGCTCAAAGTCGTGTTTAGTGCCGAGCTCAAGGTGATAAAACTGCATAACTTCATAAAACTCACTTTTGAGAAATTGTTTCGGAAAATATCTCTTCCTCACTTTTGCAAAGAATATTATTGAGACATCGAAGCCAGTGAATATTTTTTTAATCTTCATAAAAATCACCATATTTCCTGTTATTTTTATTTTATTTATATCGTTTCGAGCTTATCGTAACGACCATAGAAATATAAAAATCTTATATCTATGGTAACGACGCTTCTCGATCGCAGCTGTGAATGTACGATGTACGTGATGTATAAACACAGGCTGAGATCTATAAACGTTACTTAGCACGAACTTTGGCTAGGTGTTATTTCCGTCAAAGTCACAAAACTGTCAAACTACAAGCACAATTTCAAGACGGGAGCATGTTCTAAGCCAAAGTCTGCCAAAGCACGCTCCAGGTAACATTTATAGATCTCGGTTTTAGACTTTGTGTGTGCCAAATTTCATCCAAACCCGTTCCGCTATTTATGCGTGATTGAGAAACAAACAAACATCTCCAATAACTAGAGACTTGACAACGAATATAAATCCATTCACTTCGTTTCAGCAAGACCACTAAGTTCAAGGTATCCGTACAGTATCGTCTCCCGTCCATCCGTCAATTGGTATATGTATTTATAGCGTGTATTAGAAAAGTATGGCCAAATTTAAGGGTATGGTACAGTACCATCAAATTGAACAACTTTTTCCATGGGACATCGTAATCTCAAAAAAATTATCAACTGTCCCATACAAAACATCAATATCTACCCGGCCCAAATTGTATGGGTCGGCTGATTATTTTTTCGCGATTATGATGTTGGTTCCATGGAGAAGGATGTAGGAGATATATGTACCTAATTATAATTGTAACTGGCTTCTGCTCGCGTGACATATTTATACCTTTTTCTTTTTTTTTTTCGGATGAGAAATCATCAAATGACCCCTCCCGCTCTGGGTGGAGCGGAAGGGAGTGCTTCCTTAGCCCTTTCTGTTCCAGGTCAGCGGTAACCCTTTCGGACGATCCCGCTACCACATATTTATACCTTTTGATTTTATTTCTTATTCTAAATTAAAAGTAGGTAGCCCAAGTTACTCCTTAAGTATGATGTCAGAGGAGCAATTCTCGTAATTTTAAGAACATTCACAGTCTGATCTCAGTGTTAACCTATTAAAAATATTTCTAATTTCCTACATTTTTGACAAGTTTTTGACATTGATTGTCGCTGAGATGAGATTGTGATTAGATTTGAACGTTTTTTATTACGGGAATTGCCACTCAGCTATCTGCCAGTGAAATTCTCGTTAAAATCAGTCCACCATACACTTCAATTTTATTTATTTGTATAAATAAAACAAAAATACAAAACCACAGACACCTACTACCGAAATAAAGTAATTTTTGACTTGCTGTGTTTGTTTTTGAAGTCGGTTGTCTTTTTTATAAAAAAGTTGTTTTATTGTACAGACGCCAGCACATCAAGCTACCTGAAACTGTCAAATTTTCCCAATCAACTTTGAACCTTATGCTTGAGCGACAAAGTTGAAAATCTACTAAGTTAAGTAAAGTTCGAAGTTATGTGATCTACCAAACCGCACTGGGCCCGCGTGGTGGATTACGGCCCAGTCCCTCTTACTGAGAGGAGGCCTGTGCCCCAGCAGTGGGAAAATTGTAGGCTGATTATGTTCCAGGAGGTCTACTATTGCGTGGCTCAACGTGCACTGTGACATACGTCTGATTTCATGGCCTACTCGGTCAGCAGAAATGAACCCTATTGAAAATATGTGGGGCATACTTAATAGATCAACGCTGGGATTGCCTGAAGCTCTTAGATGTCATCATTTGTACAATGAATGAACGGGTATGGGATGACATCAATTTATTTATGCGCGCGCCTTGTCGTGTTTATGCGAGAAAGACTTCTTGCCTTCATAGCTACTGATGGAAGCTATACTAGTTATAAAACACAGTAAATTGTTAATGTAATTAAAATACTAAATTTCCTTAAAAAAAGAGGTTTTGAATTTCTAATCGATTATTTCGTAATACATGTTCGTTCTCGCTTGGTTAATGTCCGTACTTATATGGCAATAATATTTTATTATTTTACTCGTATTTTTTTTTACAAAAAAGAAAATCCTTAACTATCATAGACGGCGTGTAAATTAAAACAAAAATGCTCTTTAAACCTAATCAAATCATATAATATTATCATTGACCTTGTGACACCGCATGTGCATACAATTATAAACCTTAAGGTGGTAAGCATTTTCAGGCCGCAACTGTATTCCTTGAAGTGTATCTTATTCAGTTTGAAGCATTTATCGCCATAAGGTCCATTTAGGTATTTTTACTAACACAATCTTGCTAGGTTCGAAAACTAGCCTTATGTAAGCCGGGCACCATTTTAAAAAAGCTAGAATAATGTTTCTCGTAATAGCTACAAAGGTATATCAGCTTGAGCTGGGGCTCATGATTTAGTTCCTGACCTACTGGTAGCCAACTTAGTACAATTAATGAACGATCTTTTTACTGAAGATAAATTATGATTGCTGCCCGAGCTCGGGACAACCACATTTCTCTCAATTAAGTATTTGTTTTTGAAAATTTCCTTACCTACTAACTAAAAGACAACATTTTGTTTTAAACTCGCCACAAGTGGAAACTTTGTGACAAATGGGCATGTTTTCACGGTTGTACAGTCAGCGAATAAAGTTACGAAACATTTCGGATTTTTTTGTGGTTTATATCTTCTTGTTGTTTTGAATTATCACAGGACTCAAAACATTCTATTCTCTTAAAATTTTCGCCACGAAAAAGTAAACTGTGGCGGCATCTACATCGCCACATGCGTACTACGGTCAAGCAAAAACCTGCATCGCGCAAGCAAAGTATACCGCGCAACTATGTAGCATAATTTAAAACGTCCCAACATCAATCGTCGGGCAATAGCCCACCAGAAACACAACAGTCGGTAGGAGGATCCTCCCTTTTCTATGGAGGATGAGTAAACTTTAGCCTGTTCCTCATCCTATCCCTATACTCCTACTAATATTATAAACGCGAAAGTTTGTATGGATGGATGGATGGATGAATGGATGGATGGATGGATGGAAGTTTGTTACTCTTTCACGTCAAAACTACTGAACGGATTTGGATGAAATTTGACACACAGATAGTTTATACACATAGAATCCTTTTTATCCCGATATTCCCACGGGATCGAAATTTATACGGGTGAAACCGCGGGGCGCAGCTAGTGCCTCTTTAAACTAATAGGTAGAAGGATTCATTCCTCTATCTCTTTTTTTTAGCCAACTTTTGTCACGGGCTAAAGTCAAACGCAAAGTCAAATAATTTATTTCAAATAGGCACTTTTGAATGTCAAAAATTAAATTAAAATAAAATTGATTCTAGTCGCCCCTTCCAAAAGGTAGTTTTCGTATGGAGAAGAATGGGCAAGAAACTCCACCATTACTCTTTTAAAATGTTTTCCAATATTTTGCATACATTAATTATGTAATTATATGTGAAGACGATGCACCTAAAATAAAATTACTATACCACAATAGGTAAAAGAATTAAAATAGATTAATGAAACCATGACATATAAATTAACTATGTGATAGACACATGTTGCTCGCATATTTACAAACGTTCTTTTAGTGCTGGCCGCTCAACTGCTGAGAGTTTAAACCACCAGCGATCGTTTGTTAAAGCAGTCAGTACGGACGTTAAGTTAGATCTAATGCCAGTGGACGTTCAAGTGGTGGATAATTTTACAAAAACAGCCGGTCATTGTTATTTAGCTTGTCAGTCACAAAGATAAAATGACGATAACAATGGTTTGACCCGCTTCCGGTCACAACATCGTGTCATTAAAAACGCGGTCCCGGGGTAAGTCACGCGATGCCACGCGACGATGCTTGTTAATGAATGAACAGCTTGTACATTTGTTCTTCTGAGAATTTTTTTCAAATATTAAAAAGTATATTATTGGAGTGTAGTATAATAAAGGTGTGAAGCGAACAGATTAGGTCTGAAACACCACCCTGCCATAAGTCAAGTATCGGATGTTGGAGGAAACACAGCGAGACTGGCCAAGCCCCACAAATGCACTAAGAGAAATGGACAAGATCGTCACACATAGCAGGGAGGGCATCACGGCGACGCTGCGCTGGTGTGAAGATCAGCTGTTAGTTTACGGGCCTAATTTAAACAAATATTTTATAAAGAAGTTATAATTATATGTTTGTTTATAAGAGGTAATCTCTGGAAGTACTGCCGGTCGATTCTGTAAAAATCTCACCGTAAAACTCAAGTGAAGTGAGCTTGACGTGAGTTGTCAGTAGTGTCAATGCCTAGCATTATTTGGAATGACAGCTCACTCCACGCTCACTTCACCTAAGTTTTCACGGTGAGATGGTTACAGAATCGCACTGCTGATCCGATTACAAAACTGCATATGAATATGTTGTATGGTATCTATTGTTAACTTGTTAAGTCGCAGGCAGAAGCTATTTATATTCAGTCTTAAATAAAACTAAACATAAACAGAAAACTGTTTCGACAAATACAGCCATGAAATTAACAGTGGTTTAGTGTAAGTTATTAACTAACTACCTACAACCACTACCGGGGTTCCCGTCAACCAAGGGACATCCCTAACATCTTCTCTCATAAAGTCGGACATTATAATTTTTCCTCCGTCCGGGTGACATATTTATCCAACTGTATGAGGCTTTTGGCTACTTCGTATGTGTGTATATTATGTATATGTCATTCTTTTTTGTATGTGCGTCTTGTTTGTGCAGAATAAACAATTATTTTCTTTTTCTTTTTCGTTTTATGTTAAGCATACCGTCAAACACGTTTGCTTTGATGTTAGCCAGGGAAATAGGCCCGTATTCGCTGAGCTGGGTATTCGTTTTATCGGTAAGGTCACCGGATTTATTTCTCACAACAGGCACCACCACAAACTGCATAATATTCGACGGTTGGTTAAAAATTGCTCACGTAGAGTGAGGTACAGAGTGGTTACAGATACGCTGGTCAGCATGTTGCAGGTGTTCAATGCTGAGGCCATCAAGGCCTAATTTGCCTCTCGTCGTATTTTCAATAATTTTATCCATGTCTCTCGCCTTGATACCGAACCTAGGCTTACCATACACTACCCTCCCTGCAAACTTCAGCCGAATCTCTCTGACATACTCGTCCCAACCTAATACGCTCACTCACCCATCCGTCTTTGTGCTTCCTCGACCTACCAAAGACGCCTCGTGAAGGGCAGTTACAATGTCAGGATACAAGCCGTTACAATAATAATAACCACAACTCATTTGAGCACTCGACAAGAAAATCAATTAAATTCAATCGTTTATGACACACGTCCGTATAGTTTGCAACCTGTTTATCGTCTCTTACAGAGGTGTAAAACAATTACTTGTTGTATGAGGAAACTTTGGTGTCAATAAAATAAATCAAATAGTGTTAAGTTACACTCAACAATCAGAGGAAAATGGTAAGACCAAATACTCTTATATTTAATACTAGTAGTGCCCTGCGGTTTCACCCGCATAACTTTCGATTCCGTGGGAATATCGGATAAAAAGTGATATCCCATGTGGTAATCCTGGTCATAAACTATCTGTGTGCCAAATTTCATCCAAATCCGTTCTGTAGTTTTTGCGTGAAAGAGTAACAAACATCCATCCATCCATACAAACTTTCACGTTTATAATATTAGTAGAATAGGATAAACGTTAACAATAGTTCGTTTTCCCGCTTGAGCTAATCGAACCAGCACAAGACCTCGCTAATGAAAGTGCCCGAATCTGTACCCAGAAAATCAACATCCATTCACTACAAAAAATGCGAAAGCTCCTTTAAAAAATAAGAGGGAAATATTTCCCAGTTGCCAGCAGCATTGTGAAAATACTCGTAGTGAAAATGACAACTGAAATTAACAAAGAGAAAGTATTATTGATATTTAAGAATATTTCTTCGTGTTCTGCAGCTTTATTGAGAATATTTCCGAATCCAGTTTAAATATTTCGTTAAGTGTATAAGTGGAAAAACGCGAATTTCGTAGTTGGAATGAATAATTATCGTACATAATAATAAAAGTAACTGAAAACCAAAAATATTTCTAGGTTTGCTAATTACCAGTTTTCGCTGTTAAGTGTTTTTAAATGCATACCTACCTTGTTTTTTTTTGTGTCCCACCACCTCACATTTCGACGACTTTAGAAAAGCATATCTTATACTCGTATTTATTTTCAAGATCGATCCAAAAATACTTCACACTCACACTTACATATATGCGGTAACTTTTTTCATCCTACAAAATATCAAGTCGTAACTGTTTTATTTTCATGAAACACTTTTCTACTCGACTGTACATACAAACTTTGAAATTAGCTTGTACCTAAACATAGTGGTTCGAATCGCCCCATTCCTAAGAGCTATTGGTCGATTCACACCGCTCGGCGCTCCAAGGACCGCCGCGGTCCGAAACAGCCTATTCCTAAGAGCTCTTCGGCGTTTCACACCGCGGTCCGAACCACTCGTGGTGCGAAACGACGAAACACCCCTTTTATTAGTTGCATTTGGGACCCAACCTCATCCCTACCTAACCACCCCTACTTTTATGGTTCGTAATTTCACTACACCATTGTATATACCTAGTGGTTCATAGAATAAAAGAAAAAAGAAAACAAAAACATTTTATTTGGGACACGCACAAACAATAAAAAAGAACATTCAATCTAATAAAATCACGAAAACAAAAAAAAAGACAATATACTTTCCTTGTTTTCATAATTATCTATGATGGTAATCCAACTCCGAGTAAAATGGCTGTGATAAACGGACGAACAGGACGAAATTATAAGGGTCCCTTTTTTGCCAGTTGGCTACTCGAAACCCTAAAAATATCAAAAGGAATAAGTATATATTTCGTTTTATGCAGCTGTCTACGTCATCACGCTTAATTTTGTGCATAATTTATATGGTACGTTCGCAAGTTCAGTTTTCTCATGGCAAGAGGGAATTTGCTTTATTAAAGGGAAAAGTTTCGTGCTGTCTACCTGTGTTAATGTCTTCCATTGTTGTGTGCCGGTTCCAGCTCGGTGGCATAGTTGGAGTGAAATTGAAGAATGTGATGTTCGAAGGATTAGTTATCACTCACTGGGTGATTTTTAAATTAGTATTGTAGCGTGTCAATTTGTATTCAGCAGATAATGTTTCCACTGCTGGGACACAGGCCTCTCGGTGAGAGGGAGTTGGCCGTAATCCACCACGCGGGCCCAGTACGGGTTGGTAGATGGCATATAATGTCTTCAAAAGTTTTGGTTTTAGTACATGTCGGTTTCCTTGCGATGTTACGTTCACCGATAGAGCAGTGGTGATGAAATAATTTACACAAAGTAAAGCGCGCCTATCTGGGTTCGAACCTACGACCTAAAACTCGTAAGTCACGATCGATCGTTAGCACAGGGTCACCATTGCTCACAACGCTGTCATAAATGTCAATGACAGAATACGAAAGTTGGATGTTAACAAAGATGGAACAACGTCACTCGCAGACAATCTAGAAATGTAAACAAAATAATTAAATAGCCGTATTCGTCGAAACAAAGGCATTTCGAGTTGTGTTTAGCGAGGGAGGGACTTGTTTTTATTTGTATTACGCAAGAGATCTCCACTTAAAATAATTTCATTACTTACTCACATCCAACCTGAGCGAAGGATATAATGATCAAAAATGCAAATTTATTCCATCAAAAATAATAACTTATTTTTTATGGAATATTTTTGCATTTTTTGAAACTCGGGAACGTAGTACGTAATAGTTATAGGTATACTTTTTTCTGGCATTGCTTGTTTCCTTAATTATTGTTCGGAATCAGCGTTTCGAATGGTAAATCTTCCTTAGGAAAAGGAAGGAAGGTTTTCGGTTTTGGTTTCCTAAGGAAGGTTTCCTAAAGCAGCGGTCAACGGTCACACGTTTAGTGTAGAAGATGTTAATTATGCCAGTAATTTGTAATTTTACCGAAACGAACTCCAAAGTGTTCATTTTTATTTAGGTATAGACTCCAAAAAAGGAGGAGGTTCTCAATGCGGTTGTGTAATTTTCTGTCAATATTTGCTTTGCTTTTGTTTGTTTGTATGGATTTTAAGTACAAGTTCTGTTTTATTTGGTAATGTTTCTGTATGTTCATGATATCAGGTGAAAAAAAAATGCATAACATTGTAGGCAATAAATGCACGAATAGGAAATGAATAAATGTATATTACAATTATTCATAATAAAACTTGCATTTTCCTTTCCTTATAGCCTGTGTAATCGTAAGAAAGTATTGAATCATAAAAGTATTCAAGCTTGACGAATACAATTTGATTATTTATTTTGCTAGCAAGATAATGTTTACGTAATATACCTATAAGCTAACAGACTTAAAATAATAATTATGAACATGTATATTAAAAAAGACAGGAAAGAATCTTAAATTATTAAACATTGTTTGATGCCCATCAAAAAATTCCGTCCGCGTCGCTGTCAACAGGAAAAGTGACTAAAAGGTAAGGCCTTTTAGTCAAATTGTATGGCGAAGCTAATGATGATGGTCGTTGGCCAAAAAAGATATCAGTTCTCTGGTCACGTAATTAGATCCTTTCTATTAGTTTTTTTTCTGCCGAAATCGTCAGAAAAGTTTTTTCTGGATGCGCATAAATTTTCGAGAAAGAAAGTGTTATGTGCACTTGGCAGCTGCATTCAACACCATAGCAACTCCATTTCATTTCTTTATTTCATTTTTAAGATTTCTGTGCCCATAAAACACTTCATACATTTCCGTACTCTTAAACAGAACACGTTCATGCGCTGGTTATTTTCATTTTTAGACTTATTTCACGTAACTTTGTACGCACATAGACATAACAAAATATTCAAACTCACACTCAACTCAAACCATTTGAAGGTACTTTTGAATTGTCACCTCCGCTCTCCCACTTGATCTATGCTGTGCCCGACAGGGTCCATAATTGTGACTAATTTAATTATTTCCTACTAACTATATATATACATTATGGTAAGCAATAAAGACTTGAGAATTGAATTGTCAAGGAGTCGGTCAGTTAACCAGAAAATCGAAGCTTGTCTTGGAAGTTGCCCGTTCCAAAACGTAGATCTCTATTGAAAAGAACGGACAAGAAACTCCATGGACACACTTTTATTAGCACGTTACATAATTATGACCTTCATTCACTCATGTCTCCCTGTAACTCACACACAATAGTATTTCCCGATTTTCCAGAACGTCTTTGTGTTGTGTGTTCCCCATTTCCTATTCCACTCTAACATACTAGAAATTATAATTGATACAATGTTGATTTTGTATTTAAGCTTCTTATACTAATAATGTATGTGAAGTGAGTTAATACCTACTATCTACTTAATTATGATAGTTGTCTGAAAACTCTGTGTGAGTAATTCTGTTTCATTTTGCTGTTCGAGTATGTCAGAGTATACGCCAGTAGGTACGTCAGTCGGCTAAAGTAAAACACCCTTGTGTTAAGAGGGATGCGGTAAGGTAGCCCGCGAAATTCAAATTTATTTGTTTTTTTGAAATTTCTAGGTAAGTGTCAGGTTATAAGTTGATTAAAATATGATTCACGATTTTAACAAATATGGTTTTACAGAATTATAATCACTAGAATCAGCAATACAGAAAGAAAGTTAAAATTGGCCTCAAATGTCATGTGTGTCATCAATTGGCCCAAGATTTCATGCCATAGTCATTCAATAGGGTAATAATAATAAATATATGAATTTAGAGAGTTGTATTGATGATTTTATGATAATAATAATAGAAATAAATATTTGTTACAGCCACAAATTATATTTATATCAACATAGAACAAATTCAAATTGCAAAAAAATGTAAGAAAATCTGAATTTCGCAGGCTACCCTGACGCTTTCGCCTTAAGGTGCATTGTACATAGTTGGCTGTACAGCTGTCACTAAACACACAATGCTCCTATTATAAACTGCGGAATCTCTACGCTGAAGTGCATTTACATGCATGAGGACGTACCAGTGTTTACCTCATACATTCAGGTTTAATTAAAACACCATGGATTCAAACGATTCCCAAATAACGCATGTTTTGATTTCCTAAAACACTAATCGATATGCTAATCAACTTAATGTTCTTCTTTTTGTGATCCTCAAACACACATTTCTCCAGATATGTTCAAGTCCCATGTAATTTGGACAAGCCTATTAAATTAATCCTGTCCTTTTGGTTGGTGTACCTTAACCAACAATTTTTTTTTAAAGACCAGGTATATTAAAAGATCTGCAGTGAATAAAACTGGCAAAAATCAATTTTAAAGGTGTCAGAGGATCAATTTAGTGGTTTCAATAAATTATGCATTTCCAGCGACAGTAATTTTGGCTGTAATTTTGGGTACGCTAATATTTGATAAAATGGTATGTGTACGATTAAAAATTAAATAACTTCTGAATGTTCCATTATACGAGTATTTACGCGATACAAAATAATAAATGAGCTACAAACAATTGTATTCATTTTCATTCACCGCGCACCACTTGTGGAAATCAATTAATTATATCACCCCACTTTAAAATTGAATGTATTAAATAACTCCAATTAAGATTTAATAACTACCAAACGGTATAATTATGATATGCCTTAAGCACTGCTCATACGAACTGTGAAGGAAAACATCGTGAGGAAACCGGCATGTCCTAGAACCAAAATTTCGAAGTCCTGTGACATCAACCAACCTATACTGGGCCCGTGTGGTAGATTACAGCCCACACCCGCTCAAAGAGGCCTATGTCCCAGCAGTGGCAAAGTTATAGGCAAGTTAAGCTTTGACCAACTTGGATGTAGAACTCGCCAATCGCTGCCGCGGCACTGCTCGCTTTGCTCACTCGGCTCGCGCGCGTTTGTTGGCAGTTCTAACCTAACCTAAGCCACATGTTTGCAAACTTAAAAAAAAGGCCAGAAACTTCCTTTACTAAACATCGACATTTAACATTTTCCATACTTGCTTCATTGATCTAGCAGTCGCAAGCGCTACTGCTAAGCATGAGGTCCTGGGTTCGATTTCCAGGTCGGGAAAAGTGTTATTGCGCTTTTTACATCAGGAATTTCTCAATAGCAGCCCGGAATTTGGATCTGTGATCGGTTGATGGTGATAGTTCGCCTCCTAATACATTGGTCTTAAACATCATCATCTGCCTAGCCATTTCCCCAACTATGTTGGGGTCGGCAATCAGTCTAACCGGATGCAGACTTAAACATATCTGGGGAAATGTGAGTGTACTAAGGTACACCACTGTCTTACCCTTCGGGATTGCAGGCATGATGTTATGTTTATGTTAGTTAATAGAAATGTATTTATCTTTTGGAAATGATTGGGGTCAACATAAAAGAAATAAGTAAGCATAGAGACATTGATGGGTTAAAACCAGTAAAATATATCATGGCGTATTTTAACTAGCTATTCCATCCTAAAAGCAACAAAAATACATATGCTGAATTGAAAGCACTGCTACCAGTATTTATATTTCTATTTTCTGAATAATATTTTTTCTTTTTTTTTTCGAAAGCAAATGGAGAATATGCGAAGTCTAATCCAAACACTACGTTGCCAATTGTACCATCGTATTCATATGAATAAATAGAAATAGATTGGGATTGGTACATTCACTTGCATTTTTTATATTTGTAAGTACACATGTGTGTGGGACGTGTGGGTATTCTAAAAAATATTAGTTTTCAATGAATATTAGTTTGTAAGTAAGTATTGCTACTGTCGGGGTATAGATTTTAAAATATTGATTGCTTAAGTAAGACATTAGAATAAAAATTATATAGAACACAACCCATCGATGGTTATCGCACTTTCACAGCTGAAAACATAATTATTACTTATTCGTTTTGCAACAACAAAAAAAAAACAGGTAAGTATTTTAAATTGGGTGTTACGTATTTATCAGATAAGTCAGACTAAAAACATCCAACCTCACTCAAGCTCATACTTAAATATCTAACTATAGTTGTTGATTGGAAACTATCATAGTCTAAGACTCTCACAGTTAATTTCTATGTATTTGCAATAACAATACGCTGCAATTTCCCCGGGGATTTGATAATAGATACATAGTAGATCTACAAATACAATCGCAGGAAGGCGAACACATGTTTCGTTTTAGCATTCATTTTGAAAATACTAAAAACATTAGGAAACTTTATAATAGGCAGGTAGGTATGCAAAATACTTTTCGTTACATTCTAATAAAGTTTTTCTCATAATATTTCCAAAATAATAATACGTGAGCAAGCGTGGTGATCAATATATCAATGCCCATGTATCAAAGTTTTTTTTTTGGTAAAAGTTTTCTTACGATTTTTTTTTCAGTTGATGGATCAAATTCAAATCACGTTATTCACCAGCTGGTTATAATGCCTGACTAGAGCCTACGGCTAATGTCTGGTTTTAAGTTAAGCATATGCATGACATATAGTTTGACCTTAGCGAGCAGGTGATGTGGAAAATAATTTACTTACTCTGAAATACTTTTCCTTATTCAATATATTTTCCGATACCTTTTTATTGAATAATTAAACAGCTCCTTGTTTTTTCGACGTACGTCGAAGAGATATAAGACATCTGGAGCAATTCTCTTTTATTTCGCGTCTTCTTGAAAACCATTAGAATGCCGGCAGAGTGCTCACAGTCCGTGAATACATTTTCAAATTGTTTTAAGCGAAGAAACATTATAATTGCACCTAAAATATAAATTGTACCTACTTGCAACTCACTGCAAGCAGTGTTCTGTCGTGCAATTAATTTTAGTTTGTTTTGTGTTTTGTCAGTTGAGTATTCTATTCTATTTTCTATTCTACCTGGCCGCAAGAAAAAATAAACAATAACAGCAATAGTCGCCCTAACATACAGGAAAAAAAAATTAACCAGTGCGCAAACTCTATAATCGTATCACAGGGATAGACACCAGTGCACTAGAAGCGGGACAGACGTCGAATGCCGAGCAAAATAACAATAATGCTCAATAAAACTCCTATTCCCTGCTATTCCTGGCACCTAATATTTCTTTGAATTTAGATACCTATAAAGTAGCTGTCCTATTAGTGTCCAGTACTATTAAAAATATTGTTCAAGAATATTCAAGATTATTTTACATTCTAATAATAATTTCTATAATTTCCATATCCTGCAATAGTCCTACACCAACCGTGGATTGTCCTTGGTTGCACTTGCATATTGCGAACAGGGATAACCGTCGCTTGGTGCCTCATTAAAATCAAATCATCAAAGAAAAAATAATTTCAACTAAACTTCGTTAAACTTATAAGTAAATCTAACACACCAGAGGGACAATTCACGTAATTTTAAGAACGTTCACAGTCTGATCTCAGTCTCAATCTGTCAAAAAATACTTCTAATTTCCCTACATTTTGACATTTGTTTGTCGCTGAGATGAGACTGCGACTAGATTTTGAACGTTTTAAATTATGAGAATTGGCCTTCAGAGCAGTTGTATATACCAGGGTCCAGGACTCGTTAATTGAAACTATACGGACTGCAATTGGTTCACGTACCCTAAGACCCCCATTGTGTGTGTAACGAAGTAATCAGGGTTCTGTGAGCAAACGATTTTCAATTCGGCAATAACAATTCCTGTTACTCATGCGGTTCTAGTACTTTATTCATTTCTTTCCACAGTTAGATGCAATTATGCGACGTTTTTTATTGACTTAATTTGAATTATAATAAAGACTAAACGAGCTCAAACCAATAAAACCCATGTACCACTCAAACAGCACCGACAGACCGTGAACTTCCGATAATTCTTTCGGTTAGTCCTACGGACAAAAATTATTATTTTGTACTTAAAAAAACTATTAACTTGTTAATAGTTTTCGTCCTATTTATTAAAAAAAAAATAACCTTATTTTAAAAATTATGAACGGAACCCACTGTGATTTTATTTGTACTAGGAGAAGAATAAGTTGTGAATTGAAATGATGTTTTGGGTTCAGTTGGACTTAAATTGTAACTAAATCCTTTTTCTTTTCTAAGTTCTAATGGCAAATAATAGGTAATGTTTATTTGAGCAACTAATTCCTGGATGCACGTAAGGATTTGCCCAAAATATTGTGCTGACAAGTGACAATCATAAACAGCGAATCGGTAGGTTTGTCTATTTCAAACCAGATCAATTACATACATATGCCGCCGACACTTTTTAACTTGTCCACTTTGTTTATGTTAGCACTAAGCGAAGATGGCAACATTTGACGGTTTGATAGAAGTTCTCATTTCGAATGACATACAGTAACGGTCAAAAGTTGAGTGGCATTGTCACGAAGCAATAGATTGACACTTCTGTTTAACTTACGACCTTCTTCTAATGAGTAATTTCTATACTATAGACACACACTCTCACATTCGTTTGCAACTGATTGTAGTTCATAAATTCAACCATTAGGTGAAATGGCATGATAGCCTAGCGGTTATCATACGTCGGTGAGCGGGAGCGAGTCGTAGTTATCGGTATGTTAGCAAAAAACTCATTAAATGCCTTAGCTACGTCAGCTGCTTTATTAACTAATTTTTTATCGACCATAGATCGATTCAAGAGCACGGGATTCGCTTTGGATCGAATAAAACATCGATTTAAAGCAAAACATCGTTCATCCTTATGGCCACCAAAATAATAGGTTAAGAATAACGCTAGGAAATTTACAGGAATATTGTTTTTGAATTTGGTATTTACTGTGTTGTAGGTACGATGGTAAGGTGGGTGGAAGATTACTTTGTAGATAATAATTATCTACAAAGTAATCTTCTACAAAAAGGGAACTAAGTAAAAAACCAACAAGTGTGTAAATGATACGTGACAATGCAAGCAGGTATCTAAATATTATTTCGTTAAATTTTGATACCAAGACCAATTCATCGTATTGTAGCTAGTTCACAAACATAATCAAAGTTTAGGAAAAGTCAGTAATAATATTTTGTAAGCAAAAAATAAACATGCGGAACCTTTTATTCAGAATTACCAGGAGTAAGAGGTTTATTTTTACTTACAAATAGTTCGCTGACACCGATCAGCTGAATTAGTGCTAGTGATGTGCTTATTTCAATTTGAAAAGTTCGGTTTCTGGTATTAATGTATTAAAAAACCTCATAATTTCCGAACATGTAGAGATAGGATTAAAATACCCTTCCAATATCGTTTGATATCATCCAAAGAAGCCGTGCCCTTGGTATGTATATACCCTTTCCGTTACACGTTGTATATGATCCGAGTTTTCCATTCAATATCAAAATATTATTTAATAATAGTCTAGCTAGAAATCCGCCCGTCCCTGACCTTTATTTGAAATATAGCATTAGATAGTATCAACAGTTTACCGATTTCATTTTGGGCTATGACTGTCGACGGCTAGTAGCAGTCTAAGAAAGTAGGTAACAATCATCATCGTCATCTGCCTAGCCTTTTCCAACTATGCTGAAGTTGGCTTCCAGTCTTACCGGATACTGCTGAATACCAATATTTTACATGGAGCTGGACTGCTTATCTGACGTTCACAACCCAGTTACTGGGTCATACAATATCCATTGGTAAATAGGCAATAATATTATCTCATTCATATAATTTTTTTTTTTTTTTTTTTTTTTTTTTTTTTTTTTTTTTAAATCGTAGTCGTTTACTCTCCAAAGGGCTTATTACACTATATAATAATAATAATAATAAATTTATTGAACCAATGTTACAGTAAGTTATTACCTTAAAATTAACTTAACTTAACATCAGTCTGTAACCGTTAGTAATCATCATTTGGATCTTTACGGCGGTCCCCAAACTAGGCGGCGCCTGTATCTTGGGGACCAGAGTTGTGATACTTAATGCTATTTACCACTGGATAATATCATTGGCTGAATATCATTCAGTCCGCTAGTTGAACGGCGCCGTTTAGTTAAAAAGTTAGGCAATTAGTCGTCAGCGTCTTCCACACTTTTTTATTAAAACCACAATTCATTGTTTTAAGCACAATATCTGTAATATTGAAGAAATGGAACGATTTAAAATGAAACTAATAAGATTAAATAAAATTTACAAGGAAACCAAACTATTTAGAATAAGTACGTTACCACAATGATGAGTGAAGAATGTGTGTCTAGTGTAAAAGTTAACTGAAAGGCTAATTTAGCTAGTTGGCTGCGACAAAGATACCGCGAGGCTAATCTTTTTTAGTTATAATAGGTCGTACGGTATTCTACTATGGAGACGGACTGCAGACATCGAGTCTATTTTTACTCTGCCGAAAAGAGCCATCCGAGCCTTACTTTATATGGTCTCCACAAGCGCCACTCTCTAAAGAAAAAACCGGCCAAGTGCGAGTCGGACTCGCGCACCGAGGGTTCCGTACAAATTAAAATTATTAAATATATTTTTATTATATGATGTAACTAAAAATTTACTGTTTTCCCGATGTTTCTTTTATCTGTGCTATAAGACGTTGCTTCGTACCAAATTTTAAGGTTCTGAGTTTACGGGAAGTACCCTGTAGGTTTTGAATCCCTTGCGAGTGTCAAAAATTTGCGGCATAAACGGCTGTATCTTTTGAGTGTGTTGGCTTAGAAGTTTGATTTTTCCTGAGTATTTGATATAAATCCCAGCTAGATACCTACACGCGTTCCTGAGATAAAGGGTCTTGACAGACAGACGGACGGACAACAAAGTGATCCTATAAGGGTTCCGTTTTTTCCTTTCGGGGTACGGAACCCTAAAAAATATAAGGGTGGGAGATGGGGCTTGAATATATTAGCATCATGTCGGTACCTTGTCAATACATCCATGAAAACATCATGTACGTAAGGGAAAATCTACATATTTTTAGTAAAAGAGGTGAAAGACACAATTAGGTATATCACTAGAAATAGGGACCAAATTAGTTTAACCAGGGGGTCTACTCCGAAGTAGTATCGGCCGAATGTTCGGCCGTTTCCTGCTACGAAGTTACTATTTGGTTCGCTCGGTCCCGATCCTACGCTCCTACACTCTTTCGAATATTGACTATGGTCCCGAACCAACTGAGCCGATCCGAACTTTTTTCGCCTTTTTCACTAATATTCGGTTCGGCTATGTGTCGGTCCGATCCGGACATTCGCACTTTGCACTTTGGAGTAGGCCTCCAGGTTTCAGGCTGGTTAAAGTAGATTAAAGAAGGTGGCTGGGACAGACTGGATGCGGAAGGCGGAGGACAGGGTGTTGTGGCGCAGCCTGGGAGAGGCCTATGTCCAGTAGTGGACTGCAAAAGGCTAAGTTGATTGTTGAGGTGTAAAACAATTACCTACTTGTTTTATGAGGAAACATTGGTGTCAATAAAATAAATAATAATTCAAATAGTGTTGAGTTACACTCAACAATCAGAGGAAAATGGTAAGACCAAATACTCTTATATTTAATACTAGTAGTGCCCCGCAGTTTTACCCGCATATAGTGGGAATATGGGATAAAAAGTAACCCATGTGTTAATCCTGGTTATAAAACATCTGGGTGCCAAATTTCATCCAAATCCGTTCTGTAGTTTTTGCGTGAAAGAGTAACAAACATCCATCCATCCATCCATACAAACTTTCACGTTTATAATATTAGTAGGATTACACAGGACTTCAACATCTTGATGTCTATCTAATATACATTAGACGAGCGATAGTTTGTTTTAAATTTAGGTTAGCGTATGCACTGTGTAACCAACAACACAACAGTTCATATTCAATTTCAGATACTAACCGAAATGTCAGTTTTAACGCATAACAGTGTCACGTTAGCGCTAACAACAAGTAAACGTTTTTTCATTTAAGTCAACATCCACAAATTTTTTAAACAAACAGGGTTGTGTTTGGCTTCATTTTAAGATCCTAAACGGTCTAGTGGTACGTTCTATATTGGGGCATGTTTTCTTTGATATATAATAGAGTAACAATAATATTCACTTTTAACATAAAATCCATATTTTAAATTTACTAATTGGTTGTAAATTTACTAAAAGGTAATTAAAAGGTTGTATCAATTCAATGCCTTATCGTCGGTGAGCGTGCAAGACCGCGTAAGAGCAGTTTGTAAATACCGCGTAACAGCAAAAGTCGCAAAATTGACATAACGTGCCAACAGGTACTTTAACCTAATTCGCTTATACTAGATCCGACGCGATTTGAATTAGCCAATAAGAAGCCTCGTTTTTGCCATCGAAACAAAACCGCGTAATAGGAACATGCCTGAAATTGGCAGCAATTCCGCGTATTTACCAAATCGAGGAAGAAGCCACTACACGATCAGTGCGTGCTCCCAAAAATAATTTTGTGGTGATTAGCTGACATGTAATTTTGTTTATAGTATATCTTTATCAATATTTTTATGTATGTAAGATATAGCCACGCTTAATTCTTTAAATAATAAAATGATTCTTCCAGCTTAAAACGTTAAAATGTAGTTAAAATGCATAAAACTTCCAATTATCATTTAATAATTGGATGGAAGGATGTTGTCATATTCACAGATGGCTGTACAGCCCAAAACCGAAACAATGTTTTATCGAATGCATTGTTGCGATTGGCTTTGACGAAGAACATTGTAATAACTCAGAAATATTTGGAGAAAGGCCATACACAGATGGAGGTGGATTCGGTTCACTCCGTGATTGAGAGGAAGTTGAAGAATCGGGAAATATTTTTACCCTCACAGTACGCCACTATCACAAAGGAGGCCAGAAGTATACCATGTCCTTACGAAGTTATTACACCCGATTACACGTTTTTTAAAGACTTCAGTGTTAATTACAAATCATTTAACAAAGACTAAAGACTGCTGAATGTTGTGATTTTAATGAGAACCTAGGAGACTTTTATTTTTTATAATAATTATTAATGAGAATTTAATTTAGTTTCTAAGTAGGTAGATCTGTTTGTTTTAGAAGTTTTTTTTTGTTGTTATTTTGTCGTAATAAATTCAATACATAATGGAAAATCTTTAATTTCAAATCCGCGTACCTACTAAAAGTCTACTACATTTTCTATTATTTATCGCAACAAAACCGCGTAAATGACTTTACACAGAATCTAAACAAGCTATTGGCAAATTTACGTTATTTTCCTATAAAATAAGTCGCAAATAAATAGTAAACAAGTTCAGTCGGAAAAATATATTTGAATGGCCAAGATATTAACTTTTTTCTTCTTCCTGTAAAATCGTGAAAACGCAGATACGCGGTATTTACAAACTGCTCTTACGCGGTCTTGCACGCTCACCGACGTTATGTCTAGACTAAATTCAAATACTTAAATGTATTAGTACATATAAGTATTTGAATTTAGAACGCGTTTTTACAACGCGTTTTTATATTGAAAGAACGAGTGTGTAAATATAGGATACCAAGAAGAGAAATTCAATGCGCCAAAAATAACTTTGTAGATAGGTACTATATTTTCCATACGTCTTTATTATCAATAACGTATATGTAATTACGATGAAGGTCGTCTTCTAGTTTTATTTTGGTTTTGGTAAGTTTTATTTTTATTTGTTTTTAGTGGAAGTTTTAAATTTTAATTTGATGGGTGCCTGAAATAAACGATTATTATTATTTCTTGTGTGTTTATTTTTCTCAGCTCTTAGGCTGGTTTTATATTATTATTATTTATTTGTATGTTTTTACATAATTATCCCGGTCCTTTGGAAGGCGTACGAGGGGCTGAAGCCAACTCACAAATGCCCCTTAGTAAATTTTAATGAAATGCGGCACCAACCGACGATTATCCCTGTAAGCACAATGCAAGTGCACCCAAGGACAACCCCAGGTTGGTGTAGGACTATTGCAGGATATGGAAAAATAAAAAGTTGGACTATGGGTTTGGGTGGCTAAAGTAGTCTAAGTTGTAGTAGCAGTGGCCATAGTTCCATAGGTGTTGGTAATCACCTAGACCTATGGAACAACTATGGCCCCTGCCTGATCAATGTTTTATATAAATTACACAGATAAATGGCAGGGGGTGACTTGCACACTCAATAATGGGCCCCCGAAAACGGTCGCTAGCACATAGGGTCGTAGCGACAAGGGTGCAACATGTCCTGAGGTACTTATGAGGAGTGGAGAGGTATCCCACGACTATCAGGACAATCCCGGAATTACGGTCAAGATCTCTACCAGCATCTTACTGGAATACTTCCTTCCTCCGAGCACGTTTGCTCTTGCGAATCTCCACTCAAGCCGGCCAATAAAGGCAAGAATGA
Organism: Apamea crenata; assembly: GCA_949629185.1. Classification (NCBI taxonomy): domain Eukaryota; kingdom Metazoa; phylum Arthropoda; class Insecta; order Lepidoptera; family Noctuidae; genus Apamea; species Apamea crenata. The sequence goes on from OX451351.1 coordinate 21,214,104, forward strand.
GGTGGGGTGCTCTGTTCCTCGTCATTTTTCACTCCAGCCGGCCAATAAAGGCAAGCCAGAGGTGAGAGACTATTCCCGGGAGATAGGGTCCGTGGGGTCGCTACTGCCCAACAGCTCGCCACATGCTGCCCTGCGGGTTTCTGTATCTCTCTTGGTCTGGCTACTCACCCTAGACCTGTTTCGGCAAAGTAAACTCTTCCGGCACAGGCCTAGAGTTCGGAGCGTGCAAGCCCCACCACGACGTCAACGTAGAAATATTGGTATATTCGGCGGTGGGGTTAGTATTATTATTATTAACGGTTCAACAACATTCATTGCGTTATTTACGTTGTTGAGCAGACGAATTTTTCGACTAAAATGAAGCAATGGATTAGCAACATCCGTCAAAATGATTCAGATCGGTGTATTTTAAAATTAATGAGTTGATTTTGACTTTGATATAGATACATCCTTTAAATATGTTTGTAGCCACAACTGTTCTGTGTTTGTAGGTCTATATTTCATACGAGTAGATGGCTAGTTAGCTTAGTAAGTTACCTACTTAATAAGTTGGAACTGCGTCACAGAATTGAAACTGTCCTGTGGAATGGAGGTCACAGTCGCAGACACAAGGTGCCCTTTAAACTTGTACCTTTAGTTATAGTTATTTTCTTCATGTTAATTGGTAGCAGAAGTTTCTATTTGAAAGTTCAGAAAGAGCTAAATAAAATAAATAAAAATTAAACCTTGGAGGATTGTTAAATATCTTTTTCAAGCTAAATAAATATCAATTTATCACATCAATAACAGGGTTGGGAAAAGGCTAGGCAGATGATGATGGTTATTAATCTATGGAATTTTACTTAAACATGTTTAGTCAAAATAGGAGGACAGAGGAGAGGAAGGAGGAGGTAGAGGCGGAGGGGCGGGTAGGAGGAGGGTAGTTCTTAAACAGGTAAATAGTAATCTCCAATTTAGAGTTAGGCGTGAACCTAGGCGTTAAATTTATGTTATGAGATCAATGGGCGCCCAGTGGTAACGGCCGCGGCTTACGGGTCGTGACTTCGTACCCAAGCAGGCATTTTAATCACCACTGCTCTCAAAACGGTGAAGGAAAACATCGTAAGGAAACCGGCAACTCCTAGAACTAAACATTCGAAGACCTGACATCCGCATTGGGCCCGCGTGGTGGATTATGACCCACAGAGAGGAGGCCTGTGTCTCAGCAGTGGGAACATTATAGACAGATTAAGCAGTTAGACGGTATCAAAGTTAATTGCAGACATATAATACATCTCGGCTGACACAAAAGTATGAAATAGTAGTCAAATCGTCTACTAAGAGCGTGATTCTATTTAAAAAAACAATTGTGTTATTGTGAGAATTCTGTCCAAACATGAAAACATTACGTGCGAACCTCGTTTCAAAGCCGGGGTTTACTCAATTTAGCCAATCAATTACACTAAACAAAGACTGACTGGGCCACACTCTGATGGGAAACAGCTCACTTCAATTTGCGCGAACTGTTCCTACATTTTCCAGGCTAAAGGCTTTTAAATTTTATTTAATCACAATTTGTACAAGAATAGAATAGACGGGATGGACCCCCAAACTAGGCATTTGCCTGTAGGATACTATTCTAAAAGGTTCACTTTGAACCTCACCCAAGTGGTCGCACATTTCGAAAACCAACTTATTTGATTTAAAGTCAAGACGAATTTCGAAGCGATGTTAAACTGTTTTACAAGATTTTCAAATAAACTTTTCACTTGTAATGTGTACTTTCGCGAGGCAATATTGGGAAACTTTCTCTTGCACTTACAAGTCGAAAGCTTAATATAGAATTTGTGATTGGATAGCAAAACGTAATAAATATGAGAATGATGATATTTGTCGAGGCCTTAGATAAAGTGACCGAAGTGCTATCAGTGATTACGATGATGTAAATGTCAAAAATCTCATGCCAATCTGCGTCCAAATTGCATAACATACTCGTACATCAACCACAATCTGAATCATTTTGAAGGATATTGCTAATCCACTGCTTCATATGTTCCAAAAATGTGTCTGCTCAACAATGTAAATAGCACAATGAATGTTGTTGAACTGTCAAAATGAAAACCTTTGCTACTGTTAGTTTGTTACGCAATCACCCCACTGGCACTGGTTGAAAGTTGTTGCAAAATATGAAATGCTATGAAAGTGCTATCCACTTACCTAGGGCCTCTGAAGCGTTTTACTAAAGGTTTTTTCTTAAGGGGCAAGCGCCAGGATAGTCCATGAAATTTAAATTTTATTACATTTTTTTGCAAATCGCAGGTCATACGAGGTTGAAGACAATATAATTCGCAAGCATAACAAGTGTGTATTTACAGAATTATAATCATTAAAATCATCAATACAACCCTCTAAATCTAAGTTCATATAATCCTATTGAATGACTATTCAATGAAATATGCGTACCCAATAAACGTATGAAATTTTTAATTTCGCCTACCTTAGCCTTAAGAGTGTGTACTTCTACAAGTAATAATCACTAGTGTTCACCTAAGGCAAGTTATTAAAGCCAATAAGAGTAATGAAGGCAATGTGTTCAATTAACTTTTCCCTCAACTGGGTAGTAGTCGTCGATAAATCTATTCGATAGCCTTTAATCTGACCTTTATATTTTTGTATATATCGCTAAGTATTCGTTCTTGTGCTCACCTAGGGCTCTTTTTTAATTAAAGCAATTCACTGTTTATACGTCTTTCGGCTGAAATGAAGAACTTACTGTTTATATAGGTTGTTCGTTTTAATATTTCCCACACCTGGGAAGAAAATTTCTATAAATAATTCCCGCCCTCTTAGTCGAAGGCGGTTTCCAGCCGTTTACTTCATAAATAAAATAATAAGGAAAATTCTGTTTTTCTTCTTCTAGTCAAGGTAAAACAGATAGCAAGGTTAATCTTGCGTAGATTTAGTAATAACTATTAAAGAATATAATTATTTATATAGACAGTGGAAATCGTTAGAGGAGGCCTTTGCCAAAAGGCACACTAAATTAAGAAACATTCTGTAAACTACTGAAAAAAAAAGAAGGAGGGGCAGAAAGAGAAAAGAAACTTTACTCTTGTGATGTTAAAAAGTAGTTTTGGGTGGATCTTTAGATCCGAATTTGCGAATGCTTTGCATGTCCAGATATATAAACCTTTCCGTGGAATTTGCTGTCAAAAATTATTCTCTGTTAAGATGGGTTCTAGAAAATCAATGTCTACAACATGACAATATAAAACAGCAAGTGCTACTATTATGTATAGTTTTACATTTCCCAGTGGCACACTAAAACCACGTAGTAGACATTGAAACCTCTGATTCCAAACTCCAAAACACCTTTCAATTGTGTTTCTAGTCAATATATGTAACCTATTATACGCTTCCTCCTTCGCACTGCGGGGATACTGGATTGGTGTAGGTGTAAAAACATAATTTGGTATCCATAACCTGAATCTCATAGTATACGGCCACTGAAGTCCCCACTCTCTAATTCTCGTCGTATTCGGCTTTCTCTAAAAATCCTTGCATCATGTGTGCTGCCCCTGCAGTGTCATTGCTACTATGTCTTTTATCTTTAATTGGGAATCGCACACCACTTGAAGAAGGACTTAACCACTTAAGGATGAAAATCCCTTTCTGTTTATATATTATTAAGCACTATCATCACCAATTTATTTAATTTTTATAATTATGTGTGCAATCGATAGCACTGTTACGAACTTCGGGGTTCGTGACAATAAAAACTGCCGATATAAATTACCAAAAATTACACTTTAATTAAACAATACTAATAAGAACTCAAACACACTAGGTAATTAGAAAACACAATTGCACTTAATTAGAAAACACATGCGAATACATCGAAAGCGATCTTTAAGTGCGACTTAAAGATCGCTTTCGATGTATTCGCATGTAGCGAAATCGAACTCTGTTTCGATCGTGGCTGATCCCGGCCTTATACAGAGTTATTGGAAAAACACCAAAAACCTCTTAAGAGGTCATTCTACTCGTCATTATGAACAACTTTTACTATGGGAGCAAACCAGAAATCGCGAAAAAAAATCAGCTGTTCCCTACATTTTTACGAGTTAACCGAACATAAATGTAGGGAACAGCAGATCATTTTTTCGCGATTTCAGGTTTGGTTAATAATAATAATAAAAAAATTAATAATGAATCATTAGTCATTACATTAAGTATTAACTATTGTTACGCGTTCAGCCGACGCGGACGCCCGCACGGAGCTTTGTGAATAAGTACATAATTATATTTAAATTGTTAATTAATTTTAGGCTTTCTTTAATAATAATAAAAAATCTTTTATTGTCACAAATCAGCAAATAGTTACAAAATTGTATTCGAAGCCTCCTTTTAGGCAGATAATGCCTGTGTTAGAAGGCTCCAAACTTCTTCGACATATTGGTGATATACCTATGCAATGCATGTGATGCTAGCTTAGGCAACATGTATAAAGGCCTATTCAAATATAAGCGGTATTTGTATAACCTCCCGTGGCTAGCGCGAAACCATAATACAAAATATACCTACCCGGCGGAATATCACTCGTATTTCGTTGTTACCCACAACCGTATTCATGGTGAAGGGCGGGCGTTTTTAGGGGGACTGTCTTTTTGTAATTTTGACGTTCAAAAAGTGCAAATTCTCAGCGTAATTTGAATAAATGACTTTTGATTTTGATTTCGTATCTATCGAATATCGCGTCATAGGTATCTGAATAGAATAGGCCTTTAACTAATGATTTTAGTAATTATGTTTTATTTGCCTTATGTAGATATCATACCCATATGATAAAAATCCTATGGGTTCAAGCTTCCTCTAATCGATTCTGTAGTTTTGCTGTGAAAGAGCATCAAACTTATACTCAGCCCACGTTCGCACGGACGTAAAAATATCCCGGTGATTTTTTTTCGCGCACTGGATTTTCAACACTGCAGGTTTTCAACATTAGCGCCGAGAGTCGCAAATCAAACAGTGTGTTTGCGTGATTAAATCCCGCGGCGATATTTTTACGTCGTCCGTCCGTGCGAACGTGGGCTTACAGGCAAACAAACATACATTCTAATATTTTCCAGGCTTCCAACTAGTCTGTGCAGAATCACGTCGATGCCGATGTATTGATTGCTTTGTTGTGTCGTAAAGAAAGGGCAAACAGTTTAAAATTATGATAAATACGAGTATTATGAATACACTTTGAACGACTAACGACGCGACGTTGTCCTATTACGAGTATTATGAATGGAATGGAATGGTAATGGGTGCAAACTCATCTAAACTAATATTCCCTATAAAGCTGAAGAGTTTGTTTGTTTGTTCTGTTGAACGCGCTTATCTCAGGAACTATTTGTTCGAATTGAAAAATTATTTTGTGTTGGATAGTCCATTTATCAAGGAAGGCTTTAGGCTATATAACATCACGCTGCGACCAATAGGAGTGGAGCATCAATGGACTATGTTGCAAATACGGGAAAAATTATTCCTTTTTGAGAGCTTCCGTTGCGTGGGCTGCGTAAACGGTTTAAGTTACGCCAAAATCATGTATAAAGGAATTGTTTCTCTTTAAAAGTTCTAAAAAAAAAAATCCGCAGCAGCATATGTCTATCTTTTAAGATTGACTCACTATAGCCTTTTATATGGTAATCAAAGTTGTTCGAAATTAATGCATTATCTGCGAAGGTGTTTTTTCAACATGATATTGATCTTTATTCAAATAAATACGTTATTCAGCACAAGTATTTAATTGTGAACAAAATTGCCCTTGACATCACTTGATTTCAATCAACATCTCATCTTAGATATCATAATTTTAAAATAACTCCGCAACAAAATAGGTATGATAACGTTCGAGTCGGTTCAACATTACGCTAGGTCAGAATGAATACAGCCAGAAAGTGAACTAAGCGAAAACGAGAAACGAGCGATGCGATGCGACGGGGTGGGGCGGGGGAACAAGAATTTCACGCGGACGAAGTCGCGGCCAGAAGAAGCTATAATACGAGCTCAACTTGTTTACAAAATAATATACATTCATGATACCCATACTATCTATGTCCGTTGATGTTGGTGCCACGTGGCACGCGCTCCCGCGCAGTCCTGCGACGTACGTGAGTGAGACGAAATAACGAAAACATATCGCACGATTCGCAGCGTTCAACTTCTAGTAATCCAAAGTCCAATCAGTCTAGGTTGATGCGTAGCCGTGTGTACATACCGGCCCCGACTGAACAGATGTCTATAGTTCTAGAAAGTTCTAGCATCGAAATTACTACTCGATAATAGATAGCGCTAGTGACTCTATTAGTTTTGCTACTCGATACTAGATGGCGCTAGTGGTAACTAATGTCACCATGTATCAGGCATTAATTCTGGCGCGCACAGAACCAATCACATTTCTGAAGCCACAATTGTTTTAAAATCCAGATTTACTTGTTCTTGCTCTTCAAGAGCTCCAGGCATGCGTACTTATAAATTGTGCCGCTTTATTTGCCAAAACGAGAGCAACGTTCACGTACATTCGTAATGGATTGTTGGCTAAGTCCATGAATGTCTGCTGCGTCATCTTGAACTTCTTGCCTAACCCACGTTCTGAGAGCATTACAAACTTGAAGTTCTACACCCAGCCTGTCACCACGAGCTTGCAGTTCGATATCACTTCTAACTAACTCATCTATTTTTCGTACATATATTTGACTGAATCTGTGTCATGAAAAGTAAAAGGATCGCGGTCCATTTCATCCAAAACATCGAAATAATGCAAATAAATAATCAATCATTGAGAATGAGATTGAGTTCCATCAATGTTAATATTAGGTATAAATAAAGATTGAAGTACAATTTAACAGCATTTTTATGGTAACAACTTGACAGCTACAACTGGGCATTAAGGGCACTTTGGGCGATATACCTACATAGTTACAGAGGTATGAGGAACAGGGTGTATAGTTCACTCATCCTCCATAAAAAGGGGAGGATCCTCCGACCAGACGATTGATGTCGGGACGTTGTATATATATGCTAGTTGGTCGGTGTGTTGCGAAGTTCGCATGTGGAAATGTAGATACCGCCACAAGGTCAATAAAAATAAAGGGGGGGGGGGGGTTATCCTAAAATAAAGTAACAAACACACAGCAAACATACGCCAAGCCTCATTGAAGTATTTGAGTAAATGGCAATGTTTCAGAGTCAGCTAACTTAATTAATTGAAATCACTAGTGACAGCTAAACTTCTGATCAAAGCGTAACTGCCGGCCTTATGCGGTAAGTTTTAATTACTTCGAGGAATATTCGGCCCAGCTGCGGTGTGAGGGTTAGGTAGCCGTCAAACATTATTCTTTTACTGTATCATATAAATTACTCGCTCAGTGCTCGTTTTTCGATGATGTCTTTTGGCTTTTGATAGATGATGATGAGTTTTCATGAGGTTTAACGAAAGATTTTTAAAACTTGTTTGTATTTTTCGGAGCTGCTGTGGTTTTTTCAGTTAGAAACGGTAGATGGAATTTACGCATGCACAATATTGATATTATCGGCAGTAAAAGCAAGTTTGTATTTCACATTATTTTCTAAGTAAACAGACAGATGGCCGGACGAAAGCCCTATGTGGTAGATCGGGAGCAGCGCATGTATAGCCTTCATTTATTGGCTCTCCTTTCGTAAGATACCTAAGTAATTCATGCAGCCCTCTTGTACCTACTAAGTGCTTTAAAAATATCTTGTACGCACTTTGAGTCGGCCCTTTGACCTTTTTTGCGAGCAGTGGCCCCCAGAAATACACTTGTTGAGCCAAGGGTGTTTACGTACGGCCTGTTTTGAAGTAATATAAGTTTAGATTGCCTCGCGAAATACGCCCACCGACTCCTATTTCCGTTCACCTACTTCTGCCTTATTTTACGCGATTTGACGCTCGTAAAGTTACGTTCCGTACTCACCAGGAACATAAAACGTTAAAAAGTGTCGCGTCGTAAAATGTTAGTGCTGTACAAGTGACTTTTTTAAACTATTAAATGCCCACCCATCGTCTATGATTTACCTACCTGTTGATAGGAGTGAGTATAACAACAGAGCTCAACAGTTTAATGATACAATAATATAAAGCTTATGCACAATGGCATTTCACCTGCTGTTACACTTGTTGGGGCACAGGCCAGAAGGCCCACACCATCTCACAGACAGAAGTCTGTGAGATGGAGTGGGCCGCAATCTACTACGCGGGACCAGTATCGGTTCGTAGATGGCACATGTCTTTAAATCTTCGGTTCTAGGACATTTCTATTTCTTCACGATGTTTTGCAGTTTTTTTTTACCAATTTGAGAGCAGCGAAATAAATTACACAAAGCAAAGTATTGGCTGGGTTCGAATCCACGACCTACAACTCATATATCGAGTCGCTTTTGATTTTAACGGGACTTTCACTAGTAGATTACTGATGTTATAAGAAGTAATTTAGGCTACTTTTATTTTAGAAACCAAATTAGAGTTCCGCACAAAAAAACCCGTAAAATCCAATATGCACGCGAACGAAGTCGCGGGCGCAGCTAGTACCTATTGCAATATGATTTGTAGTTAAACTCGATTACACAAATTGAAACAACTTTCTATATTTCAGTTACAAATGTAGAGATCATTTAATTCTAAAATCCCCCCCCCCCCCCGCCACACCACTGTTTGTTGCATAAACATTTCAAATGTTTTTAGGTACAGTGAAATTTTTGATTAAACGATCTCTACCTAAGCACCAATTTGTTAGCTCTTTTCCACCGTACAGGTGAATATTTTATGCTTAATTAACCGGTGTAGCAGCGGAAACGCTTTGCATTGAACAGAGTTGTTTAAAAATAAAAGATCTGATATTGATTTGCGTCTGAACAAGAGATTTAAAATCTCTTATTTCCGAGGTAAACCTCGGAACGTTCGGAAATAAAATAAAGAGAAAAATAAATGAAATCTGCTTTTTTAACGATGGGTTGGAATTGGTTTCCAGGCTATGTTTTCAGGTTAAATTCAACGTTTAATATGCACGTTCTGACTTACCTTGCTGAAAGTATTCAAAGTTACAAAGTGCTTCAGTTTTTTTTTGTTAGATTATACTTGTCACTGCTGGTTAACGGCCTCCCCCAAATTTGTCCAGTAACGCCAAATCTGTCCTGGTTCTAGGACATGTCGGTTTCCTCACGATGTTTTCCTTCACCGTTTTGAGAGCAATGGTGATGAAATAATTTACACAAAGAAAAGCGCCTGTCGGGGTTCGAACCTACGACCTACAACTTGTAAGTCGCGGCCGTTACCACTGGGCCACCATTGCTCTGCGTCTGAGTATAGAATAGAATAATTTGTTGGTTAGCATAGTTACAAAATAAATTTAAAAAATATCATTATGCTTACTGTAACTAGAATATTTAACAAAATTATTTGCACGAGGGTCTCCAAACTAGGCAGCGCTTGTATCGTTCAATGTTTATGTTGGTAACTTATATTGGCGTATGCTAGCTGACATACATATAGCAAATAATTTAATTAAATAGTTTGGGTTTCGTAATGTTTCTATCTGAACCGAGCTGTGCAGCGGGGAAGTTTCTTACGCCACTTCTTTTGTTCGTTTATTTTCGGGAACATTGCCCTTAGATCCAGTGGATGACCGCATAGAACTCGGTCGTTCAAACCTTATAGTTTACCACTTTTTAAGCACTAGGTGCTAGTGCTTGAAGAAGTGGAGCTACGTGGTAGTGGTGAATGTCGGGCGTTTGGGGGACTATCTCGTATGTACTTTTAATGTTCATAAAGTGCTGACTCTCAGCTTAGTTTGAAAAAATTACGTTTGTTTTATAAAATGCGTGTGTGGTAGTTTCGTCGATACTTCATAATGTTAAATTTTCACGTTCAAGTTTACGAGACGGAAGACTTTACAACTGCAAGATGAATGCGTAAACAAAGACATGTCATGTAAAGACATCTCTTTAAGGCTTTTCTACTGTCGATACAAATGTCTACATAAAATATGCTAGCATGATTGCCAAGACTTCTTATGTTGTACAGTTCTTTTGTCGTATTTTAAGGAAGGAACGTTCGCATTCAAATCTCAGTCCCAATCTGTCAAAACATACCTCTAATTTCCCTATATAATTGACACTAATTATAATTATCGCTGTGATGAGATTGCGACTAGATTTTGAACGTTTTCAATTACGGGAATTGGCCCTCTGGGGTTCGTCGTATTATGGAATATTTATCGTCACTTGTAAGTTGGAAGATAAGATTCTCCAAAGTTGTCAGAGAGGAAACAAAGACATGTCATGTAAGAGATGACATCTCATTACGAGCTTGTTAATAGTTGCGGTGGTTCAGGAAAAACATAACAAAAATAAACTTACTTGCTTAAGTGATTTATGATTCTTAGAACTGTGTAGTCTTTTTTTTCTACCTTTGATAAGTAGGACCTATAGTGTAGGTAACTACTACTGCTATTGCTGGTATAGGTTCTGTTCAGCATTACTAGCTGGGCAAACATGGTTCTTTCTTATCGTTGATTTTTTTGTTGATTCAAATGTCGCATAAAAATATGGTAGCATGATTGAACAGACTTCTAATTTTTTAAAGTTCTTTGGTCGTATTCCAGGTGGGCAGTTCTGGAATTTTAAGAACGTTTTCATTCTAATCACAGTCCGAATCCGTCAAAGATACGTTCAATTTTCCTATATTTCTGACACTAATTATATTAGCGCTGAGATGAGATGGCGACTACCTTTTGAACGTTTTTAATTATGGGGATTGGCCCTCTGGGGTTTCTCTAATTATGTAATATTTATCGTCACTTGTAAGTGGGTGAATAAGATTCACTGAAGTCTATCGGCCGTCATCTAAGATTTTAATGTTGTCTTTTTACGGCACCAGCACTCTCGAAAACTATGAAAATTTGCGCTTTTATAATTTCTATCGTTACGATATTATCGTGGCGTCACGATGGCACACGGAAGTTAAATGTATGAAAATATATGAATACGCTTTTCTGTTCACGATAATGTTATAACGTGCACTTATGTGGACGATAATATCGATACGTTAGAAATTATAAAAGCGCACAATAATATGACAAAAATCGCAGCATTGAGGGCGTCAAAAACCAATGGTTTTAGCGCTAAAGTAAATAAACCCTCACATTGCCATGTTCACAGGTTCCGCTGTCTTTATCAAACCCTTATGATCAAACTACCTACCACGAAAGCCTAATCAACTCTTAGCTATTTGAAAAATAGCCGTAAAAGCTCAAGATATATTCATACTAGCTTAAGCCCGCGACTTCGTCCGCGTCGACATCAGAATTCACCGCAATAAAAAGTATCCTATGTGTTTATTATAAACCATCAGTTTGCCTTTCATCTAAATCGGCACCCTAATTGCGTAACACACGATCAATCGGAATCGGTTTCATTTTGACAGTTCAACAACATTCTTTGCGTTATTTACGTTGTTGAGCAGACACAAATGACACATTTTTTGAACATATGAAGCAATGGATTAGCAATATCCTTCAAAATTATTCAGATTGAGATTGATTGTGTGTTACGCAATTAGGGTGCCGTTCAGCCATTTTTGCGTCACTGAGTAACTAATATTGAAACGAGTGACTGATATTGGCCGTTGAGTTAATACCCATACACCAACTCCAAAATTTTGTGTACAAGCCAGTATAGGTACACATATTAAGTACATAATAAACTTTACCCCGAGAAGTAACAGGTTGCTAAGCGCTTCGTTAACTAAGCACGGAAGCAAATTTACTTGAAAGATATACTTAGGTAAGTACTTGGGTATAAGTTGTTTAAAGAGAAATTGATTTCACGGTACGATAATAATGTTAAGATATTTTTCATTTTAATGTGACGCAACTAACGACCCATAATGGTCGTTGGACGCAATAAATACACACGCATATAGAAAGAAAGACACGGTAAGTACTTACTTTAAAACCATAAAAATTCTGAAGAATATTATAATATAATAAATAGCATAATAAGCAAAATCAGCCTATAATGTTCCCACTGCTGGGACACAGGCCTCCTCCTCGATGCCCAATGCGTTGGTAGATTTCACATGTCTTCGAATGTTTGTCTTGTAATGTTCTAGGACATGCCCGTTTCCTCATAAAAAATAAATAAAGAAGTAATATTTACAACACAGTCTACTGTGTGTGCACATTTAAAGTAAAGTAATTTAAAGTATACCTGTACTCTAGTACAGGTAAACTTTTTGAATTAACTATGTTTTATTTAATAAAGTACCTACACCTAAGCTTGAACAAAACGCCGCCTACGAGAATTATATGAAGTATGTAGACCAAAACGCATATTATCTTAAATCACCTTAATATTAAGCATAATTTACATGGGAATAGCTGGTAGGTAAGTATTTCAGCATACATGATGCCCCCAAAATGTTTGGCCACAGGTGTGGCAAATTTCTTTCCACTTTGAGGCAAACTTTCCGCATCACTACGACGTGTCTCGTTTTAGCTTGTCACTTAAGGTAGGTGTACCTACGTACTACAGTCCGTTGAGTTATTTTACCTCTGATTTTGCATCACTGTCCAAATCATAGTGATATTTATTCTCATTCGTATAAGGTTCCTGTTGGATTGCTGCCACTGACGATTCTGTCAAAATCATTGTAATCTTTATTCTCGTTACAATAAGTTTGCTGTTAAATTGCTGCTGTCAGAGGTAAAATAACTGTGAACGCACTGTGCAGTTCGGCTAGCACAAAGGTACGTAGGTATGTATTTGATTCGACTCGATTTTTTTTAACGAAAATAATGAAATTTTATTTATAAATTACACTTTATTGTTTACTTTCTATTTAAATAATTTAGCAATACATACTGAAAAATGAGAAAACTTTTTTAGCGATAGAAAGTGACCTGTGAGTTTGTTTCGGCCTTTCTTCTAAGAGTAGACCCCGAGCCCCGAGCTCATCTAGCTTTTTTATAAAAGTATTATAATAGGACGTGTAAAAGTAATTCCGATATCCTTCTCGTATATACAGAATAAACAATTTCATTTCAAAGAAAGACGATTTAAGTATAGGAGAAATACATAATATTTCGTAAGTCCCATATTAAAACTAATCCACAATCATGAGTATAATGACCCCTTTTCTCAGGGTTAAACATTATTTGTAATCTATTACCATTTATATTATATCATCCACTATTTGAAATGAACTTACAACATTGACTGAACTACTTACATACTTATTACTATTATTCTACGAGTGTTATTTGTGTAAGTACAATATGCAAATCAAGTGGGTACCTACACATATTTCAATATGCATACCAAGTCCGGGAAAGTACATAGAGTGTACACGAACGTATACAAAATGATATGAGCATGTAACAATATTGCATACATTTTCAAAAGAAATTTCTTCTCGCTCTAAAAATACATTTACATTATAAAACTAAATAAAATAAAATAGTAGTCCCTGCATAGTGCTTAAGGTCGGTCTAAACATAAACCTATCTGAATCTAGGTTACATTCTCTGAGGTGTATCTAATACACATAGATAGAGAATGGACAGACAGTATTTTACTACAACATCAATACACCTTACACAAATATACGTAGTTGCGAATAGTTTAAATTCGCAGCAAAAATACTGAAAAATTACAAGAATTTATTCGTCAAAATTTACCAAACCATACGAATTGGTAGGCTAGCAAATACATTTCATTTTTATTTAATTCCGGGCGAATTTAACCAAATTTTTAAAATTTTGAACCTTTCTCAGTCATTCCATACAAGGTTATATGGAAGTCCATTTTTTTTAAAGCTATTAACGTGTTGGTTTTTATTAAACTGTTGTTTTTACGTAAAAGTTAGCTGTATCACAGTTTTTTTTGGAAACTCAGCCCCTAAAGCAAACCAGGCTCCTGAGAACTCGCCGATAGGATAATTATCCCATCGGGCAGTTCATCTGCCCGATGAAAAAATTGATTTGAAGTTATTTATATCTTCAGAGACAAGCCATTTGCCGCAGATGGCTTGTCTCTGAAGATATAAATAACTTCAAATCAATTTTGTTAGTGCTTTCTTTAACGAGCGGCGGATGAAAGCCTTACTTTCCTTTCACCTTTCACGACGTCCCACAACTTTTAACTTTCCCTTACCCCATAAAACCAACTCATGTTTGATAAAAAAGTCCTCCTTTCAGCCGGGAAATAGTTTTTAAGATTCCATTAAGCTTAGGTTTTAGGAGCAGTGGTGGTCCAGTAGAAATTGCCGCGGCTTACGAGTTGTTTGGTCGTAGGATCGAAGGCAGGTGTTTTTCTTTGTGTAAATAATTTAATCACCACTGCTCTCGAAATGGTGGAAGAAAACATCGTGAAAAAACCGGCATGTCCTAGAACCAAAAATCCGAAGATATGTGACAACTACCAACTCGCACTGGGCTCACCACTACTCCCCCTCACCCAAGTTGATTGCAATATGTGGTTAGTTAGCAACCTCGACCATTGATCATATTATTCTTGTCTGAGCAATGTCATGCTCCCTTAGATGTCACTGCTTGCGGTAGCGTTGGGGGTCGGGTTGCCTCCTTCCCTCAAATATCTTTGCGTTATGCTCGTGAACGGGTGCTGCATGTTGTTACCGGTCGTCCTGCTAACCATGGTTTTATTGTTATATTATTAAATATTCTTAGTAATAACTTGTTTATTTATTTTACTTCGATGGTCCTAGTTTATCATTTGTGACTTCGAGTGACAGCTATGTGAATATAACCCAGCATTGCATAAATATGTAAGCTGTCATACCCTTTATGCCTGGAGGCTTTTATTTAGTTAAGTAGTAAGTTTTTCTTTACATTTTGACTTTTGTTTTATTATTTTTTTAGTTTGAAGTGGTTAAGGGCTGGGAGTTTTGGGGGACTGTCTTATGTAATTTTGACTTTCGCAATGTGCTGATTGTAAGCCTAATTTGAAAAAATTAATTTTTGATTTTGATTTTACTGATAGGAGGCCTGTGTCCCTGCAGTGGTAACTGATTATGTTTAGGAGTTAGGCCAGTATTTCTAATTTACTATCTTAAACTTTCGACCCCTGTTTCACACGCATTCGATGTGTAAAAACATCGAGATTTTTATTATAATGTGAAAGTTTAATATTTATGTATTATACACAAACACCTTCTATAATTTCTAAATTCTTTATATGGTGGAAATCGTATCAAAATCCGATGCGTGGTTAAGAAGAATAAGGTGGTTTATACTATTTAGAGGCAGCATAGACCTAAATGCTTCTAGGATTAGTTATGTGACCAAATGTGCTTACACGAGAGGGCACCAATCCCGAAACATGTCGTGACGTGTTATTAACACTCAATTATTTACCCTTCAATCTGGTGTGTATGACGATTTTCGGACAGCGGTAGTGTAAGCAGAATGCATCATGCATTAGGTACAGGAACTTTGGACGTTACCTAACCGTGACGGATTTTCGGGGTTATAAAATGGGAGATAGTCTGCCATTTGATATATCAATAGTAATTATAGCTTACAGGTTCCAATGAAGAAGAACGGACAAGAAACTCCATGGACACTCTTTTAAATCCAAATATTATTACATTATTGTTAATTTTGTGGTGGGCTTCGAACTATCCTCCCATATCCCATATATAGTTACTAATCTTTGGCCAACTTACGTGCCGGTAACTATACCTCGATATTGATATAGGTACCTACACTTTATAAGCTATTCTTAGTGTCCGGTGCCAGCGATAGGTCGTTAAGCTCGCTAAAATATGGTTGTTTTACGCGATGCCTAGTTCATGCGTAGAAGTTAGCTTGATGTCTGGCTCGTTACTTAAGTAGGTAAGGTTAGAGACCTACCTATAAGGTATTCGTAGGTTGCACGGTATTTAATCGAACTACAATTTAATTCTATTTTGATTTCTTAATAATATTAATTCTATTTTGATTTCATAATAATATTAATTCTATTCTGATTTCTTATTAATATTAATTGTGTTTTGATTGCTTAACCTATTTACATTTATGTTTTTTTTACATTTATGTTCGGTTAACTCGTCAAAATGTAGGGAACAGATGATTTTTTTTGTTTACATAATGACGAGTAGAATGACCTCTTAAGAGGTTCTTGGTGTTTTTCAATAACCCCGTATATGACGGAGTTATGCCCAACATACATAAAAAAGAAAATATAAAGCTCCGAATTGAGAACCACCTTGTTTTTTGAAGTCGGTAAAAAACCAAGAGGAGAAGAGCTGTTCCTGTATTTTCCGGAAAATTTACACTTGAATTCGTAATTAGGTTAATGTTGTGTCAACACTGTGAACTGGTCCAGTGCAGTTAAAATACCTGAAATAAATCATCCGGTTGAAATCAACAGATGGAAGGAATGAAACAGAATTTTAATTAAAAAAATAATACGGGACCCAATTAGTTAATTGATTACGAATCACGCACCGTATCTATGGTATAAAACTCGAAACAAAACATAGAAATATGTTGCAAGGCTATGATACAGACCTAATTGGTGATGTTCTTCAGAAGGGTCCGTTACGTAGTACTTGTAACGGCGTGCGTGTATGATCTGCACCCTAATTATGCAACACACGATCAATCACAATATAAATAATTTTGAAGGATAGGTATTGCTAATCCATTGCTTCATATGTTTGATAAAAATGCCTGCTCAACAACGTAAATAACGCAATGAATGTTGTTGAACTGTCAAACTGGAAACCATTGCTATTGATAGTGTGTTACGCAACTACCCCGCAGGTGTACGAACGTAAACGAAGCAAAAGCTGTAGGTATGTGAAGATCGTATCAGGTGGCGTTCTGTAGTTTTTGTCAACCCCCATGGGAAAAAGGCGGGAATTTATATACCCATGTATGTTAGCGTGGAACGTTTTATTTTTCCTTGTTTCCTTGTATTACCGATAGTTGATTCATAGCTTAAGAAACTCCAGTGCAAAAAGTCAGGTTCCTGAGTCTGTATCTTTATTATCTTTTTCATTCTAGTTCTAGTTTAAATAGACAACAAAGCCTCTGTAATAAGCTCGGAACTGTTTTACTTTTTTACTGCACATGTTTCAAGGGATTCTCTCAAACTACAACAAAATGTCTCCTGAAGAGAACTCATGTAACAGATCTGTGTCCCTGAGTTCCATGTTAATGGTGGTTTGGTAACTGTGTCAGGGTTTCAGACTATTGGGGTATCTCCATTTTTGATAAAAGCATGAATGGAACGTCGTTTATGATTGTTTTGACTTGATATCAAACGAACTCTCATGCGTAAAATTTTAATGATGAAGACGGCGATTTCTTTGATATCGTCCAATGCTTTTGCTGCCCCCACATACTTAAGCGAAGGATCTTGTTAGCGCAAGTCAGTAATGGGGACTCATCTAGTTTTCCAGGGACTGAACTGGACGAGATTTATCCTTGGAAAATTGTAAATCATACTGCTCAACAAATCAGGAATCACATCTGTTAATTCTGTGGAAATAGCTTCAATAGCCGCTTGTTTAATTTCCAGGCGTTTATCTAGCTCATTTCCAATGCCGTTCGTAGAATGAAAATCGTATTAATAAAACCACCATTGTTGTATTCCACTTAACCGCACTTATCAGAATTTCGTTTCAATGCAAATTAAGTGAAGCAGCTTAGGTGCCGTTAGGTGAAGTGCCATTGAAGTCAGTGCTCTGAGTGGAATACCTCGTATAAACGTTGTGGAAGAGACGAAGAAGACTAGAGTACAAAGTAGTTGGTGCTACCATCTCACATAGCTCTGTATGTTTGTTTCTGCTGCATGTATTTGTACTTATAGTTAATAAATTGTAAATCCGTAATTGGCTGTAAGACCAGCTTATTTATTTAAGGCATAATGTTAGAGAGCTGTGGATTTTGTAATAAATAAATAAATAAATAATAAAATGATAAAGTGGTAATTCACTTTCGTGTAGTTAGCGCACGAACCACTGTAAAAGTCGGTTGGTTGTTTTCCAGAGATCCATTAATGCATTTACGTGATTCACGCCTAGTTAGCGTGGTTCAGTAAACGCGGAAACGAAAATCTCTCCGAGTTAACAAATTTGAATAGCTTAACTTCACTTTTAGTCGGAAGCAATATTCTTGAAAATATTAAATTTATACACAAAATATTTGTTTATTTCAGCGATAACAACACAAAAAGTATTTAAAGCTCTCATATTTTTGGATGTAAGCCAAACGTGAAAATAAAGTTTCCTTGGATTTACATATCGTGGGTTGCCTGAAGACGACGTCACGGGATCTTGATTTTCTGCATGAATGATGTTTATCCATAGAGTCATCTATACTAATAATAAAGTTGATAAGTGAGTTTGAACGCACCAATCTCTGGAACTAGCAGTCGGATTTGAAAAAATATTTTTGCATTTAAAAGCCGAATCCTTGAGAAAGGCTATAGGCTATTTAACATCACGCTAAGACTCTTAGGACCCGAGCAAAAAGAAAAAAAGGAAGAAAGAACGCTAAGCGAAAACGAAGTAATAGCGCGGGCAGGCGATGCGATGCGATTCGACGAGGTGGGTCGGGGGGACACGAAATTTTACGCGGACGAAGTCGCGGGCAGAAACTAGTCAATCAATAAAACTGGAGTTAAAAAAAAGTGCCAACACTTTTCGCTCTAATGTGTACCTATATGTATTAATAAAACATTATCAAGGACGGTCTGGTATCCAGAAATTATTAGCAGCACTGGGTCCTAGAATTTGAGGATACATAACCAGACTTTGTATCACTTAAAAGCTCTCAGTTCGATAGTGGAAACCACAGCTGACTTCCATTCCAGGTTATTTACCTTCTTTTATATAGAAAGATGTTAGTTTTAAAAAGATAGTGCCTCCGTTCCAGGCATCAGTAGAAAAGGCAGCCAGGAAATGCCGCGAGCTAAAGGGTACTCAGGTGCCAATTCCGGTAAACTTAAAGCAAGTGTGGTATTTCCTCTGAAACCGTTTGCGGGAATCGTTTCCGGAATACAAGGTATTTCCCGACAACAGTGATCGAATAAGCGATGTCTTTCTTATATTTTTCTAGAATATATGTACAAATAAATAAAATTTAAATGTCTGTATGTAATGTCATAATAATAGCTTTTTACTAAATGCATATAATATGAAAGTATATACGGTAGGTACCTATAAAATTTAAAAAAAAACTGTCTGTCTGTTTGGTCTGACTAATCTCCGAAACGGCTGGACCAATTTTGACGGGATTTTAACTGGTAGATAGCTGATTTTGTAAGGTAGCTGTGTTTAATGTTACTAAGGAAAAGAGAAAGATTTAGGGTTCCGCATAAAAAATATAAAACCCATAAAATCCAATTGGTTTTCCGAAATGCACACGAACGAAGTCGCAGGTGCAGCTAGTTTTATAATAATCTAGGAAAGAAGTCAAAACTGTTCATTGAATATTTTTATATTATGAATTTCATGGAAAAAGTAATTGCTACGAGGTGTAAAACGAGTCTGGAATGAGTCTGATGCCGAAAATATAGTTTTTAGAATTTTTGTACGTTTGTCTGGATGTATGTTCCAGATTGGCGCTGAAACGGCTGAATGAATTTAGATGAAATTAGGCACACCGATAGTTTATAACCTGGATTAACGCATAGGGTACTTTTAATTCCTACGTACCCATGGGATTGTTTTCGACAGCCACTTGGGCGTAGCCGCGGGAAATAGCTAGGCTAGAATATTTTAGTATTCACGTGTGGGAACCTAATAGACCGTAGATACCCGTAATTAAATCAGTGAAGATCAAAGGCAAGTGTAGGCACTTCCCATACAAACTAAATTAATGTTCGTTATACATAAACTTACGCACCCTACAAACACTACACTACAAGCACTACAAACCTACTTACAAAATAAAATCATTTATCATTTATCACGCCGTCTTCCCATGGACCCTAGGCAGATCCTCTATAGAATATTCCTCTTCTCTTCCTCTATAGACACCGTAGAAGTTATTTCTCGTTATTTTGTGAATAAATCCATTCAACATCTTCGGTGCGGTAAATCGTCTACTTTTTTAATGTTTGTAAATATGTGAGCACCATGTATCTATTACATAATTAATTTATCTGTCATTGCTTCATTTTTCGGTCTTTTACCTATTTAGTCATTTTATTCTATGTAATAATAATAATAATAAATGTGGACTCAGCGATCATTGTGCCGATAGTCGTGACAGCCAATGGCTTAATATCCAAGAGCCTCGACCAACACCTGAGGAGGCTCTCGTTGGGCAGCTGGATCAAGGGCTTGATTCAGAAAGCGGTAGTTCTGGACACGGGTCGCATTGTCAGGAGGTTCCTCTCTCTGGAGCCCTGACCGCCGGTAGCTTGGACTCTGTTCCCGATACCGGTGGGCTACTATTTTTTTATATTTTTAAATGTTTTTTATATTCAAATATTTAAAAATATAATTTATATGTTTACTTTTAAATAAAGGATATAATAAATTTATTGAACCAATGTGCAATGTTACAGTAAGTTATTACCTGAACATTAACTTAAATTAACATCGGTCTGTAAACGTTAGGTCTGTAAGCGATCACCATTTGGATATTTACGGCGGAACCCTAATTTGGGCGGTGCCTGTATCTTGGGGACCATAATGCTATTTACCACTGGAGTTTATGTAAGAATAGGTGAGTAATTGCAAATAATTATATAAAACTAAATTAAATATTGAGATGTGAAAATAAAACTTAAATCGTAAATTATTAAAAACAGAAATAAAGCTTAAATTGCACTGTACAAAGCCTAAAACTAAAACTTTTAAACAATTAAAAATGAAATGTTAAACAATCAAAAATTTAATGCTGAACAGTGTAAAATAAAATGTTAGATAATCAAAAATAGGGTGTGGGAGGTGTGTGCGCGTGTGGTGTGTAGGTGTATTAGTGTGTGGGCATGTGGTATGTAGGTGTCAGTGTCTGTGGTGGGAGTAGGATTCCGAGTGTGAGTTGAGTGAAGTGAAAATGTTTTCAATCTTCTCCATACGAAAGCTACCTTTTGATGGGCGACTAGAATCAATTCTATTTTATTGTATAAATGTTAACGTTCAAAAGCGCCTGTTTGAAGTAAATGCTTTGACTTTGACGTTTTGACTTTGGGTAGCTTGAATTTATTGTAGATTCAGGTACGAATATCCGTTTCCCTAGAAAAGGGCGGAAAATTCTTAATGTCAGCATTTAATAAAGATAGACGCCGCCGCCGGCCGCCGCGTTTGGTCGCTTCATAAGGGTATTGAAGACACATTTTCATTTTCACATTCGAACATCCACGATCCACGCGAGATACAATGGTTTTTATGTTTCTGTAAATGCGGCATTCAACCGGTTAATATTGGTGAAAATACCAGTGTGTTCGCGCGATTCAACCAATTACACTGCAGATTATAAATATATAAAAAGTTATCCCTAAAAAATCATCATCTTTCTAGTCTTTTCCCAACTACGAGTATGTTGGGGTCGGCTTCCAATGTTTTATCGCTCCCGGCTAAACTATCAGGCCATAATCCCACGGAACGTGCTAAAGGCATATGTCAGCTTATATTATGTATTCGAGCCCATACCTTTGTTGTTACGTGCGGTGTGTGTTTATCAAACAAATAAGTTTTCCCTATCCTATCCCAGATATTTCACTTACAAGAGAAAATGTTGTATCGTTCCGTTTTCTGTACCAAACATATCAAATGAAATGTAAATAGGTGTGTCAGAAAACGTACCTGTGGGTGCCAATTTGTAGTGCCACTTACAAAATAAATAATAAAATAAAGCATTCATCATCTGCGTAGTGTTAGGGTCGGCTTCCAGTCTAACCGGATGCAGCTGAAAACCAGTATTTTACATGCCTCTCTCTCTGACCTCTCTAATACGATACCCCTTGGTAAGACTGGTTGGTAGACTTTCGGGCTTCTGTCGACCCGTAACGACTGTCAAAGAGCCACGAAAGACGGCCGAGACCAACGGCTTAACGTGCTTTCCGAGACACGGAGGGGTCTTGGTATGTGAAGATGGTCACCCATCCACGGACCAACCGCGGCAAGTGTAGCTTAACCTGGTCGATCGACCCGTGCGGCTGTTATTACTTAGCCACAAGCTCCTCAATTAAATAAAGCATTCTCTGATTTAATTATTTTAATCCTAAAACCCATAATTCTGATTATAAATCACCTTTAAGATATTTTTAATTTGACAATTGAGGTTAATTCTATAACCTTACATTTCGACGACAACTTTTCAATTACAATTTATTTGTGTTATTAAAACAATAATTTTCGAAAAGAGGTTGTGAGATATAAAGTTGAAACCTTCTAAATACGGATGAATGGAATAATAAGTAATGCCTTTTAATTAGTGATTGCTTAAGATTTTAACCTAAACAGGATTTGTTTACACTTTCATCAGATATTTTGGTAACAGACTATACCTACATTCAAATTCAAAATGTATTAATTACAATTTGTACAAGAATACATTAGGCGGTGAAACCAAACCAAGCATTTACCTGTATTTCAAAACTACCTAGGTATATCACTTTACATGGTCCGTCTTAATGGCGGTAAGTTGTGGACTTGTGGTAATTCAATGCAATGGACATGACCGCTGACACGAGCAAGCAATTGTTGCACGTACCTACTCTACACATGAATGTACGAGCCATGGCCTATGTAAAGTCAACGGAAGTGATGTTACGCAAATTGACTACAAACTTAATTTGTTCGCAAATTCAAATCACAAATGTCAAGAATGAATAAGAAGAATGAATGCGATAAGGCCACCCATTGTATATTTTTAGTGTGCGATCAATGTTTTTTGTTATGTGTTTTTGTGATAAAGTATATATAAATAAATAATAAAATGTCATTCGTTGAGGGCCTTAGCACATCTCCGCAGCACAGTTTCGCTTCTGCCTACACTCTCAAGTCCGTCAACGAAGGTATGGGTCCATACGAAAGTACTTCGATACCTCAAAATGAACCCTACACCCGATTAATTAACTTTTTCGGACGGCCGAAACCAAATCTGGAGTAAGGACAAATATCAAAGTGTCCTGTCATTCATTCTTAGTTCGGTACTCGAAACAAATATTATGTCCGTCGGTGAAACAGAGTAGGAAACGCCCGTAACATCAGCCAAAACTACGAATTTCGTGCATAGAGAGTAGACCTCCTCTTTTGTTTGTCGTACAACGGACAAGTCTTGGCAGAAATACTACGGTTTCGCTGCAATGGTTTCAGTTTCGTATGCATGGGTATCACACGACAATTCGTCGTGCAGAGTTGCTTAACAATTACTTTCCCTGACTGCCATATAGTGGACCCTCGCAAAATGTAATCCAAAACTGAATGTGGTAAGCCCATTGCAGTCAAAAAGCCAACCAGCGTCCAAACTCAAACGAATAAAACCTTTGACTAGGATCTCCATTGTGTCGCACGTGCACGCAAAAGGTCCTGTCAATACCTCTACCTTCACTTTGCATTACCGCGAGTTGAGCCTGAACAGATTTATGCACTCGAACATAAGCTTTTAGAAAAGCTGTGAGTATTTTAAACTTTGTCTCGACGACAACGACTTTGGAGCAAAACTTGTTCCATGCTGCAAATGAAGTACTTGCAATTTAAATAGGTTAAGTACTTGTCCTGATTTAATCTTTGACCATGAAATTGCTTTATAATTAAGTATGTTATGCTCTCCGTGTCTAGGTAAGTATAAGCAAAAGAAACGTCGACTACCCCGTTGGTCTCATGGTTGCAAGCGCGACTGCTGAGCGTCGGGTCCTGGGTTTGATTTTCAGATCAAGCAAAGTGTTATTGGGTTTTCCATTAGGAATTTCTTATTAACAGCGAGTTTGGAAGTTGGCGGTTTAATACCCCCCTGCCTTGGAAAGCATGTAAAGCTGTTAGCCCTGCACCTGATCGCCGCACCCCGGTCAAGTCGGATAACCGTCCCATCGGACTATGACAGTAAAGGAACAGAGTGCATCTGTGCTTGCGCACACAATTGTGCACTATTATAATTATCTCCTGCGTACTTGGCTAGTCTCCTTGAGATTGCCACCGTGACCAAAACCAGTCGGGAGGATATTATAAGCACAAGCTGCACGTAGTTCCGACACAACACAGTATATCACCATTTAGAGGGGTTTTGTCCAACGAAACTGATAATGCCGCAAGGTTGTAAGTACGTAGCCCTGTGACCGAGACCAGGGGGTCATAGTTGTTATAAGCATTTCTATTTGAAACGTACGAAAGCACAAACCGATTTAATTAAATATTTTTACTCGAGTTCATAATTATTAATCTGACTACGGTATATTTCAATTTATTTCGCGCTCATTTGGTGCTTAAAATCCAATTGATTTTAGTTCTATTCGAATCTCTCAGCGCTTGTCTAATAAATATCGCATATAGCATGTTAACACTGACCATTAATGAACAATTAATGGTTAGTGTTAACATATTTCGCTGAATGACAACGTCGAGAGGTTGCATTTTGACGAAAGGTCAAATAATCCGCAATTCCGCTTAGGACGCTGATAATGTATGAAAATTGCCAAGATAAATAGAACTATCCTTCAAGCTGTTACAGTACAATACTAAATAATAGGTACACATATTTTCTTAGAACACCGTTCCTCTCGTCATCTATCTACTTAGCATATCAGTATAAGTATATGTTTATTCAATGTAGTTTTAATTTGGTATTGAACAACGTTCGTTACACGTTATCAAATGAATTGACACGTGTCAATTGACATGATGACGTAATTTAAAACAAAAGTCGAGTAATATATTCTGAATCACAGTCGAATGCACATTTTAAGGCAAGCGCATATATTACAGCCGCATCGGGCCGCCGCGCTTCACATACCAACTCAAACAGCTGTCAACTTTCAATCATAATAATATGAATCATTTTGAAGGATATTGATAATCCTTTGCTTCATAAATGTATGTTCGAAAAAGGCGATCGCCCATTTTGTTCCGCGACTTGGGATAAAAATTACTGCTCAGATTTTATCTTTCGATCCACCTCCATATATATATATAAGATCTCCGAACCCAAATAGTTCTCGATTTTAATGCCTTAGTAAAAAATAATGCGTTCTATGTGTACTGTAAAAATATGTCAGTATTTTTTATGGCTGCCAAAAAATCTAATATATAAAATTCTCGTGTCGCAATGTTTGTTACCAAACTCCTCTGAAACGGCTGGACCGATTTGTATGAAATTTTGTGTGCATATCGGGTAGGTCTGAGAATCGGCCAACATCTATTTATCATCCAAAAAAAAATATATATTTCCTAGAAATAATGGATATGGCAAAACAACGTTTGCCGGGTCAGGTAGTATACATATACCTACTCGTATATCCCAGAATATGTCCTTTGTACTCTAAACAAAAAAAAAAAAATATAATAAAAACAAAACAACAACATTAATAATTGTAAATATTACAATATTGGTTGTTGAACTGTCAAAATACTGTTAGTGTGTTACGCAACTGCCCCACAATTCGGTACGGCTCGCTTCTAGTTTGCGATGGTTATACGCACAATGTACGAGAGTGATGTAGAAGGATTTTTGCATTGTGGTGCGTCCCACCCAAATGTGCGTCAGCCTTTACAGTTATTAAATCTGTTAATCAAATAACAGACAATAAACAATCAATATGCTTGTTGCGCCGTTGTATTGTTTGGCGTGCAACAAAGTATTTCATATTGGATACAAGTAAGTATTACAATTTATCTGCATACATTAGCAGTGGTTCCTGCTTCGTGTTTTTTTATTTTACTTTTATTGGGACATATATCACAACAAGATGCTCGTCTGACGCACTTAGGGCAGCCCTGCTACCATTTTGCCAACTGGCTAATATTCATTACTACGGCATGAGCCAATCAATCAATCAATTCATTCAGATCAATTTTGTGCCGATACGAGAGATGAAGACGTAGCCCTAACGAAGGCAGTTGGATTATCAGAGTGGTTGGCCATGATGGATGGGTAACCGAAATAAAAGTCAAAGCACGTAGTACAAACGTCTATTAAGGCACTACAGTTTAATAATCACAAGACTATCACGAAACTAGGCAGATGCAAAAAGATTTAAAAAGGGTAACGCGGTGAGTTCACGTCATTCTGCTGATACGATGGTGAAAAGAATCAAAGTCAACATGAACATTGCGGGTCTTTTCGTGAGCCGTGAATGTCTTTTTCACAAAATGGTTTAGGCGCTGAAACTCCTCACGTATAAAAATATTATATTGAAATCATTTCGTATTACTAGTAGGTACCTATCTACCTATATTCAAATAAAATCAGTTTTCATTTTCCTGGATTCATTTTAGGATGCTTAACACGTTAATAATGGCAACATGGACAAGAATAGCCAGCAACATATTATATCTAGAAATTCCTAAGGTTCCTTCTCAGATACCCTTTTGAAAGTTTCTAGTTTAAATAAGAGATATCAGTAGTCAATAAGTTGCACGTGTCTGAAAACTGTATAGAAACCAGTCATGTAGATTCTTATCTACTTGGATAAGTAAAATTAAACCCGAGAGTCGAAAAGGTCGACTCATTGGAAGGGAGTTCCAAGGTTTCTAAACCGGAAATTCCAATTGAGCGTGAGGTGTTACTGAGTTGCAAATAATGATTTGAGAAATGTACTTGGTGGATTGTTAATTTCACATCATTTAGTTTGTAGAGTGATGCTACAAAAGAGTATACACGACGGAAGATATTATTTTAAGTACAGACGGCGCAACGCGTTAGCCGTCCCCAACGCGACGACGCGCGACGCGACGGTTGGATCAAAATATTACCTAGAACTTAAATGAAACTTGTAGGGCCAGCTTATTGATGGAAAGGCAATACATTTTTTATTTTACTTTTAACAGGTTTTTGTTTGTGTCGGGGATTAAAAAGAGTATCCACGAGTGAAGATATTAATTTAAGTACGTCTGGCGCAACCTGTCGGGAAAATGGCCCTTCTTCCAACGTGGTTGTGTGGCGAAACTTTTATCACCGTATGAGCTGCTATCGTATAGCTCATATCGAAACGTACTGCAGGGTATATTCCGCTCTTGGTTAATACTAGTTGTACTCAGCGCTTCTCCTCCACATTTATTATGTGCACAGCCAAAGTATGGAACTCTCTGCCAGCGTCTATGTTCCCTTCCACCTTTAACCCGTCTGCCTTCAAAGCAAAGAATGAACGGCATCTTCTGGGCTCGCTCGTTCCATCATATACCACACCCATCGCTTTCGATCAGGCGTGATCGAAATCAAGAGTAGTATTTCTTCAGAAAAATAGTGTTGATAAGCTGTAAAGTTTTAAGTTTGTGCACTAACCTTGCCATCACTTTTCCGGTAGGCATCGTGAACGCGCCAGATGAGTCCAGGTCCAGCTGTGCTGCTCTCCGGACCCACCTCGAAGTACTGCAGGATGGGGTTGTTCTCCAGCGGCTGCGGCGGCGGCGGCGGAGGTACAGTCTTCAGCTTGGTGATCATTCCAGACATGCCGACTGAAATTCTTTTCCCAAGCGATGTGACTTCAAATCGACTCGGCTCGGAATCTGATTCCCCTGTGAACAAAAAGAAATTTTATAGAATCATCATTCTGCCTAGCTTTTTCCCAAAAACATATTTTATAGAATACTAGGTATTGCCCGCGAAATAGGTCGAAAAAAAATTTGATACAAATCCTGTTCGTCAATGTCTGTCATTAAAGGTATTTTTATTTGACTGTTCTCCAATGAGTTCGTATGAGTGTTGGTTTCATTAATAACAAAAATAATCAATCAATCAGTTTTTCTAAGTTAACTGAAGGATATAAATGTAATGCATTATCATAAAAGTGAAATTCAGTTGCGGAACATATTTACGAGTGAAGTAGCAATAAAAACATGTTGTATGGTTTGTCAGTTGTACTTGATAAATATGTAGTTATGATAAAAACATTTGTTTGCATCAATGTTAACTCTTTTTTTCACATCTAAGTATCTTCTTATGATTTTATCCTTATAAATGATTACATAGAAGCTTCTTTGAATCCGTAGAAGGCTTCGACTCCACGACTTCTGACTTTGATGTTCGAGAAACGCGTTATATCTTCCCATTATATGAAATGAAACAAAACAGAAATATGTGACAGGCCAGACAAAAAGTTATTCGGCTTTTGTATTTGGAATTTTTCAGTAGTAGTCTTAAGTCTGGTTTTGTGCCCGGTAAATGGCATTAGGCTCGCCCCCTAAACATAACTGGCAAAACGTGGGTGTACTATAGGTGCACCGCTGCCCAACACTTGGGGGAAACAAAGCGTGATGTATTGATAATCATTATCTGCCTAACCTTTTCCCAACTGTTGGGGTCGGCTTCCAGTCTAACCGGATGCAGCTGAATACCAGTATTTTACATGGAGCGACTCCCTATCTGACCTGCACATTACTGGGTGACACGATACCCCTTGGTAAGACTGGTTGCCAGACTTTCGGGATTTTGACTACCCGTAACGACTGTCAAAGATACACGAATGATAGCCGGGACCAACGGCTTAACGTGCCTTCCGAGGCACGGAGGGGTCTTGGTATGTAAAGATGGTCACCCATCCACAGACCTACGGTGGCAACCGTAACTTAACCTGATTGATCGACCTGTGCAGCTGTTATTATTGCCACGGGCCCCATGTAATGATAATGTATATGTTAATTATGTCACCAAGTCCATATATTGTTGAAAATAAGTGCACTCAAACAATGTGCGCATCGATACACTGCCGTGTATACTGCCGTGTATATATTGAAGACCAATATTGAATTCAGCTTAAAATGTAAACATTCAAATATGTTTGTTAGTTTGTAAGCTGTTTTAGGCTTTTTTAATGATGGTCATGTGTTACAAAAGGTACTATTATTTTTAGAATTATAATAAGTTCCTTGATTCGGCTTGCGGTAGGGATTGACTGGTCGAAATCGTCAAGGAAAAAGCACTGTGCCCCCTCCATGCGACGTTCTCTCTCTTTCTATTATGTATATATGAGTGTGTGTGTGCGTGCGGAGCTTCTGTCCTGACGGGGGTCTGCCGACAGCACACGTTTTTGTGTTTTAGGAAACTTTATTTTACGTGTTGGTAGGTATCCTATCCTGCTCCTACTACCACCTACTAATATTATGAATATGAAAGTCTTCATGAGGTCCTGAGTTCGATTCCCAGATCGGGTAAAGTGGTAGTGGGTTTTTCTATCAGGAATTTCTCAGTGGCAGGTCGGAGTCTGGATCTGTGACCGGGCGATGGCAATAAGCTCGCCCCCTATTGAATGGGATTTAAACATTACCTTCTGGCGAAATATGGGTGTGCTATAGGTTCACCTCTGCCTTACCCTTCGGAGACTACAGGCGTGATAATATGAGTGTGTGAAAAGTCTGTAGGTAAGTCTAGTGTAGGTAAGTACCTATGTTTGTTATTCAATCAAGTTTCAACGGCTGAAGGGATTTTAATGGGCACGGGTAGACCCTGACCTAGATTAGGAAATGGGATACTTTTTATCCCGTTAGTACGTTCCAGGGTATCATTTTAATGATATGATGTAGGTATATTAACTTTAAACGTTGAGATTAAATAACTTTTATCGACTCATACGGCTGTAATTAGTTAACCACGTGCGCCATACCTCCTCCATCCTACTTGATATTTTATTAAAGTGTTTTTTTTTATCTCGTGTAAATATTGTTTGCGGAGACGCGGGCAGATGCAAGTAAAATAATAAAGAAAATATTATCTTCTAATGTAAACAGATTGATTCCAGAGAAAGTTTTTTTTTTTTGTAAGTTTTAAAGTTTTCCTAAGTTAATGGTACTAAGCATATTTGAATCTTGTTTTTATTATGCTGACGTTTTATTATTTATTCGTTTTTTTTTCTTTCACGAGATTACAGCCCACCCTTTCTCGAAGTCGGTGTGGGTTGGTAGATGTCGCATGTCTTCAGATGTTTGGTTCTAGGACATGCCGGTTTCCTCACGATGTTTTCCTTCACCGTTTTGAGAGCAGTGGTGATGAAATTACTTGCACAAAGTAAAGTGCCTGTCTGGGTTCGAACCCACGACCTACAAGTCGGGGCCGTTACCACTGGGCCCTGCACTGCTCTCTGTTTCACGAACATTTTGGCAAATAAATGTATTTTATCCTTTTCAATTCAAAACTAAATGATTAGTACAGACAGCTGAGTATGATTATAAAAGATTGCCTACATATAGTCTTTGTCCCAAGTTAAAATAAACCATTATGGAACCTAGGGGGGCTAGAAACAGACAACATACAGTTTAAGAAGGTAGTATAACCTTATGGGTAACATCAATTTTGTGCCGTTTAGGACCAGAACGCCCGCGTCTCCTATTAAAGGAAATTTCTCGCCGAGTGGTCGACACTTCACGTGACCAGATAGGGCTGGGTCGTTCTTTGGCCAAAGAATTATCATTGCCATTCGACGTGGCATTCCTGCCAGTCTTCTGGGCACGTTTCCGGATGACAGCGATGCGGCACGTGAGTACTTCGATGCCTAAGGATCCTTTTCTTTTGTACTTTTGTGTATGATTACTTAGTTAGTAATTTAATTTAGTACCTAATGTAAATAGTAAGTTGTGTTAAATTTCGTAAAAGTTATTTAAGTAAAGGGAAGAAGGCGAGTGACAGCATAATGTTTCCAACATTATGAAGAGCCAAAAAGTTAGATATAAAACCGAACGGCTAGAAAACATTTGCTATTGTATTCATTTCCACGTGTTTCTACAGTAACTTCTTTAAAGTGTCATAGTTACGAGTATATACGTTGCCAATGCACGGCTTACGGGCTAGTAATTTAATTTCAATCTCGTTGAAGAGTTATCTACGTTGTTATCGGTTCGTTTAGAACCGATAACAACGTAGACACGTTCTCTGTCATCCTTCTTTTTTAATGTTCCTTGCAGTTTAGTACCACATTACTTAATTTTGTCCTCTGTTGTGGTCTTTTTTTTCACAATAAGTATACTGAAATATTATTGATAGCAGAGAAGCCACTTATGTATTCGCTGCCTTTGTCTTCGCAGTTTAAAATAACGTTTTATCGGGAAAAAAAGTTTCAAATCAGGGTTTGCCATCAACCCACTCAGAAGGATTTTGAAGGAAACTGCTAATTCATTGCTTCATAAGTTTAAAAAATCCGTCTGCTCAACAACGTAAATGACGCAATGAATGATGTTGGATCGTCGAAATTAAAGGCTTCTTTTTCGCGCGTTCATCGTCATCGAATGCAAACAACACATACGAGTACAATAATAAAGTTGGAGCATCGTCGACAGTGAGTGAGGAGCGCAGTCGCAGCTCTAATCGGCGCAGCGCACAGTGATATCCCGGATAATAAAGGTAAGTCAAATTAAGACACGCTTTTACAGTGTTAGTATGAGATGAGGTAATTTAAGCACGAAGATCAACTTTGCTACGAGATACCAACTTTGACGTGACGCAGAATTCTGTTGTAGACTCGAGATACGATTTTGCTAAATAACGATGGATTACGGCCTACTCTCCCTCACACAAGGAGGAGGCCTGTATGTCAGAAGTGGTGACATTATAGACTGATTATGCTATACTTATGCTAATGTAATTGAACTATATTCATTAGAAGTGCTGACAATATTATTATGAGTAATTTTGTCTTTTCAATATTGCTTTTACCTCTATTTATATACAAAATAATAGCCCATGTCGACTTATGTAGTACTCAAAGCAGCTTATCTATTATCAACTTTAAATAAAAACCTGTGCGGTCGAGGGAAGCCCGTCAGGAACGGAGTTCCTTACGCCATACTCGACACACAGTCGTATATAATAGAAAGAGACGAAGAGAGAGAGAAAGTGTAAATTTAATACGCGTTTTTAATACTAAACCATCTAGCATAAGTTTCAAGAAGCTAACATAAACTAAGATATTTCAGTTCATCGTTCATAAAATTGTAATCGAACTTCACTTAAGATAATTTTAAAAACGATTCACGCTAAAGCTGGCTAAAGCTTCGATCACACGAGGCGAATACTTTCTCTGAATGCAATCACCGCGAGTTAATCACAAGATATGAACTCGCTGCGACAAAAAATCACACTATTCGTCGCGATCAAGGCGTTTGCGCAAGTCGTGTGACAAGATCGCTGCATGTGGCCATTCGTTCGCCAAAAGAGTGCTGGAAGTCATGATATGCGCGAGTCGTGCTCGCTGCGTGTGACAGGCAGGCAGCGAATTGTTATGCGGGCTTTACACAAGTGACTATAGCCGCACTATTTTCGGTGTACAGCGAAAATTAACTGCCTAAATGGTAATTCGGCTAACCGCAGGTAACTAAAATCGCAAGTCCCAATGTAGAGTAGGTTTCGACTTTTTTCGTGCGGCGACAGGTCGCATGTAGCGGGTGACAAAAATCAACCGTGAAAATGCACAGGCGACCGCCCGCCGCATGAATTTTTATCGACCTGTGTAAATCGATTCGGCTTGTAATATGATTTGCTTGTAATACGATTTGGTAAGCCACCAGCGGCACGGCGAAAATCGACCCAGTGTAAATCCACTATTATAACAAGTTTATTTGTTGCGAGTAAAAAGCTGCGAGCAAACACGCACCGTGTGACCGAAACCAAAGTACACATGTGACATGCAATACACTCACCGGCTTTTGATATGCTAATCTTTGTGTGTCGATGGTTAGCAGTTTTGCTGCACCTTTTTGTTAAGGTTCTTAGTACGGTTTACTGGGTTAGCTTTCACCGCTCAATTGGTATTTATAATGACAGTTTATTTAGTTCGCCTTCCCAGGAGTACATTTAAAATCAATTTTCATGCGCATAATATATCCCTGGACATTTCACACAGCACCATTTGTCCCAAGCTAAGCAACCTAATGCTTGTGTTATGGTAACAAGAAGGCTGATAAACTACTTATATACAATTTTTTTTTTGTAAATACATACATATTATAGATAGAAAAACACCCAGACTCGGAACAAATACATGTAGGTCATACAAATATTTCTCCGTGCGGGAATCGAACCCGTGACACGCAGCGCAGCAGTCAATCGCTTAACCACTGCGCCAACCGTGCCGTCGACGTCGTGCATCACACGGTGATTAACCTAAGAGGATATTGCTTCCTCACCGCAGCGTTCTCGATTCTAAAAAAATACACTACACTACACTGTATGATCAAGTTAGGTTATTTATAGATAATAAAATAAATTGACCTACAAACCTGGAAATTCAGATATGTGAAGGTAAGCAATATCAATTTCTGTACACGCTTTTGAAAGTAGGTAATTCTCTTTATCATTAAATTATTATTAATATCATCGGCCTACAGATGTTAATATTTGTTTGGGTGTTAAATATCGGCCGATGCGATCATACGTAATATTTTTTCCTTCAGAAGATTTGCGTCAGAAAATTTATTTTTAAAACGTTACCAAAAACAGGCTGTAAATCGGATAGTGTCGCGATATTAACGCATTAAAAGACAGACTGAACACCACAACCAACTACGCTGAGGTCGGCTTCCGTTCTAACTGGATGCTGCTGGATATCAGGATTTCACATGGAGCGACTGCCTACCTGAAGGGCGGGCGTTTTTGGGGGACTGTCTTTTGTAATTTTGACGTTCAAAAAGTGCTGATTCTCAGCCTAATTTGAATAAATGACTTTTGATTTGATTTGATTTGATACCTGACCTCCAAAACTCAGTTACTAGGTAAGACGATACTTTAATTTAATTTAATTTTATACTCGTTATACGATACCAGCCCATTTCGAAGGTTCCTAGCAGAAATGAGCGAAGAAAAGGAAATGTAAATTCGAACAATTTTTCTAATCGTAAATATTCAACTATCCTGCCTTTTCTATTTAGAATAAAAAGGACAATACTTTTCACCCATAGTTTGGAATAACGTCGTCAAACTAGGTATTTAGTAATGTATGAAATGAGTATTTCCAGAGAGTGAGAGAGAGATAGAGCGCGATCGTTCTAGGCCTACAGGTTCGCCTGTTAAGGTGGCTAGTGGCTGGTGGAATCTATATTTTGGGCGTCAAAACGACGTTGTAACTTTGTTTTAATAAAGGAAGTTGAGATGCTCAATTTAGATGAAAGAAGAATTTAATGCTTTTCATAACAGGTTATTTTAGATAAGTGATAGGTACTTTGATTTACGTCGTATTGTTACAAACTAAACGAACAAAAAAACTGTTTCAAATCTTATGTACTTATGTAATGCTACATTTTTGCCGAATTTTTGCCCATAAATCAAGCTTGACTATACAAACATTTTGCAATAAATTGGTTCTAAATTATGCATTGAACGAACGCTTGTGATCGACCATTTTGCAGCGAATGGAAGTATAATTAAGTAGTTATGCTACGCTGAGGGACTATGGAAAGTTGAACATTCAATACAATTAAACAAACATAGGTACAATAAACCCATGTGTGCACCTCATTCACAAAGCTTTTAAAGGGTTATTTCATACTTTAAAAACGTTTTAACCGTGAAAACACGAAGTTGTTAATGGTTTGAAACCAACATTTTACATTATTTTAAGTGGTCATTTCTGAATAGGTATACCTAATAATAAAACTTATAGCAGAAGAGTGGGACGCTTTTAACGGTACGATCTTGTGCCATGACACTTTAGTGGACTTCTGAAAGCCGTTGCCGATGTGGTACTCGTAGCTAGAGTACCAGCTAGCTTCCAGGATCTTTTGGCGCCTGAATGACATCGACAGGTGGCGTTGTTCGTAAACTTTTGTCAAATTGTGACTGTCGCTATGTATTCACAAAACAAGATGGCGACTTCAGTTCCGATTTTGCCCACGCACCAAAATAACTTTGTACGTTGTAAGTTCTGACACAAATTAGATTGGCATCGAAACGGTTTGACAAATCTTAATTTTTATCCTGGAATTTGCGAAAAAACCTCCTGCTTTTTTTTCGTTGTCTTATAATAAGATAGTGGAATGGTTTACAGAAAGTATATAAATTTTGTTCCAAATCAATTTGATGAAAATGTAACAGAAAATGTAAACCCATTTGGGTTACAAAACGTGTTGGCGGAAAATTGGATCCGAGTGGCACCAAAAGTGCCACTTACAAATTCAATGATTTTATTATTTGATAACATAAAGAGATGTTTTTCATTTTATCAATTACCTTGATGATTACCTCAATCAGAAAAAATGGTTGAAGCCTTCGAAATACAGATGAATCTGTTACAAATTCCTATTAGTGAGTGACTCCGTAAGATTTTAACCTGAACAGCACCCTAATTGCGTAACACACGATCAATCGGAATCGGTTTCATATTGACAGTTCAACAAACATTCATTGCGTTATTTAGGTTGTTGAGCAGACACATGACACATTTTTTGAACATATGAAGCAATGGATTATTAATATCCTTCAAAATGATTCAGATTGAGATCGATTGTGTGTTACGCAATTAGGGTGCTGGTTCGTTTAGAACTTCAACAAAAAGTTTTGAAACAGGGTATACAATGTTTATTAATAAGCTTGTATCTTTTACGATGGTGTACATCATATTTTATAAGCAACATAAATGAAGAGGAGGGTTACAGCCTTTTTACGAATATAATCAAGAAAATTACAATATAGTGAGGACCTTAATTTCACCCTTGTGCCAGTATTATCTAGTGGAGGCTAGACAACAAATTATATTTCGTACACAAAAGGTACGACTGAATGTTCGAATATGATGAGATAATAACGAATTTAAATGTATTTTCGTATTAGATTACGAAATATTTATCTATTATACAACGTGTTTTTTTTATATCCCATAACTGGCACGGCCCGACTGGGTTGAAACTGATTCTCTCGTGTTTAGTTGAACGATTATTCAGAGTACATAATATTATTCCTCATATTTTTAGGCATACAAACTCTTACTCTGTATTTTGAGATAAAACCTAGTTAAAATATCTGAAAATCGCCTAGTTAGGAAACCTTGGCAATCAGTCCTGCAACAAAACTTCCTCTAGCAAGCATATTTCTTTTATCTCTAGCTATTCTCGTTCCAAGAGAAGAAAGCCAAGTAAACAAATGGATGGAGTTTTATACTTGCGAAAAATTGATATGAGATCGAATTTACGCTCAATTTCGTATACGTACATATTTCGCCTTTCACCGGAGCCATGGCAAATAACGTTAGGATCCGAGCCTCTTATCCTCCGATGTTCTATATATTTCATAATACATATTATGTATTCTACAGGTAAACAAGTAAGATGGTTTAAATTAAAAGAAAGAAAGAAAATACATTTATTTGCGGCAAACATGACGCATAAAAAAGAACAAACACACAAAAAAAATAACAAGTTGGGGGTAAACATGCGTCACATTCACGCAAAACGGCCATCGTTCAGCATAATGCTAAGACCCTATACGAGAAAGAGCCCCAGCGCTGGTTTTCAGCGGCAGCCGGCGTTGACGTGATGACGTCAACCAGTGCAGCATGCAATTATACATAAATAAATAAAAACAATAAACAAAACACAACATTGCAACATATGATTCGACACTTGTGTAGAATCATATGTTGCAATGGTTTATTTGATTTTTTGAATTTGATTGAACATAAAAAAACAGCAATGAAATAAAATAACATGCAACAATAAAATAACATAAAGCAACATGAAATAAAATAACAAAAACCATTATGTTCGTGCGAGAAAAGGAATAATGGCAAATACTACACGTGTTATAAATTACGGTCTCTTTTCGTGTCTGTTTGTGTGACTGCGTTGTTCTTCTAGTGTACGCTATAAATTTTGATGCGGTTTTCAGGTATATTTTGTCAAATGACGCACCTTCATATAAACCTTTATCCTATTAACACCTTCAGGTGATGATTCAACACATCTATATCTACGAGTACCTATACAAATAAATAAAATTGAAATGTCTGTTTGTAATGTCAAAATAATAACTTTTTACTAAATGCATATGAAGGTATGTAAGGTACTTATAACAATGTTTTTTTTTTAATTGTTTTTTTTCCGGCTAATATCCAACGGGACTTTC
Organism: Apamea crenata; assembly: GCA_949629185.1. NCBI lineage: Eukaryota > Metazoa > Arthropoda > Insecta > Lepidoptera > Noctuidae > Apamea > Apamea crenata. Next base: position 21,251,324 of record OX451351.1, read on the forward strand.
ACTTAGCAGATAGCTGATGTTATATGGAGTAACTAAGGCTACTATTATTTTAGAAAAATAATTAATATAGAGGCGCATTATTGTTTTCCAATCGTTTTTTTTTTTATAATAAACCTAGCCGAGTGCTCACCTTCATTATAAAAGGAACGTAGTTGAGGCAGTGCGTTGTCTGTCAGAGAATGAATGAATTCAACATTTTTAGTAGATACCTACGTTTAGTACGAATCAAAGCAATATAAAGGTACCCTCTCCAAGTGAACCGTTCTTATACACTTAATAAACATTCAATCAAGAATACTCAAAACGAAGTAGTGAACAACCAGTATTCGTAAACAAAATACTGACAATACGACATTGCTTGGGCCTGTAATAAAAAATCGTGATAGAAAAAAAATGTACCTACACTCTTTGCTCATATTGCATAGATTACTGACGGGATTAGTAAATGTTGCTTTTTCCGATAAAAGGATAACACGGATCAAACAATCAATGGAAGGTAGGGTTACATTAATTAAATACAACCATCATTAGAAGTCTTGCCTTTTAAACAATGTTGCCAGTCTCTCTGTGCAAAAGGGAGACATATTTTATCCTAAACGAAGCAAAAAAGTATGTTATAGTATTTCTCGTAAAAACGAAGCTATTACTGTGGTTGTAACCGAAAATAACATATAGGTATCTAAAACAACTTGACGTAAACAGCGAAGTCCTTTACAAACATCATAATAAAATCAAAATCAAAAGTCATTTATTCAAATTAGGCTGAGAATCAGCACTTTTTGAACGTCAAAATTACAAAAGACAGTCCCCAAAAACCACCCAAAAACGCCCGCCCTTCACCACTTCCTAGTGCTATCGCTGGGAAGAAGAAATGGCGCAACAAACTCACCAGCAGCACAGCTGTTTGTTCAATTAAAAAAAAAACTTGATTGTATACAATACTAGGTACCTATGTTCGGTAATTAACGTTACAAGACCAGAACATAAAATTAAATTACTAGCCATATGTCAGCTAGCCACGCCAATATACCAACAAATTTAATAAAAACTATACGTACTCAAGCTAAAAAATAATGAATTAAAATTAAAATGTAAATAAAAAAACTTACTACCCAAATAAAAGCCTCCAGGCATAAAGGGCGTGACAGCGTACATATTTATGCATAGCTGGGTTCTGTTCACATAGCTGTCACTTGAAATGACAAAATGATAAACTAAGACCAACGAAGTAAAATAAATAAATAAGTTAATAGCAATATCCTGTCAGTAAGCTAATTCTTGAGAAAGAACATAAACATTGTCTTGCGTTAAACTAAGGGCGACCAACTATTCTTATCGTGTAAGTAGCCGTTGATGGAATAGTATACCTTTGAACAAAGGTTGGATTTTACTTGAGCTTTAAACGCATTATAAGGTAAGTCTAGAAAAGAAGAGGGTATTTTGTTATAAAAGGTTATACCAAGCCCAACAAATGAGTTATGAACCTTTTGAAGCCGGTGAAAGGGGGCACGTAGTTTGTCCTTATTTCTAGTGTTAACACTGTCAATATCACTGTTTTTAGTGTACAAGTGTAAATTTTGCCTAATATATAAGATGTTGGCAAAGATGGATTGTGATGCAACCGTGAGAATACCAATATCTCTAAAAAAAATCTCTTTGAGAAACTCTGGCACCTCGCTGTGAAATTGCTCGAACAGCTCGTTTTTGAAGGACAAATATATTTTGTATATCAGCGGCTTTGCCCCACAGCAGAATACCGTAGGACATAACGCTGTGAAAATAACTAAAATAGACTAAATGAGCTGTATCAACGTCAGTGTATTGTCTTACTTTCCTGACGGCGTAGGCAGCCTAACTGAGCCTTCCTGCTAGACTTGATATATGAGGTCCCCACTGAAGTTTGGCATTTACTGTTAGTCCTAGAAAAATTGCCGAGCCTACAGTTTCAAGCACCTCTTTATCTAAGACGATGTTGGGTCCTAGATTTCTAACATTCGGTAAGGCGAACTTTACACATTTGGTTTTCTTGGCATTGAGAACTAGGTTATTTGACGTCAACCAATCTGTAACTATTGAGAGTGCACTGTTTACGTCGTTAAAATCTTGTCTATTCCTGTCTACTTTAAAAATAAGAGAGGTTATCATCTCCAAACAGTACAACGTCACAGATGCCCTTCAAATGTAATGGTAAATCATTGATATATGTATACTAAGAACAAGAATATTTTTTATATTAATTCTAAAAGTTAATAACAGCAATACATTGCAAATAATCTCCGAGTAAAGTAGATGTATGATATTCGGACGGATGGACATGACAAAATTATAGGATTCCATTTTCGCCATTTGGCTACGGAACCCTCAGAACGCCTAACAAGATTACTTTGGAGACGGCTCTTAATACCTGCTTATACAATGTGTAACTGTTTTAATGCACATTATGAAAGTAGTTTGTTCAGAATCGTTTACTGAATCGATTTCATTAATTTTTATATACCTAGGTAATATTTTATCCCAAAAATAATTAAAACTACGTAAATTACTGTCATACTTCAGTAAACCAAAATAGATTGGTTGGGATTGGTTGGTTGGGTTGGTTTAGAGAGAGGTTTAAACCAAAATAGATGAAAAACCCTCTAAGCTAGATAGCTTAGAGGGTTTTTCATCTATTTTTCAAAATTATGGTCACATTACAAATCTACCCAAAGATTTGTAATGTGACCATAATTTTCTCCCACAATCAGTATAACTAATACATTAAAAAAACAATGTTTTTTACATAATAATAAAAATTCATCATTCATTTTTCTGTTGGTGTGCATTAATTTCGGGACATGTTGTATTTACTCTAGATCAGTACCACATCGTGGATTTTACCTCCAACTTTTTCTGAGCAGTGGTGGGCCTGTCTGTCTTGTGTGTGGCCCAGTGGCCTTGGCCCCGATTTATGAGTTCTAAGTCGTGAGTTCGAACCGAGGCAGACACTTTACTTTCTGTATTTAATTTCATCACCACTCACAAAGCGGTGAAGGAAAGCACCATGATGTTTTAGAACGAAACGATAAATTCGAAGACGAGATGTAACGTCCACCAACCCGTACTGGGCCCGCGTAGTGGATTATGGCCCACTCCCGCTCACAGAGAGGAGGCCTGTGTCCCAGCAGTCGAAATTTTATAGGCTGATTATGCCTGTTCTGTTAAATTAATTGGCGGCACGTTTCATATATTTACAGTAACAATTTTTATGTGTATATTTACGACTAGCTGCACCCCGCGGTTTCACCGGCATAAGTTTCGATCTCATGGAAATGTCGGGATAAAAAGTACGTTATATGTTAATCCTGGTTATAAACCATCTGTGTGCCAAATTTCATCCAAATACGTTTAGTAGTTTTTGCGTGAAAGAGTAACAAACATCCATCCATCCACCCATCCATACAAACTTTCACGTTTATAATATTAGTAGGAATTGGCTGGGTTAAATTAGAAAGAAAGAAAGAAGAAATAAAATACGTTTATTTGCGGTAAACATGACGCACAAAAGAACTTATGAACAAATAAAGAAAATAAAACAATAAGAAATAGTTGACATGCGTCACATCCACGCAAAACGGCTATCGCTCAGCATTATGCTGCCTGCTGACCCTATGCAAGACAGAGCCCCAGCGCTGGTTTTCATCGACAGCCGGCGCCGACTTAGTGACGTCGTCCGGTGCAGCAAACAATTATTAACACGTACCTTACACTCTTACAAAATTTCAACATGAATGATGTAATAAATATTTTTTAAACATTGTTTGATTTAATAGAGTGTCCGTGGAGTTTCTTGCCCGTTCTTCTCCATAGGTCGCGACCTTCTACGCTTTGGAATAGGCAATTAGCTTCATCTTTCTAACAGACTGAGTCCTTGACAAGTAAAAAACGCCTGTAATAGATTTATTCTATTTTACCACTGCTGAGCTAGTTTATTTACCACTGCTGAGCAAGTTTATTTACCACTGCTGAACAAGTTTATTTACCACTGCTGAGCAAGTTTATTTACCACTGCTGAGCAAGTTTATTTGAAATATAATGACTTTGAGTTTCTTTAATATTGCAGTTTTCTACAAAAATCTTACTGTGCGTCCATCACAATGCTTTTATTTCTTATGTAAGTAAATTATAATTCATAATATTGAGAAATAAATAAATCTCTAAGTTCATTTTAGGTCCTACGCGTAGGTCTTGCTGGCTTAAAGACACGGCTACCGGCGATTAGTTTAGAGTAATCGCCGGCCCCGAGCTTCATTTCCTCAGAAAATCTGCAATTTTCTTTAGCGAATTTATAGACTACAGGTATACGTTTATATTTTTCATCTGAGATGAAATGCAGGATTATGTACTTCCTTTAAATTTTAAGCTTTTTATGCAAAGTCAGGGAAATTAATTGTTAAGCAATTTGACCAACTTAAATTGTCCGTATAGTCATTAAAAAAGTAAGTTGGAGCCTCATTTCCTACGAAATGTATGGGGAACAAAATAGAGCTTTTTGATCCTTTTAAGAAATAGGATCACCTTGTATTAAAAAAAATGGGAAAAAATTAAATTACTATTCAATTCAATTATTTTCTTTCTAAGACAGTAAAATGTTTAAAAAAATAAAACTAATTGCAGAAAAAAGAATCAACTGGTCCCTTCAAAACAGTATTTGGCTGTCCTTATTAAAACATAATATTACGCCATAATTCCGCGAAGGGTTAGGCAGAGGTGTACCTACCTTACATTTAGTGCACTCACATTCCGCCGGTTATGTTTAAGTTCCATATAATAGTAGGCGATTCTTTTACCTTCAACTGGGTACAAATCTGCACTCCGGGCTGCTATTGAGAAATTCCAGATGGAAAAACCCAACTACGATTTTGCCAACCCGGGAATCAAACCCAGAGCCTCATGATCAGCAATGCTTGCGACCACTAAACGAACGAAGCAGTCAGAGTAACACCTACCATGCATGTTTCATGTATTTAATACAGAGATATTAATATATGATTTGGATTTATTTGCGAGGTCAAATCACCCTGTATGTCGACCTCGTGGCCAAATGCTTCTAACTACGTGACCAGATCGAGAAAATCTAATATATTTTATATTCCCGGTTCTTGTCTATTGATCCGTATCGAATACAAAGATGCTCGTACTATTCCACTATTATCTTCCTTCTACTCTACGTGTTAGAAAAGAAATTCGAATGCCCGTTTTCACTGATACTAGACAACACCTAAATGAATGCTTTACGCATTAATTTGTCGTAGTGTCAGTAAAAAACACGCTGTTGGATTTTCAACTTTTGGCGATTAGCCGAGTGTTAAAAATCTAACTGCAAATAAATATTTGTTTATTTTGTGCTAAAAACCATCTGAGAGGACTTTGAAATAAAAGTTAATACATTATCTTTACTACTTTTGGCCAACATGCCGGTACAGTAACGCTCGAAACTCCAGTGGCATGCTAAGGACTACAGTACTATGAACTGTGCAAGCACGATACAGCCAGTGCGTGTGCGTGTATGAGTGAAATAACATTATATTTCTATTGCATTTAGAATACGCGTCATAGTGGCGACCTGTGCATTGCTAAAATTAGCGCAAATGTAACATGTACTGGTAGCTGTTTGGGGTAAGCAATGGATTCACGATCAATGAAGTCTGAGTTCAAACTTTAATTACAATGTGTGGCTGTTTTTTGTTCCTTTGAAAACATCATAATATTTGTATTTTAAGCTAAAACTTGTTATGTAATATTTATGTTTATATATAATGTATTCATGCTTATTATTTATTAATAACACGTTAAATATTAGTTATTGTATTATTACTTAACTATTTATGTGATTATGTTGTATTTAATTTAAATCTATTCGGTGTTGGAAGGTGGAAATAAAGTCATGCTGAATGATAACAGAAATGTTTATTCGTTTTATTTATTTATAAAATTAGCAAACTTTTATGAAATTGAATTGGGACGACACTTTCCTGTCTAGATAAAAGAGAGATTTCTGTTGTAAGGTTCATAAGATATTTTGTTGTATACCCACAACAACATAACAAGTAAAGGATATTTTAATAACAGAAATATAATTGTTGATACCCACTTATTATAAGTATCGGTAATCAGCAGAGTTTATTGAAACTAATATATGATTAAGACTTTATGAACATGTTTTTTTATGTAACGTCACCATGAATGTATTGAGGTTATAGCTTAAGTGTTCATTTTCTTGACGAAAAGAAGATTGAAACTAAACTTCAATTTAAGATCATTAAATAATTACGGATATATCAATAGGTATTACTAAATATTTAGCTACACCGTCTAATTATTAAAATCAAAACATCTAAGCAGGTATTACTATTTTGTAAAACCCCAATTATTTTCAACACAGTGAAGTAGACGTTTGCGCATGGACACATTACCACATATTTCGGTTCCTCTTAAATTTTCCCACCCCTCCATGCAATGGACTTTTAATTGTCGTATACACCTCTCATTCCGTGACTCGCACCTTTGCACCATCAAACCCCTTAGATTTTCTCTGGGGTTGAGTGATCGCGCTGGCCATAGAAGAACAATTATCTCCGGGTGATTGTGAAACCACTCACGCACAGTGCTCGCCCGGTTAATAGGACAATAATTGTCCTGGACAAATAATATTGGTGTCAACTCATCAGCTGGTTAAATATTGCGCACAGTAGGTAGCATGATATCGTCTAATACTTCTACATAAGTAGAACTGTTGGCGCGTGGAGGAATAAAAGCCAGTTCTTCTGGCCCTGCTGCACTCATCCATCACCACATATTAATTGTAATTCGACCTGAGTCTGTATTACGGAGTACGTTTTATCACACCAGCGAGTGTTATCCTTCGCCATAAAAGAAGAATAGCCTTTTGACTAGATTTGAGGGTCTTTTCATCTGAAAATATGGTAGTATTCCGGTCAAAATCGAAATAATCCTGTGCGAAACGCAATCGTTCTTTTTTATGTATTTCTGTCAAGAAGAGCTTTTCAGCTGGTCTTCTATGATGCAAGCCTTCAGCGTGGAGGGCATGGCAAACAGTTTGCAATGAGGTGTCGAATAATACCGCAAACTGTCTAGTTGGTGTGAAACCATTTGTTCCATACTCGTTCACCGTATGTCGTCGCTGCGCCTCGCTATTAAGCGACGGCCTTCCACTTTGCTGTCGACTAGCAAGGCTACCGCCTTCCTCAAATCTCTTGATCCAGCGACTTACAGTATTCCTCTAAAACAAAACAAAAGTGATATTAGGCAGCTATAATAAAATACTAAAGTGAAATCATTTTTATAATATAATATAATAATATTTATTTAATATAATAGTAAAGTTCTGCGTGTATAAATTCAATAATAAACACTAATTATTTATTTTTTAGGCCTCATGATGGATTAAAGAAAAACAATAAAAAAAATTAATCCATATTTCACCAAATAATCTTAGGTAAAATTTCAAATAAAAGTTTAAGTTCAATAACAATTCATAAATAATACTCACATTCAGTCCGATTTCATCAGATATTTCTGTTCTATTAAAACCACTGTTATGCAGCGCAATAATAGTAGCCCTCGTCTCAATATTAATATTCCTGCATTTTGAGAATAAATACAATTCCGCTATCTATTAAATCACACGTCACTAACCAACAACTACAACCAAACGACAACGTTTATTCCGATCAAGTTAACTATTCATAAAACTCATGTCTACCTCACAGAAACCTGAATCCCTTTTTTAGTTTTCTATGATCGACCTTTCTAACTTTACGAAATGTGTGAACAAAGCAAACAAGATAAAGAATATTATATTTCTGTCTCATTACTTACAATCGAGCAAAAACTTACAAAAAGTCGAAGTATTAGGTGAGATTTGAACACACGGCTCACTGATTCACGCACCTATCTGCACGCGCTTAACCGCTGTCATCTTGACTCATATTATAACGTTGAAATTATGAACCACTTGTTGACGACAATGTATTTATTTTTTTTAAACTAGAAGGACGTAAGTCAAATTAAACGTCAAGCTATTACTTTGTGAGATTGCCTATGGACTTTTGGTTGACACTGTACCTACTCGTATCTCTTCGCAAGTACTATCAACGTAAATGTGGTCAATATAGAGGTCTGAGACCTTATTTGTCATTGTTACGTTCTTAAATTCACCGAGAGACAACGCACAGCCTAAACCGCCGGATCAGAAGCATGGAATTTTGCACAAGACTTCCTTATAAATAATAATAATAATACGAAAGAACAACGAAAGTGATCTCTAACGAAAAAAATGCCTTTTAGGGGTTAAATAGGGGATGAAAGTTTGTATGTAGATATAATTTTCATTACCGTTAGGTACCCGCTATTAACTTTCAGGTTCTTGTCATCCGGAAGGGGGTTTAATATTATGTCCGTTTTGTATTTTAGATAACTTTCATTCTGAGGAATGAAACTAGGTACCTATGTTAAAATTTAAAAAATAATAATTATGTTTCGAAATAATAATGTTGACACTTATCTTACTAATACTTATCTTACTTACTTACTTATCTTACTAAGTCAATATTTACGTAACATAATTGATTTAACTAAATACATTACAACAGTGGTGGCCCAGTGGTAACAACCGCGACTTATAACCATAAATTCGAAAACATGTGACATCTACCAACCCACATTAGACCACTTTCTCTTACAGAGTGGAGACATGTGTCCCGGCAGTGGGAACATTGTATGCTGATTACGCTAATTCAAAGAATTTATTTCAAATAAACCAATCATAGGCACTTTTGAATTGTCAAGGGGTCAGTCAGTGAGACAGATGAATCTAGTTGCCCATTTCAAAACGAAGTAGGTACCTATGGAGAAGAACGGGCAAGAAAGTCAACGGACACTAATTTAAATCATCAAATTGATAAAAAATATTGGTTAACAAAATATACCATATATACTCGTATAAAGGCTTCAGATTAACTATCGATACTCATGTTTGCCTGTCATTCATTCTTTTGTCTACAACATGTTCAGGCAATTAGTGCTGCACATCAGAAACTCGAGCCATAGCGTAAATAATTGGCCGGAAAATTGTATGTAAGAGTTACAGCAAAAAGACACACACATACAACGTCTAAAGGTAAAACTCGTAGGAATCTATTTTATGTCTAATATAATGTCTCGGTATTTTGGAATGGGCTGCGGATATTGATTCTATCTTTATTCCCTCCGCGAATCGCAAAGGGAACTGTTAGAAAAAAATAACTAAAAACAACTAACTTTAAAGGAGATTGTTCTACGCCCATACATTGTTCGCCCTGGAGCCAACTGCATAGAAAAAATCATTTTCTATTTGTAAATTGCCCTTAGTAACCCATAAGAACAAAGTTTCTTGACGGACACTTTAGAGAACAGATTTATTTAAAAAAAAGGAACAGATTTTGAGGTTATTTTTAATAAAAGAAAACTTAAGTAATTCCATCTAAAATCGCTATTTCTGGTTTCTACAAAGGATTAAACTTCAAATACAGTAAAATATTACTGTAATTACAGTTTTATTATGCCTTTTAGGTACAGTTATTATTTGTTGGTTGAAGTTTACATAATAAGCTAGGATGATTAATTATGCAGTTGATATGAATCCTGTCGTTAGTCGCATGCTCCGACCAGACCAACATCAGGTTTTGTAAGTAGCCATATACATATTATGACATTCTCATAGTTAAGAACAGAAAAAAAACACTTATTTTGTATTAGGTATTACAGTTTTATTCATTTTCATTATCTTCTACATTTTCTATTAAAATATAGTCTAAGAATTGTGCAGGTGGGGCGATGTTGCCTTCATATCGGGCATAACTTAAATACCATATAATGGTCATGATATGCGCGCAGCATCCTATGGTCCTGCGCCCAACAATGCAGTTGCAACAATATTGTATTATGGATTGTCTTCCAACTTGACTTCTGCCTAGCACTTGCGGTGCAACACGTTGCTGTATTTGCAGAAGAATGGCATCGTCATTTAGTATGTGCCTTCTCAATCTTATTAAATTGATCCCACAATTGGCACATCGCAAGGGATTGCTTCTTGTTGGAGTATGTGTAGATGATGACGGTTCTGAATAATGCCTGGCAGCACGATCTGCTCTCTGCCAGCAAGGATGGCAAATATGGTGAGAAGCACGTATCTAAAATAAAAAATACATTTTGAGCTGGTATATCAATAAGATATTTCTAAGTAGCTTATCAGAATTAGACAATAATATACCTCCAATGGCATTAATCTTTCTGTGATAATATTCTTGATATTAATATGGTGCTGTGTGTCAGTTCTCAGAGCAATAACTTGATGAGAACGAGTTCGACGTCCTAGTGTGTTATGGCATAGTGCACAATTCCTACCAATGTATTCTGATGTTGTTTGTATGATTTGTTGTGCCGAAGTCCAGCATATTGTGCATATAATATCACTTGCTTGAATCTGAAGGAACGTATACTTACTTAAAATGTAGGTATATTTATGATTGCACTAAAAGCTTAGACAAAAATAAATAAACAATTTAGAAAAATATTACACGTTATGTCTTCTACAAAATGTCGTTATGTTAAATACACGTTAACAGTTTATTTACCGAAAGTGATGGAGCCCTTTCCTGAATATATCGACGAATCTGTTCATCTTCCAACAACATACAACCACCAGCAGAGCCACAGCTGATACAAAATCCACTTTCCATTTCGTATGCGAAGTCCGTTATCCGTTATCAAAATGCCAAGGTGTCGTTTAAGCAGATCACAGAATGTTATTCGAAGCCAGGTCACGTTGAAAGCAATCCAAATCGTAGTCCGTTAAACAGAAACAAAATTGCCAAAAGAAATCGTCAAATAGGTAGGTAGTCACAACAACACATCTAAACGTCTGACGGACTGACGTAGTGACGTAGAGATGCTTCTCGAAGATCGATCATTGTATATCGATTATCAATGACCACTTATTTAATCTGTGGTTTTAATTTAGTAGACCAAAATGACAGATCAATATGTCAAATGTAAATTAATTTGTTCCGTTTCAAACATAATCACGTTGTTGCTATGATTCTACTTCACATTAAATAAAATATTTTGTTCCCAACGAACAATGTGAAACGTTTTAGTTTTCGATATTTAAAAATAGAGTTTAAGTACTTAGAAAGTAAAAATATGGCTATTGAAGTCGTGGAATCGTTATGAGAACAATTCACTAGAGTTGCGTCGTAAATTACATTTCAATCGTTCAATGAGAGATTTTCTGACTAGTGAAAAAACATAGTTCAATAGATGGCGTGGGTAAAAAATACGTTTTTGTTTACTGGCTACTGATAACAAAAATAAGATCCGTTAATAAGAAAGCTTATTTAATGTCAAAAACCAGAGACAGTGACGTATTTTTTACCAACGCCTCTTTTATTAAACTAATATTTTCTCACTTGTCAGAAAATCCCTCATTCGACTAGTAAGTACATTTTGTGAGTTTGTTTTTTGCATTATATTTTCATCATAATCGTGCTAGGCCATATTTATCATAAGTCCCATTAAAATGATCACGGAACTAATTCCATGAAAAAAATATGCATGAAAAACTTTTATGTTGCACATTTTCAATGTTTTGGAAGTGATAAATATCGAACATCTATTATTTATCACTAGATATTATAGACATCGTCGCCGATATCGATATTTATGTAATATGAGCGAGAGCGAAACTATCAAATCTTTTGTGACATTCGCATTGACAATTCCATGAAAGATGGCGGGTTTGGTTGGTAATAAAATCAATGAGGTCACTTTTAAAAACCTATTAGGAATTAAACAGTGTCCGCTAGAATTTATTATTTTTAAAAAGTATATTAAAATATAATTAAAATTTACGTACACGTCAAATGTTTGTTGGTTATAGGGCGGTCTAGAACAATCTCCTTTCGATACCTTGTATGTATGTTCGAAAAAATCTACATATTTTTAGTAAGATAAGTGACAGGCACAATTTTAATACTAGAAATAGGAACAAATTAGATCAACAACGTTTCAGATTGTCTAAAGTACACTTCTTCTATGGTGTATCTACTGTGTGGTTGCAAGCGCTACTACTGAGCATGGTCCTGGGTTCGTTTCCCAGGTCGGGCTATGTGGATGAAGGTGCTATAGGTAAAACACCTGTGACATTTTTTTTTTTATTTGGGTGGGAAATCTTCAAATGACACCTCCCGCTTTGGGTGGAGCGGAAGGGAGTGTCAGACTCTTACTGACTAAAACCCACCCGTGTTCCTTCGTTGGCCCTTTCTGTTCCAGGGCAGCGGTAACCCTTTCGGATGATCCCGCCGCCCACACCTGTGACATTGAAGTAGGAATTTCTTGAATCAAAATATCAGCAAGTCTACCCACGCGTTCATTACTTATCACTTCTTCTATTTCAAGTTCGCTGCTAACAAGAAACTTGGGATATTAATTATATACTTACACGTGAACTAGTTAGTCAACCTGTAGAATGTTTACAAGTGAGATATATGTCTATCTATACATATTATGGATTTAAAGTCGCTTTCCGTGTTTAGTTGTGTGACCGCTAATTTTTAATATCCTAAACATTACTATATACTTATTACAACGAAAGTCTGCGATTAGCTCCAAAATACAACCTTCTTGACAAAAGTAAGATAAGTATTTGGTATTTTCAGAAACACATTATCAGCCAGCATGATCAAGTCAAAAAACAAAGTCAGTTTTCGTGTCTGTCTGTGTGACCGCCTTGTTCTTCTAAACTACGCATCAGATTTTGATGCAATTTTCACCATCATTTAGAGAATTTATTCCAAAAGGTTCAATTAATATTAAACTTACACATAATTAAGAAATCTCCACGAGGCGAGTCGCTGGAGTGTTAATAAGTTCAGTTTGGATCCCTTTTAAGTACCAAATGTCAAAGTTATAAAGTTAATGTTCTAAGACATTTATTTCTCAAAAACATATACTATTTATTTACTCAGAATGAGAAACGCTGGTTGCTTGCAAATAAACGTTTCACGGAACGAGTATCGGAACGGTATGTTTGAAGTTCAAAGTACTTTTGTACTAACTTGTTCTTGGATGACATAACATTATGTTACTAAAATAAACTATTCTAAAAGACATCGAGTTTAAAAGGTACCTATAGTTAGTAGGTATAGGTAGTAGGTTTTTATTTGTTAAGATTTCTAGTTAAAATGTTAACACTAAGTAACTGGCTTAGGTATTATATCCAACTAAAAGGAAAAGAGCTTAAAAAATAGAAACTGAATAAAACCTTACCTTATTAACCTAATGGTTGTATAATATTGACCTAACCCACCCAACAAAAGTATTATTTCAAGTTTATATCAGGCACATCATTTTTAAATAATTCATATTTCATGATGACAGCGATGTAAAGAAGGACTTCGACACCTCAGTATCCTTTTTGTATTAGTACCTATATAATAATGTATATTTAGTTATACCCTGTTCATTAGGTAAACCGTTTTTTGACAGATGGAACTAGTGATTGCAGCAACACACAATACATTGATCGATACACGTACGGTAGGTATCATAAATAAGATTTATGTTATTACCTACGCATTTTAAAGTTAACTTTTACGTAATCTGGAATATGTACGTTCTAAGACAGCTGTCAAAAAACGGATATCCTAATGGACAGGGTATCGTTAGTTTTTAAGACAGCTGTCAAAAAACGGATATCCTAATGGACAGGGTATCGTTAGTTTTTAAGACAGCTGTCAAAAAACGGATATCCTAATGGACAGGGTATCGTTAGTTTTTTTTGTAGCTAGTGTAAATATGTAGTTTTAAAATTATCATAAGTCTCTTTATTTTGAATTGCTTTCTCTGTTGTATGTTGTTAAGTATGTTTTTCAGCATGCCGCTTGGCAAACACCTCCTCTAGCTGTTCCCATTGATTTCTATCACGAGCCACTCTGCTCCAGTTAAAGCTCTCTGTAAGTTTTATCTCGTCCCCTACTCCCTTGTTGTTTTGCCCTTTTCCGGTAACTATTTTTGGAATACCAATCATTTATTAATTTACAAAGTGTTTTGCTGAGAATCAGGAAAACTGGACTAAAAAGTTGGTTGTATACAAATAATTATGTAATTTACTGATACGTTTTCATAAAAAATATATTTTTTAAATCTTGAATAACGAAAAAATAACTGTTAAACAAAAAATATACCTACTCGTTTTTGTAATTTGAATCGTTTTAACCATCGATTAGAGCCAAGAGGCAGAGGCAGGGCGGGGTGAGTCGGCCCAGGACCCGAATCTCCGGGCTCTGCGAACGGGACCATGTCACAAAATCAATACACACACTTAACTTGTTTCGTAAATTTCGGCGTCTTCAATGATCTCGCCTGTCTACGCAAAGATCAACAAGTTTGTGTCAGGCCACAACTAGTGCTTTAAGCAACGTTTATGAGTAAATAGCCCCTTTATTCTTAAACGTTGCTTAAAGTTAAGTAATGATAAACAACTGTTTAACCATACATTTTGAACGTTTAAACGTCTCTTAACTATAATCATCGTTTATTTAAACCTCGAAATGTTTTGATAAAATATTGTGGGTATAGTTAATTTATTTTATGTAAACTCGGTAAAAAACAATAGGAAACAACATTTTATCTTGCATAGCACTAGTACACTAGTTGTACTAGTAACTGTCTTCTGCCGATATAATTTAAGCCTATGTCAACGCACAGTCAGGGAAATTAACTGTTATCCAAATTGACACCCTATGTCAATTTGCCGTGTTATAGCCATTTCGCACCACTGTCAAAGAATGACAGTTAAATATAAGGTAAATTTTAGCTGGTTGTCTAAACAATCAATTTCCCTGACTGTGCATACAAATCACCTGGTGGACACTCGTGATTTGAAACAAACTCTTTGTTCAAACACGTCAAGAATACTCTCACTATGCACGGACACGTTTTCCCTACACATAGGCGTGTATCTAAAGTCTATAAAAATAAAACTGTGCGAGGATGGAACCCGCGACCTGCACCAAATAAAGCAATCGTTAAGCCAGCATCCTTTAAATGGAATCCCATCTTCCTTTAAACTTATATTTTTTCTACGTATTTTTTCCCTTCTTTCATTCGCTACGTAAGACTTTGATTACCTGCACTGTATGTGCTGCTTTTAAAAGGTTTATTGAGCTTCCAAAAATATATTGAGTACTTTATACGGCCTACATAAATGTCCTTCCTTTGGTATTGTTAGTCGGGTGGTTGAGCTGCTCAAGTTCTGTGTTGAGCTACACGATTACTGACAAATGCTTGCATTGACTGGACTGGTCCACTCAAATCTGTGTGGTACTTTCCTCAAAATACCATTTCGGACATCAATCTACATGGGCTTCACATGATCTCTAATGATGAAGAAAGGCCGAAACTCAAAGGTCACCCTTTGAGTTTGTTTCGGCCTTTCTTCTCAGAGTGGTCAGGTAGGAAACGCCGACCTCATCTAGCTTATTTCTTTCATAATAAGACGTGTAAAAGTGATTCCAATTACGTATTTACAGAATAACAATTTCATTTCATATAAAAAAAAATAGTTGCTACTTTTTTGAGGTTCTTTTTTGTCGCGTAAAAGAGTTTCCGATATCCTATTTACAGAATAAACAATTCCATTTCATATAAAAGAAAATGTTGGTATTTTTAATTAAATCCTTTAAAAGGCGCTTTGTTCGATTCATTGAATCGTTTTTTGGTAAAAATGCATTGTTGTTAATGCATTTTTACCAAAAACCGATTCAATTAATCGAACAAAATGCCTTTTAAAGGATAGCCTTATTTAATTTGCTTTTCACTAAATAAATAAAACGCCTTAAATGTAGGTAAATGGAAACAAATTAATGGGCTTAAAGTTATCACATCTAGTTTCTCCTCCGTTTAACATCTTGAAGGCGTGTAGACTACGCAACCGGAGATAAGTCCATGCTACGCCGTAGCTTTATGCGAGCTACGCTTTTTACGTCACGAGCTACGCAGAGGCAAGCTTTTCTTGTTCAAGGAGTATGTGCTCGTATAGAATCGGTAACTTTATTTTTATTCGTGGTTCATACAGACAACACCGCGCCGCACCGCGCCACGCTGAAGGTCCTGGGTATTTGCTAGATCTACTAGTTTTAGATAACAGAGATATAGTAAAATAAAACCAATAGATTTATTTTTATTTGTTTTTACTAATCTAAATTATTTATTTCTGTTTTTACATTCAGAACCCATAGAACCACAACACTCATCTAGCTTGACATACAGTAGTTCTGTCTAATTGCCAACGTTCGTATTAGGTGAGGACGGATGTGGCCGTTACAATACATGTTCATCCATCCATCCTAACTAAGGAATAATACCCTCCCAAGCCGTACGTTATACGCATAAGTAGACGACGCCCTGCCTCCCTCTCTCCCCACTCCACAAGCCGCTCAACAAGTGAACCAATGTCATCACGAAAATTGAATTTAGCTGAGTCACTAGATCTGCATAAAGCGTCGTGAAATTCGTGAGAACTCGGTTTAGATACAATGACCTATTTCAAGTTTCACAATCGATATTATAATTCTCGTGACTTACTACGGCTTAACGATACGCCTGACAGGCGCGGCTTGATTTTTCTCAAGTAAAGTAATCTCACGTTTAACGCCCTTTCAACGCGATATTATTGCTTCGTGTGTCGGCTTGGAACCGCAAGCTGGCTGGGGTTTTACATATCTATGAGAATTACTGATGAACAGCTTCGGACTCGTGGTTGGCACTAGGGCTATTAATATTAGATGAGGATAATGCTTTATTAATGGAAGTAATCTCTTAGGTATTTAATAGTAGAATATCATGTGAATCAAAGTGAAATACTTCTTATTTCCCTGACCCATCCCGTCGCATCGTATCGCCCGCCTGTGTTGTTACTCCGTTTTTGCCTAACGTTATTTCTGACTTCTTTTTACTTGTGCTCGGCTCCTAAAGGTCTTAACGTGATGTTAAATAGCCTTCCTCACAGATTCGGCTATCAAAAGCAAAAATAATTTTCAAATCCGAGTGGGTTCTAGAGATTAGCGCGTTCAAATAAACAAACAAACAAACTCTTCAGCTTTAGTATTAGTATAGATATTAAATAAATTCTTACTTAAATTGCAGTAGCTTTAACTTAGACAAACATTAGCGTTTTATAACAAAAGTCAAAATGAAGATATTATTCTTATTCGACGACAGTACATGAATTCAAATAAAGAGGGCTCACTCGCCAAACGTTTCTCCGTTTGGCTCACTCCGGGTTATAAAAGGCCTTGTGGAGTACTTTACATAGTCAGACAATTTGCTGTGGGCAGCCGACCGTTTCTCGGAGCTACCAAATTGTTTTATTGAAATAACTTGGAACGCTGGCAGCAAAGGAGTCGTTTTCGCTGATCGTTTGCTTTTTAAAAATAACAGCTTCAGGTGGTAAGTGAGAATGTGAAATGCAATTATTTTTACGGGTGCGAACTAGTTAAAAAGAATAAATGCCCGAACTGATTTAAAGCGCTGTTGCTGATGTCTATACGTTTTTGTTTGCAGTTCGTTAGTATTCAAATGTTTTCATATTAACTTTTAAGGTTATTCGTTTTTAGAGTTATAATTTGATAGTAGTAATTTATGTTTTTCTTACGCAAGTATTACTCAAACCCCGTAGTGACGTCAAACAAATCATTGTCAATGATGGCCACAATTAAGCGGCTTAGCCGCCATACACACTGGACATCTTATCGATGACGCGCGCGCGCGTTTTGCTTGACCCGCCGTCGTAAACAAAAGCGATCGTCGCGCGAGCACGCGATCGAAGCAATCAACGTACAATAATTATATATACATTTTCACGCCTAAACCACTGAACGAATTTTGATAAAAATCTGGCAAAGAGACATGGCGTCCTGGGGAAGGATATAGGCTACTTTTTATCCCAGTAACACGTTCCCGTGGGATCATTTCTGACATCCACGTGAGTGAAGCCTCGGGCAGAAGCTAGTATTCAGATGAAAGAGCACGACGATCGAGTACACGCGCGATGTTCGCTTATGATTAGGTGAACGCGCCGCAAGTTTCATAGCCGGTGGCCGTGAATGGTGCCTAAAATGCAGATCACGTAGAGTACAGGCTTGCATACACCAAGTTCTATTGTATCTACAGTGAAATCAAAGGTTGATTAGTAAGTTGGATCATTCCGTATCATTTCGTGTTCATAGTAGTGCATAGTTAAAATATGTGTCAGGGTTCAAATTATTTACGTTGTTTACCAAATGTGCTAGTCACTACAAAAGGCCAATTCCGCTATTAAAAACGTTCAACGTCTAGTCGCAATCTCATCTCAGCGACAATCAATGTCAAAAATGTAGAGAAATTAGAGGTATTATTGACAGATTTATACTGAGATCAGAGGGGCGATTCTCGTAATTTTAAGAACGTTCACAGTCTGATCTCAGTCTCAATCTGTCAAAAAATACTTCTAATTTCCCTACATTTTTACAAGTTTTTGACATTTGTTTGTCGCCGAGATGAGATTGCGACTAGATTTTGAACGTTTTACATTACGAGAATTGGCTTTCTGACTGCTTCTTAAAATTACGAGAATTTCAAATGTGTATTTGAAATTTTAATTACTGTAGGTATGTCATTCTCATTTCTGGAAGCTTTAAAAAATTCTATCAGTTCAGGAATGAAGAAAGGTGAGATGGTTAAACCCAACGGAAATAGAACCAGAACAAGAGCTACAGCTTTATTTTCTTGATATTCTTGTCATTCCACTAAGTGATCAACGAAAGAATGCTCTATTCCTGTTACAAAAAAGGTTTGGTAAAGTGAGAATAGACAGTGCATAATTTGCTTGTTTGGTATGATGAGTAACTATCGTAAACTTACCACGGCAAATTATTTGATTCGACAAAAGTCGGCAAAGACAGAATGTAGGTACATATCATTTCAACATATAGGCACCAAAAAAACGGTCCAACAACAAACTTAGCAGGCATAACCGACCAATATCACCTGATTTTTGTCGATGGTATGCCAGACACAAGCGTAGAGTGAAAGCGGTCGTCTGCGTTTAACATAGACACAGCGCGGCGTGGAGTACTGTTTACTGTGGGGATCCTTTTTTAAACCGTTTTCATTACTTAGTGTTTGTTTGAACAAAACAAAACGGGCAAAATGATTTTTTTAAGCCTTGGACTAGGGAGATAATGAAAATGAACTCATTGGTCTTTTTGACGTACTCCGTCCTCTGGGGACGACCTGAGTGTTCAATAGAATTTTAAATTATTTTTTTAATATGTGATTTGAGCTTCCTGTTGAACGTTGCTTTAGTAGAATATTTGTCTTTATATTGCGATTGTAGGTATTATGCGATAAGAATAAAATGATAATAATAAAAAAAAACCTTAATAACTGTGTTGGTATTGTTGAAGTTATATCACCTCCATGTACTAACCTAACACTGGCTAGATGAAAAACTGTCTATACATATAGCAAGTGTTGACATATAGCTTTTGTCATTGGACTCCATTTTACACATTGTTCGTAGATAAACCTTTATAACTTCGTATTAAATGCTTTACAGTATTTCCTGTGTTTTCGCTCTGCAAACCTCCCCAACAAAGGTTATGGGCCCAGGGCAGTAAAGTGTGTTGTGAAAATAATTCGAAATTGTGAAAATTTTAAACTACATGTAGGAAGAAAAATGACTTCGAATGTACGTATAGAATTATTAACGAAGGACAACTACGATAGTTGGAAGGTTCAGGCTGAAGCGTTGTTGATAAGGAATGATTTCTGGGAATATGTGAATGGAGAAAAGCGAAAACCCACTAGCGATGCTGATATATCGACATGGAAGACGGCTGACCGAAAGGCTAAGTCTGAGTTAATATTGGCATTAGATCCGAGTGTAGTTCGTCATGTAAAAAGGGTGGAGACTGCACGAGAGGTATGGTTAAAATTAGAGAGCTTATTTGCATCAAGAGGACCTGCAAAGAAAGCGAATTTAATGAAAAGGCTCATGTTACAAAGGATGAGTGAAAACCAAAAGGTACATGAGCACCTTGATTCTTTTTTTGAAGCTGTCGATAAATTGGAAGAAATGGATATAAAAATCCATGATGATTTGCTAACGATCATGTTGCTGTACAGTCTTCCGGGAAGTTACGAAAACTTTAGATGTGCTATAGAGTCTAGAGATGAGCTTCCAAAGCCAGAGCAACTTAGAGTTAAAATCATCGAAGAGGATAGTTCAAGAGGAAACGCTCAAGTTGACAAAATGGAAGGCGCCATGTATTTGGACAAACATCCGAAAAAAATTACTGGAAAAACATTTAAGTTTAAATGTTTTAAGTGTCATAATTTTGGCCATAAGGCATCGGACTGCACAAAGAAAAGGGAGAAGACTCAAGAAACTCGATGTGTGGAGTCATGCACTAGTCATGAAAGCTGTGAAGCTTTAACTATGTATCATGTTTCAGATGACTGCCGCATCGCTGTTGATGCGAAGCGCCGTCAGGAATGGATTTTTGATAGTGGTTGCACTTCTCACATGTGCAATGACCCGCAAAGGTTTGCTGAGATACTCCCTGCGAGTCAAACATTAAAATTAGCCACAGATTCTTTGACAACCGTGCAAGGTAAAGGTACAGTTAAGTTATTAGCATGCAATGATGATCGAACGCGAAAAATTAAACTTGAAAATACCCTATTCGTTCCCGATTTACGTAGTAATTTAATTTCCATCGCCCAGCTTACCGAACGAGGTTGTGAAGTTACGTTCAAGCAAGACGTAGCCTATGCAGTTAAAAAGGGGGAGGTAAAGCTGATCGCTGATCGGCGAGGTGATTTGTATTACTTGAGGGAGCAGGACGCTTCAGCGTCTGTGTTAAGTAGTGAAAGTGTTGATCTGTATAGATGGCATGAGCGTATGGGACATCTGAATGCTAGGGATCTTATGAAAGTACTAAAGAAATCAGGTATTGATCCGATAGAGATCGATAGTAACTTGCATGATTGTGATGTGTGCGCTAAGGGTAAAATGGTGTCGTTGCCTTTTGTGAAATCCAGTTCACGCTGCAACGAGAAGTTGCGAATAATATACTCTGATGTGGTAGGTCCAATGAGAGTTCAATCTAATGGCGGAAATAAATACTTTGTTACTTTTATTGACGACTGTACTCGTTGGTGTGAAGTCTTTATGCTGAAAAATAAAAGTGATGTTTTGTCAAAGTTTAAAATTTTTAAATGTCATGTTGAAAATTTGACAGGTAGAAAAATTAAATATTTACATACGGATAACGGAACTGAATACAAAAATAAAATGTTCGATGAATTTTTAGAAAACGAAGGCATTAAGAGACGCTTTACGACGTCATACTCACCTCAAAGTAACGGTATCGCTGAACGGATGAACCGTACATTGATTGAGATGGCAAGGTGCATGATCTTATCGTCAGGTATTTCACCAAGTTTTTGGGCAGAAGCTGTAGCTACTGCATGCTATTTACGTAATAGGTGCCCAACTAGCAGTCTAAATGGTGAAATTCCATACGAAAAATGGTTTGAGAGACCTGTGAATGTCAAATATTTCAAAACGTTTGGCACGAAAGTACATGTCTTGGAAAAGGAACCAGGTAAAGATAAGTTTGCAGCACGAAGTTCACTTGGTGTTTTTGTAGGTTATCCAGCTGATGCTAAAGGCTATAAAATATGGATACCTGAGAGTAGAAGAATCGTAGTGTCGAGAGATGTAAAATTTCAGGAAGGTAAACCAACTGAAATTGAGTGTAAGGTTTCAAATGAATCACTAATTGAACCACAACGTGAAAAGCGTATTGCGAGAAAGACCGTTGATATAGAAATCCAAACTCAAGAACGGTCGGATGTGCCATTTAGTGATGATCCTTCAAGTGAAGAAATTCCATTAGATATTCAACCGAATGTACCAATGATTGATGAAGGAAGTACAGAGAATACAGAATCTACTGGAAGTGGTAATAGAAACGTTACTTTAAAAAGAGGTCCAGGAAGGCCAAGGATTCAGAGAGGACATGTTGGCCGCCCTCGTAAAATTTACAACATGGTTGAGGTGAGAGAGAGTAGTGACAAAGAGTCATCGACGGAAGAATACGTCGACACTGATGATTTTGCTGGAGCTATTGCAATCACGTTAAAGGAAGCTTTGGCATCTGACGAAAAGGTGCAATGGGATGAAGCGATTCTTTCAAAAATAAGAAGTTTAGTGAAAAAGAAGTCACACAAGGGAAACAATTTCCGTATAGAGAACTAATTGGAGCGCTCATGTATTTAAGTGTAGCGACTAGACCTGATATCGCCAACGCTACGGCAAAACTTGCACAGTTTGCAGAAAACCCGCAGGAGACTCATTGGAGGGCTGCGAAGCGAGTTCTTCGATACTTAAAAGGTACGATAACTCACGGTTTAGCGTTTAAGCCGACAGGGTTATGCACACAAGGGTATGCAGATGCAGATTGGGGTAGCTGCGTCATTGATAGACGATCCTTTACGGGTTATTTATTCGTTCTAGCTGGCGCAAGCATATCATGGACTTCACAAAAGCAACGCATCGTTGCGACTTCTACTTGTGAGGCTGAGTTTGTGAGTTTGGCAGAAGCTATGAAAGAAGCTGTGTATTTGAATAGTCTGTTGAAAGAACTAGGTTTACATCAACTCTGTAAGGTAAGAATGCATGCTGATAATTTAAGTGCTATTTGCCTTGCTGAGGATCATGGTATACATCATGCGAAAAGTAAGCACATTGACATTAGACATTTCTTTATAAGGGATGTGCTACGTTACAATAAAACTATAACGTTGGAACATTTGTCAACCGATAAGATGTTGGCAGATGTCCTCACCAAACCTTTGCCTCGCGTAAGACACGAGTTACTGACAAGCGCGTTAGGATTGTGTGTGCGAAAGTAAAGATAGGTTTAATTTTGTTAATCGTATCGTACATGAGTTGAGGGGGTGTGTTGAAGTTATATCACCTCCATGTACTAACCTAACACTGGCTAGATGAAAAACTGTCTATACATATAGCAAGTGTTGACATATAGCTTTTGTCATTGGACTCCATTTTACACATTGTTCGTAGATAAACCTTTATAACTTCGTATTAAATGCTTTACAGTATTTCCTGTGTTTTCGCTCTGCAAACCTCCCCAACAGGTATTACAAAAACAGCAGTTTCCTAATGTTGTTGTTGGATTTGTGACTTCACCAAAAAATGGATTTTTGAGAGATTAGGAATCGATTTTCGCTTTTTATTTATTTATTTTACCGTCACAAATGTACAAACGCGGACTTAAAGCAATTTATGCTTTGTCTAATTATTTTGAAAATATAACGATAGCATAACAACACATAGCACTAGCAGTGTACAGGGATCAATAACAAAAACATTAAGTACTTAAGCACAGCGTGGTGTGGCGCGGTCTTTGTAACGCTACACTCGCCGTTTTTACCTGTTGCCCGCTCAATGGGTCGCTGGAGCGTTGCTTTTCGTTTAGTTGAAGTGCCGATGTTATTTTATTTTTTTAAAGCCATACATTGATCGTTGTTTAAAACAGCTGTGGTATAAGATAACAAAACATTGTAATGTAGTTGCTATATAATTATGTATTTTAAGTACTTACTGTTTATTTATTTTTTTTAATTTTGTTACATAGTACCAATCATTAAACCTTACTTGGTTTCCGTATGTCCTTTTTGGGTGAAAATCAGCGCTGTGCTGTGATTCCCCCATAGCACAGCATCATGCTGAGTGGAGGCCTTCTTGTCACAGTAATGACGTGCAGCTGTCGACTACTTCTGTTTTGTGCTCGTGATTATAGATCTAGTTTGTTTTTATTTTTGTTTATTATTCGAGTTAATTATCTTTTTATATGCACGTGTTTCTGTGACAAAAAACCAATATTTCTTTCTTTCTTTCAAAAATATTGTATTTATTATAATATTTATTATTTATTATAATATTGGGATGGACAACTGAAATTATCAAACACTTTGCGCTGATATTATGCCTTTCTGAAAAAGACATGTTTCACCGACACCAAATATGTTGGAACAACAATAAGAAGATGATATTTCTAAAATAAAGATCATTCAAAAACCCTAGCAGCTTTAAACTCTGAAACACGGACATTTTTTGTAAAAAAAAGCTCTCTCATTTAATTACTAATTCTGGAGTTCATAGCCATTACGAAAGTAACTGTTGTAAAATAAAACATAACTGTATAATTACTTTGTAGTTACCCACAGCGCACTTTATTATACGCCGCACTTATGCTAATAACATTTGACATACTAGTATTCCCAGCAATAACTATAATTGAATTCAAATTGAAGTGCACTCCACTGTTAAATAAATTAAATAAATCGTCTGAAGAATAAGAAGAGGTTACACAAATAAAAGTTAGTAATTGAGTAAATTAATTTTTCGACCTTGCCTTATTTTCAATTTTAATTATAAGAATAATAATTAAAATTGGAGATTCAATTAAATCTTGGAACACAAAAGAAACTCCGTAAACACCGCAAGGCTGTGGTAAGAACTTATTCATTATCTTAATGGTCTGAAATTAATCGATCTGCTGGTACTTATGTAGAGCAAACGTCTTATTAACTAAAGTTTTTCTGTGTTATGGCTGTTCATAAGGTACTGGGATCGATCCCCAGGTGGGGCGAAGTGTCATTGGGTTTTCCATCAGGAATTTTTCAGAAGCCGGCCGAAGCCTGGTTTAATAAGTAAATATTAACCTTTTTAAAGCCTATTATCAGAGTTTTTATACCGGTAGTCTTTGGGTCAACTACTCGAAAATGTCGCTGGATGTTCTGGGCGTCCAGTATAATAATGTTTTTAGAATTCTGTTGCAACTGCCTCGTTTTTGCAGTGCCTCAGAAATGTTCGCGGTAACCCATACCGATGGGTTTCATGCCATCATCCGCAAAAAACGGCCTCACGCCTGAGTAGAATAAGAGGCAGTCGCAATAGCATCCTGAGGGCTGTGGCGACTGATACTTCCTCCGCCATAATAAGGCAATTTGTGCGAAGACTTGTTCCTTAGTTTCTGGTCTTCGCTTTCATTCGTCTTTAGTTTTAAGTTACTAACAATAGTATTTTAAGTGCAAAACTGTTTACTAACAATTTATGGATCTCATAGTTGTCCGAACTAAAATGATTTATTATTATTAGTTCCCTTTGATGATTTGCCATCCATACGTAAGTCCCATGTAATAAGGGTCGAGACTATTTAAGCTTGCTCCTTAACACATGGGGCTAAAACATAACTGTTGAAATGTCACCCACATTTCAACAGTTATGTTTACTATGGATAGGGTATACCACTGCCTAAGCCTTCGGGAATAACAGGCCTGTTATTATGTTAAGTAAAATTAAAAAAAACGTTAATAATAAGACATTTGCTTCATTTACCAGCTGATCGATCTTTAGATCATTAACCTATTGAATAAGTTACGCTACCGCTTACTAATGAACCTTGTGCAGTCAGCCTAAGCATCTATGCTCCCTGTACCACTTTACTGACTGGCTAACATTTTACTATGGTTTGACTACATCAATCAATCTGTCTAGCCTTTTCTCAACTATATTGGGGTCAGCTTCCAGTCTAACCGGATGCTGCTGAATACCAGTTTTACATGAAGCAACTGCCTATCTGACTTCCACAACCCAGCTACTGGGTAATACGATATCCCTTTGGTAAAACTGGTTTTCAGACTTCCGGGCTACTGACGACTCGCAACGACTGACAAAGATCCACGAATGACAGCCGGGACCAACAGCTTAACATGCTTTCCGAGCCACGGAGGGGTCTCGGTATGTATTGATGGTCACCCATCCACAAACCAACCGCGGCAAGCGTACCTTAACCTTATCGATCGTCTCATGCAGTTGTTATTAGTTAACATGAACTATATATTCTTGCATAATTCGTGCAGATGCGAAAACAGAAGAAGACATGGGCCCAATTTATTTTATATTTATCTTAAAGTTGATGGATTAATATCGACCCCTCGGTATCGGCCTTCGCAGACCCTGTACGAACCCATGTATGCCATTATTAAAGTTTCAATCACACATTGTGATAAACCCACATTATGTTAAAGTAGGTATATCGTCGGGACCCATACTGGGTCGCTGAAATTAAAAGTCGTAATATTCATATTCGCATATTTTCTGTCTCTGGGTTTTAGGGAAGTTAATCTTGGAACTTGACCTATCCTTGTTGGGGGTGACTCAAGTTCTGAAGCTCGCTTTGTTTGCTCTTGGACTATTATGTAAAAAAAGCTAAGTCGAAACCTTCTAGACATTATAACTTCAAAAGACCAAATCCCGTAAATAAAAACGTTCAATATCTAGACGCAATCTCATCTCAGCGGACAATCCATGTGAAAATCTTGTAAAAAATGGAGGGAAATTAGAGATATTTAAAATGCGAACGTTCATAAATACAGGAATAGCTCTGATGTTATGCGAGCCAATGGGATACCCGTCGGGCCACCCCGACGCTGACCCTAACTCTTACGTCGTTCTTATTGAACTTATATTTTATAGGCCAGAGTTTATAGCAGCCGCTGTAAGATACCCGAAAGGATAATATTCTAGAATATTCCTCGTTGTAATTTAAAATATCGACTGGCACCGCAATAAGTTTCAGAATTTGGTCTTCGACAAGTATTATTAAATTTATAGTTGAACCTTTAAATAAGTAAATAAACCCACAAACAGGCTGAAAACGGGGAAAAATAGACTCTAAAATGAAAATTCTTGTTTCACGTAAATTGCTTTTTTCACTTTACCAATATAAGGGCTGGTTTTTCCAACGTCAAATAATTCTATCGGAAAAATAATTATGAATGTTTGAGAGTCCTTGAGTCAAAAACTGTCAGACATCAATTATTTTATTCCAGAATAAAAAATATCTGTCGGTTGAAAAATCAGCCCTAAGACAAGTAAATTAATCAAATAAAGTCAAATCAATCTTGTAGTTTTAGTAATAGTTATTTATTTTGTACCTAATGTAAATAAATAGTTCGGAGTATAATCTTCTTATGTACAAAAATCAAATGCTGTTCGCTAGTGTTGCCAGAACTTGTACAACAGATTGTGATAAAACTTTGGTAAGTTGTTGTGTGCACACAGAAGGTTCTTAATAAAATAAAAAAGGAAATAAAATATAAATGTAATATCAATTAACAAAGACTATACCTGTTATAAACTTCAAAAGTATATTGTCTCTTGCCAAAGCAATTTTTATTTTAATCACGATGCGAGATCTTTATTAGGTAAAGAACACAAGCTTAAAGTGTCGTGTCATATTAAAGGCTCAACGAGGCCCCGCGAAAGAGGCTCTACAAGTGGTCGCTTAACCCAGCCTGCTGAAGCACTTCTGATTACTCCATACTGTAAAAAAGTATGAACATTTTTCTGGCGTGAGAATAACTCGGTACTAAGCATTTTTACTAGCCACTCGTGAATAGCTGCAGAAATCTATACATTACAATACAAATAAAAAAAATTGATGTGTGTGTTTCTAATGTAAATTAAAGTATACAGGGTTATTGGTAAACACTAACAACCTTGCAGGACTGGATTACTAACATCATAATCGACAACTTTTGTTCTATGAATTTTTACAAAACATAATAAATTTTCCAAAACCAAACCTTCCAGATTCTATCTCCCCCTCCTCCCATCCGCTGCATTTTGTACTACACGCGGCAGTTTGTTTACCTAACTAGCGCTTTCTTTTGCTTCACTTTGTGTTCGTAACAGAAAATCGAATATTTCAATTCGTTGAATGAAGTATTTCAATTTTTTTTTATGAAAGTTTGATGAATTAATAAAATTCATAGAACAAGAGTTGTGGTTTATGATGTTAGTAATACAGTCCTGCAAGGTTGTTAGTGTTTTCCCAATAACCCTGTATATGGTAGGTACTTACAAAAAAAAAAAAAAAAATATTTATTTTTGTCTGTGTCTGTTAGTTTATTCTGGCTAAGCTCCGAAATGGCTTGACTGACTTCGACGGGACGGAACGGGATTTTCACTGGCAGATAGCTGGAGTACCTAACTTAGGCTACTTTGAATAAAAAAAAAAAGATTTAGCTTCCGCGCAAAAAAATTAAAACCCATGAAATCCAATAATATGTTTTTCGACATGCCGTGAATGATATGGCGGTCACAGATAGTACCCAATAAATTGATATCTATATTTTTAAGGAATTAAGAATCTGAATAAAATAAATAACATACATTTCTTGCCGCATTCATTTTTGAAACAATCAACTCCCGAAAATATCTTCGCAAGTACCTATCCAAGGCTACGGTCTCAACAGTAACAATCAAGGAATTTTATTGAAAACATGCCAATAGAAAGTTAACCTAATAAACTCATTTTCACCTTCATAAAACTTGGCAGCCTTCTAAAACTCAATTCTTTTATTGACGAAGCTGATTATGCTGTGCCGAACTTGGCCCCTTTTTAAATCGGAGCCTTAACAATGCCAGCCTATTACTGTCCCACAGCTGGGAAAGGCCCTCATACAAAATAGGCATGAGCATTGCTCAAAGCGGATTGGCGATTTTAGACTTATGTTATTATATTATTTTCCAGTTTTCCGTACGAATTTTTTTTCACCGATTTCAGTGATGTCCAAGACTAAAACTTAGAAAATAGGTAGGTAGGTAGGTACATACATAAAAATCGAAATAAAACTTACGATAACATAGAACTTTAATATTTTCTTAAAAAAGGTTTCTGGTTGCTGGAGCCAGCCACGTCATGGTGGACTTTAGAAACAATTTTAAATATTTTATCATAATTAAATGCGTACTTATATAAAATATTTTGTCCGTACCGTTGACCGTTAAGGGGTTCCTTCGTCTGGAGCCAATCCTGGGTGTGGAATCAGGTCATGCATCATAAAAATTCATTTTCTTCGAAACAGAATCTACATGTGAAATTTGAACTCCGTATGATGGAGGAAGTGGTATAAATAAATTCAGCTTGCAAGATTTGACCCGAACATACTCGCACATACATACAAACATTGCAAGTTAAATAAAATATTGTAAAAATGACATTGATACTTGCATGGATTTGAACCCACAGTCTCGTGTATGAGAGGCGAGGCCTTAACCATTAGGCCGTTACGAAGTTTTCAGTAAAAGATTTCGAAGAATCGGATATTTAAAATTCTTTGGTTGTTACCAAAATATCCGATTCAGCTAGAACAATGCATGTGCCGTTGAAAAGCGAATCATGGACGTAAAAGCGGTACGATAGGATATTGGATTTCGTTCCCTGGACACGTAGGTGTTTAAACTTATTGAGTAGGAAACATTTTGACAGGTTCTCAGGTACCCCAACCCACACAATCCATTGTTCTAAATGTATACTCATTTTCGAATAACAGATGGCTATTCCTTTTTGTTCGAGTAACTTGATAATACCTGCTGATCCCACAGGAGGTATTAGGGACTACTCACACTTAGTCAGCTCTGTTCAGCTTTTGTTCATAGAAAATAACGATTTTGTATGGAATGCGTACGCGGTCGTAAAGCTGAACGGATGCGTACGCATTCCATACAAATCGATGTTTTCTATGGACAAAAGCTGAACGGAGCTGAAAAGTGTGAGTAGACCCTTACATTTTAGGAGGTAAAACAATTCGCAGGTAACTTTAAGATTTGCATTGAAATGAACAATTTCTTAATGGAGGTTCATTGGTTTCTTTGTTTCAATGTTGATGAATAAATGAACGAGTTAAATTACTTATTAATGGCATCTTCTCTCTTCGTCGATTCGTTTTATTTTGCAGACACGTACCTAAAACCCGTTTTCATAGACCAATTTCCCGATATTGTTTTAGCAGTAACGTATTCTACGAATTGTAATCGATCCACTACCGGTACCGGCTACTACCAATATCGGCTGCTCTTCATGGGCAAGTGACCGACTGAATTATTTAGATGGAAGCCAACATTCGATGGAAAATGGAATACCCTCAATATTTTGTTCCTCCAGTTCACCAGCACTAAATCATCGCACCGTAATTACGATATGGATGGTTCAATTCGCTGTATTTTACAAATATTGATGAGATGTTTCAATGTAACTATTTAATTTAACCCCTTTCTCCGAGAAAACTTGTTTTTTTCAACGGGTTATTGAAAACTGGCTGCACATTCACCCATTGCAAGTTATGACTACATAAGGTAAGTTAGTACGATCAAATAAACTAGCGTGTCTAGTTGCAGTCAACCTCAAAAAGATATACATTTACGTCGACAATAATTAATTTGATAGTGTACAATTTGTGTTCCATAACATTGTATTCATATGTAGTTATAATTAAGTACCCAAAGTGTTATATGTGATGTGGTTGATATAATATTATGAATCAAAGTTTGTAGACAGGTAAATTTATTCTTGTCGCTCTATAAATCTTTTTGAGGTTGAATGTACGCCTGTCTTAAAATAAAACAACTAAATGCTACCCTGACCTCGTCTAAGTTAAGGAGCTGGCGGGGATGCTAAGGCGGGAGCGAAATATCAAACATTTGAAACTGCCATTTGAGTACACAATGAACTGAGTCGCCTAGCGTTATAATAAGCGACCCCTAGCGCCCGTCCGCCTATAGTTTGATAGTGATATTATACTGACCGGTTCTTGCTTTCCCTTAAACAAGTATTTTTTCTCTACTAAATAAAATAAGCGTGAGTCGCCGCACCCGTGGTGTATCTAAAAGTTACAACACTGTGCAGAAACTATTGAAAATATTATGATTAGACATACTTATTTTATATAAAATAATATTTTTATAAATTACGATCGAATAATGTTAATATCCGTCGGTTAAAAATGACTTATTCACAGCACCTCCCCGTACCGTACCGTATCCTGTGGAAGCGACAACCACTGCATCGCGAATATGCAGTAAGGCCACCTAATCGCTCACGCTACTGCGGCCGCGACCGCGCCCGCTACCGCCCTAGTAACCGCGCCCTCAGCCAGGACGAGCACATGGAGATGCACAAGCTCAGCGGTGGGTGGAAACATAGCTGCATCGCATCGATCTGAATTAGCATCCGTAGCAAGACAGATGAGCCTTTACTCTTACGTACGAAGGCTTATTTACTAATTCCTCATCATCATTCTCCTGTCTTCATCCCAAGTTTGCGCAACATGTCTTTTTCTTCCTTACTTCTCTATTAGTCGTCATATCGGTAGTCACCCCCTTTCTAACCACTCCTTATAGGTATACAATATGTAGCTACTTATGGGAACTGTGATAAAACTCACGATTTACTTACGTCGCACGAGAGAAAGTGAAATTTTCAGTCAAACGTTTTCAGCGGGTTGCACGTGCCAAGTGAGGGTCAATATCACTTTTTTTTACAAATCAAACAGGAATTCGGCGTCTACAACTCAATTATCGGGAATATAAATAAATCAAGTGACCAAATTAAGTTATTGTCTATCGTGTTTGGCTGGAAGAAAAAAAAGTGCATACCCCTGCATCAGACGTTCGTCGCTGCCAGCCGACAGCGGCAGACTGACTTGATATAAGTAGTTGGTATGGCCGTTTAGCGAACGTTCACGTTGCACTTTTGAAAATCGTAAGTGTATAGAATACGTTAGTTTCATATGATAAATTTGCTTTTTAGCCTAAATAAAATGGGATCTATTGAATTATTAATCGAAGTAAATAGTGGCAAACTTCAATTAAAAAATATATATTTTCTCGTGCAAGAGCGACGCATCAAGCTCGTATACGAGAATTCTCTGTGACGATAAAATTTAATGCTTTCTCAAGGAAAAAGTTAATTACGATGCGTTATTTATTCAATTCGTAATAAAATATTCTCTGGGGAAATTAGGTAGTTATTGAACCCACACGGAACGAAAAATTGAAATCACTGGAAATATAATAGCATGTACGAAGCCGCACATAATTGTTGGCGTTAAATTTTGATGCTTATTTTATTTATGAATATGTTTTTAACACGTGTCAAATATTTGAAGGTCAATGTGATTGTATTGAAATTCGTTCCCACCACGCATTTCCTGGTTTTGGAAGCGAGAATCTTTTAATTGCGGTTTCCTATTTCGGAAATTCGATTCAACACACACACAGGACAGGTTTCAACTTTTTAATGCGGACCTCGTGTTCCTCATGTACTTAAATATTCTCTCTGATAAATTCCCGCTTATGTTTAATGAAAATAAATTTATCGGCAGCCTTTGTCAGAGACGCAGATGTCTTGTCTTTCAAGACCCATTTGCTTAAGCTATTATTTATATGACTTTCACTATTATGATGATACAAGTACAAAAGAGAACACAGTTACCTATTTTGTATACCTGGTTGTCACATATCTTAGGTAACATTATGAGGTGCTGGTAATATGCAAGGACTTGAGCAGTGGTGACGCTATGGTAACGGCCGCAACTTGCGAGTTGTAGGTCGTGGGTTCGTACCCAGGCAGGCGCTTGTGTAAATTATTTCATCACCACTGCTCTCAAAACAGTGAAAGAAAACATCGTGAGGAAACTGTCTTAGAACCAAAAATTCGAAGATATGTGACATCTACTAACCCGCACTGGGCCCGCGTGGTGGATTACAGCCCACTCCCTCTCGAAGAGAGGAGCCCTGTGTCCCAGCATTGTGGGAACATTCATGTTTGTAAGGACTTCAATTTGGATTAGTAGCGATCACAGTTATGATGCGGAAGAGTGCGGTTCGCGACTCTTGAGGTATGAAAAAGAAAGATAAACAGGAAAGGACATCAGTCTTATTAAAGCAAGTGCCAGCAAAAACAAGTTCCTTTGTGATTCCTACGGGTGTTTTGTTGCTTTAAGTTTTACATTGTACTAGAAACCCCTGCTTCCCACGGTGTTACAATCTGAGAAAACATCGAGATATCTTTAGGTATTATAAGTTAGTTTAGTATTCATCATATATTATACACATTAAACCGTCCGGAATACATTTTCTCAATTAAAGTGAAAACCGCATCAAAATCCGTTGTGTAGTATAGAAGAACAATGCGGTCACACACAGACATGAAAAGTGACTTTGTTTTTTTTACTCCGTATTGATAATGCTGACTGAAAATGTGAGTCTGAAAATACTAAATACCTATCTATCAATAATATCTTATTTTTGCCAATAAGGTTGAATTTTGGAGCTAACCGTAGAATTTCGTTGTAATAATAATGTGTAGTTCGTTGTAATAGTAATATGTAGGATATTATTTCCTGTGACAAAGTAGTTTTTTTTTTGCATCCGTACGTCACTATTCATCGTTGTCGGTTCTCCGCGTGTTCATCTTCATAGTAGTATGAAAGTACTTCGTCATCAAAATTCCACTATCTTTCATTTTGACAGTTCTACAACATTCATTGCGTCATAACGTTGTTGAGCAGCCAAATTTTTCGAGCATATTATGCAGCAATGGATTAGCAATATCCTTCAAAATGATTCAGCCTGAGATAGATAGTGTGTGCAATTCGCAAGCTAGTTTACAAAAACCAAGTAAAAAATATTGTATGTAATGGGTATTACGTACAGCTTCCTCGTCATCATCTACATAGCCTTTTCCCAGCTATGTCGGGGTCTGTATTTTATATGGAGCGACTGCCTATCTGACCTCCACAACCCAGTTACAACCACTAACCCCACCTACAACGTCCTAAGACATCTATTTATTCATGTTCAAGTCGTGACTTTACAGCTAAATATGCTCCATGACTAAAAGCTTTCTTGGAATGCAAAACTAGCCACTTAAGCTCGAATTAAATACGAGCATAAAACTCTTCTGTTTAGGCTTTTCAAGACTATATTATGGTCGTCTTCCAGCTTAACGATTTGAAGCAGAATGCCCGTATTTTAAATGGAGTGACTGACTACCTACGAGTATCTGATCTCCACAACCCACTTAGTGGTAAAACAGGACTTTTGGACTCACTACACTAACGACTGTACTAAAAGATCTACCAATGATAGCCGAGACCAACTGCTTAGCGTGCTTTCCGAGGCTCGGAGGGTTTTCGGTACGTATTGGATGGTCACCCATCCACGGATTGACCTCGACAAACGTTGCTTAACCTTGAAGATCGACACGTGCAACTGACGCATTCAGCTGGCGTATTTAGTCTCGAGCCTCAGCCCAACGATTATTTAGTACGAGGATAAAACTGTAACCATTAATACCTAAGCATGCGTAGGGCCTGTAAAGACTTAGATACTACCTATCTTATTCCAAAGAGCTCATCGAGACGAATTCAACGAGCCCAAACACGAAGGGTTTACAACGCCTCTTCATAGAGTTCCCTGCTAGCCCAGTTGAGCTCCAGCATCATACCCAGATCCCAACTATAAACCAATTTACGCCACAAAATAACAAAATAAACGAGCAGAAACTCGACGGGTACAACAGATACCTACATACGTCATTCCGGAAAGTACAGTCAAAAACAAAAGAAAACCGAAGTTACAAAAAAAAAAAACACCCGTCGAAGTTACAAAATCATATTACCTACGTATTGACTATGATTTTATACAAAACATTGCGAACAATTCAAATTGATTTTAATAAACTATTAATTAACCAAATTTTTCAAGATTTGTAAATATTCATCAACTTCGGCGGAAGACTTTATCTTCTGCACCCAATTATAATGATTGAAAATCGACTTGCAAATTTATATTTTTGAAGCGGCTCTGACCGAAAATAACATGCAATTAATCACTGAAAACATAATGCATTTATTTCCACTGCTTTTACGGAATAAAAATACGTTTCTACGTTCTTCATGTTAAAATTTACGACATTTTGTCGATAACAGTAATAAAAAAAAATAAGAATGTGTATCGGTTGAAAGAAAGAAAGAAAAATATTTTATTTGTGACACACAAAGGAAATACATAAAGTAAAAAAGAAGCATTTGAAACTAACAAAGTTCAATTAAAAATTTTCATTCTCCTGCCCTTAACCCGATTTGGGGTCCCCCCTTATTTGGGGTCGGCGCAACCTGTCTTTTTCTTCATACTTTAGTCGTCATCTCGGTAGCCCCTTTCTAACCATATTCATCATTCACACATTCCATCCATCGTTTCTTTGGTCTTCCCTTACTTTTATAGCCATCGACATTCATACTCAAAACTCTCCACACGACATTTTAGATTACATTGAAAAGTACAAAAAAAAAGATAACCTGTGCGAGACCAAATAGGCTTCTATTTCAGCATAATGCTGCGATATTTAAAAATAAACAGCGCAGCGCTGGTATTCTGATAGCTTAATGAGGACTTATGTGTAATTCGAGTCAGCAATAGATCATTGCTAAATAAATCTATGACCCACCTACTAAACATGTCCTTCAAATTCTTGGAACTTGTTGAATGCCGCCTATATTACGAAGATTTCCGTCCCTGTCTGTATTATGTCCCATGAGATCGGGAGCGACCCTATTACGGTCATGGATTGTGCAAAATCCCGACCCACTGTTGCGTCTTTGAGAACACAACCTAAATCTAATATTGTTTCTAATGATCAGCAGGCGAATATATAACAGTGTTTTTTTTTGCTATAATTGATTTAATTCTAACTAGATTTATCAACTTCAGACGAAGACCCCATAAGAATAAATTGAGAAATGATAATGATAATATTCAAGAAGTATAACATTCTAAAGAATCAGTCATGAGTAGATTTTCAGTTGTTTCTGAAACACGTACGTATTTTTAATACCAACTATCTTTTCATTTTCATTTTATCTTTTCTACCTTTGGATTAACAACGAAATTCTAAAGAAATTCTAACTCTATCTCAATACGATTCAATTCAAGTTTTTTAGATTTTGAGATCTTTTGAAAAAAATAATAATTATAAAGCGCATTTACTGTTTATGTGCAAAAGTGTGTGTTCAAAAGTGGACAAGTACCTACATATTACTTTTTCCAAGAGCCTTTCAAAATGTTTATCCAAAAATAAAATCATCACGAAGATATTGAAGACTTTTACTTGGCTATTTGAAAAGAAGCTTGACAAGAATAGCTAAATGAAAATATGACCCGAGGTCTAAAAAAAAATAAAAAGGTCATTCAAAGGAGCGGTAACGAGGGTAGCATGGAGCCTGAAGCCCCGAACGCCCTCAGAAATCGATCCTTTGACCTGCCCGTAAAGCGTCTATCTGCACCGCTGAGCCGACTATAAATCCAGATTAGTTACGACCAAGTATATAATTGATACTTAGACTCCAGAACTAGACCAGGTACCAGAGGATGAAAATACTAAATAACAAGAACAGTAATCTTGTGTGCGTAGTTGCGTACCTTAAAGAGCAATTTTCGGTACCGTACCGTAAGGGCACCTCAATTTTACGACCCGCCAAAGTAATGGTTGTATCGTTTACTCAAATCGATTTTAGTCTAAGACTCTACCTCAAATGAAACAAAATGTACTGAAAATACTGTTATCGCTAGGTATTTAATTTTATTGTACCTTTCTCTATAAAGATGCTGTAAAGTAAATCATTTGTACTGCGCGTCTTTATCGCAAACCGCGATTTCTTTCACGCAACCGTTTATTGGTATTTACCACAAGACACATGTTGGTACCGATATAAAAAATAAAGTGAAGATAACCGTTCACTAATTATATAAAATCCATTTTATATAAAAGTCGTAATACAGCCACCAAACGATAATATATCATTTAAACATTACAATTTAACTGGAGTGAAACTAGGCTTAAAAAAACAATTGGTGGCTGTTACTTTTTGTGAGCCGTTTAGCAGCGAGTCTGCTAATGTAATAAAATATTCGAGCTATAATTTGTCCAACGAAGGTGACAAATATATAATGGAAAACGTACTGAAACATGTATTATACCAAAAGCTGAAATTTTAAGTAAATGAATTAACCCGTAAATCTGTCGCAGTCGTTGCGGGTCCCCGAATAATATATTAACATATTCTTGTTTAAAATGGTAATTTTATGAAAATTTCACGCCAGCACACCCGAAAAATATTAAAACACGTTTAAAAAAATTTCAAGTAAAATATTTTGAAGTATTAAAGCGTTTAAAAAGCCGTTTCTTTAATCTTCATTTAAGCTTAAATAAACCAACCGTTTCCAAGTAGTCCCACTGCCTCCTGCTGAAACTAGAGCAACGGAACTTAACTCGATACTTACCTGTAGCCCAAAGAGCTCGCGCGTCCGCGAGGTGTGAATGAGCCGTTTAGGGCGCGAGAAACCTAGCAGCGTAAGGTGACGGCGCGCGGCCCTAAAATAAAATGGCGCGCGGAGATCCAAAAATCGTAAAGTACTCACCAGAACTTTGCGGCTCCTGGGAGTCAGTTCCGACGCCGGAGTATTTTTTAACAACTTTGGTGATAGTTGAAAACAGTTTGAAGCTTGTTCTTCAACTGTTGGGTCTAACTACATGGCGCGACGAGCGCGCCTGTTCGCGAAGTCGGAGGGCGGCTTGGGGCGTGTTGCCACAAAGCCGTTCTGTGCGACAGTGAGCGGGCTGAGCGCCGCCGCTGCCACCGCTACCCCCGCGCCACACCTCGCCCACGACGACGTGGCTACCTTTTTTTCTCCATATATACGCAACCTCAAAGATTTTCCAAAAAAAAATAGGCACAGGAACAGTTAAAATCCTGACATTTATAATTAAACCATAGAATTTGTTGTTGTAAGGATTAGGAAAAAATAAATAAGTAAGGAATCTTATTTATACTATAACAAAATAGTTAGATCATAATTAAAAATCTTACACAGCCACTTCAAAGAAAAACGATCCTTTCTGTATTGTTATGATATTTTTAGTATGATAAATGCATTTAATTCTTTTATTTGAAGAATTTTAAGTCAACAATCCAGTAGAAATCTGAAATTGCCTCCAGATAAAATTAAATAGAATTACTAAGTGTTGTCTTGCGGACGGCCCAGGTGCTCCACCGTAGCTACTGGTACAATTAGGTTTCAACGACACACTCTCATCTTCATTAAGTATGCGTAGCGCTGTACCGCCGAGTAGAACTCATTGGTAAATTCTGTGTTTTCCAACAGTTAGAGTAACCGCGTATCACTGTCTACTTAACCTGTCATCAGTACAGGTGAGGCGGTAGCCCAACCCGAAACATTCGGGCCAGGATAAAAGGTTTGACAATAATATACTGACGAAGTATAGATTCATTTGTCAGCGGGGAATATTAGCATTGAGTATTGTGATCATAATTTTATGAATCTTTTTCTTCACGAACTTTTCTTTTCTTAACAAGTGTAAACGTCCGCGGATGAATGGTCGGTGACACAGCCACAAAGTGCACGCGGGCAAAAAAATGAATAGCAGAGTTTGTTTTTCTTCGTGTAACAGACGATGACACATGCCTTGTTTGTTTTAACAAAGTAATAAGTACCTTTTTCATTCTACACAGAATATACAGCCAGGGAAATTAAATGTTAAGCTAGTTGACACGCTACGTAAATTTGCAGTTATAGCCATTTCTTACAACTGTCAAATGACAGTTGTGATTTGGATAAACGGGCAATTTAAGTTGGTAGTCAATTTACTTAGCAATTCATTTCCCTAACTTTACACACCTACAGAGGCTACATCTATATGTCCAAGTTATTTGTTTCTATAAGGTAAATAAACGCAGTTCTCTTAATAGTACTAAAAGTAGTTAGAAGTTCATAAATTATACTAACTTCGAGTCAACTCACACTGAAGCTAAACTGGGTGAAAGTCAACCTGTTTATTATGTTGCATCGAGTTGCGGGAATATTAATGTGCGTGTATTGCGTTGCGGTAATGCACGATCTCGCTCTTTCCCTTTGCTTAAAGCGGGTATTACATCTTCGCCGCGAAACCTTAGCAGCGAGTCCGCCATAGTATACCCTGTCTATTAGATAAACCGTTTTTTGACAGCTGTCTTAGAACATACATATTCCAGATTACGGCAAAGTTAACTTTAAAATGCGTAATAAAATAAATATATAACTGCTTATCTTATTGAATTATCTTATTTATGGCTTCTTACAGACACTATAATACCGTACGTGTATCAATCAATGTATTGTGTGTTGCTGCAATCACTAGTTCCATCTGTCAAAAAACGGCTTACATAATGGCCAGGGTATAGTTCCGCCATGACTTGTCCGTTGTACGACAAGCGAAACAAAAGCGAAACTGCCTTTTCTAAAGCTCAGATTTGATAGTGATTCTATCTGTTTCCCGCGTGATTTCACCGACAATATTGGAATCCGGTTACACTTCCGTGCTCAGCTTACTATTTTGTTTTTTTCGCTCGAATCTATGGCAGTTGGCCAGCTTATAAAGCAATACTTCAATTTTGCTCCGGTTACTACAATTCAACTTGACTTTCTGACTTTCATGATGTTCCGCTACTCGAATCGCGTAATGTGCGGTGTGTGTGTGTATGTGCGTGTGTTCTTAACGGAATTCTTTAAGCAGTTTCTCATCATTATTTTCGCAGCGGAGGTGTACTAAGGCCTGAAGGCAAAAAGTGAAATCACGCATGAGCTGTACGGATTTTATGTTGTTTTCACAGACCATTATCATTTAAGACCAAACCTATGACACTGTACCATTGACATTTAAAGTACCATATTCGCCGAAGTTACATAGATATACCAATTTTCTGCGAAATCGGATGCCAGGAAGTGGTTGATAAATGCATAGCTAATTTGTAACTGGAAACACATACGAACAAAGCAAGACACGGCGGCTGCCGGCTTATAATTATGAAATGTTTTTATATTTTAATATTTAAAAATTTAGGTCATTTGGAATTTCAATGAATATGTATAGTTAGTATTAATAATAGAATAAAAAAACATACGGTCTTGTTACAAAACAATATGACAATTTTTTTTTGACATGATTTGTGCAGGCTGTAACAATATCCATTAAGTTTTCATAGAATTGTTCTACTAGAGTCGAGTCGAGCTGTCGCGCCGTGCCTGTCTGTCGGTGTGCCTTAAACCATCGACCCTGTTTTTTGTCATTAGGACCTTAATTTGATTAAAATACAATCTTTTTTTTAAACTGACAACTTTGTCCGGTACTCTGTTCTCATATTTGTATTAAAAACCTCATAATGCTCATCAAATTAGGAAGAGAAAAACTTAATTACACATTTATTCATGTCCCTGTATTAAATTAGGTGCAGCGAGAGAAGTACAGAGTAAGGGTTAACTGAAATATCTAGATAATAGAGGGCATGTCATAGAGTACAATCGGAATTCTAAATACTTTTGACATAGAATGCCGACAGAACTGAAAATCTGAGCGTTGGAAAGCCCGACACAATTCCACATAGCATAAAGGGTTTAGTAAAAATGCGCGTAGGTAACTATTAAATGTTAACGACGCAGAACAGATCATCGTGGGTCTCAGCTATTATGGTGGTA
Organism: Apamea crenata; assembly: GCA_949629185.1. Taxonomy (NCBI): domain Eukaryota; kingdom Metazoa; phylum Arthropoda; class Insecta; order Lepidoptera; family Noctuidae; genus Apamea; species Apamea crenata. The sequence goes on from OX451351.1 coordinate 21,291,939, forward strand.
TAATAATACCAGCCTATTATTGCCCCATTGCTGGGCAAAAATCTCTTCTCATACAGAGAAGGCGTGAGCATTGACCTCCACACTTGAGCCAACCCATCAGCGATTTCAGACTTATATTAACTACTAGCTGACCCGGCAAACGTTGTTTTGCCATAGGTATACATTATTTCTAGGATTTTTTTTGTGTAAATTATTTCATCACCACTGCTCCAAAACGGTGAAGGTAAACATCGTGAGGAAACCGGCATGTCCTAGAACCAAAAATTCGAAGACATGTGACCTCTGCAAACCCGTACTGGGCCCGCGTGGTGGATTACGGCCCACTCCCTCTCACCGAGAGGAGGCCTGTGTCCTAGCAGTGGGAACAATATAGGCTGATTATGTACATAGCGGGAACCCAGCCCGTCAACTCTTCCGAACTGTCATTTTCATTCAAAATACAATGACTGAGTCAAACAAAAAAAGGTGCAAGTAAAAGTTCGTAACATATTTATTCCTTGCCTGTACGCTACGAATAAGTACGTATGAAGAAGAGCAGTCTACACAATTTCGTTACACGACTTCCACGCGATCAACGCCGCGGGTGAAAGTCGTATATCAGGTGGAAAAAGGTAGTGTTAAAAAAAAATAAGCGGTGTTTTTTTCACGTTCGTTCTACTCTGATTCCTGAAAGTTTATAATTAAATGAATAAACGCTAAGTCTGTTTTTAAATTGAAATATGAGATGCAATAAGATAGTTTCCACGAGTACTTAGCGTTTGTCCGGCACGGTTTGGGTAGCCAGCCTGGCAACCAAATGGTTGATTGGCTAATTTTTTTACCACTGCATGCAATAATAATCTCGGATAGCTCATGCTGCGAACCTTGAATAATTGAGGTACAATTTTCGCTTCACGATACTGATATTTTTTCTATCCTATAAAAGCTACGTGCAATTAAAATTCACTGTACTTTTAACTCAAATTTGCAGACTTTTTCCCAGAAAACAGAGAATTACAAAACAGAAAAAAACACAAAACATCTTTCAATCTTTCTTTTTTTGGAGATACAAAGTGTAATCCTAAAAACCTAGTATTTCTCAGTATAAGTACGTAAAAAATAATCGATGATATGCTAATCCTATGCGATCATGTACAAGGTATCTAAATACATCACTACAAACTACTTTGTCGCAAGATACAGTATGCACGGCAGCATTTAAATGCCTACTCTATACACAGGAAAAGCAATGAACGGGTAATTAAACTTTTCACAAACTAACGAGAGACGATCCTTAAACCACTATACAATTGATTAAAATTGTTTCTCAGTAAATCTTTTACTAAGACTATAGAAAAAATATTGGCTACAATAGCGTCGCTTGACGTCTTGAACACATATACAGTCAGTATTCAATCTATATACTGATGAAAAAGCACTAACTACCGGTCGGATACGAAATATTCGAAAAAATCCGGAAAAACCTTTTTGTTATTGATTGCCCAATTCTCGAGGAAGGCTACCTATAGGCTATTCAACATCGCGCTATGATCATTAGTAGCCGAGCAAAAAGAAATACGTCAGGAAGCTAAGCGTAAACGAAGTAATAGCGCAGGGAGGTGATGCGATGCGACGCGGTTGGTCGGGGGAGCAAGAAATTTCACGCGGACAAAGTCGCGGCTAGAGGCTAGTATAAAAATTAAAAAAAAGAAAAGCGCAGAAGAAAACTCAAGCTAACCAAGATTTATTATTTATCTACTTTCTCCCATCACCGGTAACAGTGACGTAAGCCGTACCTATATTTTAACTACCCGTCCTTAGTCTATGTATAGAATCTATCTACCAGTAGATTCTATAGATAAACTGGCACTGACTGACTGGCTGATTGCATTGCGTATGCAATGAAATGAATCAACTCCTAATTATTCGGCGAAAGCAACAAAGCGGATGAAGGTTCATTGTTCACTTGTGCCTTTATGTCAACGTACCCAATAGAGTGGCGTTTCGCCTCAATTTGATGAAATTGAATAGGTAATAATTAGGGTATTTATTACCTATAAAGCTTTTGATAGGTAATAATTATGTTTTATAATCCTTAGAGTCGTAGTACCGTTTGAAAGAGCTTCTTTCAAATGATACCTAATACGAAACATTAATTATTTTTTCCTTATATAGGGTGGATCTGACCACCGAATAAATCTAAAAGAACAAAAAAAGGCATCAATGAAATTGGATACACCAGATAAATTGATCCAGGTCACGTTAAAAGCTTTGACAGATCGCCATGTGCGAATGCAGGGTCTAATATCATCAGTTCAGTCCAATTTCATGTTTGCGTTCTACCTCGGTGATCCCTTTGCGCACCGACGGTGGACGAATAAAAAGATTTCCTGCATTTTCCAGCCTCCCAGTTCCAATCACACACCAATTTTTGAGTTTATTTTTAGTACTTTGTATTAGAGAGTATTCGAGTGAATCGAATTAAGTAGGCGTCGCATCTGGCGAACGTGTATAACGATGTTATTCTGATGAATAGTGAAGGGTAGACGTCTATCCATCGTAGTACCTATTTAGATAGGAGTGGTCATGCTACACGTGCTGATGGTAATATGGATCTGATTTTTATAGCAGGTTTCTTATTACATTAATTATGTGTTAAAAGTTTTAATACCGAATTGTTTTAAACTTAGTTGTAAATGACTCTTTATCATCTGCCTAGCCTTTTCTCAACTTTGTTAGGGTCGGCTTCGATTCTAACCGGATGCAGCCGAATACCAGTATTTTACATGGAGCGACTACCTATCTGACCTCTACAACCCAGTGATTGGGTAATTCGAATGATACCCGTACCGTGGTACCCGTTGGTAAGACTGGTTGTCAGAGTTTCGGGCTTCTGACCACCCTGTCAAAGATCCAAAAATGACAGCCGAGATCAACGGCTTAACGTGCTTTCCGAGGCATGGAGGGGTCTTGGTACGTAGAGATATATTTGTAAAGTATATTATGTATCACCGATTTTTTGGGATCGACTTGTAAATAAATTACAGTTGACTTTTAACTACTCCCGATAACGAAATAACTAGTTTGCATATATATATATATATATATACGAGTAGGTATATGCATTTCATTAAAGTAAATCATGAGTAAAGTCAGATTTAGTTGACGATATGAATCGTATTTGCAAAGTTTCAAATGGTTTAGAAATGAAAACTTGCTAACTGTATGTACGTTGTATATGATTTCAAAATAAAACTGTATGGAAACTAAGACTGGGTACCTACTACAGAGGCAAACATTGTGTGGTAAAAGTGTGAAAGAATAACAAGCGCCTCCACAATTAATATGTAGAGCTCAAAATATTACATTCACATGTCGCGCACGTGAACGAACATTAACATTGTAGGTATTTCATATTTTGCAATCGCAACTGCATAAAATCTCTGAATTTCGTTTTTACATCGAAACATCCAGGGACAATAAGCAGGTAACCTGCAGAAGGCTGATTCCATACAACACGTAAAAATGAAGTTCATAGACAGTCTTAGAAACGTACGGCGCGGCGATCTTAAACTAGGGACTATCTTAAATAATTGCATTTGTGGCAATACTTTGGATCGATCCGTATTGCAACTAAGCGATACGATTCTAGTATTGAATGGTTTCGATTCGATCTCCCTAATATCGAATCGTATAGTATCATACAGAGATTAAGTCCAAGTGCAAGCGCATTCATGACGGAGACCATAGATATCCGAACCGAGACCGTATTTCTTTTGAGACGCAATTTAACTGACCTGCTGACGTACACCGTAGCTAAAGCCACGTTCACACGTACACTGTGTGAACGTGGCCTTAGCTGAAGAGAGAAGGGACAAAGTGAGCGTCAAGTTCAAAATGTATGAAAAAAGTACCTATCTTTTTGTAGTTCAGGTCTCAGGACGCGAAAGATTTTCGAGTAATGGGATTTCCAACTGTCGTCTGTATTTCTGAAGGGACGCAATCTTGAATCAAAGCGTTGTTTACTATTCTTATACACGGAAGAAAATAAATCCGAGCCCTGTGTAAACAAAAAGGTTTTCTTCTTGCAATTCCTTGCTGCGATTCTTCATATATACTTCTTTTTATAGACAATTTATTCATACTAAGATGTTTACGACTTGCTTTTCCTCTGATGGTCAAGGATGTTGCGGATATCTGCATCCGCATCTATCAATGCAACAAAAAAGAAATTGCGTGGGGCCGGCAAGAGGCGCCTGCACGTGCTGTTTGACCAACATCCGTATCCGCGAATTTCAAAAAGGCTGCATTCTCTGCAGATTCCTGCTGATGATGCATAAATAGTACAGTGACTGGTTTTTAGATGTGGATAAATTTTTCAGTATTACAAATGTGAATTTACAACCGATTTTTTTTTATAATGCGTCAGAGCCTAATCACGCGCATCTTTCCGGTCTCTGGCAGCTTTTCTCGGTTAACAGCAGAGTGGAGAAGCTACGATGCCCTTGCAGAGTTAGCTAAGAAGATGTTGGAGGCGACATATCACAAAAAAATGATCACAATAACGGGAAGAACCAGTGGCTCTCGGCTTCATTAGGGATACTTTTAAACTCGTTAATAGGCTGGTATTGTTATGAACAAATATGGTATAACATCACAAGTCACAACCTTCGCAAAACATTGGGGTTTATTTATAAACTATGACTAAAGTTAAGTGATGTTCAAACTTCGAAATGGTAAGGTTAAACAGTCGCTAATCACTACTTAACTTAAAGCAACGTTTATGAGTAAAGGGGTTTAAATAGTCAGTAATAATCAAGACAGTGAGTGTCTAACCTTGAAAGCAATACTAACCACAATATAATTAATTACTCAAGTCCAATCAATCATCGAGTGTAGGGCAGCCCAGCTGATAGATGATCTATTATGTATTGCAAGAGTAATTAGGCGTATGTTACCAAATGAGAAACCAAACACGGGTCACCACATAACATTATTGCAATAAACGAATTAATTATGTACAAAGTACTGGTGCTTTGATGCGGTAGGAATTTAATTGGGCAAATTATACTCACGGCCAACATATAATAGTTGTATAGTACTTTTCCGTTAACGTAAAAGTAGATCCGTCATTGTATACAATTCCCAGGAAATCTGTACTATTCATAAATTAGATAGGACATCTTTGACAGTCTATTTTGTAATATGCACTTTTCCTAGAAAATCTATACATTTCCTAAATAGCAATGTGCGTTTTAGACACTTTGAAACATTATTTTACACATATCCGACTAGGCTCGTAATCTGTAGGCTCAGAATTGCATACATTTCTGAAAACGTCTTTATTTTGTTATCGCAACATATTTTATACTGGACATAGCTCATTATCGCGCCGCATTACAGGGTTGATGGAGTAGGCAGCGAATCTTCCCACACCATGAACCTACGCCTTTCTCAGTTAAGATGAGTATTTCGTAAATAAAATAGAAATCTTCTTCTAATAATAATGGGTTTATAGTATTACCTAAGTATAAACACAGCATACAGCGAAGTGTTAGTAAACATCATGCCTATTGATTGAGCACCTTTTTCTTAGCATTTGTCTTAGAAGTATGGAGCCTACTCTGCATTTCAGTTTCGCGGTAATATCAGATGAAAGTACAAACGTACACTTTGAAAGGGTTTCATGTACTGAACACATAATTGTAGAAATAGCTTCTGCCCGCGATTTCGTACGTGTGGAAGCCATTATATACACAATATACTAAAATAACATTTTTATGAAACTTGGATGAACGTAAACAACGCCTACGCTTTAGAAAAAGAACCCGTGTTATCTTCTCTTTGGCCCGCTTGTGGCGCCACTTTTTATATTCTGCTTCTCGTTTTTAGCTGTCATTTTGATTACTTGTACTTTAACAATAAATTGTTATACTCTTTAAATAGTATTATTTGCACAGGTTATGGGCCCAGCAGGCTTCCACTGCGATTTTATCATCGGCTCCGGACCCACCGCAACGCATCGCGTCCCGCGCTATTGCTTCGTTTTCGCATATCGATATTTCTGACATTTTTCATTTTGCTCGACTCCAAAAGGTCGAAGCGTGATGTTAAATAGCCTATAAATTTGCTGTATCATTCACACAGTCGATCCATCATTTCTTTGGTCTTCCCCTATAAGAGTAAGGGAAGACCAAAGAAACGATGGATGGACTGTGTGTGAATGACGATATGGTTAGAAAGGGGGTGACTGTCGAGATGGCGGCTAATAGAGGATGTATAGAAGAAAAAGACATGTTGCGTCGACCCCAAATAAATTGGGATAAGGGCAGGAGAATGATGATTTGCTGTAGCAGAGCAGATGTATGCTAGTCGAAAGAATTACCCGTTGCCTCCATCTAAAATGTTTAGTAAAGCCGATTTACTCTGAAACGAAATGTTTGTTGCATTAGTATGAAACCTGATTGTGTTTTATTAGGGAGCCAGCCTGCTACTTAGTTGCCCAGCAACTATTTTGTCTCTGACGCTGTCTCCTCGCCAAGATTTGGACGATGCGCACACGGGAGCAACAGCAACGCTACTTTTTATTAAATTTTCGGTTGAGCGGTAACTGGCTAGCCGGAACTTTGTTGTCGCCGTGCGCGCACTTGCATTGCAGCAAAGCGGATGACAGTTGCGTTCAAACCCGCGGGACAAAAATGTCTCCCAGCTGTATTATTGCTCTATTTATAATTTGTACAATAAGACTGCAATGTATACAGCTTGATATACATTGCAGTCTTATTGTAAGTGAAAGTTTAAAGAGCCACTAAGTTTGACTATCCGGAACAGAATTCCTCGTGGTCAAATCAGTTTGACCATTAAGTTTGACCACGAAGAAGGATGGGTCGCGCTCACTATATGACTTGATGTGAGAGACAAATTAGTAGCGGAGGCCAAAGTTGTTCGTGGTTCCCTTACTTTTATGAGTAGCTATCTCGACCATAGTTTTATCTCGATGTTTGATGAGCACGAGTGGTGATATCTAAATAAACGTCGGACACTCCCTGCTCAATCAGTAGGATAGATGTATTATTATCTTTATTATGTTCACGATAAGAACAGCTGACTCGCCCCGCTACTACCTTGCTGACTGGTAGAAATCGACATGTAACGAACAAGCGTTATGCCCCTCCATGCGACTTCTCCTTTCTTTAATAGAGAGATGGTTTTCATGGTTTTTAAGGATGCTAAAGCCAAAATGAAAATCTAAGACTGTGGATGCGAAAATTAAAAAAAAAATCATCATCGGTGTCGTTTTCACGATTTTCGAGGGTTTCCAATAATGAGGTCAAAATGAAAATCCAATATGGCGACATCTTTACGAGAATTTCGAAAAACGTAGACTAGAATGCTCTGTATTAAAAATGCGTACTAAATTCACACTTTTCCTCAGTCTCTATTTCTTTCTATAATAACGGGGTGTGTGTGCGAGGATCGCTTAAGGAACTTAGTTCATAAAGCACACGTTTTTTTTTAAATCGATCAAACTCTGGGAGAATCATCGGCTGAATTCAATGTAACAGCTTGGGCGTCGATGGCCATTACACCGTGTATGAGAATGGCCCTATATATTCTAAAGAGCGGTTGCATCTCTACAAATAAGCCCTAGCAGCAGCGGTTGGTTGTGTTTTCTCGATAGATTTCGGTCTGTTGTGTGTTTTCGAATGTTAACGTGCTTGATTATTTATTTACAAACATTTGTGCTCCCTCTGGCATAACACAGCGCACTATTTATTGTATTTAGGTATATACCATTATCATTGTATCTACATATTTTAAACAAATGAATACACGCAAATGAATGAATGAATGAATAATTTTATACGTATGACGTATTGCCAATTCTACGATCGGACCACGACATATACTTGAAAAACAATATAAAACTTCTTACTTATTCCCTGCCCACCATCATCTTCCCATCTCCTCGAGACGTAACTGTACCACTTGTAAGAGAACAACTTTCATTGTTTTCTGGCTCAATATACCTACCGCAAAGGCAATAAAAGGAATATGTTCAGAACTTACCTACTCGCACAATAAATAGAAACACGTGTCAGCTCTTATAAAAGGTCTTTTTGTCAACGGGAATTGTTCGGTACGATGTCACAAATGGAAAATGGGGTTTTTGAAGTGAAAACTTCTTTAGCGGCGTTGTGCACTTTTGTTGTGATGGGTAAAAAATGTTAAACTCGTGTCAGGACACGTGAACTGATCGAAAATTCGTAAGACGGAGCTCGCGTGAGGACACGTGCTGATTGAAAGTTCGTAAGACGGAGGGAGAGTAGACCAAATTCCAAAATTTCAAAAATGCACCACGTTATTATTCAAGTTTTCACTTCTGCCGGCACTCCCGTCAATCCCGTCAAGCCAATAGTGAGGAATCTTTCAATGTAACCAAATGTTCTAAAACATCAACCAGTTAAAGGAAGAACTATACTAACCATTTCCAAAAAAAAAATTATGTACATGAACTTTGACATCAGTTATCTCAAAATTTTACTATTACATTAAGCATACACATTACGGGAAAGATTTCTTCATTTAATCAGCTATCTAACGAGGTACAGATATTAAAAAAAATATTTAGCTGTGCGGATGAAACAGTCGATAGTGCTGGAAAAGGTCGAATTTGCAAATTGTTTAAATTGTTAAATACCGGTTCCGTACTAGGTATGTTACTACAAATTTACGGATTTCGGATTTTTTCCTTTACTTGTGCTACATGACATTGCTTCTTGCCAAATTTCATGATTCTAGGTCTACGGGAAGTGCCCTACAGATTTTGATTCCCGTGCGAGTGTCAAAATATGCGGCATAATCGGAACATACCTATATGTATGTAAACGTCCATATCTTTTAATTGCATTGACTTAGAAGTTTGATTTTTTCAACTTGATAACTCCACGCGTTCCTGAGAAAAAGGGCCTTGACAGACGGACAACGAAGTGATCTTATAAGGGTATCGTTTTTCCTTTTGAGGTAGGTACGGAACTCTAAAAATTTAGAAATAATCGATTAATTAACTGGTTTATGTTATCGTTTTACCTTCTCACCTGCCAGTAACTCTTCCTACATTATGAAGTTAGTTCGTCTGACTAGTTTGCATGTTGAGACCCCACTATTGATTAGTTAGTATTACTCGCAGTCGATCAGCTATAATCACTGATCACTTGTAGTTCACGTGTTTTCAAACTTCTGCGCTCGTACAAACTGTGTGTTTAAAAACCACATGGGACATATAAGGTCATGACATTTATATTTCGTATGAATAAGGCGTTAACAATGCCAAAACGATGTGTATTTAAATGTTATTTAAAAATCTGCATCAGATAATTTACATCTGCTGTAGGTACATATAGACTACAGCCCGTTCACAGCTATTTTAACTTTGACAGCGGCAACCGAATAGCAACCTTATTGCAACGAAAATAATGATTATTGTAATTTTGACAGACTTCATAATGGCAGCAACCCAATAGCACCTTATTGCCACGACAATAAAGATCACAGTGATGCAAAATCAGAGGCAAAATAACTGTGAACAGTCCGTACGTGAACACTGATAAATAGGCAGATACCAAAACACATGATTGAATTTATATACCACAATTTGCGAAATAACACTGAAATTTCCTCTCTACGCCTCAAACGTGTCAGGCTTGACGGAAATTAAAAAGTCCTACCGTTATGAAAGTTAATGTTTGTGTGAATGAACAAGAAACTCAATACAGGGTATTTAAAGGTGGGGCCCGATAGAGCCGAAGCCTGCCAGGGCGGTGGGATCGTCCGAAAGGGTTACCGCTGCCCTGGAACAGAAAGGGCTAAGGAAGGAACACGGGTGGGTTTTAGTCAGTACGAGTCTGACACTCCCTTCCGCTCCACCCAGAGCGGGAGGGGTCATTTGATGATTTCCCAACCTCAAAAAAAAAAGGGTATTTAAAGGTGTATGTAACTGAATAACTGAAAACCGAAAAGGGGCCTTTATACTCGTCACTGTACAATGACGATGATGACGATGATTAATTTTCTAGAAAAAAATATTGTTAAGCTAATTTTACTTTTTTTATTATAAACTTCTCTGAATTCACTATAGGAACAACCCAAAATCACAACAACTCACAACAGGCCAAACAGCTTTTATTAAAATTCTTAAAAGCCTTCACAATGACTTTATAACTAACTTTAGAAGAGAAGTATCACAGTTAAGCAGGCTCAACATAAACTTGTTGAGCCTGGTTAACTGTGATACTAGTGATAGTCAACTAACCAAGATAAGAATGTAGTTGGCTCCGAAAAACTTGTGACAAAGGGCTCATAATTTTCTTTGTTGTATATTATTATTATTTTAGCCCTGTTTTAGACACCTGTCCCGCCACCGGCAATTAACAAGAAGCGAGTAGAGCTAGCAACTATAATTGGGTTAGCGAGCAACGAGCAGCGAGTGCGCAACGGCGATGAGCGAATACTCGCTGGTATGCGTATGGACCAAATGTGAGTCTCTCAGCGAGTGTTCTGCCCGCCAAGCGAGCGTCGCTGAGCAAGTACTCCATTTGATAGTTCTTGTCGCTGGGACAAACGAAAACTCGCCGATGGTGTGAACTATATCAGCGATCAACTATTAATATATACGTATCTCTTTTGCTTACATGGGACCTACAATCTTTTGTAAGTTTCTTGAGCGAGAAATTCGTTGACACTTCCTCGTTGGCGTTTTGACAGGTGCCTTCATGGAGCGATTGGCTGACCTAGAGTAAAATAACAACACTAAACTTAATAGTTATTTTTATAGAACGCAAAGGTCGTTGGCCCGCGTTAGATTGCTAGGCACCCAATGAGAAAATTCTCGGTAAAACTTTTCATTACGTACAGGAATGGCTAAGACCGCGACCGCATCGAATGTAAGTAAGTGGTGAGCAGGTCAGGATGGCACCTGGGTAGGAACTTAATTAACCACAAGTAAAAATATAGCAACATTTTATCTGAGTCATTTTGCTATCTAAGTTTTGTGGACTCTCGAAACATTATTAGGGCTGATTTATGCTAGACAGTGGCGGGCGTGAGCAACGCCACTTACGAGGCGATGTGGAGGCAAGGACGAGGCGTGGACGAGGCACACACTAAAAATTGAACGAACAATTTTTAAGAAGCAGTTAATGCTGCACAGTGTGACGCCCACGTCACTTATGAGCCTCAGCCGCGCGGGCGCCAGATAATAGGCAAATATACCTAGGTACTTAGTGTACAAAATACACATACCCACCAAAGTTAAACGTTACATAAAATATGGTCGTCATTTCCTCACTTATTCGAGCACTCCGTAATATAAGAATTGTCTTTAAACATCTATAATTCACTTGTCAAATCACATTGATTATATCTCATAAGAATCTGGGATAGCGCCAGTAAAACAAAGGTACAGGAACTGCAAATAATGCAGAACACGATCATAGACACACCGTTTCGCTATCCATTCTTGACACCGTCAGCATGCCTAGCCTAGGATTTCAAAAAAACCAACGTAGAAAATGAAAAAAAAAACAAAAGCGATGAATACCAAACGGCTTCACATGATAACGCTTGTATTTTGTTTTGAAAAATACCTAATAAATCTCAACTATGCAAACGCAGTCTTGGACCCAGCTGACTTGTCCTGCCAAAGACAAGTAGAAGCTATGCTAAAACGAATATCACGATAAAGAAGGAACATAATTTTATAATAATTTACCATCCCATATAAAAAATGTCAGCACTTTCAGCGGTATAAAATCAATACTATCAAATCACATAATTAATTGAAATCTACTCAATAACAATGTAACTAGCCTACTATTTGAGAATAAAACTGTTGAGCGTGTAACTTTTTTCTGCAAGCTTTTTGTATTGTGTCCGTGACCGTTACCTAGAATAAGTTTATTACATTTTATATTCTCATGTTAGTGGCTCTTTTGTCTATTTGAAAATAAAGTATTCAAACCTTATGTACCTAAACGCGACGGAAAGTAACCAGAATAAAATCTATAACGTAGTAACAAAGAATCTTCGTAAAATAAAACTATCGTTCACTAACTCTTTTTGCGAACTATCAGTGATTTAGATGTTTAAATGTATTAATAACATCAAATGACTCTAACATTTTTAATCTCTTCTTCGCATCAAACGAAACCAATCACAGTGCGGTCATGTTTTTCGTGACTAAATAAACATTACTGAGCGAGCTAACTGTGTGTTTTTCTACGCTTAGGACTGAGGAATATATAATACTAGTTTCTGCCCGTGGCTTCGCCCGCCTGGATCTCGTTAAGTATACCACGGGAACGTGCTACTGTTACTGTTAGCCTGTAGTATCCCACTGCTGGGCAAAGGCCTCTCCCCATGACTTCCAGTTCTTTCGATCCAGCGCTAAAGTAAGCCACTGGTCGTTTGTTTTGTCCAGCTCGTCCTGCCATCTTCTATGGGGTCTGCCGCGACGCCTTCTAGCTGTGTCAGAGCTCCACGCGGTGGTTATTTTGGCCCACAGCTTATTGGGCATACGGCAGACGTAGCCGGAATAAAATGTATCCTACCTCCCAGCCCAGGTCATGGTCTACCCGTATACCTATCATGCAAATCCATTCACCGCTAAAGCGTGAAAAGATCACAGTCTGATACACAGATAATAAAATCAAACGGGCTTTTTTATTATTCCAAATGTCTAACTTAAAAATATTAAATATATTTTTATTTAAATACAAACAAAAAGCCTTCATTACAATATACAAGCTAACACTAAAATATATTATGTACAAGTATATAATATAAAATAAAATAATAATATTTCATTTTAATATTATCACTAGCTGGCAGCGCCATTGACCACGTAATACGTAATAAAAATATTAGCTAAGTTATTTTATAACTTTAATGGGTATAACATTCAAGCGGGAGAAATAAATATTGCCACAAGATACGGACTCTGACTATAAAATAAAAAATTAAATTAAACATTTAAAAAACCCCCGACACAAAATAATAATAAAAATAGTATGAATTTATAAAGCCTAAAACAATTAAAAAAAAAAACTATTGCAAAAATAGCCACAAATGGAACAAAAATGTTATAAACGAGAAACCCTATAAAAAGAAAAAAATAACCTTGAAACCTACGTAAGTACGTATGAAATTTTTTGATTAAATGTTATCCCGTCGGGGGACCGCTCTAATTATTAGCCTAACGTTCTGTTAAAGTTTAAAATAGCATAGTATTCTACTAGTCAAGCCCTTTCATTTGATACCCATATTGAGGGAGTTGTGAAAAAATATGTAATCCGCCATTTTCTGGCGGCGGCCATCTTGGACCGATTTTCATCAAACATAGCTAAGAACACTCCCGACAAATTCACCTACACAAACAAAAAAAAACAAAATTAAAATCGGTTCATCCGTTCGGGAGCTACAATGCCACAGACAGACATACACACACACACACACAGACACGTCAAACTTATAACACCCCGTCGTTTTTGCGTCGGGGGTTAATAAACAATTATAAATTATCAATAAATTTCTCTTAAAAAGAGGTACTTACACAAACATTTCTATGATTGCGTGCATTTTAAAACCACCTATTTTATCCCCTTAGATTTTACAAACCTCTGAAACACGTACTTACCTAAATTTTTATTACTTTCAAAAAGCTTAAATTTTCATATCCCTAAGTTAAGAAATGCTAAGTTTCCCATACAAACTTTCATCCCCTAAAAGGCCTTATTCATACGAATCTAAGCCTTATTCATACGTAATAAAAATGTCATAATTATGTGTCCAATGTGGTTAATTTTAAACTCATTCGAGAAAATTGACCAGTCCATAATTGAGAGACTTTATCAATGAAGTCCATTTATAATAAAAACACAGTTCCCAATACTCCCACGATCACGACTAGAATCAAATTCTGGGAAACGGAGTCAATATAGTTCTAACTTACGACTAAGGGCGATTTTCAATAAACTTTTATATCGAGATTAAGTTTTATCTAGAGAATTTATATTATTTTAATCATTATATACTAGAACTATCAGACGTCAATTTTATTCCACGGATAAAAGATATAATAATAATATCCCTGGACATTTCACACAGCACCATTTGTCCCAAGCTAAGCAACCTAATGCTTGTGTTATGATAACAAGATGGCTGATAAACTACTTAGATACATTTTTTTTTTGTATATACATACATATTATAGATAGAAAAACACCCAGACTCGGAACAAATACATCAAGGTCATACAAATATTTGTTCCGTGCGGGAATCGAACCCGCGACACGCAGCGCAGCAGTCAATCGCTTAACCACTGCGCCAACCGTGCCGTCTGGATAATATATTATGACTTTGGTAAAATCAGCCCTAAGCAAACAAACAATCATTGTAATTTGCAGAAAATAATGTAAAAATTCTATAAATAACAAAACGCGGTAGCAATTGAAATAACAAAGCACAAAACAATGTCGACAAAATGTGCAATTGAGGTTTGCCCATGCAACCCGCAGACAAGGGGAGCGGAAATCGAGCGGAACCACTTCAGCTATCCGCCTTTGCGTTCCACACACCCCGGTACACGAAGTAATGAAACGGCGCTGATAGGCATGTTAGTACTGAAATCTATTTTAGTGTTTTTACAGGCTTCCACTGCCTGATACTCGGACTAGGTAGACTTGGAAGCAATACACTCACATGCCCCTGTTAAGTGTTCAATTTTGATCTTCATCTAAGTACATTCTAAAGAACTAAAAACCATTTCTGGTTTAATGGTGTTAAACAAACAAGGGTCTGTATTAAGACTGTATGTATAAATAAATAAACTGGCTTTAAATTAAGATCTCCAGGCTGCTACTGCTGACATAATGCTACTATTAACTTTGTTTCTGGGTACGGTCATACTCATTCTCCTTTACTTACGTTTTTTTTTTTTCAGTTTGCAAGTCTGTGTGTCAGTTTGTATGTTGATTAAAATATGATTTCCGCTTTCCTCTTAAATCTGCCCACACATCGCAGAGAATAAGAATACATACGGAATCAGGTTCATAACTCACTTTGAACTGTGCGACATGTAAATGCTGATTTTCACCTGTAGTGACAGCGAACCGAAAAGGAAAATCAACCCACGAATATCAATTTGTAAAGTGAATTGATTTCGGGCCAGTAACGAGTATATGCTGCATAAAATGTGGGACGTGTCATAAAAAATCTACATATATTCTGAAAATAGTATGAAAAAGTTGCTTTTCGTATCTGTATGTTGTAAAATACATGGATTTTGATGATGATTTCAACATCGTTAATCGTCATCGTCAATCTTCATCATTCGTCGATTTAGAGAATTTATTCCAAAATTTAAATACAGCACAGAAATTTGGATGTTCTGACATGTCAGCCATATCGCCATATTAGTAAATTGCTCCCATGCAAATCAAGGGCAGTTTATGAGCAATGTATAAAAAAATAATATACTTTATCTCGTCACTTGATTCACTATTACACTACTTGTTCTAAAATAGGTTGATAGTATGTTTGAGTTGACTGGACTCGACCGACGGCATTAATGTATCACTCATCGTGTAGCTAAATTCTATTTTAGGGAGCTCTACGATCCGTCACGCTACTATATCTGCAGGGCATTTGCGTAGGCCACATAATAAATAATCAGAACCGCCAGACGGTAAATTATCTAGCAAGGTACTCACATCCACAACCAGTTTTGTCTTTATTTCTAGTGAACCCAACAGTTGCTCAATATCTTCTTCCTCCACGTAAACAACATAATACACATTTACATAAATTGCACGGATACGTGCCTCACTCCGTTTGCTAATCTAATATGAATTCATATGTCAATTCTATTTCCGTGGAACTGGAGGGTAGGTATTTTATGTATAGACGATTATATGTGGGTAAGATGTTACAATTTATAGAGGTATATTTATATAGTTGAGTTGTAATTGGAGGGGTCGAAATTTAAAGGATTGTTATCTCTCTACAAATTAATGGGATGGACTAACTGTTGTTGATTGGCATTGATTTAAAATCAATACATAGATCAAAAGATCTTTAGCGAAACTCCTGCCATAAATCGGAAACTAAGCTGTGTGCTAAAAAAAAAATTTAAAATAATAAGGTTTTGCCCAAAACCAACCCATTTGTGGTGTGGACTGAATACAATATAATACGGTATACGAACATATGTAGGTACATTCACATAAAAAATGTTTTAATAATATCATCCCGAAGATTAATAAAAATTCTCAAACTACATATCACTCACATATTATTGGAAAATAAGAGTGGGTTTATTAGAAAAATATGACCATAAGAAGAATTTCATCCGGAGCAATACCGTCAGCGTAAATAGAAATTACAAAGGAAGCGCCGCGGAGGCAGTGACGCATGCCATTTAGGTAGAGGTATACTTACCGCCTTCTTCAGAATTCAATAGGGAGGGTATATGAGGATATCTTCAACTAAATAATATTGAGCTTAATACTAAACGGAAATAGTTTGTGGATTTCATGTATCTGCTGAGACCAAAACTACAAACGTTATAGTATACAGAGAAGTTTATAAAAATGTGACCGAATGTGTTCTTTTAGTATACCTATTGTGGTACTTACGATTTCTAGGTGAACGAAGTCGTGGCCAGAACCTAATACAATAAAATAATACACAGGTAGTTTTTAACGGAATATTGCGTGTGATATAAATTCTAGACAGAATATTCGCAAAAAAAATACCACTATCGAGATTGGATTCGTTCCGAATGTGATGGAAAGATTAGCCATGACAAGTTCAAAGCCAATCCTCACAATATAAATATACCTAGATATCTAATGGCAATAAAATTATTTGTGTTTCCCCGTGTTTTCTTTAGTAAAAGTGATTTAGATAAAGAGTTAAAGTATGATTGTAAGCTAAAGGCTATATAACATCACGCTGGGTCCCTAAGGAGCCGAGTAAAAAGAAAAAAATGTCAGAAAGACCGCAAATCAAAAACGAAATTCTAGCGTGAGAAGGCAAAGCGATGCGAGGGAGTGGGTCGGGGAACAAGAAACACGCGGACTAAGTCGCGAGCAGAAGCTAGTACCAAACATACACCAAGTATCAGAAAGGTGCTGTCATATTTTAGGGTGTGGTACAGACCTTAAATTGAACAACTATCTCCATAGGATCAACAACATAATCGCGAAACAATATATGAACTAAACAACTTTCTCCCTGAAATCAACATCGTGATTTCGTAATGTTGATTCCATGGAGAAAGTTGTTCAGTTTGATGGTCTGGACCACAACCCACGCATTTCTGATGTACGCTGTATGCGTACAGATGCAACATTTGTTTTTATTAATTTAAAATAGGTACACCAATAGTATATACATTTTACTTTTTTTTTTGTTTTTTTGTAGCCTACATTGGGTACCACTGCCGGGCAAAGCCCCCCTTGTTTCTTTCAAACCTCCCTGTATTGTGTAATAAACACACGACACAACACAACACACACATACACGACATTTACAAAAGCATTCTCATTATTCATATCAGTGAATGCAATGTCTCGGTTACGAGAGCATTGAAATATACCATACAGAAGGCACTGATGTATGACCAGCCTTTGAACATCAAATAAAATTACAAATACAGGTAGATCGTAGAAACAATTGTATAGACATGGACATTACATTGTCAACAGGCATATTTAGCAACCAAAATTTTCCCATGCTAGTGAAACGTAAAATTTTGCATAAGTTTGAATGAATTCCATTATCATTGAAAATCCTACTTTCGCGTTTATAATAAACTAGCTTCTGCCCGCGGCTTCGCCCGCGTGGATGTCGGACGTTATCCCACGGGAACGTGCTACCAGGATAAAAAGTATGTGCTTCCCCAGGATGCCATCTATCTCTTTGCCAAATCAGAAGTTCAGTGTTTTAGGCGTGAAAATGTTACATACAGTTTCAAGTTCAAATCCTCCCCTTAAAACCGAATTACCCCCTTTTGCCCCGTCAGGGCTCAATTTTCGACACCTTTACATACTTATTATTAATTATTTTCTATCGAAAGTATCAATACTGAGTTAATCGGACCGCGCATTCAATTTCTTCCACACAAACTTCAACACCCCTATACCCCGCTTTGAGGGGTAGTTTGAAAAACTTATAATGATAAACTTTATTGCTTACTTAGGCGAGTATTCATGCCAATTTTCAAGATTATTAACCTAACGACTAAGATTTTTCTTATAAACTGTATCCCCGATTTTCACCCCCACAGGGGTGGAATTTTGAAAAATCATTTGGGATGTGTTCATAACTTGACTCAAAGATTATTTATACCAATTTTCGAGTTAATCAAGCCACGCTGTAAAATCCTCCCCTGTAAAATTGACTACCCCTTTTCAGGCCGTCAGGGGTAGATTTTAGAAAAACCCTGATACACATTATTCTTTCCTTTCAATTTTAGGTATAAATACTGAGTTTCGATTAAATCGGACCGCGCGCTAAAATTCTTCCATACAAACTTTGAAACACCCCAATCCCCTTTTAGGGGGTAGTTTATAAAAACAAAAAGTTGCCCAACTTCATAATTTACTTAGATAAGTATTCGTGCCACGTTTCAAATTTATTAACTCAAGGAATAAGATTTTGCATACAAACAAAATCCCCCCATTTCACCCTCTTAGGGGTAGAATTTCGAAAAACCCTTTCTTAGTGGATACCTACTCTTCACGAAGAATACACCCTCCAAATTTCATGTCTCTAGGACCAGCGGTTTAGGCTGTGCGTTGATGTCTCAGTCAGTCAGTCAGTCAGTCAGGACTTTGAATTTTATATATATAGATAAATAATATTATAGAACTCACTCACTCACACACGCACACACACGTGCAATCACACGTTCCCTTTGTTTCTTTTTATTGTTTAGTTGTACTGTTTCAATACCTACTAGTGTTACTTATTACTTGAATTTTATTACATAAAAATTGAAATGTGTATGTATCGATGTAAGGCGGAGGACACTGATTCCTGTAACACAGGTTCGCCTAGCACGGGAGTCAGGGGCTTCACATTATGGTTGTAATATTTTTTATGTCAATAAAGTAATTTTTTTTCATTTTATTTTTTATTGATATTTGTGTAAGTTAAAACTGTTATGATTTTTATTTTAATAAATATTTTTAATTTTATATAATTTACGAAGGTTGCTTTGTTATATGTGAATGTCTTGTATACCTGTAATTGGTAGAAGATCCCAAATGTTGCATGCATATTATGTTAACTTTTATGAATTAATAAAAGATAATACGTTAATTTTTATTTTATGTACAATGTGTCTATGCTATTTGGGATCCACTGAGTGGTGGATTATTGAGGCTGTCCTGTATTGCTGCTCCCACATGCGTTAGATGTGGCTAGCCCATTTCCACTTTAGTCCAGCAGCTGTGCGGCCAGCGTCCACTTTTTCTGTTATGGAACGAAGTATAGAGTTCCTAATGAGAAACGCGATTGCGGTCTGTAAGTTTGACACCTAGTATACTTCGTTCCATAGCCCGTTAGCGGACTCTTAATGCGGAGTTTTGACGCTTTGTCACCATGTTTGCGCTCCGTAAGGTGGGAAGAATGCACATTTGACGGCACGGTTGGCGCAGTGGTTAAGCGATTGACTGCTGCGCTGCGTGTCGCGGGTTCGATTCCCGCACGGAACAAATATTTGTATGACCTACATGTATTTGTTCCGAGTCTGGGTGTTTTTCTATCTATAATATGTATGTATTTACAACAAAAAAATTGTATATAAGTAGTTTATCAGCCATCTTGTTACCATAACACAAGCATTAGGTTGCTTAGCTTGGGACAAATGGTGCTGTGTGAAATGTCCAGGGATTTATTTATTTATTATTTATTTCCATCAGCTTTCATTTTAGTGAAAGCGGGAGAGGTCCTTTCATGAGATGTTTTATTGGCCAATAGTTCTTCCAGGCGTTTTCTGTGTGAAATGACAACGCGGCAGGTCCAGAAAGAGATGGCGAGATCAGCTGGACTGGTGCACAATTGCAGTAGACCTGGAAAAGTGAAAAGAGGGAAGGGAGGCCTTTGCCCTACAGTGGGACAACAGAGGCTTATAATAATAATTATGAATAATAATGCATATGTTGTTGGCGTCTTTATTTCAAATAATAAACACAGCGGACTCGAAGCAATTACTAGGTACGCATATTCGCTTTCATTCGGCTTGTGCCGATCGGTGAATTTCGTTCGGCATCTACCCACGCTTAATCATGTTTAAGTTGGCTAGGCTAAATTCGAGATAAGCCGAGCGGTTTTTTCGGATATAATATCTAAAATGATGATCTAATATGAGTACTGGCCTTTTTTTATCTATCGAATGCCTTCGATCTGGGTGTCATACGATATATTGTTACAAAAATTAGAGGCTATTGGGATTAGAGGGCCGGTACTCCAGTGGCTATCGTCCTATTTAAGTAATAGAAAACAACGTGTCAATTTCAATAAAAAAAATGAAAATAATGACATAATATCTTAGAATATAGATACAATGAATATGGCGTTCCACAAGGAAGCTTTCTGGGCCCAATATTATTCCTCATTTACATAAATGACATTAAAATAACTAATCATAAATGCATATTATTTGCCGACGACATATCTATTATAGTGACATAAAAACATAATACCATTCCAGATCATGAGCTTGACATTAATAATACAATTGACGAATTACTGCACTGGCTTGACATTAACCAATTAAAGATATATTTAGATAAATTGGTTTACATTCAATTTAATCAATCTAATAAGTAATACGACACTAAACTCAATATTAACAAACTCAAAGAAGTAACGCATGCAAGATTTTTAGGTGTTATAATTGATAAAGATATCAATTGGAAAGAACACATAGACAATGCACAACACATAGCACTAAGATCAATAAATTTGTATACGCACTTAAACAAGTCAAAAATGTAATTAACATAAAAACTGGTGTAATATCATACCATGCATATTATGTCGAATCGGTACTACGTTATGGGCTTGTAATGTGGGGTAACAGCACCGACTTCAATAGAGCATTCATCGCTCAAAAAAAATGCATGAGATCAATTTGTGGACTTAAACCTGACGACTCCTGTCAACCAATATTTAAGATACTTGGTTTGTTGCCGTTACCGTCACTTTACATTTACGAAATATGTATGTTTGTAATGAAAAATAATATATTTATGACTGCAAATGATGTGAATCCTCGGAACAGACGAGATCCCTATAAATTAATGTTGAATGATTTGCCTAGGCTAGCTAAGTACAATAATAACTGCCTAGCAATGTGTGTGCGCATTTATAATAAAATACCGAGACACTTTAAAACATTAAATACTAAATTGTTAAAAACTATAGAATATAGTTTTTATAGCTTAAAAGAATTTATAGATAAAAAATGTTGATGTTTTAAATATAATTAATATATTTTTTTTTTTTTTGATGTTCGTTGTTGATGCCTCCTTTCCAATTTGCCTGACTTTGAAATTTTGCATGCTTTGTCTTATCCTAGCTAAACATGTCAGTGCCATATAAATTTGTATTTAACACCATTTTATACCATGTTTTACGCAAATAAATATTTTATTATCTCCTTTATTTGCATGTAAACACATATAAGTTATATGTTTAAATATTAGAATATAAAAAGTATAAAAACCATTAAAAAATCACCGGTATCGGGAACAGGGTCCAAGCTACCGCTGGTCAGGGCTCCAGAGAGAGGATGATGACGATGCGAGCAGTGTCCAGAAGTACCACTTTCTGAATCAAGCCCTTGATCCAGCTGCCCAACGAGAGCCTCCTCAGGCGTTGGTCGAGGCTCTTGGCTATTAAGCCATTGGCTGTCACGACTATCGGCACAATGATCGCTGAGTCCACATCCCACATGTCGACAACCTCGCGAGCCAAGTCAAGATACTTGATTTGTTTATCTTTTTTGGCTTTCACGAGGTGGTCATCATGCGGGACAGTTATGTCAACAATCATTGCGCGCCGCTCTGATCGATCCACCACCACTATATCAGGCTTATTGGCAACAATAGTCCTGTCAGTGATGATGGATCGATCCCAGTACAATGTGATATTACCATTTTCGAGAACTGGGTTGGGCACATACCTGTAGTACGGCATCTCCGATTCCACAAGATTGTATTTCAGAGCAAGTTGCTAATGGATTATCCTAGCTACAAGGTTGTGTCTATGCAAGTACTCTCCGTTAGCTAGACGAGAACACCCGGAGATAATATGCCTGATTGATTCCCCCGGCCGGTGGCATGCCCGACAGATGTCAACCGTGCCGTCTTTCACAATAAATGTCCGGTAATCGTTCGTCATCATAACTTCGTCCATAATTGCACAGACAAAACCTCCGGTTTCTCCAAAGAGGTCACCGAAACGCGGCCAGGCTACAGATGCTAGTAGATCTACATCGGGCCCATGTAGGGCCCGGAAGAAGCGTCCGTGAAGCTCCTTACTCTGCCATACCTCCATGCGTTCATTAGTGTCAAGCACTACTGGTTTGCGCCAGTTCTCTTTACCCAAGGAGAGCGGTGTGAGGCCCTTGTCTACCGCGACTACATCTCGAAGGGAAGGGGGATCTCTCGTGAAGGGCGGGCGTTTTTGGGGGACTGTCTTTTGTAATTTTGACGTTCAAAAAGTGCTGATTCTCAGCCTAATTTGAATAAATGACTTTTGATTTGATTTGATTCGATGCGTCCTCACGTCGGTTTCAAGGAAATATTCCCTGAGACTGCATTTCTCGCGATTGTGGAGGTTCTTAGCGTTTAAAAAGCCTCGACCTCCACCCTTTCGCGGGATATACAGCCTCATTACCGATGACCGAGGGTGATGCATTCGATTTGCAGTTAGCGTACGGACTCTCCTATCCAGGGCGTCGTCTGAGTCCATTTGAGTATGCCGAAAGAGTACATCAAAACCGGCATGACCCAACCGTTGAAGGCGTGCACCTTGTTTCCGCCTGATAAAAGATTATTAAATACTTTTTCAGGCGGCCAAAGAAGCGCTCCTTCAAAGATTGCTTCATGTCAGTAACATTGATGCCCAACGCTTCCGACATACCCAAATATTTATAGGTTTCGGATTATTATTATTAAATATATTCGATTTTGCCGCCCGGTCTTGCCTATCATGCTGAGCCAAGTCTGTGTAGCGCCCCTAATATTAGAATGAAAAACTGCGCGGCATCGTTCACGGCACGTGCCAGAATCAAGGTAATGGAATTATTCTAAAAATCCTGAGTAACGAGAAATACCCGGAAAGTCTGCGTTTAGTCTTTTTTTCACATACGGATTCTGTAGGTATTTTTATTAGGATTTCAAACTTTGTGATAATGTAATGTGTGATATCATCTTCTAATCACTAAACAGTAAAGATGGTAATTAACACTAAAAGCCATAATGCGGACAAACTTTAGATGGAATCAATACGAATTTCTTACAAATATACATCTACTCACGCATAACAATTTAAAAACAATTTTGTCAAACAATAAGCCAAGGTTTTATTATTAGGAGTTCCGACACTTGTGGCCGTAACCGCTACGAGGCCTACGCCGTAGGCACAATGTTCGTAGCGCTACGCAACATTGTCGCCATTGATAAGCTAAAATTCCATGTGTCCAGTAAAAAAAAATAGTTTTTGTTATGGTCCACGTGGTTTTTAATATTTATTTATATTAACGTGGATATATAACGTTTCCATAGAAAGGAAAAAGTGATTTTAAAAGTTTGTTTTCTTCTTATTCCAAGCTTATTTTCCCGATATTCCACTCGATGCACTCAGCAATATTACCTGCAGTAGTTTTGTTCGATTATTTTCATAACGTAGTGAAATCGGTCTCTGATATTCGTTTCTTGTATTTTTAAGTCGTGTTTGCACTATAGCTTTCCAGTATTCGAGAGTAAAAACCCGCATAATTTCCTCGTATACGTCCGTGGCCTGCTTGTGTTGGTTGAAAAAGTGCAGGGTTAATGTCAATATCACGATAAAATAAAACTATGCGGAGTGTGGACAGTCGCGTTGGCACGTGTATGGAATTACGTTCAATAAAGTATCTAGCTAAAATGTTTTTCTTCAATTATTTCAAGGGTATGTATGTACCTTACCCTTGAAATTATTGAAAATGAATGCAACGTGAACGTATTCGGAATCAAAGAGCAATATCCGACCGTCGGATATTTCTCTTCATCGGATTTCGACGTTTCGTTTTCAATGCTCAGCTCCACTCGTGCGCCCGTAATCACTTAACGTTCCATGAAAATAACGTTCGTAACAATTGACGTTATTACAATGATAATATTATAACAATTGTAGTAATACAAACGAACAGTGCCGTATTGATTACAAAAAATGTATTTCGTAGCTGTAAAATATTGTTCATCTTTTTTATAACTTAACTGGCTGACCCGGCGAACTTTGTACCGTCATCGAAATCAGTCAATATCCGTTCTCGAGATATCATCAAAAAAGTCTTTCCATACAAAATGTATGAGAAAATGAATTATCTTTTTTTAGATGTTTTAATAGTTATTCTGCTATTCAGGGCGAAGGAAACGCAACCAATCAAAGATCAGAAAAATCGGTTCTTGAGTCATAAATGGTGTAACTAGACTCTGTTGTATTCATATACATATATGGTTTGCGGTTAGTTTTAGCTATTTGTCACTTTTCTCACATTGTGACGTATTTTATCTACAATGACTACAGTATATCGTGATTTGAAATCAGATACTATGTTATTTTAAATTGATTATTAGAGAAGCTGAATGGGTGAAATCTACTACTTTTGTGATAATTACAAATACATATTATTTTAACAGTCCGGAATCACCTACTGCTGGGTATAGGTCTCGTCTTTCTTCTGCCATACTTCCTGGTTATGTTATGTGCGTCTTGAGAGACGCACATAACACCGAGAGAATGCGAGAATCGCAAGAATCGTTTCGCGAGAATTGGCCTTCTGGTTGAGACCAGAAGGCCAATTCTCGTAATTTAAAACGTTCAAAATCTATTCGCAGTCTCATCTCTCATCATGAGAGCAGTGGTGGCCCAGTGGTAACGGCTGCGACTTACGAGTTGTAGTTCGTGGGTTCGTACTCAGGCAGGCGCTTTACTTTGTGTAAATTATTTCATCAACACTGCTCTCATTGCGTTATTTACGTGTTGAGAAGACAAATTTTTCGAACTTATAAAGCAATGGATTAGCAATTTGCTTCAAAATGATTCAGATTCCTATTGATTGTGTGTTACGCAATTGGGGTGCTGGTTTCTTTGAACCTTGACCACCATTCCGTCACAGCTTTACTCCAACGGCTACCTCTTTGTCTTGCTCGATGTCCTGCCCAACTCAACTTGAGGCGAACCGCTCTGTCCCCGGTGTCGTAGACTTTCGATCGGCGACGGATTTCAGTGTTACGCACTCGGTCTAGTAGGGTTATGCCAAGCATGGCTCGCTCCATGGCCCTTTGTGCTACTCGTATGCAGTGGACAGGGTCCAGTAATATTACTTATTACTATCAATATTAAACATAATTACTATTAATAAGGGCTCAGGCAGTTATTTTGCTTTTGATCAGTATTTTTTTTAATTAATCAAGGCCTATTTTTCAATCTCCAGATAACTTTTATGGGAATTGCAGTTTGACAGCTGAAAATAAAAACAGCGCGGATAGATCGGCT
Source organism: Apamea crenata (assembly GCA_949629185.1). NCBI lineage: Eukaryota > Metazoa > Arthropoda > Insecta > Lepidoptera > Noctuidae > Apamea > Apamea crenata. The sequence continues at coordinate 21,317,751 of OX451351.1, forward strand.
GCCAAGTTCATTTGAGTCGGTCCCTATACGAAAATGGTTCCGGGTAATTTGGCGCTGTCAGATAGCGTGAAACCGTGTAATATTAGAATATTTGTATCGAAATTTAGCCAAATGTTTTTTTTTTTGTGGATGGGAAGTCATCAAATGACCCCTCCCGCTCTGGGTGGAGCGGAAGGTAGTGTCAGACTCTTACTGACTAAAACCCACCCGTGTTCCTTCCGTATTCACTTCATTCGTGTTCAAATTCACATTCACACACCGTCACTCTCACTCACACACTCGCAAGCATGCGTGAGTGCTGCATGTTTAACTTTCATGCTCTCTTTTTTATATTTTTATTTCCTTTGCCAGCATTTTTATAAAACAAGTAAAAATACTTAGGTATTTACGTTATGGAAGATCAAAGTCTCAGGTTTATCGGCTTAAAAAGAGGCCCCAATCAGTTGTTAAGGTTTCGTTAAAATAATAAACCATTTTTCATTTCACTGAGAATGAGAAACACCTGGGTGCGTACAAATAAATGTTACTCGGAACGAGTTTCGGAACGGTATGTTTAAAGTGTAGGTACGATATTGTTAGTATTCAGAGACTTCGAGGGGTTGATTAAACTTAAGTGACGTTTAAACGTCAAAAATTAATGATTAAACAGTCGCTTATCACTACTTAACTTTCAGCAAAGTTTATGAGTAGTAGTTTAGTAGTTTATGGCTAGTCTATAAGGCTTTTTTAGAGTATTTTTAATTGATGTAAGTAATCTAAAAAAAATATTGTGAATGTAAACGATATCCATTAAAAAGCTAGAAAGCTGATCATGAGTGTCAGAAAAAGAGAGGGTTATTTTTACCTCGCTTGCCGGTAGAGGTCGCGATCTAATATTTTGATTCTGAAACCTCGTTATGTCGCCATGTTTGTTTCTAAGACACAAAGGTACTTTAATAGACCATATCTATGCATTTACTAGTAAGTAGTTTTCATAATAATAATATACTGTGCTCGTCCTACATGACTACTGATTTTCCTTAAGGGTTCATTAGAAAACCAGCGTCAGACAGCATCTGTCTGGCATTAATGCTGAAATGAACCTTTTTGGCGCAGCCGTGAGGCACACACTATTGTTGTCTGAAACATTATTTTGTTAATTTATTAATTTTGTATTTTGTTGTTCACGAACTGTGTCCAAATAAACGTTTTTCTTTCTTCTTTCTTTCTTTCTTTCTGATACTATGTTTCAAATTATAGGCGAGGACGCTGGCATCCTAAACACTAGTTAAATCTTACTTTGGGTGCCAGAATTCATCGAAATCACCTTTCCTTTGTTGTAATGCTGCATAGTGTATAGATAAGTGTTTTGTGTATAACTGAAGTTAATAAAGAAACTCTTTTTTTTTAAGGATCGCTACACGCATGAGTATCATCACGACCACCTCAACTCATGGACATCTGTGGCCCAGTCTGTTCCATCACATATCATCAGCAACCTGGACCAAACCTATACGTTTGACCATTACCATATAAGCGGCATGGACCAGACAGTACCGTCTCTTCGACCAGTTGCTCCAAATCACATCAACAACCTGAACTGGACGAGTATGTCTCATTGACCACAACATTGAACATGTCACATAATTATGTAAGAGTTAAAGACAATCTTGCTCTACATTAATATGATCAGACCGTTTGAGTCTGCACGAAATAAATCTCTGATAGGTACCTACGTATCTTATTTTCATCGTCATCTTATTTATTTATTTTATTTATTTATTTATTTAATAACCAACTTACATTAACGGTTTGCACCACACATACAAGTTATCTTGATCTTCTGTTCATTCAATAGGCTAGTCATTTTGTGTAAACCGTTATGACTACAGGGACGCGTGGACCTCGGATAAGTAGGTACAGATATTAAAATATTAGAAACGATTTGACCATTCAAGTCTATTCAAGCCAGCCGAAGCCTCTATTATTCTTACTGTACCTATTTTTTTGTGAAATGCATGTTATTTCATATTCGAAAAAAAACCGTCAAATTAGGTATACAAGATTAATGAGTATTTTCAACATCCATCGTGAAATATTTCAAAATAAGCGTCAAAAACAGAACTGCTTTTTTGAAGTCGGTTACAAAGCGACCCAGATCATCCAGCATGGAATAAAAAGGAAACTTCTTACCGTATTATATCTCCAATCTACATATATGATAAATAAAAAAATAATAATATCCCTGGACATTTCACACAGCACCATTAGTCCCAAGCTAAGCAACCTAATGCTTGTGTTATGGTAACAAGATGGCTGATAAACTACTTATATACAATTTTTTTTTTGTTGTTGTAAATACATACATATTATAGATAGAAAAACACCCAGACTCGGAACAAATACATGTAGGTCATACAAATATTTGTTCCGGCCGGGAATCGAACCCGCGACACGCAGCGCAGCAGTCAATCGCTTAACCACTGCGCCAACCGTGCCGTCAAATATGTACATATACGTCATATACGTCAAATGATATCCGTAACCCTCTTATACAGAGACAGTTCACACTGACTTTCTTGGCGTTCCAAAGTTCCGCCTCAACTTTTTCTGACCGCCGAAACCATCAGCACGTGACTTGGTTTTCCTCGCATGCTTAAACTGTAATGACCCAGAATGTTCTTTTTGCTTAAGCTCAAACGGATTTTTTGGAAAATTTTATTGGCAATAATGAAATCCGTTTGTAATCTTTTTTGCTACGATTCAATCGGAATAATCTGTGTACACTCCAGATTTTCACTTGAACGCTTCAAAACTTCAGAAAATTGTAAAATCCAGAATGCATTCAACTTTGCACCTTATTTTCAGGTAACGTAGATCCATCATTCCTCAAATAAATTTAAACACAAAGCACACATGCATGAATTGTGTGGCCAGAATTTTCATCGCAATAATTTGTAGAATGCTCTAATTAAATTCCATCTGACATAATATTGTATGTTTTATGTAAAAATATGGAGCAAGTGAACTTTGGGCCCGGCCCGTAGAATTTCGTTTAATGTCTTTGTTACAATGTTTTCTCAGACAAGTAGGTACACGACAGAGTAGCGCAAGAGGTCATCTTAATCTCCTCTGACCCTCCATCGATCTAATCTGGGTCAGAAATCTGGATTTTTACTTAAAACTTATATAATTTCTAACTTGACGATATTTTCGTAAACGTCCACATTCACGTCTATGAAATGTATGGAAATACGTGCACGTTGTAATGTTATCGTGAACGGAAATTTTAGCAAAAAGCCGTTCAGCCAATTTGGCGGAAATCTTGGTATATCACGTTGACTACGCTCTGCTTCTCTAGCATACCCACAGCCTTAAGCACCTCTTCCCGCGTTAAATGACTACGTGACATAACGCCCCAGTCACAAAACTTCTAAAAAAGCAGCGAAAATTATTTTCACAGGACAGTAATCTCTAAAGTTATTAGGTTGGGGTTCTATCTGAACACATGCCGACCGCGACCGACAATGTGTAGCCGTCAGTCACCGACGACGGCCGAATGCTGTATTCGTAAATACACGGGCGCTTTAAACTATCTCAAGATCACTTATAAACTTTTTCAGCGCTGTACATGCTAGAGGATCTTTTAACACCAATACTTCAGCTAGACGATTAATGAATTGTCTATACTAATATTCTCTCAAGGCAAACAATTGAATGCAATTGTTTGCTTTGAGAGAATATTAGTATGCTCAAAACTCAAAGATCAAGTACTAATAGATACCGTAAATGCTACAACTGGTATGACGCCAAACGACGATGCGGCTATTAGCCCCGGTTATATCGATTCTGAAGATTCCGAATTCGTATCATCTATGCCATACCTGAAGGCATGGAAACTGTGATCAAGTCCATTATTGAGTACATATACGGTTACGAGGTGAAAAAAATCGTAAAGAAAATTATATGCGAGCCGTGCATGACCGTACTTTACGGTGAACCCAAAGTAGATTCACTTATATACATGAAGGAGGTAGATGGCCTCCTTTATCCTGCTCAAGATGTTTATGAGATATGTAGGTATGCAGTCAGAAATTTTCCGAAAACATATAAAAGGAAAAAAAATTAAAATATGTTTCGTTTGGTAAACGAATGTCTCGTGTCTTGTAAAAACGTTTTTAACATTCTTGAAATTCACATATATGATTCGCGAGCATTAATCATAAGCACTTATTAACTAAACTGATAATTAAAACTTATTTCATTAGAATAAAGTATGAAGCAAAATTATAATACCTATACTTTCAAGGAAAGCCTATGACATGTTTATAATAAATTAGTTCTCTATGGAGGAAAATAATAATCCAGCACGTTTTGCTTGTAGTTATATATTTGTTCCTTTGAATTCAGGTGGAGGTCTTGGTATTCAGTTTATCAGTTTCAAATCAGGAGACCCGAAGACACTGCAATCGATATCAATAATTGTCGTTGAGGCAGCCAGTGAGCACATCACTATTTGTCTCGTACTCATGCACATCACACGCACACTGGTGTAATTTGTTTTTGGACTCGCCCTAATTACCATATCACCTACCTATCATCGTATACTATATCTATGGCTGCGACCAACTGAAGTTTTCCCACCTTATACCATTTTATTATAAATTTCTTTCAAATATTTAATGCAGGTTCAACACTGACCTATAATATACAAGTACTTGTTTATTAGAGGTCAGTGAGGTTCAACCAAAATTTTAATTTTTTGTGGACAGTACTTCTCTAAAACGTCTATTTTTTATATGATTCCCTAGGCGTCTCAACGACGTACACAACAGTTATGAATTAGCAATATCCTTCAAAATGATTCAGATTATGATTGATAGTGTGTTACGAAATTAGGGTGCTGATTCATCATACCCTTCAAAAGAATGTCAAATAACAAGTGAAAGGAAACCCCACATTTTACGTGTGCTTAGAACACGCAACACTCCTGAAGACCATAATTCCTGTAACTAAAAACTTTTAAAATCTGGTCGCAATCCCATCTCAGCGACAATAAATGCCAAAAACTTGTTAAAAATGTAGGGAAATTAGAGGTATTTTTTACAGATTGAGACTGAGATCAGACTGTGAACGTTCTTAAAATTACGAGAATTGCCCCCCTGATCTCAGTCTAAATCTGTAAAAAATGCCTCTAATTTCCCTACATTGACGAGCTTTTGACATTTGTTTGTCACCGAGATGAGACTGCGGCTAGATTTTGAACGTTTTAAATTACGAGAATTGGCCTTCAGACTGAGAACGTTCTCAAAATTACGATAATTGTCCCTCTGAGCTTACCACAAGCAATTAACAGATGATGCTAGACTATGATAACAAACAGCGGTGTCAACGTGCTAGGAGACCTTTGTCACTCTGACACACTTCACACCCGCTGCAATGGAATACCTACTATAAAATTTGCTATGTTCAAACAAATGATAGGGACATAATAAAACAATTATTTTATGCCCTCATAAAATGATTGAAAAACAATAAATTCCTGTATTCTGAAAATGAAAATGCCAAACACAAAACTGACAAAATGTAAATTATTTATTTTTTATTCATTAGCATAATAAAAATGAAACTGTTGTTTGAGTCGAATATTTGTTTAACGTTACGATTAAATTACACGTTCACAGGTAAGTGAGATGCATTTCAAAGCATTTTCAGAGTTTACTGATGTATTCAAGCGCTTTACTAGGCAGGCTAGTCAGCCATATTGCAAATCGATACATATAAAACTTCTTTGTAATGTAACGTATTCCTCGATTTACATTTCGATAGTTTTATTAAAAGTTGCTGTCAACGCTGCGTCGTCCTTCCTTCGCAATAGCGGAGCGCCGACTGATTGGAGAGGTGGGTGCAAGCCAATAACATTCAGGAAATATTAGAAAGAGCGCCAAATCGTTTTATTCAAATAACTTCTGCTTGAAACGATATCAAAACAATGATTTCTGACATAACTTAAGTCATATATTCAAAGGAGATAAATTACCATTTAGTTCTGACTTATCTAAGTCGTTGGTATTGCCTGTATTTTAAATTTATTAAGTTTCGTAGACAGAGTGTTCGTTACTAACTATCTTGTACCTGTACCCACGATCCTGTCTTCGTTCCACCTGTGCTATCCGATGGAGTAGGAAGATGACATAATCTATATTTCACCAGATGTTACAACTACCAATTCCATTTAAAATGGAGCATATCCTACCGCCATTATCGGGCATCAATCCGGGCTTCAGAACCTCCTAATAACTGACTTTTCTTTCCCGAGAATCGACAATAACAAACAAAGTACAATCGATCTCGTATGTGCGTTACCACTTCTGACAACCATTCTCATTAAATTAAAACATCACTATGGTTGCATAAGCATAGCATAATCAGCCTACAATGTTCCCACTGCTGGGACACAGGCTTCCTCTCGGTGAGAGGGAGTGGGCCGTAATCCACCACGCGGGCCTAGTGTGGGTTGGTGGATGTCACATATCTTCGATTTTTTTATTCTAAGACACCAGTTTCCTGACGATGTTTTCCTTCACCGTTTTGAGAGCAGTGGTGATGAAATGAAATACACAAAGTAAAGTATTCGAACACACAATCTACAGCGCGTTAGTCGGAGCCGATACCACCGGGCCACCACTACGCTCCTATTCTAGAAACTATCAAATTATCACAAATAAACCTTGTCGTAGTATGATAACGGTCAGGTGACATTCAACTTGAGCTGGAAATTACGAGGTCGACGATCAGTAGTCGATGTAATTGTCCAATAACTGTACCACTCATTAGGACGCCTTTGTTCAATATTGAGCAATCAAGACAGATATTCCGACGGGGCTATTACAATATCGATTGTACTGTTATCGAAAGATTCGCAGCCTTGAACCCAATATATAGGATATAAAGTGCTATTAACTAAAATTGTGATACTCTCCCTCGGGAAATATATTTCTGTTTAGCGATATCATTGATTAAGCTCGTCTTGCTTTTATGTACCTAAATCTTTTTGAAGCCTCTTCTTTGCCTCTCCTGGTTTTTGAATTTTCATAGTGATCTTACTTTCCCGTTTTTGCTAAATCATTTTATTCCATCAAATAGAAACCAAAAAAATATTTTATATCATTGTTTATTACAAGATAGTTAGATGTGAAGTATTTTGCTAAAAACTAAACAGTTTCATTGTAAATAATAAACGATATTACAAAGCGGATTCTGTGTGTAAAGTTAATTCAAAACCTATTATGTATTTTTCACATGTGGCCCCACATTGGGCACCAAGTCGCTATGAAGGCGTAGACTGCTGGTCTCTCCGGCAGGCAGTAGCCGAGGCTCTCCAGCAAAGATGGGGTCTTCAGAACTGTCGTATGGAAGTCTTGGAAGTTGATCACCCCGTCCAGATCGGGGTCCATTCGCTTCAACATTATATCTACCAATTCCTGGAACAATAACATCGAACCACATTGAAAGTAATATTGCACCAAAATAAATACTGCCAGCGGCTGTTCAAATATAGAGTATCGTATCGCGTTTTTTGAGAGCTTAATGTCAAATATTGGGGAAAATTACAGATTTTCATGACGGTCCTTATAATATGATGGAACCGCTTCCTAGGAAACAAAAGCTTAGTTGCTGTCAATGGTAGCACGCAATGTAACGCACGCAAAACCTTGCGCTCATGGGTGCATGGGACGGTAAAGGGGTCAGGGGGCAATTATGAGTTAACATAATATAAAACTTGTTTTCGTATAAAACTTTCAATATATCCATAATCAGAAGGTTCCCAAAAACGGTCCGGTACAAAAAAAAAACACAATGCTGGGAAGTACAAGGTGACTCTCCGCTTCGTAATGTGTCTTTCGCCCGTTATCAATTGTCGATTTTGTTTTAGGAACATCTCTCATCAAAACATTAGTACCGAAGAAGTACTGAAAGAGCGAGATTACTACACTAAGGGCGAATTTCACCAAACGTTTTTACCTAGAATAAGTATTTTTTGTAAATTTTCAATTTTTGACAGTTTTTCCAACGTATATATACGCAATAAAACGTATCCTGACGTTGGTAAAAATCAGCCCTTATTAGGAGAATGTCACCCTAAGAAAACATCTACTATATAAAAATAAGTCGGGTTTTCCTTCCTGACGCTATAACTCCAGAACGCACGAACCGATTTCTACGGTTTTGCATTCGTTGGAAAGGTCTCGGGCTCCGTGAGGTTTATAACAAAGAAAATTCAGGAAAAATAGGAGTAGGGTAGGAGTAGGGTAGGAGTAGGGTAGGAGTAGGGTAGAAGTAGGGTAGGAGTAGGTTAGGAGAAGTGTAGGAGTAAGGTAGGAGTAGTGTAGGAGTAGGGTAGGAGTAGGGTAGGGGGTAGCACACCACGCGAACGAAGTAGCGCCGGGCAGCTAGAAATAATTTATATGGCAAAACAACGTTTGCCGGGTCAGCTAGTTATGTATAATTATTTATTTAATGTTCTTAAGATATTGTATTGTACTGTATTTATTTCTCAGTAATAAGGTACATTGAGGTCTTATATTAAACATTGTTTCACACATACTACCATTGCTGGTATAGAAATATTGAAAGTTATGTAGGTACATGCAGACTGGTTCAGATTTATCAAAAATGCTTTATTTGTAATGTTAAAATATTAATAGTTAAATCTAAAATATAAGTCAAAATGTAGAAAATATAAATCAAAATGTCAAAGAATAAATCATATTATCAAAATATAAATCATAATGTCAAAATAAAAATTACAATTTCCAAGAATTCATAATTAAGATTAAAGAATTCATAATTAAGTCATTATTAAGATCTTAATTACAATATCAAAAAGTATGATTTAAAAATTCATTGACGGAATAAAAACACGTCTAAGAGCCAAGCAAACATTTTGAGTTAATTATTAAGGTAATTTATTATAAATTTTAATTGTCATACAATTGGCATTTCTACTTTATAATTGCAACTTCTGAGCAGGTACTAGTAATTTCCCGCCTTTTTTTTTGTCCAGTCTTTCGGAGACTTGTTCATACAATAGAAATAAATGAGGGTACTTATTTTTTTTACAAATAGACATAATAATGGTTAGTAGTAGATACGGGCTGAGCAACCATAAAATATATGATTCTCAGAAAAAATATATCTACAAACCTGTTGTAGATATATTTTTTTCTTTTCTTTCCATTAATATTTTTTATCTAAACTACGGAAAAAAATCAAAATGTCAAAACTTCAAAAATTGGAGTATTCATGTACAACCGCTACTTTTGACATGAAAACGTATTTTCACTCGGTGTGCAGCCCGTCGATTCTATAAAAATCTCACTGTGAAAACGGTGACGTGAGCTGTCATTCCACCTGATGCGCCGGATCGACACTTTAGACAGCTACACGTATGTTTTCACGGTGAGATTTTAACAGTCAGCTGGCGGTAATTTCAATATTTCCGACTCAAAAAACATGCAAGGTTTCAATCGCTTATAACTATGAGACTTTTAAGAGTAATTTGAGTCTGCAAAATATAGGTAATGTAAGCGGCTAGCTGTCATAAATTGTCTTATGTAAAGTATATTTGTTACGTCTCCAACCGGCGTTTTGTTAAAATACTGCGCAAAGTAACACAGGTCCTGAATGTTCCATTCGAGTTAGTACTGCACTAACTCTTACGAACTAAAACCTGCATATAGTAACAAGTAACAACTTGAAACATTTACTTGGGGCCAAGTCCATATATGAGGCTTCCCGCGGGGAAATCCTGTGCTACGCCGTAGCTCTTCGCCACGCGCTCGTAGTAGCGTAGCGGTCCTCGCGGGCTATACGGACCGGACTTAAAATTGTTACGTACTCGTAAAACTTTACAGAGTAACAGATGTTACTCACCGGCGATTTATTTGAGGTGTCGTAAGTGAGCGGAATAATGTTAAAGAGGATGAAGATGATGGTTAATGTTGATGAGGTTTATGTCGGTAATGAATATGACTGCATTAAGATATGGTTTCCTAAGACTGCGGTGCTGCCACATAGCATCCGCCATTTACCGTCGCTTGACTAAACTAAAAGCAAGTTGGTGTGTTTCCATGACAGCGTTTTTTGACAACGTAAAGTCAAACCCTGTTGCACGCTGCCTTCATTTTTATGACAGCCTTAACTACAGCCGTTATGTGGCGGCCAGCGCTGTCGTAGGAAACGCTTAGTTAATAGCTTCACTCAGTCGATCTTGAACGTTACATCTTGGGAATTTTCCTAATAAATCGCCTTTTAATTTTATTGAAGCTTCGTTGATAATTTTAAACTACAGACGACTACACCGCAATAGGGTTGGCCGTTTGCGGTGAGATTTGGTGATTCACCCGCATCTAGTTGGGACAGATTAGATTCCTACAGTTTGTTTGTTTTCTTCACTGATGTAATAGTGGTGCCGCTATACTAGTAGTTAAATTAAACGATTTACTAGTAGGTAGATAGGTAGTAAAACGTTTAAATTTAACTTGCATTATTAATTAATAATAATAATATCCCTGGACATTTCACACAGCACCATTTGTCCCAAGCTAAGCAACCTAATGCTTGTGTTATGGTAACAAGATGGCTGATAAACTACTTATATACATTTTTTTTTTGTAAATACATACATATTATAGATAGAAAAACACCCAGGCTCGGAACAAATACATGTAGGTCATACAAATATTTGTTCCGTGCGGGAATCGAACCCGCGACACGCCACTGTTTATAAATGTCTGTTTAATTCAATCGGGAGCGCTTGCAGTTGAAGTAATTAATTGATGAATTACATTAAATAAATGCGTTACTGATACGAAATCAACTAGCTAATTTATTTGACGTAGGTTAAGCGTTAACGAATGTATTATGATAATTAATATACGTTTCAAAGTTTATGAAAAAGGAACCTTTTCCTTTTAATGAAACTCTTCCAATTAAGGTACTATTTTTTTTAAATATCTGAACTTTGACGGCATCTAAATACCGTCGAAGTTTGGATATTAGAAAAAAAAAACGCAGAAAACAAACATATTTTGGATGTGACTGCACCTACGTAAAATATATAGTATCTCACAAAAACGTATAATATCTCACATAGGTACAGTCACTTCCAAAATATGTTCGTCTCCTCAAGGGCCATTTTTATCTGCTCGTCGTACGTTAGAATCTGCTTCACCAGCTCGGCATTGCAGGCCTTCTTTCACAGTTATTTTACCTCCAATTTTGCATCTCTGGTCAAAATCATAGTGATCTGTTTAGGTTCCCGTTGACCTAGAATCATGAAATATGGCAAGAAGCAATGTCATGTAGCACAAGTAAAGGAAATAATCCGAAAACCGTAAAGAAGATGTCCGCTTTTTATATGGACGTTGGTTTTTTATTCCGAGATAAATCTAACACGAACCAAACTGCACCCAAATAAAAGCTACAAAAATATGGAACTTGGAACCACTGAAAGAATATTTTTCGATTTTAACATTTAAGAGAAAAATGATAAATTATTAAATGTTAGTATATATACGAGTATATATTATTTGGTGATGGCAGCCAAAATTAAACCTCCCACACTTTGACAATGTCTTAAGCCTCTTAAACACGTTTCATCTGTACTTCCCGCCGAGGTCATGAACGATGCACGACGAAAAACAACGTGAATAAATACCTCTAAAAACACTACGTACGTTTTTAATTACGGGAACTGGCCTTCAGCTTAAATGTTGGTAGATCGGCCTGGCTATTTTCTACCTGAATGCGGCCATAAAGTTATTCTCCAGTAAATAAACACATTCAGCTACCTATAAAACGCAATATAGGTATTTCCTCTGTCCCAAGTTTTAATGAAACCTGGATAAAAAGACCCTGTGAAGGACAAGGTATTGAACTATTGAAAGTTGTTTGACCAGCTTTACTTAAGTCCTCCGATCGAGCAAACAAAGGCTCTAGCTCCGACACTGAAGCCACCGGGGTAGTGTTATTATAACTTAATCTAAACATGACAGAATCGTTATAGCATTTAATCCTTCACAGCTATCAAATACAGAGAATAATTAGATTTATCCGCGAATGTGACGAGTTCATTGATTGGTATTTGGTACAGAGAGCGTCATAGTAAACGACCCATCCCAACACTTAAAGATTATCGCCCGAGCGACGGCAGGCGCGTCACGTGACTCTGGCCCCGAGCAGCTCCCTCCCCTGCCGCCGCACCCATATCTGCCCGAGCATCCACCGATCCACCGATCACATATTATTATTTGCATGTTTTTAATAATATGGTCTTTTTTCGGCTTCTGGCCGAACCATATACCAAGAATAACTTTCAAAAAGACACTTTACGTACGGTTGAGGATACGAACCCGCATCATCAGACGCCAGCCGATCATTTAGACCGCGCCTTATACCACTAGGCTATTGGTTCAGTTGTCAATCTCAACGAAAATTCTAACAGCATTACTCCTTTTATCGAACAAGGTTGATAACGGCCTAATCTTCGAGATATTAAGGTTTAAATTTCAACATCCACGTAACTCCTCAATTAACTAAAAGATAAGGTTGAAATTAGCATAGATTTCTTGTTTGGTTGAATAGAATGTGCTTGATTCCGATTATTGCACTACCGTCATTTTACTTCAGAAACTTAACTGCTGTATGAACTGCGAGTTAAGGTTGAATTTAGAATACTTCTTCGCCTTATTTACTAAACTGTGATTGAGGGTATAATTACTTTACAAATCGTTTCGTTTTCGTGCCGATCCGCTTGTTAACGTTATCGAACTAACACTAATATATACTAGTATATACAAGTATATAATACGAAAAAATATAGAAAAAACTCAAACAACTTTAAATAAATAAATATTGTAGTTATGTTTCTAGAAATATCTATAAACGAACCATTATTCCTCACCCAGGGTATTTATTTTGTGTTTAGTTAATATTCTAAGTAAATAACCCCAATTTAACACAGATAGAAAACTGTATACTCAACCAGGAAGTGGATTCCATGAAGTCCTAGAAATGTAAATAAAGAAATAAATGAATATTGTTTATGCAACATGCCTAGCTTTTCTTACAAACCTCATTCCTAATTTAACATTTGATTTCTTAAATAATAATTAACGAAAATCACATAATAACCTAAAAAATAATAATAAATAAATAAATAAAGAACTTAAATTAGAAAAAATCAAACATCTCATTCGCGGATTTGAACTCGTGACCATCGTATTGCTAAGCCACAGTCTTAACCACTAGACCAACGCGCCATTCACGTTACATTACAAAAAACTTAAGCGGTTTGATGTCATTAACCAAGGGGGGTTCCGTTTCTCTGGAGCTTAGTGTACTCGAGCAGTCTCGCGGATGCTATCGTCACCAGAACAAATCACGAAAGAGTATTTTGTCGGTCTTACCAATACGCGGGTATAGGAAGAATTTTATTAATAGTTCGACTGATTAGTCATCATTATAAGATTCCGCATTAAATTATATCGTATAGCGACAAGAAAATACTAACATTAATTCTAAATTAGAATAAGGAATTAAAAGAAACGAAGTAGAAATCAAATTAAAGATTTATTTACAAGGTAAGCATGGAGATGGAATGGCATTGGTGTGTATAATGTGAAGGTGGGGGTATGGATGACGATGCGCGATAGGTGGGTCAAGAAGGCTGAGGTGGAGTTGCAGATGGAGCTGAAGAGGTAGAGCAACGCGAGGCAGATGCCGGTGACAGGTGCGGGTGCAGGTGAGGGCAGGTGCGGGTGCCGGTGAGGGCTGGTGCTGGTGCGTGTGCGGCACGGAGGATACCCGTAGGGGGCCTATGCAGCAGGACCAGGACGCTGCACAGCAGCAAGAGCGAGCAGGCACGGCGGGGACGCTGTCAGCCCGCCAAGTGAGGCGGCCCTCCGATGAGGCGCGGCCCAATAGGTACAGGAGGGAACTGATCCTCGCATTGCGTGGATTTATAATGTGAACTCGTAGAATAATACCATGTAGAAAATATGAATTTGAGATATTTTAGTGGCCATGAGTAATTTTAAAGAAGTATGAATGTATAATCCGCTAAATAGTTACTGGCCATTAAGAATCTGTAAGAAAAGTTGTCATGGTGACGTAATAAACGTCGTTGTCAAAACTGTCATGATAAAATATATATTAATAAATTACAATAAATTCTATAGTTCAATTCGTTATAAGTATAGTGTTTATAGGAAAAATTATATCAATCAATGTGGGCGAAATTCCCAACCCTTGGATGTCACTAAATCGTCGTAGTCTTATGTTAAAGTTGGGGCTGTGTCTGTGTACTGACTGTGGATAAAACGCGGCCTGGTGTCGTGAGGAATAATCAGAGGGGCAATTCTCGTAATTTTAAGAACGTTCTGAGTCTGATCTGTCTCAATCTGTCAAAAATACCTCTAATTTCCCTACATTTTTACAAGTTTTTGACATTTGTTTGTCGCCGAGATGAGACTGCGACTACAACTTGAACGTTTTAAAATTACGAGAATTGGCCTACAGATCAGCGCCTACAGTAACGGAATGCTTGTTCTGACCTGGGGGCCTAAAAATGTCACTTTAAGTACCTCTAAAAAATGTCACTTTAAGTACCTCCTCCTCCAGTACCTCTAAAAGCTATTCATTTCCTGAATTCCCAACAATTCCTCTAATTTTCGTTAAATGGTTACACATAATAGTTTAATCACCTACAATTCACTTCATATCAATCATATTTGGTGTAAACATTGGTGGACCATTTTACGAATTTCCATACAAAACTGTCAAACAGGTAAATTGAGTGATGTGAATTGTACACAGATCATATTATGAATTGTCAGTTTCTGAACATTTTACAATTTTTAATATGATTCATATTGTTATCCTATTATGATTCTGCCACAGTGGCCTTTTTAGGCCCCCAGGTCAGAACAAGCATTCCGTTACTGTAGGCGCTGATCTGTATGAATGAAAATAAGTGTGAGTATGTACCTCTATTATGTTACAGGTTAAAGTACTATGCTTATTACACAAACGTACATTTGTTTATTATTACAAAGGTAATGAAGTTTTATTAATAGTCCAACTGATTGGTCATCATTATAAGATCACGTATTAAAGCATTCAACGTTTAAATTTGACTTTTTTGTATTCTGCAATTACCATTTTCTTAAGACAAAAATGCTATCAATTAAACAACGTATTGCATCTACCTACAAACATTAAATTCAGTTTGAAGTCTTGGGTAAATAAAAAGGTTAAAAGTTGCGATCTCGTCGCCATTTGTCGCGCACAGACTCTCCTAATTGGTCTCGTGATCTCAGCAAAGAGTTCAGACTACAGATACAGACATTTCAAATACACAAACTGAAACAAAAACTAACTAAATATAAGAGATTCTAACTCCAAATAGACTGGAACTAAATTAAAAACAACATTTCTTACGTACAGAGTCGCTACTGTAAGTCTTCGCTTCAGAAAGTTTTTCGAGTTCTTAGAAGCCTATCTCCAAGGGCTTTCAGAAATACACACGTACCTAACATGCTTAGGAGAAATCGAAACACTTTGTTTGACAAAAGTCGATCCGTATTACAGTCCGTAAAATTACTTATTGAGCCAAGATTTCCTAGCAGTTATAGTCTTGTAGACCGCTGGCTTGCCAAAAGCATCAAAATAGTTATAGTGCATCCGCGTAGCTTATAAACAAAGCAACGATTTTTTATTTTTATTTATTAAGTAGTACCAATCTTTAAACCTTACTTGGGTTTCCATACGACCTTTTCGGGTAACCGCTGAAAATCAGCGCTGTGCTGTGGGTCCCCCATAGCACAGCATCATGCTGAGTGGAAGCCTTCTTGTCACAGTAATGACGTGCAGTCGTCGACTATTTTTGTTTTATGCTCGTGATTATAATCTATTTTGTTTTTTCTTTTTTATTACTCGTTAATTATATCTGTTTCTATGCACGTTTTTATGACAAATAAATCTATTTTTATTTCGTTCTTTTTTCATTCTACTCAAAATAGTCAATTAAAAAAAACTTTACTTTCCGCTCTTCTCTTGCGCCACCTTCATTGCGTGTCTTTCGAGACTCGTGAAAACTTTGCAAAGATACAAAGTAAAGCGATTATTTCTATCACATATTTGTTCAAGAACGGAGCTCTATTTAGTTTTCCTTCAAAAAGTTGATTCATTGTCTTGATAATACTTAAAACTCTGTGATAGAACAAAGTTTTCTTCACAAACTTTATTATGGAACCAAGTAATGCTTTGCTTTATTTAAACGAAACTTTATTAAATAACATTCACTCGCATGCCTACTTAGTTCTTATACAAAATATTTAATAGGTAACATGTGGATAAAGTTGTGAGTTACACATAAACTACTAACATTAGATACTAAGGTTTAATTAATTAAGAAACTGTGTGTAATTGTTTGTTTTCCCAAAGAAATAAATAAACATACTCGTAACATCACGCTTGGTTTCCCTGAAGGGTTGGGCAGAGGTGTGCCTATAGTACACCCACATTTTGCTGGTTATGGTTAAGACATCACATGGGTATAATAAGTGAAAATATTTACATGTACATGTACAGGTAATACAGTAAGCAGTTTCACAGTTTAACAGCAAGTTGAGACGACATGAGGAGCTTAAAATATTGCAGCTAGGGTACAATATATTATTTGCCAGTGAGCCCAGAACTAAACTGTTAGTCTGTATCTTGGTGCTCGGGGTACGAATTCCAGTGTGGAGACTAGAGGGGTGATTTCAGGTATGGCGTGTGTGTAAATTTGTGTGGGGCGTTTGTGTAGGTGTGTGTGTATGTTTGTTCCTTGATTGCTTCGTTTGATTCAGTGTCATTTCAGGGTTTTTATTTTAATTGTTCCGAGTCATCATAACCAGTGTTTTGCAACATTTTCTTTACAATTTTTTTTTGCAACTGATTGAGGTTTAATAGTATTTTTAGTTTCAAAATCTTTCTGAATCAAACCCAGGACCCCATTCTCAGCAGTAGCGCTTGCGCCCACCATAGACCAACAGTTACAAAATAACAGTGTTATAAAAAAGTTCCTGTATATTTTGGCAAATAATAATACTTCATTTGCCAAAACGTAGGCCGTTTTTTGCCAAATTAAATGTACCCAGTAGAACCCATACCTACACGAGATTAAGCACACAATGAAACAAAAGCATGGAAGTAAAAAATAAAAGATTTTGCCGTCGCCATATTAAGAGAGGCTAGAGAGGCGCGAGAGGTTAAAATAGCATTGTTCAGGGCCTACTGCCAGTCGCTGTATACGTAGGCCCTGTGGGTCAGTTATGCACAGGGCTCGTACAATGCTTTACGAATCCAATATAATAACGCGTTTCGGGTAATGCTGGGCTTGCCGCGATTCTGTAGCGCGTCGGGGATTTTCGCGGACGCAGGCGTTCCAGATTTCGGTTCGCTGCTGCGTCTGCGAATTGCATCACTGATTCGTCGGGTGCGCGACAGCCCCAACAGCTTTGTGGCTACTATAGCCAGCAGGGCGGATGGCCAAAGAATAGGTCACTGGATGGCGGCTCACATACCGTCATTCAGATATGGAGGTAGGTATAATTTGTAGGTTTAATTAGATTAGTTTTATTTGTTATTTTTTATTGTATTTTATTTCATGTGTTTTATAGTCGTATGTTATGTATCTATGGTCTGAAAATAAAGATTTATTATTATTATTATATTTATGTATAGTCGACCTCGAAATCGCTTTACTAGTTTAGACAACCATTTCTAGTTAGTTAAAACTTCTTGTGAACTTTCAATATGAGTAAGTTGATGCTTTCTAAGTGTCCATACATACGAGCAGGAGTAGAATACGGAATTTCGACGCACAAAATATCGATAAATGCTAATCAGCACGCGTCAATGGCAAAGATAACTGCAGCCGTCAACTAAAGGACATATAGAAAAATATACCTAGTCGTTTAAAAAGTGATATTAAACCTTAGGGTGACAAAGCAATTACGAGGTCGACTATTGTTGGAAGAACGTAAATAACGCCTACGCTTTAAAAAAAAGAACCCGTGTTATCTTCTCTTTGGCCCGCTTGTGGCGCCACCTTTTTTATTCTACTTCTAGTAATTAGCTATCATTGTGGTTACTGGCACTTCTTCAATAAATTGTTATAAGTCAATAGTCTTTAAAATAAATCGTATTATTTCTACAACTATAAATACCCATTCTTCGCTTGCTTCACATTAAGTTCATACTTTCTAATAGTTTGTGCAGTGAGATCAATTTCCAAATAAATCCACTTCATAAATACCTGCGAACTAACTAACTGCTAAGTACCAAAGCTTTGTGAACCACCAGCTACTGAATTACAAACTAGTTATTAAATTCACTTTAACTACCGGTCAAATACCGCTTTCCAGTTTCAAGGAAATTAGAAGAAAATTGCTCATATTTTTAGGTTCCCGTATCCAAAGGGTGTCAACAAGAACCTATAACTAATCCTCCGTTGTACGTCCGTCCGTCCATTCATCCGTCTGTCTGTCGGCGGTCTGTATCTCATGAACCGTATCAGGTAAATAGTTAAAATTTTCAGACTGTGTAGGTATTTCTATTGGCGCTATACCTCCAAATAATAAAAATAAAATATATTAGAACTTAAAGGGGGTTTCCATACAAGTAACGTGTTCTTTTGTCTTTTGATAGAAAACCCTTCGTGTGCGACGCGCACTTGGCAGGTTTTATTTAAAATTTTCTTTATTTTGAAACTAATTCTTCTCTCGTTTCTCGGTTTAAGAAAAGTAACAATTTTGGCACATCGAAGTACTTTCGAGCTTTGTTAGTACCTAAACTACACACTTTCAATCACAATCCGAGAGTTTTGAAGGATATTGCTAATCCATTGCTTCGTAGGTTTAAAAAAGTCGTCTGCACAACAACGTAAATATCGCAATGAACGTGAGAGAATTGTCATCTTTAAGACAATACTTATTCTCTTTATTACTCCTAAGGGATTATGATTATTTTCTATGATTAGTCAAAGGTAGTTAAGTTAGTCAATAACAACGTTATAGCAGTTCAAACATTTGGATCACTAGAATTTTAAATCATAATGTGGCAACAGCTGAAATGGAAAAATATCAACTAGCTTTTGGAGGCCACTGTACATACAGTTGACCTAAAATTTGCTTCAAAACCTATAACGTATAACGTACCTATTTAGAAGTTTTAAACAACGTAGAAGGATGTTGTGTAACAAAAAACTTAAGGTTTTTTAACCAGAAGGTCAATTCAAGTAATTTAAAACGTTCAAAATCTAGTCGCAGTCTCATCTCAGCGACAAACAAATGTCAAAAATTTGGGGTTTTTTTGACAGATTGAGACTGAGATCAGACTGTGAACGTTCTTAAAATTACGAGAATTGCCCCTCAGGTCGACTAGGTTTTTTTAACTTACCCCTCTTTACAAATAAAAACACTTTGTGCTCCTCCAGATTACCTTGAAAGAGAGCACTGTTTCCAGGATAAAGCGTCAGCGGGAAAGAGTGCTTATTGTACGAGTGTTACTGCACGCTATAACAATAACAGTGAGGGTAAATACATAAGTAATATACAGAGAAACAGCTGTCCTTATTCCGTGCTTAACACGGCCGCTCCTGCAATATTGACTTACTTATTATATTTTCACTTTCGTATAACAACTCAGTGTGAATATAACAATTACCTAATAGTACTATATACTCGTATTGTAGTGCTAGCAATGTATACTGTGCAGCCATCATCATCGTTTCGCAAGTACACGTACCGACAAAATTAGAGGAACACAAAAATATACCTTTTACAAAAAAATTTGGGTCTTCCGACACGTGTTTCCGTTTTTTGAATGATTACCCTGTGTCATATAACATTATGGGTTGTTTGTAAAAAAAAAAGTATTTTTTTATTTTCGACCTTCTAACAGAAATTGCACTCCCTTATGTGTTTGTTTACACTTTGGTTTTGGTTCTGAGTTTTTGAAAAGAAAGTTGGCTTATGCAGTCAATGGTGGCCACACCTACCGTTCAGCCAGTCGAAAGTTTGGTGTATCAGTATCCGTGATTGTAATATGCAACGGTACAGACAGACAGGATCTTACGGGACTTATTGGGGACGGCTTCAAATTTAACCGTATGAATGAATAGATACCTGTATTTTAAATGGAGCGACTGCCTATTTGACCGCCTATTAATGGGTAACACGGTTCTCCTTCGCTGTCAGACTTTCTGGCTTCTGACTACCCGTAATGGCTGTCAAAAATCAACTATTATTTTGTTCTCAAATGTATCATGTTTACTCAAAATTTGTGTATATCTACTAAGCTCGGCGTATACTGACTACATTGTATGTGGGAGGCATACGGTTGGGGTCTATCTGACATCACGCCGACCGCGACCGACAACGGCTGAATCCTGTGTTCGGAAATACACGGCTGCGGTCTCGCTCGCACACCGTCCGCGACCTACGTGACGGTGGCCACGAATATTTTGGCAACAGGCGGGATGTCGGTCATCCGTCGTAACGTCACCCCACGTCGGCATGATGTGACGAAACGTTAATGAAACAAATTAAACGTAATTCATAACATTTTACTGTCAATATTACTCACTTCGCCATACTACAAATGAAGGAACATTTCCTTTTCTATAATAACTTTCTATTTTCAAGACACTTTCATTGCACACGCACACACAAAATCAAACCTTACTCCTCCTACATAAGAATCATTTCTTTTCTGCAACATAGTGGAAAAGATGACGCCCACGTCAATTAATCTCTCGAACCTTCGTTAATTATATTTTTCCGACAGATTAATTCATAGTAATGTAGTAAAGCTTCATGAAATGAAAGTGAAAATGATATAAGTTTTATACAGAGTATGTATTTCATTTGAGCAATGTATAGGTACTTAAATGTTTCATATTTTTATCAATTAACGTTTTTTCTTATGAATTTCTCTGCTGCTAAGGGGGATTATATCACCCGCTTTCTCACAGGCCGCGCCGCACCAGGCCAGGCGACCAGGACGTGGGAGCCGTCGCATCCGATGAGGCCTGCAGCGGCCCGTCGGCGCCCGCCCGGTCCTTCGGGAGGCGGAAAGTTCAAAGGCACAACGTGGCGAGGCGCAGGGGCACCTCTCGCGGCCTTACGGGCGCGTTTTTTTTTTGCTTTGTTTATATGGGGATGCACGGCGCGGTCGCGATAGGCCTTGGCCGGCGTAGCAACTCCTGGCGGGGTCTGGTCGTGGAAATGCTCAGTCAACGGGCCATGGAAACGCGGCATTATCGATTTCGATAATGGCGACCCTTTGAAATTGTTATTTTGTTCCTCATATATGACCTAATATGTTTTATATTTCTATGGACTCACTAGGCTGATATTATTTTTAAATAACCGGTTATTTCAAAATATATATAACTAATGCAATACAGGTGGCCGGCAGAGTTAAAGGTGGCCGGCAGCCTTACGTATTTGGCGTTTTTCGGTAAGTGTATGTAGTCGCTTAGCTATCATATAGGTAGGAAATGTAGGATCATATATTTCATCATATAGAATATATAATAGTATATATAATTATGGCGGCGCAACGAGAAAACTCGGTCAATAAGCTAATCATAATAATCATTTAGTTCGGAATTCTAGTGTTAGGTAGCGACCCACCCGAACCAGGTTTAATTCAAACCTGTGTTTCAGGCCATCACTTTACATTTCAATTAAATTTGGGAATTAAATTTTTAAATAAAACTGGTTTATAAAAATAATTGTTCATAAATCTTTTCTATGGACAAAAGCTGAACATTGAACATGTTCAGCTTTTGTCCATAGAAAAGAACTATTTTGTATGGAATGCGTACGCGGCCGAAAAGCTGAACGGATACGTTCGCATTCCATACAAAACCGTTGTTTTCTATGGACAAAAGCTGAACAGAGCTGAATAAGTGTGGTTAGTCCCATAGCCTGCACTTTATGTTTTACTTATGTTTTTTGTTGCTATTCGGTAGTTCTGTTGAGGTTTTGCCCATGATTTCGAAACTAGCCTTTTAGGTATTTCATTGGCTCTTGAAAGTTATTTTCCATCTACTCAACAACCAAAACCAAATTAGAACAACATGAAAAAATACAAGTTTTCTAGCGAACTGTAATTGCCACACTGAGAAAGAAAATGCTTGCTTAGAAACAACTGATGGAAACTTGCAAAGAGGTGTAAACGAGAGCAGCTTAAGTCTATATTGGATCCAATGATTGAACTGAGAAAAAAATTAAAACATTGCAAACTCAACCTTATTAAACCTGTGTAAAGATTTAAGTGGGTGTATATAAGTAATTAGGTTATAATAGGTTAGATTGGAACAGTGGCCCAGTAAAATTATGCCAGAGGCAAATTAGTTTTTCGAGAGCAGGTTGGTTTAAAAAAGGAGGCTATAGCTACACCCCCGGCTAGGTAGTTACAAGGTCGCACAAGCTGGAGAACGAAGCACTGGTTTTTTTTTTGTCAGTATTATTTTTTCTTTGTGTACCGCAGCAGCGTTACTTCAAAAGCACATTTTGACGTGTGTGTCAAACTCAGTACAAAAATCAATCTGCTTAGCCTTTTTTCAACTCTGTAGGGGTCAATCAATCAATAGGCTAGTTTCCTAAAAAAATCTAATTTTATTAGTCCGTCAGTTAGATTATCAAAAAATATTGAACCCATATTTTTGTCTTTTGTCAATTATATAAAAAACGATGAAGACGCGGAACTTTGACGGGCGCGGGCGATCCGTTTAAGTTCCGCGTCACGTCACTTTCTTGCGACACTTTTGCAAGCAAGTGACGTCACGACCCCCCCACTCTCAAATTTTGACGCTCTTTACCTTTTTAATGTTTTGTTTGATACTGTACTTTAAAGTACCTTAACTGCCCGATGTGATGATTATTTTCTAACCTTCTCCTTAACTACAAGTACGTTATCTGATTATTCTTGACTATAGAGACGCCAAAGGACTTCTACTTTACTACTTTATAGTTAAGCATTTAAAGAATGTTTCAGCGAAAAACTCAACTTATTTGCAGTTAGTTAGCAGGGAGGTTAGCAGCGCAGGGAGTTACCCGCCCTTAATGCTATTTTAGTTAAGCATTTCATTAAAAAAATATAATTTTGCTTAGCTACAAAGCAGTTAAGCCTCATTACTTAGCTAAAAGGCAGTTTATCGACTTTCGCGCTCGATATGTAATAGATGCCCATCCATCCACGAACCGACCGCAGCAAGCGTAGCTTAACCTTCGATCGATCACAGCGGCTGTTATCATCTAGCCACGAGCCCTTGTTAGTTTTATAGACAAGATACGAATCTAAACATCAAAATCCATTGTTCAGGCAGAAGAGCGACATTTTGATTTATTTATTTAAAAAGTACAGCCACATCACTTCTGCTAGAAACAATCATAATAACTAAAGGACTTATGCACGTGACACACATACAATTTATATTGCTTTCTTGAAATTTAACTAATATACTAAACTAAATCTAGCGCAGACCAGTGAATGCTGGATAGCCGGTGATTTTATCTATAAAATAGGGCGATATTTCTGCTCAATTTAGACTGTGAATTTCATGTATGCCTCCAACTGCATACCATTATAGATTTATGCATGAATATTACAGTGACCGAGACATTTTTAATGCCTACCATTCCTCTCCCGACACTGACCGCGTAGCCATCACAAGCGGAAGGAAAAGGAATTTCTAATTCACCTTTTTTAGTTCGCGTTTCAGAAGTCGGGTTCATTTAAATCAGAAATAAATTATTTTATAACGAGGCAGCGAGGAAGGCTGCAAAGTTAAAATTAGGTCTATTCCCAGGTGTAGGCAAGCTCCGGAGAAAAATAATGTTAATGGATGGGTTATATATTATTATTTAAATATTTGAAAGACCAACAGCATAATCACCAATATCGATAAGCAATCCCCACGGTAGTGGTATACTCGTATATATCTCATTCCCCTGATGGATTGGCACGAACTATATACCTGTGCGGACAACAAAACTAGTTTATATAATTTAACAAAATATCGATACAGGAATAATCCCAGGCGAGGTCAGTTGCGACCCGAACTAGCATTACCCGTTATTCCATTGTTGCTATGGTGAATTGAAGAGGTCATGAGCCTCATCTGACCCCTTCACACAGTCGGTCAGTGCACTGTCGTAAGCCCACTTCTCTCACAATAAGGATAAGTCTATTGGAGTAGTTAACACGACAGGTGTGCTTAATAGGAAACTGCATCATCGGTGCTTAATGTTAATAGCGCCCGCCACTGTTTCACATGATTTTCACGACTGGGTAAAGCATGGAGATTTATTATATTATGTTAAGTTTAATATAAATGTACCTATAATACAAATAAAACTTCCAGAATAAATTCTCTATAATTATGTTGTTGAAAACTACATCAAAGTCTGTTGCAGTTTAGAAGAACCACGCGGTCAGACCGGACATACGACTTTAATTTATACGAGTAACTAGCTTCTGCCCGCGACTTCGTTCGCGTGGAAGTCGTAAGGCACCAAAATATACTAAAATAACAGCTACATTTTTATAAAACTTTTCGTTTGTAGTTTTGGTCTCAGCAAACCAAATATACAGAGTCAGGACTGGTGACGTGAGAGCAAACGACGTACAGTTGTCCGTGTGAGAAGCACCTTGTCCCGAGGTCAACATCCGCAGCCGTTGATAGCAATTGACCATTGCTCGCAAAGCGTTTTTAATGAATTTATAGAGGTATGAGGAACAGGATGTAAAGTTCACCTATTCTCCATAGAAAAGGGAGGATCCTTTGACCAGACGAGTAATGTGTCACGTGGGCAACTGTCCGACAGCTGAAGTCGGGACGTTGTATATACGCTAGTATCGATCATGAAACTTCAGAATCAAGACGTTTCCAACAATGTAATTAAAATAATTGGGAACTACCTGGATGGCGAAAACTTGAGAGGTCGATTTAGAACTACCACAACCAAAGACAAACCCCTCATTCTCTAAAAGTTAACCAAGGGTAGTGTAGAGATTAGATGGCAGGTGCATTAGTAGAGAGGAACAATGATAAAAAAAACTATCAAAACTAATACATACACACATACATAAATAGGTTATATAGCTATCACTAAAATAATATAATAGGTAGTAGATTGTAAACACACGGGATTCGTCACCTATTTATGTTTATTATAACCATAGATGACAGAAGAAACCTAATCTCAATATATTTCTGTGTACAGACACTACCCGAAACTGTCAAATTTTTCCAATCAACATTGAACCTTAATGCTTCAGCGATAAAGTTGAAAATCTATTAAAGAAAGACAGATTGTACTGCGTACGTTTGCGACGTGCGCGTACGTTCTACGAATTATAACATAATAGTATTACAAAATGTAAAAAAAGAAGCACAAAATATATCGACTACTGGAAATCGAACTTTGGTTTACAAAGCAGTCGCTGAACCGCTAAGCTATTTTTGCTTTGTTGAAAGTTGAGTAAAATAGACGTTCTTATGTATTTCATGATTGTCTGCTTAGCTCCATAACGGTACGATAATGGTACGGAATCCCTATTCAGCTGTCCAGCGATTTTTTTATCCAATTTCTGACTTTTCCAGTTTAAGAGAGTTTTCTTATACTTAAAAGAAACAGGACTGATTGGCATCAAAAAAACGTTTTAGTTAAAATTGACCATTTTCGTGTTGACTGTATTTTTTTTAAACCTGTGAAAGTAGTTCAAAAGTTAAGGACAGTGTCTTAAGACAGTTGTAGTTACTACGGTTTTATGGTACCTGCCCTTATTGCGCCATCTCAAAAATCCACTCTGTCATAATTAACTGCTTAAATCCATAAAGTTATAGCGTGATGCGTATACTGAGTAGAAACCTATGGCACAGATTTAAAATATATATATATATATATATATATATATATTATTTGTCGATTTATTCGTTATATTTTTTGTGAAAAAAAAAATGACGATTGATAACAACAAAACGCAATGCTCTAGTAGCATTTAAATCTGTAAATACTAAAATGAATATTAGGCCAACGAACTTTTATTTCTTAGTTGATATTTACAGGGTTTCTTCTACGATATTTCTGCAATCGCTAAATTAAAATAAATCTAAAATGTTCACCGAGTTATGTATGTCACATGTGTTTGCAAACATTCGTTTAAATGGATTCGGGACTAAAATAATAACAACAGTTTCAAAGTACTTGTTTTTCCTCAAAACCAATCCCTTAAAGCTTTTTTTTATTTTAAAATGCATAATTAACCAGCATTTGTAAAAAACAGTTTCTGCTCGCGGCTTCGTCCGCGTAAAGTCGGTAATGATCCCACGGGAACATACTACCGGGATAAAACGCATGACATTACTCAGGTCTGTCAAGGCGTGAAAAGGTAACAGATAGGCAGACAGACAGAATAACTTATATGATATTTGACGGCACGGTTGGCGCAGTGGTTAAGCGATTGACTGCTGCGCTGCGTGTCGCGGGTTCGATTCCCGCACGGAACAAATATTTGTATGACCTACATGTATTTGTTCCGAGTCTGGGTGTTTTTCTATCTATAATATGTATGTATTTACAAAAAAAAAATTGTATATAAGTAGTTTATCAGCCATCTTGTTACCATAACACAAGCATTAGGTTGCTTAGCTTGGGACAAATGGTGCTGTGTGAAATGTCCAGGGATTTATTATTTATATTTATTTATAGTTATAATAAAGTACTAGCTTCTGACCGCGGTTTCGCCCGTGTGGATGTCGGATATTATCTACGTATAATTATGCCATCTATCTCCTTGCCAAATTGTATCGAAATCCGTTGAGTGGTTTAGGCGTGAAAAGGTAACATACAGACAGAGTTACTTTCGAATTCATAATATTATAAGTATGCAAGGATATCTCAAGATCCAGTTTATAGAATCCTGATAAGTTTTAACGCGGTTTTCCTGATAATATCACTGAAAATATAAACTAACAGCAACCGCCCCATTTACACAGGTCTATATAATATGTCGACTTCCATGCGGCGAGCTATAGCCTGCGACTGAGCATGTTCATGGTTGATTTTAGTCACCCACTGAATGCGACCTCTCGCCGCACGACAAAAGTTGAAACCTACTCTACCTTAGAACGTCACATGCGGCCTAGCCGAATTGCCACGTAGACAGACGACAGCTGCAACGCGCGGCTATAGTCACCTGTGTCTAGTTAGGTTAGGTTATATTCCTAGTGGGCAGAAGCTTTTTCAAAAGACAAATAAATGCATGTTTAATTTTTCTTCAAAATTTAGTTGAACAATGAACTCAATTTTGAACTTAGACCACGTAGAGTTTCGAATTTAGCTCTGATGTACAGACGCCAGCAGATCAAGCTACCCGAAACTGTCAAATTTTCCCAATCAACCTTGAACCTTAATGGTTTGGCGATAAAGTTGAAAGAAATTTGACAGATTGTAGTAGCTTGATGTGCTGGCGTCTGTACCATCGCAACCATAATAACATATATTCCATGCAGCTGAAAAACTTTTTGGTTATCTAGTCGCAGTCTCATGTCGGTGAAACAAATGCCAAAAAGTTGTCAAAAATGTAGGGAAATGCGAGGTATTTTTGACAGATTGTGAACGTTCATAAAATTACGAGAATCACCCCTCAGTTATCCACCTCCATTCTCATATGCAAAACCTTCAAAACATATGTTCTTTATTTATTTAAACTTTTCGCACAAAAAGGTACAAAGGCTTACACTTAGACTTAGACTTAATGCCTTAGGCATTCTCTACCAGTCAACCAAGGGTGGTGAAGAGATTAGGTGGCAGGTGCTTTGTGCTATTTTCCATTCGTTATGTTGGCAAAGCTTGGTATTGTAATGTCGGGCAAGCCAATAAAGTATATAGAAATTCTTTGACTGTAGGACGTAAAGGGATAGGTAATAAGAATCGAGGATATTATTAAATAGCGCTCACCGAAAGGATTTTATTATTAAATCGCTCCCGTGTTATATTCACACCTTTGGGTGAATGCTTGAGTAATTCAAACTCTTCCACGTTTCTAATCATTTGCCTAGCCTTTTCCCAACTATGTTGGGATCGGCTTCCAGTCTCACCGCATGCAGCTGAATATCAATATTTTACATGAAGCGATTGCCTACCTCCACGACAACGTTACTGGGTAATACGATACTTGGTGTTACTTTCGAGCTTCTGACGACCCGTAACGATTGCCAAAGATCTGCGAATGACAGCCGGGACCAACGGACTTGCTTTCCGAGGCACAGAGTAGTCTTGATATGTAAATATGGTCACCCATCCACGGGCCAACCGCGGCAAACATAGCTTAACCTGATCGATCGACCTGTGCGGCTGTTATTACTTAGCGTTTCTAATATTTTACGAATATTGTAGATAGCATATTTTAGACGTTATTTTATTATTATTTATTAGCCACCATTCACTGTTCATAAAATAAGCCTTAATGCCAATTTATTTTACGAACATCAGTGATATTAATAGTTACACGTGCAGCTTGATATCTTTGTGCGTCCCACGCGAGATGTCCTCGAAAAGTAATTTAAATCATAAAGGCAGGCGAAATATTATCCATGCGAGGTTCAACTTTGCGTATTATGGCGAAAGCGTTAGGGTGTACCGAAAAATTCAAATTTTCTTACGTTTTCTGCAATTTGCAGGTCAGTGTAAAGTAGTATGTTGATATATGATTCGCGATCGTAACAAATATTTATAAATATAGAATTAAAAGCATAGTTAACAATACACTTTTCAAGGGTTGGTTTTTCCATCGCCAGATAACTTTTATTCGAGGAATAAAATTGACGTTTGACAGTTTTTGTTTGAAATAACTGTAAAAATTTCAAAATTATTCAAATCAAATCAAATCACACATTTATTTGCAAACACTAAGAGATACATAGATATTTTTGCTTATAATAAAGTTCTCCATATTTTACCATCACATGGGTATTCAAATATTGTAATACAATTCAAAACTATCAATAATGTCAAGTAAATTCAATAAATCACAATTCTAGAAAAAATCAATAATAACTAAATTAAGTAATAATAAATAATACATACCTAACAACTAAATTCAGAATAATCAGTTCAAAAATAATAAATAACAAATTATTTTTCCTAACATAATAAATCAGATGTATCAGGCCTAGCATCTTTTATTTAAATAGGTACTCATTAATATGATATATTAGGGAAAAATATTATATATTAGGCAAAATTTACACTTGTACACTAAAAATAGTGATATTCACAGTGTTAACACTAGAAATAAGGACAAACTACGTGCCCCCTTTCACCGGCTTCATAAGGTTCATAACTCATTTGTTGGGCTTGGTATAACCTTTTATAACAAGATACCCTCTTCTTTTCTAGACTTGCCTTTTAATGCGTTTAAAGCTCAACTAAAATCCAACCTTTGTTCAAAGGCATACTATTCCATCAACGACTACTTAGACGATAAGAATAGTTGGTCACCCTAGTTTAACGCAAGACAATGTTTATGTTTTTTCTCCAGAATTAGCTTACTGACAGGTATAAATTATAATTAATTTATTAATTATTCTTATTGTTATTAACTTATTTTACTTCGATGGTCTTTATCTTTTTGTGACTTCAAGTGACGGCTATGTGAACAGAACCCAGCAATGCATAAATATGCAAGCTGTCACGCCCTTTATGCCTGGAGGCTTTTATTTGGGTAGTAATCTTTTTTATTTACATTTTAAGTAATTATTTTTTAGCTTGAGTACGTATAGTTTTTATTATATTTGTTGGTATATTGGCGTGGCTAGCTGACATATTATGGCAAATAATTTAATTTTATGTTCTGTTTTGTAATGTTAATTACCGAACATAGGTACCTAGTATTGTATACAATCAAGTATTTTCTTTTTAATTGAACAGACAGCTGTGCTGCTGGGGAGTTTGTTCCGCCACTTCTTCTTCCCAGCGACAGCACTAGGAAGTGGTGAAGGGCGGGCGTTTTTGGGGGACTGTCTTTTGTAATTTTGACGTTCAAAAAGTGCTGATTCTCAGCCTAATTTGAATAAATGACTTTTGATTTTGATAATAACATTTCGCAACTAAAAATTCGTGTATTTTGGTTGTTTGAATCTCTTTATTGTGCATGATTCTCGGTGGGAAAATGGTTTGAGTCTCTTTATTGTGTATGATGGACGTGGTTCTTGAACGATTGATTTGCGGGTCATTTATAATTTTCTCATTAATGCTTCGCCAGCTTCGCTATTTATTTTGCTGTGGGGTTTTATTATTGAGTAGCGGTGATATGGCTTTTCTGCACATAGTGTTGAGCATATTTCCTTGTATGTATTTGTAGTTTTGATCATTTTTTTAGATCTGATTTTAAACGAACGTTTTCAATGTTCAGATAGTCTATCTCATTGTGTGTGCTCGCCAGTGGCCTAGTGAGTTTTTTTAGTTGTTCATTTAGATCGCCTATAATGTCGCTGTTATCATTTAGACTATCTGGAATGCTCATTATTGTGATATCAAATATGGCGTTCTCGCTACTATTTGATATATTAGACAAGTTAATTAATGAGCTTGATCTACATGGTTTGCGATATGTAATATTGACGTCGAGTGAAGACATTTTCAACTACAGCAAATTTACCCAATTTCTACCAAACCAAATGTATTTTTTTTATGTAGTACTTTTACTTCTTCTACTTGCCACGTGAGGCCGTAATGGCGCTAGTAGTACTCTTTTGATTTGTATTATGGTAACACTTTAGTTCTTCTAGTAATGGCACTAGTAGTAGGTACTACTTACTAGTTCGTCTATTCACTGCTTGAGGAAAATATGGCGCTAGTTGTTAGATAGTAGCAGAGATCAAAGTCCAAATTTCGAAATAATTTTCGTAACTGTTTTTATTTTAGACGTTTATCATTATAGTATAATACTCACTAAAACTTATTGATATCGTCACTGTTTGTAAATGAAATGTTTTATGGCATTCATGGCAGTCCTAAATAGTCTACAATCCGTCGTTTAATGAATAAATTTGAGACAACCGGGTCGGTGATCGATGAAGCAATGCCTGTAGGTCAAAGAAACGCTAGATCGTTGGAGAATATTGTTCCCGTTCGAGATAGTGTGCGAGAAGGCCCCGGGCAGTCCATTCCGCGTCATACGCAAGAGCTTGGTCTTTCTGCGACATCAACTTGGCGGATTTTGCGTCGAGACTTTTCGGACGTCGGGTTTTCATCCATACAAAGTTCCATTAACTCAAGAGCTAAAACCCAACGACCACAGACAGCGCCGTCTATTCGCTGTTTGGGCTTTAGAGCATTTGGCGGCTGACCCTGCTTTCGGAAAAAAAAACATTTTTAGTGATGAGGTTCATTTCTGGTTAAGTGGCTTTGTTAACAAACAAAATTGCTAGATTTGGAGCTACGAAAATCTGCGGGAGATTCATCAGGTGCCTCTACACTCCGAAAAAGTCACTGTTTGGTGTGGATTTTGGTCTGGCGGAATCATCGGCCTTTATTTCTTCGAAGATGCGCAAGGAGTCACGCTCACTGTCAATGGCGACCGATATCAGACGATGATAACATTTTTTTTTGTGGCCTAGGATAGATGGTATGGACCTCACAAACATGTAGTTCCAACAGGACGGCGTACTTGCCATACTGCACGGGAAACATTAAATTTACTGGATAAGAAGTTCGAGGGCTTCGTCATCTCGCGTGGTGGTGACATCAACTGGCCACCGAGATCGTGTGACTTAACACCGCTCGACTACTTTCTGTGGGGCTACGTAAAATCTCTGGTCTATGTAGACAAACCACAGACAATTGCCGGCCTGAACATAACTCGCGTTCTTCGGGAAATTGAGTCCCATTTAAGCGAAGGTTTCGTCCAAAATTGGTCCTCCAGAATACACTACCTACAGAGGAGTCGCGGTGGCAGGTTTGACTGAAATTATATTCCATAAATATTGTCATCGAAGTCCTTTAAAATAAAACCAAAATTGTGGCAATATCACTTAAACAGGATGTTTTATTTCATTTCAAAGTTCGAGCGCTCTTAATGAAAAACCCAAAATGTATGGAAGAGCTATTTTTTTTTAAATTACCGACTAATAATTTCAACGTAAGCCCCGTCCAGAATCATGTACTGAATCCATGGTAACAGGCTGCGAGTAGATGGCCCTGCCACCCTGTATTAAGTTGTAGCTATTTATAGGGTGCATTAAAATAGACTTCACGTGTAGCTGGGCCAGTTAAGATATATTTATAAACGTTTATTGGTACATTGGCGTGGGCTTGCTATATGGCAAATAATTAAATTTAATGTTTTGTGTTTTGTAATGGTAATTACTAATTGACAAAGCTTACTATAATATTAATGAATTTCTGACAAAAGCTTTATATTGACATAGATTTTGATGCATTATATTTTATATTTATTTTTCTAATAAAGACTTTTATAATTTATTTTTGTTTGCTAATTCACATACCTAACATTAATGTTTTTGACTTCAAATTAATCATTACAAATCATTATTATTAATTTTATTTGCACGCCATGCTAGGTGGCAAACATGTCCGATCCTTTTTTAGGGTTCCGTAGTCAACAAGGAACCCTTATAGTTTCGCCATGTCCATCTGTCTGTCTGTCCACGGTTTAGCTCAAAAACTATTGGTACTAGAAAGTTGTAATTTGGAATGAGTATACACGTTAATGACGCCAAAAAAGTGGTGAAATAAAATTTTGAAAAATAAACAATTATTTAGGGTACCTACCTCCCCTACATGTAAAGTGGGGATGATATTTTTTTTTGTCCTTCCCGTAGTGTGGGATATCATTGGATAGGTCTTTTAAAAATATTAGTGGTTTGGGAATACCGTTTTTTGATTAAGTAGCCCATTCGTGACT
Organism: Apamea crenata; assembly: GCA_949629185.1. Lineage (NCBI taxonomy): Eukaryota > Metazoa > Arthropoda > Insecta > Lepidoptera > Noctuidae > Apamea > Apamea crenata. The sequence goes on from OX451351.1 coordinate 21,350,787, forward strand.
TATCAAGCTTTAAGGTACCAATTTTCATCAGAGTCAAGTGTCCCCCCCCCCCCCTTTACCAACTAAACGGTTGTAGTTAGAAATCCAAATTCAAATGTCACGGCAGTAGTACTTAAATATAACGAAGTTTAAAGGAAAACTATTACACTTAAGTGGGCTTTACAAGTTTACAAGTAAAAGTCGACCGACGCAAAAAAAAACAGCAACTGTTTTTTTTTTGCGCACTTGGCTGTTATAAAAACTACGGAACCCTACACTGCGCATGGCCCGACACGCACTTGACCGGTGTTTTTATGTTATCCTGCTTGAATTTTTATTTTTGTATCTTTGGGCAAATAAATATTATCTTATCTTATCTATAGAATGAGTTTGAATAATATTGTATAGAATGGACTTCTTCTAACTTAGCAAACAGCTGTGCTGCAGGGGAGTTCGTTGCGCCACTGCTTCTTCCTAGCTAAAGCAGTAGGAAATGGTAAAGAGAGTTTTGGGAGATTGTCATAAGTAATTTTGACGTTCAAAAAGTATTGATTCTGATTTTAATAAATGACTTTTGATTTTGAGGCGTCTAAATACGTATATATGGTTAAGCAGACACTAATCATAACTTAACTTTAAGCAAAGTTTAGAAATATGGGGGTAAGTATGTAACGTCCGTCACTCTTTGGGTATCCAGCCTCGATTGCTGACTGGCTAGTATTTTTTACCACAGAATAAGCTATTTGGGCTGCTATAAGGAAGAAAAATGTTGTTTAATTAATATAAATAATAAAAAAAATATATATAAAAAGACCTATTGAATGTTCTTATTTTTTCTGTTTTGTTGTTGTTTTTTTTATACACTTTGACATTACCTAATGAATTTTTACTATGACATTTGCTTACTTTGTAAAGGTCATGGTCTGGCAGTTTGAGTAATTAATGTGGCCTACCCAAATGTCCTTTCTTTGGTATTGTTCGTCGAATTGTCGAGCTCCTTAAGTTTTGAGTTGAGCTGCACGATTTCTGACAAATGCGTGCACTGACTGGACAGGTCCTCTCAATCTGTGTGGTTCTTTCCTCAAAAGACCATCTCAGACATCGACCTGCATAGTCTTCATATGATCTGACCAAGATTATGTCTGGACTTTAAAAGAGACTGTGACCTCTGAGTTTGTTTCGGCCTTTTTTCTCAGACTAGTCAGATAGGAAACGCCGACCTCATCTAGTTTTAAAATATGATTGACGTGTAAAAGTGTTTGTACAAACCTACTTACAAAATAAAATCATTTATCATTTAACATTTCAAGGCTTTTAAATTTTTGTTAATATAAAAAGCTTACATAAAATCCTTTCTTAAACAAGCTTTTAATGATCTGAAGAAGAACTAATAAAACATACAATAAGCATAAATTATATTATTTTTTAAAGCATGTAACGTCATTTTCCAAGTGAAATATACTTAATCTTTTAAATTACAAGGAACTGCTTGAAAAATGGATTACTTTGTAATCGGAATCGTGTCGTGAGCCTTTTGCCTGAACTAATTGTACCAGGTAAGCATACGTTAGAAGATGTTTACTCGTCCGGCTTTTGTACCGAACTAAGGCAAATACCGTGAATAGAGTCCCAAGCGCCACAAAGGATTACTAAGGTGCTCTTAAACCATTGTCTTCAGGTTGGGCACTCATTATTCTCCAGACACTGAGGTAAAATGTTTTAGTTATTTACGTCGGTAGGAAGATGGCCGTCATACCTGTGCTCCTTCTACTGTGTCGTTGCTTTATGAAGTACTTAAATACTTATTTTAAGACAAGTTTGTAGTTTTAATACGCCAGGTGATAGCATCGATTATTTTAAAAGCGGCAACTGGTAAGCAAAGTTGTACCTAGTTGAAGTCGATCTAGGTTTACGAGGAAATATTTACCTTTGGTGGAGAGGTTATTAGGAATACTTGTAGTAAGCAACACACATTTATAGCATTCAATTCTGAGTTTAATATCTGGGTACCAATAACTAATATCTGATTTTCTGATAGAAATCTCAATATTGCAACTCCTCTATTGAAAACCGGAGCGACAAACATTGGCGGCGGCTGGTAGCCACCATTGCAGTAAGGCCTATCATCCACGATGCTACTTAAAAGTAACGTGTTAAGCTACAGTTTTAAGAAGAGAAGTGACCGCCACATAGCGGCCGCAGTGACGACTGTCATGAAAATGATGGCAGCGTGGTTTGAGTTTACGCTGTCAAAAAATCCTCTCTAGGAAAACACAAATGTAATATCATAAGTAACGTTCAAGTGACGTCATTTGCCGGCAAATTGCGTACACTAAGTGGCGGCCAACACTCTTCTAGGAAAACCGACTAACTCAAGTCACAAATGAGTTGCCAGAATATCACAACCCTGCTGATACCTATTTCAATGGTGGGCCGTACACTACGCAACCAATCACGAACTAGTTAATAATCCGTAGTTACTAGTAACTCGGGTATTGATATACTAGTGCTTTGGGTCTGTGACATTCTGCCTATTCATGAGTGAATTGAGTTTGTAAGGGTAAATACATATATGCCGAAGGATACCTCACAGCAATACATCCAGGGGCTGCTTGGGGGATTACCTTGATGTCTGAAGACAAATACTCGTAACAAAAAAACGTTCAAAATCTAGTCACAATCTAAACTTAGCGACAATAGATGTCAAAAACTTGTCAAAAATGTAAGGATTTTGCAGGTATTTTTGACAGATTGAGACTGAGATCAGACTGTGAACGTTCTTAAAATTACGAGAATTATCCCTCCGGTATGTGCGTGCGAGTCTATTTGCATGCATTTGTTCTATATGGAGGTGACATCGAAGTAGAGAGCTAAACCGCGACCGTGAGGTATCGTAGTGAGGCATCTTCGGCATGTGATTACCCCTAGACGATACTTTTGAGTAGCATCGTGGACGATGACCTAAAGAAATATTAATATGTGTTGTTATTGGCACGATCACGAGTACTGCAAAACCAGTCGTCCTGACTTGGTTTGCAGTAAAAACACCTTAAAACAATCCTTCATAAAAACACCTTAAAACAATTGGATAAGATCGCTTTAAACTATCGCGTGCTCACTGACCTGCGGGGTAATTGTGTAAGACACTAACAGTAGCAATTGCTTTCATTGAAACTGTCAAACCACATTTATTGCGTTTTTTACGTTGTTGAGTAGACCAATTTTTCGAAAATATGCAGCAATGCATTAGCAATATCCTACAAAATATGATTCAGATTGCGATTGTGTGTTACGCAATTAGGGTGCTGTACTAGTTCTATCCTCTAAAGCTTAAAGCCTTTGTAACGGGCTGATAGTTTGCATAGTTACAAAATCCGTACTAAACTTTACTGAAGTGCACAAAACCGATTTGAAATAGGATTCAAACTTCCTAACGATTAAACTATCGGTGGAGCTAACTGTGCCCGGTTTCTGGAACGAAAATCAGCACATAAAATAGCTAACTAATAATTATCAAGCGCTATTATTAAACTGCTGCGAATGGTTGACTGAATTATCGACAGTCAATTGCATCAAATGATGTGCGTTAAATTTTGGCACGTCGATAATTTTCGTTTCAGAAAGCGGGTGTAGAGTCACGAGCATAAGTATATTAAGTACTATGAACAGCTCGGCAATAATATCTGAAGGCCTCCCGTAATTAAAAACGTTCGAAGTCTATAAGCCAACCGTTTAATGATACATTGCCTGAGGTAGCTGCACGGTGCGGGAGGGGTGATAGTTGTCACAAGTTGACGAATCACTGAGCTCTCGCATCACGTCACCACCCCCCCTCCCGCACCGCGCTGCTACCTCACGCAACGTCACAGTTAAGCGGTTGGCCTATAGTCGCAATCTCATCTCAGCGACAGTCAATGTCAAAAACTTGTCAAAAATGTAGGGAAAGGGGACTGAAGATTTTTATGCATAGGTACCTACTGTCGCGCCATTTTGTTTTTTATTTTTTTCAAAATTACTTCCATGGGTGACACCTATATAAATCGATAGCTGGCATTAATGCAATATAATAGGACCTAACTCCGTAAAGCGTAATTATTTCAAACATCAATGCAAAAAGATTGAACTTTAATATCTCGGAAACGTAATAATTTAAGTATGGGGTTTGGTCTTCAATATTTAATGTTTTCTGTTTGCATTGATGTCAGCTATCGATTTATGTAGGTTCGATTCGTGGCCGCCATTTAAAAAATAAAAATACGGACAGGTAGGTATGCCACGGATCTTCAAACGCCTTTGAGGTATTTTTGACAGATTGAGACTAATATCGGACTGTAAACGTTCTTAAAATTACGAGAATATTGCCCCTCTGATTTCATGATTCTTCACATTTCTCACATTCACATGCTTTATTCTGACTAAATATATTACTATAAATATAATTATGCTCCTGACTGTACAGCTCCAGTGACAAAAGTCACTGCACTGTGGACGGATAAAATTGATCAAGAAAATGGTGATTGATTTGGTAGCGCCCGCTTTAATACCAGCTCTCACTCTGCTGGTGCACTTAGACCTCGCAGTCTAGCCTCAAAAACTCACTTCTATAGCGTAAATAGGTGAACACTATCCGGAGTTTCAGCACAGATTTATGAATGAAAACTATTACTTGTTTGTAACCAGTTGTTGAAGTATTGAGTATAATCTGCACATGAGAGAGAATAGTCTTCAGATTATTAGGTTTTATAACACACACGCTAAAAATCTAAAATCAATATTAATAATAGAGCTAAAGAGTTTGTTTGAACGTGCTAATCTCTGGAAATTCCAGTCTGATATGAAAAAATCGCATGCAACTAATAGGCCAACTCTTGAAGGAGGCTTACAACACGTTAGGACCCGAGTGGAGCAAAATTAAAATGTCTGAAAGAACGCTGAGCGAAAACGAAGTAATAGCGAGGGCGATGCGATGCGACCGGGTGGGAATTTCACGCAGACGAAGTCGCGGGAAAACTAGTTCATTACATAAAACTACCCGGAAGTAGTAACCAGAGCGTGATTGACGCAATTAGTTACACGCATAGAAATGAAATCTTTCCTATATCTATGGTTACACGTATTAATATAAAATGCTTGCGAATTAGCACCGCTTTTACTTGATTATTTATCGCCTTCGGGCAGGAGTAGACTAGACAATGTACTTGGGTAATTAAGATTAATTTGCAACAGTTATTTTATTCTTTTCGTTTGTACCTATCTAATAAAATGCATTTTATTATTATTTTTTTCCAAAATCTGTGAATGCAGTTTGCAATTACACAAAAAGTTAAGTAGTTAAGTACAGTTTCGTACGAACCTGTTCCTTTAGCTAAAACGGTTAGGGTCTAGCATTAATGTCCCGTCTCAAAAATCCATCCTGTGAGTGTACCTTCATTCATATTTAAATTTTATTTGTTTCAAATTGACTTTATTTCAAGTTGAACAAATATCAACTTTATTTTAGTAGTAATTAAGTTGATTGCAGAATGACTAGCACTATTGAAAAAGTTATAATAATGTTTGAAGTTGTAGCGTAAACTGAACTTTATTGTGTAGGAATTAAAGTTATTTTTCCACACTCATATTTGTTTACATTTTTGACGAATATTTCGCGATTCAAATTTAAAGTCCAGCGTTTCAAAATTTGGCAAAGATGTAAACAACAATGGCTGCTTGAAATTGTCTATGGTTTAGTGATGCGGTAGTATGAATTTTAAGTGTTGGTGCCATCGATGATTAAATTTTTTAACCGACTTCAAGAAAAGAGGAGGTTCTCAATTTTTGTTTTGTAGTGTTTTATCAGTATTTTTTTTTATTGAGTAACTTTAAATCAAAAGTAATTTTTAATTCCAACTCCATTGAAATATGCTCATACATAGGTTACACCTTGGCAACGAACAAATATTTATACTCAAATACGTCAAACTTATGAAATGAAATAAATACTTTTTCGTTGCAATACTTAAATAGGTCGTTTGGTCGTTTAACTGCGTGTTTCCACCATGATGATTGCAGTCGATATTTGCTCCCTGGGAGTTTTCAAAGAAATAAAAAGCGTCGATAAATAACGACACAAATATAAATATATTTATTTATGGTCCAGGTAATAGATACACTTCACAGATGCACCTGTGAATTGTTACTATTACCTGGACCATGGTTGATCCATACATGCATTGGTTTAGATTAGACACTTATAAGTAGTGGTATTTTGTAGTATCTCATGTGTTTTTTATGCTATGTATTTTTGTGGTGTACAATAAAGTATATATAAATAAATAATAAATAAATATTACCTACAGCTAGGTTACATCATTATTATTGCCAGTAAACCCCATATACCTAGTCTTCTCCGTCGGCAAAACGGTAGCTCGTGCAAGCTTATAGTCTAATTATTAATTCACTGGAGTAATCTGACGTTTACGGTGTTACCATTTTCTGATGAAAAGAAAATAGTGTTGTGACAAGAAGATTGAGATCAATCACTCGCTCATTCATTCTTTACGTTCAAAAAATCAAATCATATCTAGTTTTGTTGTCTCCCAGCCTAGTTTTGTTTAATCGATATAAAAATATTAGTATTAAAGGTGTACAGAGGCCAGCACATCAAGCTAGCCCAATCTGTCAAATTTCTTTGATAGATTTCCAACTTTATTACAATGGAATAAGATTCATATTTTGGTATATCTGACAGATTGGGGTAGGTTGATGTGCTGGCCTCTGTACCTTTATAGGCCGATTCTTTCAAATGGCGAATTATTTAAAATGAAATAAAAATGCATTGGATATATTTTTAATTTTTATTCGTCGTCGTCAGACATAATGTACATCGTCTCTGATATAATTTATATATATTATAATTAATTACATCATGTCTGATAGAATTTATGATTATAATTATAATTAATTACTTTTTTTTATAATAAATGTTCCTATTGACTTGGTGTGAATGAGCTGCTCACTCACAACGAATGAACGGAACGCATCACTATTACAATAAATATGGCAACATTATTTTACAAAGTGACATTAGCATCTGTCAGTTTACTCCAGTGAATTAATAATTAGACTTTAGATGGTCCGGCGACCGGCAATATGCTAGCAATGAATTACTGTCAGGTGTTGGGATACCATAAACTCATTTTTTAAATGTAAATGTAAATGTAATATCTGTAACCATGTTGTCACTTTTATATCATCGTCATTTTCCTGCCCTTATCCCATGTTACTTGGGGTCGGCGCAACACGTTTTCTTCTTCCATTCTCCCCTGTCAACTGTCACGCTATCATTCACTCCCTTCTCTTTCATATCATTCCTCACACAATCCATCCATCTTTTCTTCGGCCTTCCTCTCCCTCTCCATCCATCAACATGTATATTCATCACTCTTTTAGTCACATGCGTTTCGTCCCTTCTCATCACATGCCCATACCAAGCTAAACGATTTCCTTTCAACTTTTCTGTCACTGGCGCCACTTTCAAACTTCCTCTTATATACTCATTTCTTACTTTATCCATTCTCGTCACTCCACACATGCATCTCAACATTCTCATCTCCGCTGCATGCAATCTTCTTTCATCCGTCTTCTTCACGGCCCAGCATTCAGACCCATACAGTACGACAGGCCTTATCACAGACTTATAAATTTTCCCCTTTAACTTGAGGGGCATCCGTGGGTCGCAAGTTGTTCCTGTGACCTGTCGCCATTTCATCCATCCTGAGTTGATCCGATGCGTTACGTCTCGGTCTACTTCGCCATCTCCTTGGACAAGCGACCCGAGGTACCGAAAGTCGGAGCAGATCGATAAGGGCGTTCCGGCGAGAGACATGGGCCAAGGACTGGAGAGACCGCCAAAATCGCAAAACAGATACTCCGTTTTGGTCCGACTTACTCTCAGGCCAACGGTCTCGAGTCTTTCCCACCACCCTTCCAATCTGCTCTGGACCTCTAAGCCGTTCTCGGCAACCAGCACAATGTCATCGGCGAACAGCATACACCATGGAGCCTCCTCTTGGATATCCGATGTAAGAGCATCCATTATCAGCACGAAGAGGTACGGGCTGAGTGCTGAACCCTGGTGCAAGCCGACAGCCACATCGAAGCTGCCAGTAGTGCCCACTGTAGACCGGACTTGGGTACTACATCGACTGTACATCGCTCTAATCAACTGCACATACTTCCCTGGCACGCCTTTCTCCTTCAGCGCCCACCACAAAACTTCACGAGGCACTCTGTCATATGCCTTTTCGAGGTCAACAAATACCATGTGCAAGTTCTTATGTCACTTTTATATAAAAAAAAAAAAAAAATTAAAATGAAATCAGATCAATTTTTTAATTTTGTGAGTTGGATTGAAGCAGACAGAATTTAAATCTGGCGTGAAAGTGAGCCAGTCGAGTACCAGCAGGGCCTGATGAACTTTACTTCTACGAGAACGCTCGCGGATTTTTTTCAACTTCGAAGAAGACAGTCTTGTCTGCACTGCCCCAGGTGCTGGTAAACTGCACTAAATACTTTGAAGCAGTAGATACCGGAACCAGAGTTGGAATAAGAGAACCAGTTCACTTTTTGGAATCAAAATCAAAGATTACCTACTCATTTTTAATGTCAGTGCGTCCGCCAAGGCAACTTTGAATTAATAGAGGTGCCAAATAATTATGAAATTGGTGTTGACTACCGCTACTTAAAAGAAAGCCTTTAAAAATAAAAGTAGAAAGTATGTCGACTATCCAGTTCTCAGTTATCTGGATCAGCACTCGGTCTTGTTGCGAAAAACATAATTATAACAAAAATAAGGGAAACTCGACGTATTCCTTGAAAGGGGTTATAATAGAGGTCATTAGCAACAAATTAAGTCCAGTGAACTAGGGGTCAAAACTCATAGAGCAACACGGGCCACCGGCGTCTCCGGGCCACCGGCGGCTCCGGTCCGCCGGTGGCCTGTGTTGATCTATGTCAAAACTGATAGTTAAAAAATAAAAATTTTGCTATTAAAGACCTTTTATTTCTGAGATTATGTTAATCACTCATTTTTCAACTTTCAGAAAAGTATCATTGAAATGTTTGAAGTGGAGTAGTTTTTTCTCATAATTAATTGTTTATGGTAACAAGTTAGAAAATTTCTAAAAAATCGAAGAACCGACACAGCTCGGTAACCATCCAGTTTTGAACCCTAGTTAACTGGACTAAATTTATTGCTAATGACCTCTCCTTTCAAGGAATATGTCGAGTTTCCCTGTCACCCTGTATAATTATGTATGTAGGCAACACCTGGATGAGGCTGGCACAGGAGCGTGGTCATTGGCACAAGAAATGAGAGGCCAATGCCCCAGCAGTGAGAGAAGTCGGGCTGTGGGTGATGATGATGGTGTAGGTGGTGGTGGTGTAGGTACACACCGCTTTATAAAACTAGATCACGAGATACCTATATATCTATAGCTGTTTGTATTTTTATAAAAACATTTTAAGTATAATGAGTATAAATTTAAGTAATGTTTGTTTTCGTCCAGTTAGCTCGGAGGTTTTAAGAACGCTTGAAACGAGTATGGTTGGAGTTACAATTCCCAGAAACAGTTTTCCTTTTGACATTCGTTATTGAATGGCGACGTTGGCAATACGTCGTTGGTTCGAAGCCACGTCAAACCGTGAAAATTGGTCGTAAGAAATTGAATGTTATAGCACTATAACATTTTAAAACTTGAGGGGTCCCCATATCCCTGGACAGGAGTCAACAGCCAAGTCCCGGCCACCGTAGGCGCGGGCTTGCGGGCAGTGAGCAATGGGCAGCTCGCCGCCCAGTAAGGACTAGGCCCGGGTCGACGCCGGCGCGTTGTGTTCCACGCGCGCCTCAAAGAGTTGTCAGCATGAACTGACGGGGTCTGCTAGGGCCGATGCCTGCCAGAGCCGCGGGTTGTTCTAAGGGGATACCGTGGCCCCTGGCACAGGCAACTGAAGGAACATGGGCGGTTTTCAGTCAGTAAAAGTCTGACACGCCCTTGCGCTCAGCCCAGAGCGGGAGGGCGTGTCATCATTTGAAGACTTCCAAACCAAAAAAAAAAAATGGGGTGCCCATAGTATCTATACACCTACGACTTTATTTAATAAGAAAGAAGTAGGTTTCTACAACCACATTACGTCTGTTATGTTCGAGCACAAATCCGGACTCTAAGCTGCTATTAAGAAACTCCAAATTGAAAACCTAATAACCTCACCTGGAATTCGAACCCATGATCCCCATGTTCAGCAATCCACACAGATCTTTGAAGAATTATTATTGAATGGAAAACTTGGTAAACGCTCGTACTGTTATAAATATAATGGTTCTAAGTACACTTAATTAAGACTTTTATAAGGTCATGGTTGCGATACGAAGCTAATTAGTTTTTCATCCTCAACATCAAAACATTGCAAAAATGAATCCTCTTACCGTTTCTAGTTCTATCACTAACCAACCGATGAATATCTAATTTTATCCATGGCGTACACTATGCGATAACTCGGCGACTAGATGCTGACGACAGACTGCGGTTGACAATTTTCATATAATTATATTTTGTTCAAACACTTGGCGACGAGTTGAAGAGTCACAACGACACAGGCCCGAGGTTGGACGCTCTTATTTGTCGCAGCGTCTAGACGCACGGTGTACGTGCACACCCGACGACAGTCGTATGCGACAGGTCAGCGTCAGTCTTCGCATGATAAGCACCAAGGCAAGTGCAACTAGAGGATCCTTATTGATTCAAAAGATGAATAACACGGCCGTATCTCTCAAATACCCATTAAGAACCCAGAAAGAAAATTATCGCTTCCTGCACGAGTTCTTTTGTAACAACTAGTCGCAGACGCAAACGCTCTGCTTCTAGTCGCAGCGACCAGACGCAGATGGTACCAAGGACTCTATGTCCGTTATCCGAATTCACGTCTGTTTTAAAGAAATACAAAGTATTTTCATCGGAATATGAGGATTTTTTCAAAGTAAACTTTTGTATTGGAACCTCTTACAGAAATAATTATAAAGATGTCTCAGACAATTCATTTTGTTAAGACATTTACTAAGGCGATGAAAAGGTGTGTTAAAAATACGCACACACGAATCCTGAACATTTTATGGTCTGATTCATAATTGAAACGTAGCTTGTACGAACCTATACTTTGGCAATCCAGCCATTTAAAATAAGATGGTATTATGATATCCTACAAAAAAAAAATACAACATTGTATCTATATAGCGAACTTATTTAGTCTGTAATTCATACATCATCATCTGCCTAGCCTTTTCCAAATTTTATTGGGGCTTCCAGTTTAACCGGATGCAGCTGAATACCAGTATTTTATATATGGAGCGCCGCCTATCTGACCTCCACAACCCAGTAACTGGTTAATACGATACCCCTTGGTAAGACTGGTTGTCAGACTTTCGGGCTTCTGACTACCCGTAACGACTGTCAAAGATCCACAAATGACAGCCGGGATCAACGGCCTAACGTAGCTTCTGAGGCATGTAGGGATCTCAGTATATAAAGATGGTCACCCATCCACAGACCAACAGCGGCAAGTGTAGCTTAACCTGATCGATCGATCTGTGCAGCTGTTGTTATTAAGCCACGCGTCCCTTTGTAATACATACATACAAACTAAAATAGGTATTGTCAGCGAAATTAATTGTTAAGAAAATTGAAATTTCCCGTGGTATGGTCATTTCGTCCAACTGTCAAAGAATGACAGTTGTGATTGAAATATACCTACGGGCAGTATAAGTTCGTAGTCAATTAATTTCTCTGGCTAACCTAAACTAACTACTATAGAAGGGTCGTGGATACGTTAAAAAAGTGTATAATTATTCTAAAATTATAAAATAATTCTGTATTTCAATTTTATACCGACGCCTCATTATGATTTTTTTCTTTTTTTTTTGATAATAATTCTTCAATTTTCTTTTCATTCCTCTCTTCGTAAGACTTTCCCATGGGAAAAATAATAATTAAAAACTGTTTAGAGCTGTCTGAAATATTTGAAACCGCATTTATTTATGGACTAACTATATAGTAAACTCATCTAATTCTGTGACTCGCCTAATTCGGTGATATTTGGTTTGAGCGCTATCATAGGGCTATACGAGTGAAATCAATGGTTTGAAATTATAGCTGTCTGAAAATGCCGCCATATTTGAAACCGCATTTATTTATAGAGTCACAATGAATCGAAGTAGAGCTTGTTTCAAATTAGAACGGCCATCAGGTTCACAGAATGTCTCTGGCGCTAATCTGGTTATTAACGTATTAGGTATATTATTCATTTATACAGAATTGTATTTTAAATCAAGCATTAGCTTAATGGTTAACGAACGGGAACTGAATGGAAACTGGATTATACCGGCTAATTTTCAACTGGAAACACATACGAACGAAGCAATCAAAAGCTTGTAATATACCGGGATAATACTTAAACCTAATTGACTTATCATTTTCAAAATATGAGGTGAATTTTATATATCTATATAAATAAAAATGAATCACCGAAATGTATGTACGCGCATAACTTCCTAACGACTGCACCAAATTGGATAGTGATTTTTTTTGTGTTTGTTATTGTCAGGACAAGGTACACGGGCGGCGGGATCGTCCGAAATGGTTACCGCTGCCCTGGAACAGAAAGGGCTAAGGAAGGAACACGGGTGGGTTTTAGTCAGTAAGAGTCTGACACTCCCTTCCGCTTCACCCAGAGTTGGAGGGGTCATTTGTCATGGTCCTATCACTTCTGGGATAGGGCAGGGCACTAACCTCGGGCCCCTTCTTTTTCTAATAGTAGTTAATGATCTTCCTACATATGTAAAACACTCCACGGTCTTAATGTACGCTGATGATGTCAAAGTTGCTCTACCAGTGGCTAGCTCCAGTGATACAGCCGCACTTCAACTCGACATCGACAACATTCACACTTGGAGCACTATCAACAACCTCAACCTAAACATTAGTAAATGCGCGGTCATGACCTATTCAAAAGCCACACAACCTATACACAACATCTACACTATGAATAATGAACCCCTGAAACGCGTCTTAACCGTTCGCGATTTGGGTGCTCACTTCGATCCACATCTTACATTTAACCAGCACATAATACAGACCTGCAACAAATCCCGCAAAAACTTAGGTTTTGTCTTGCGTCAGGCCAAAATTTTCAGCGATCGTCAAGCCATAACCATATTGTATAACTCCTTCATTCGCAGTTTGCTAGAGACTAACAGCACAATCTGGAACCCTCATGAAGGAATGTATACACTGGTCATCGAAAAGATTCAGAAGTCTTTTGTCCGCTACCTGTACTTAAAAGTTTATGGTTATTACCCGTACATGTACCCAACACCATTTGTGCTGGGTATGGTGGGGTACCAAAGTTTAGAAGTAAGGAGAAATCTTAGCCTGGTTAAATATTTCATCCGCCTAATTCGTGGTACCCATTTCAATTCTTCCTTACTTCAGTACATCACCTTTAACATCCCACTAGCCATTAGACACATACTTCGCCCTCGCCAACGTCCTCTATTCGAAATACCTCAAACTGGTACCATAACCCTTAAGACCAGTCCATTGTACCTAGCCCTCACCCATATCAACAACATTCTGTTATATGATGAGTCCTCAGATGTCTTCGCGAGTACTGAACTGGAATTCCTGCACACTGCTACTCGATACCTGGAGTCCATTGCCACTCCCAGTACAATTTCCTAAGAGTAGTTTAATTAAATAAAACAGTTTCTTGTTATTAATAATTCTATTTATATTTAACCTAATTCTGTCTTATTTTGTCTAATTTTTATCTTATTTTATCTAATTTTTACAAATTTTTGTTTCATTTTATTTAATTTCATCAAAATTTGTCCATTTTTATGATAACTTCATTTTTATAATTTTTATGATTGTATGACATGTGTAACTATAATTACTAATATTGACTAATAACTTGTATGTGTGGTGCAAACCGTTAATGTAAGTTGGTTATTAATAAATAAATAAATAAATAAATTTGATGATTTCCCATCCAAAAAAAAAAAAAAAAGGACAAGTTACACAGTTGGACCCGACAGGTGGCGCTGCTTTTTCGGGCAGGACGACGTCTGGCGGGTCCGCTAGTTATTTATAATTGAGATGTCTGTGTACCGTGTACCGGAAGACGTAGTGTTGGACTGCCTCCGACAGTGGACCGATGACCTGGTGAAGACTGCAAAAATCGTCGACGTCTTTCGGCTGAAATGATGATGATGATGACGACCTATCAAAAGAACACACACACGATACACTTCGGAGAATAATTTTCACGTTAAATGAGACAAAGATGTGGTCACGCCTGCAGTAAAAGTTGCAATTGTATTGCACAATTAGCAATCTCTTGCAATTCCACCATTTCGAATGCTCTCAATACTTAGAAAGCTTACAATCACGCCCCATATTAATATAGGTAACTGGCATAAATAAATTTTCCCCAGCGTATATTTTAGTATCGCCATTCATGAATAAAATGCTATGCAGGGTGCATAGCATTTTATTCATGAGTGGCGTACATACATATTTCAAAGCGCACAGCATCTTAGCGAGCAAACTGTGACCGCGAATGTTGTAGCGATAGCTTCAGCCACGGGCAAAATGGATGCAGAAAAAGTTGCCTTTGTGAGTCTTTTTAACAAAGGTACCGTGTATCTACATAGATTTTTATAAGACTTTAATGCGCTTTGAAGCCTAGCTACGGTATTATTAGTGTTACAGAAAATGTAAGTAATAAAATTGCTTAGAAAATGTTCAGCATTACGAGACTAAATCTGATTTGAATCGGAATATCTTCGGGTGGCTCGGAGATTGTTACGATGCAGAATATCAAAAAGAGCTTATATAGTTAGTAAGTTCTACCCTCGCTGAATCACGTTTGGTAATATTAGATTTTTCGGACCAGCTATGCCGAATTGACCAAGTTTGTAGCACCCTCAAGATGCACGTGACGATCTATAGTGTACCTCCGTCCCTCATCTCTCACTGTTTTATACCTTCCCTTACAGACGGAGAGGAATATGGGCGAGGATGCTTGAGCTCTCAGGAGCAATAACAGCAATAGATGTATATTGCTCCAGAGCGCCTTTTAGCGAATTTCCGCGAAAATACTATTGAAAATAATATGTTTGCAATTATTTTCGTAATATTCTCCAAAAATGTTGATAAAATGAAAATGAATTCCCGGGATCTAAATGGCCTCGCAAAAATATATAACTATTGACAAAGTGTTTTCGAAACTGAAATAAAATATTTTAGAGAAAAATAAATTTCTCCTAAAAAATACAGAGACGTTCCGAGAACTATGTTCTTGGACTACGTTGTTGTTTGGACTCATATAAATGGCATGGCTATGAAATTGGGTTGTTTGGGTACCAAATCGACGGCAGCAACGTACAAAGAGTCAACTGTACTTATTACTACTCTCTGTCTCTCTCTTTTTTTACGACTCTGAATTGGTTTTATCATCGGAGTTTTTCTGTCGAATGTGTGGCTGCCATTTTGAAAAAAGATCTAAATGGCGGACGGTGTCCTGCATTTTCGCAGAAAATTGTTTGCCAGATTATGACTTGCCAACCAACGTTTCGCCGATGTTTCACTTTGACAACTAACGATTAGCAAATTTTTGTATGACAACGTTTCATTTGGTAGAATTATTGCTATGCTGATTATTATAATGACACAAAACGTTTGGGACATTTATCATTTGTCAACCATTTCACTAGGCCACACAACTATTAGACGAATGACGTTTTTTTAGTGTAACAGTTCCCTTTTCATAAGGTAATACAGTTTTAGGTTAGGTTAGAGTATGACCCCCCCCCCCCCCCCCCGGTGGGTTCCCGCATTGTCGAGGCGGGCAACTTTAAAAATGCCATCTAAAAGCCAGTATGTCGCACGGCTTAAAGTTGACATCATATTAAGTGTGGACATCATCAAAATCCTTTTATTATTTTTATTATTGTCATAAAAATAAGTTGCGCTTACCCACATAATATTACATCATTATTAAACGAAACCCAACTAGATGTGGTAAACAATAAACAACTAAATGAATATTACGCAAACTAAAACATTCTGCTACTTAAAAGTAAAGCAGACCAAAAGTACAGTTGGTAACTGTGAGGTTGGGAAATAAAACAAAATTATATGATAAGTTGGCAAATGATTATTCGGCGAAATAAAATTCTGCGAAACGTTGGTTGGCAAGTGAAAATCTGGCAAACAATTTTCGGCGAAAAGGCAGAGAACCATGGCGGAAAGGTACGTATGCCAGGGACCTTCAAAGCCCTTTTGCCGCAATACCATCCACATTCGATTTTTAAATAAAACAACCTAGCTAGACAAACATTAATTACTTAATACGAGGAGTATATTTACTTAGGGCTGACTTTTCCAACGCCAGATAATTTTATCCGAGGAATAATTTTGAATGTTTGACAGTTCTTCCATACAAAAACTGTCAGACGTCAATTTTATTTCACGAATAAAAAATGTCTGTCAGCCCTTAGTTAACATTATTCAAACCACATAATATGACTCCAGAAACCTTCAAATAACGGCCTTTCACACTCTGCTGTCCGTAAAATTACGGTTTCCTAGTAAAGCAGCTCTGTCATATTATTCCGGACGTCATAATAATCTGTCATTTTCACCAGTGAAAATAATTGTGTCAAATGAATTCTACACTTGCTGGTGGAAAATCTAGTCGCTTATGGGCTTAATTTTGCAACGGCAGATAATTTTATCGGAGAAATAATTTTGAATTTTTGAATCGATAGATAATTTTTATTGGAATAAAATTGACGTGTGACAGATTTTGTATGAAAGAACTGTCAAAAATTCAAAATTATTCCTCCAATAAAATTATCTGGCGTTGGAAAAATCAGGCCTTAATCAAATAAAAGACAGGCTAAGGCTGGTTATACTTATGTGTACCAATAAGAAGTTAGAACTTCCTTCTAATTTTATAAACGTGAAAATTTGGATGTCTGTTACTCTTTTACTCAATAACAACTGAACGGATTTGAATGAAATTTGGCAAACAGATGGTTTATAACCAGGATTAACATAAAGGATACTTGTTATCCCGATATACCCACGGGGTCGATACATATGCGGGTGAAACCGCGGGGCGCAGCTAATCATTAATATTTCGAATACTTAATAACGGTAATATCAAGTAAGTCCCACAGCGGAGCCACGCCTTCCTTAACCCAAACACACAAAAAGTATTGTAGGCATTAAGAATATAACAAAACCAAAAGCCAGTTTCAAAGTAACCAATCTAAAAGATAGAATAAACAACGGGACAGATTTTTTATCAAACTGCAACTGATCCTGAAATTGTGAAACTAGCCATAACACTGTCCTGCAGATCTGGTGGCGCCGTATGACGGTGTCGTTGTTCTCCCTAAAATAGGGTTAAGCTACATGGTGACTCATGCACGCATGCCGTATGTCGGGACAGGTCAACTCAAAGCTGCTATGGTTCTTTCTTAAAAGAGTCCTTCCAGACATGGCCCTGCATTGTGAGACTCACACATCTTAATAATATACGTAATGTTTGAGAGAGAGACCATGACCTCTAAATTAGTTTCGGCATTTCCTCTCTGAGATCATTCAGCTAGATTAGCCATATAGTTTTAAAATACTAACAAAAAATGTAATTGTAAACGTGTCCTGGACGACCTGCAGTGCGATTCTGTAACCATCTCGCCGAGAAAACTTAGGTGAAGTGAGCGTGGAGTGAACTGTCATTACAACTAATTTTAGGGATTGACCCTATTGACAGCTCACTTCACCTAAGTTTTCACGGTGAGATTTTTACAGAATCGATCGGCTGCTTACAGAAATAGACATTTCACTTCATTACACTACCCGTTCTAGAAAACATGATCCCACAGGTGAGTGGTGCCATCTATCCTGGTTAGGAGAAAGCAGAAACGTTGAATTGCAATCTCTAATGTCACTGTAATGTCAGCCTTCAGTTTCCTTGAAGGTTCCAGTTTTTCCCGCTAGGAGCGCTAGCCTGGCAAAGGTTTTTAATTCCTTTAGATTGACACAGAGGGCGTTAAGTGTATGATGAATAGCTTTAAGCATAACGTCATGCCTATTTTTACCCATGCGGTGGATCGGAATAGGTGTTGACGTTGCTGCTCAACCGGGCTTATCCGTGGATGCCTCAATAAATTAACGCCTCCAACCAGGGCTTAAAAAAAACCGGCCAAGTGCGAGTCGGACTCGCGCACCGAGGGTTCCGTACAATTAAAAATTATTACAAATATTTTAATTATAATATTATGAGTAACTAAAAATGTACGGTTTTCGCAATTTTTCCTTTATCTGTGCTATAAGACGTTGTTTCGTACCAAATTTCAAGATTCTGAGTTTACGGGAAGTACCCTGTAAGTTGTGATTCCCTTGCGAGTTTCGAAAGTTTGCGGAAATTTGCGGCATAAACGGCTGTATCTTTTGATTGCGTTGGCTTAGAAGTTTGATTTTTTCGCAGCTCCAAGGATCAGTAGACTTGAGTATTTGATATAAATTCCAACTTGATACCTCCACGCGTTCCTGAGAAAAATAGTCTTGACAGACAGACGGACAGACGGAACACAAAGTGATCCTATAAGGGTTCCGTTTTTTCCTTTCGAGGTACGGAACCCTAAAAAGGTGTTGACGCAATGGAAAATATCTTATATGCCTTTAGGGTGAGAGGTTATCTGTGTGCAAAAAACGGATGTTCCCATTTAACCCCAAAAGGGTTTGACTGATTTAGATACGGTTTTCTATAAATGGTTTGTGATTCATTGACGATAGTCCTTAGATAGTGTTACGGTGTTAACTCGCCAAAGGGAATAAAGTTTAATTTTTTCTTCTTTATATGTATGTTTTGCTAAGGTTCTGATGCCAAAGCAGAAGAACATCTACAGAAACTATGTGGAAGCATAAAGCGTGTAAACCATGTTTAAGCTATTATCTTTTCTTTAATAAAGAAAATATCTATGTAAATAAAAATCAATTGCCGCATGAAAGATCATCACTTGAGAACGGCTCGACCGATTTAGCTTGTTAATCTTGAAGTAAAACTTTTGTCATATGGTTGGACTGATCTCTAGATCAGTCCAACCATATGACAAAAGTTTTACTTACGTACACACACGTTACGTAGCCTTTGTCCTCTAGGACAAAGGCTACTTTTCATTCTGGGTCGCAGGCGAAAGTTTACATATATTACTTGATTATTTATAAACACAATGACAAAGACGATTGCTGTCAGGACGAAGAATTTTACTATGGGCAGAGTACAAGCGTTGAATATGGAAAAAGGAGAAGTGGGTTTGTGGGGAATAGGAAATAAAATGGACAAAGGCCTCAACGCTCTGCGCTGACGAATGGGTAACCATTTTAAAAGCAATCACTGCTCGGATACGTGGTCTTAAATACGGATATTGAAAACGAATTGAATGCAGTTATTGGGAAGATTTGTAACTGTTTTTGATTGTGATATTTCGCTCACAACTGTACCTATACTTCATTCATTCCATAATTATGAACATAGCCCACCTACTACTCACACTTAACTACGATCACTTATCATCACAGACCGAAAGTGACGTAGCGTCGTCCATCGCCGTAAGGACGGGCTCAACAGATCAACTTCATTACTGATTCTGTTACCCTAGTACCAAAACTCAAATGCAAAGCAAATAGAGTTCGTGTGGCGTTCACGAGCCGCAACGTGTCGCTTTGTTGCTAGCACGCTGCAACTCAACTACGGGTAGCACAGCATGCATAATCAGCTTATAATGTCTACTGCTGGAACACAGGCCTCCTGTCGGTGATATGTTTATGTTCCGCACCCCAATTGCGTAACACACAATCAATCGGAATCTGAATCATTTTGAATCAAATTGCTAATCCATTGCTTCATAAGTTTGAAAAATTTGTCTGCTCAACACGTAAATAACGCAATGAATGTTGTTGAACTGTCAAAATGAAACCGATTCCGATTAATCGTGTGTTACGCAATTAGGGTGCTGGTTTTGTAATGTTAATTACCGAACATAAGTACTTACCTAGTATTGTATACAATCAAGTATTTTTTTTAAATTGAACAGACAGCTGTGCTGCTGGGGAGTTTGTTGCGCCACTTCTTCTTCCCAGCGATAGCACTAGGAAGTGGTGACGGGCGGGCGTTTTGGGGGACTGTCTTTTGTAATTTTGACGTTCAAAAAGTGCTGATTCTCAGCCTAATTTGAATAAACGACTTTTGATTTTGATTTTGATAGGGAGTGGGCCGTAACTCACCACGCGGGACTAGTGCGGGCTGGTAGATGTCACATCTTCGAATGTTTGGTCCTAGGACATGCAAACCGGCATGGCCTGACGATGTTTTCCTTCACCGTTTTGAGTGCAGTGGTGATGAAATAATTTACAAAAAGTAAAACGCCTGGGTTCGAACCTACGACCCTACCACTCTTAGGTCACGGCCGTTACCACTGGGTCACCACTGCTCCAAAGTACGGGTACCAGGATAGAATAATTTCTAAGGAGGTCGATCTGAGACCAAATAATTTAAAATGGCGCCATAATCTTTTCTGAGTAGACTTTAAACCTTGTTTAAACCAGTCCAAACAGTGTCTGTGATGGGTTAATAGATGACGCTAACTTGTTTCAGTTGGTCAAAATTGTATAATAATTAATATAAATTGAGCCATACGTACCTACTAACGGGTAGTCAGAAGCCCGAAAGTCTGACAACCAGTCTTACTCGATCGATCTGCACCCTAACTGCGTAACACACAATCAATCTCAATCTGAATCATTTTGAAGGATATTGCTAATCCATTGCTTCATAATTATGTTCAAAAAATGTGTCACGTGTCTGCTCAACAGCGTAAATAACGCAATGAATGTTGTTGAACTGTTAAAATCAAACCGATTAGGGTGCAGGTTAAGCTACGCTTGCCGCTGTTGGTTTGTGGATGGGTGACCATCTTTACATACTGAGATCCCTCCGTGTCTCGGAAAGCACGTTAAGCCGGTCCCGGCTGTCATTTGTGGATCTTTGACAGTCGTTACGGGTAGTCAGAAGCCCGAAAGTCAAGAACCTTTTTATGGTTGATTAAAATTTGTTGTTGATGTGTCTACGTTAAAACAATTACGATGAACAAATCGGTTTGCAAATCCTGGCATGGGAGTCGAAAGCACCACCTTTTATATTGTGGTGTCTTACGCCTTTCACGCGAATGATGTCGCGGGCAGTAGCTAGTTTGCCCATTGACTTGTATACCTAAGGGTAATCTTAAATACCGGTTTTACTTGTATTTTGAAAACGAGCCTCTCCTATAAAGCGAAAAAAAAAGAGATTCCGATCTCTAAAAAATAAATAAAAAGAGATCCTCTCCCTAAAGAGATTCCGAAGTAACAGTTTCTTTCTATTTTGACTGGACTAAAAATATCTCAAGCTTTTCATTTGTTAAGGTCACCGATGTGTTGTCTAAATAATTTACTGAGTCTACAAGTTAATTGACTACAGAGCTAAGGAGAGACATTTGCATCTGACACGAAAATTTCTGAGACCAACAAAGCGCTTTAAAGCTAAAAGTACACTTACATTTACATAATTTATCGTCCGGTAAGTTGCAACGGCATAGTCGACCTCGTAATTGCATTACCACCCAAAAGCTGAATGTCACTGGTACGACATAAAACGACAAAGCCTGTTCATCTATGTGACAGTTAGTCATTCTCAACCTTAGTGCTCATTCACACAAGCGACGCGCGTCAACGGCAGTGGCAACTGTCACACCCGTGTTGCCGGCTGCCGTCGACAACATGCCGTCATTTGTTTGAGCACAGTAGTCCAATAAACGTGTGGTACGTTGTCGATATAGGCGGCACCCTTTTTGGAAAATTGTTAGTATTTCCTTTAAACAGTTTGCAATAAAGTGTGAATACTCTTTATATACATACTAACGTTGATAGAATTACGTATCTACATAAAGTAAAGGGTAATGTTTTGAAGTGTGCATATACATATGCCTCCCAGGAAAAGAATACACTTCGTTCGGTATTTAACAGCTCCATTCGGCAATACGAACTCCCAATAATGAGTTCTAAAAGTACTTACCACATGGTTCAACAAATCTATGCAATTCAAAAAAACTTTGAATTTTTTTTGAGTGGCTCGATATGTAGCAACAATCACTTTGTTGCCCAACAGAGCTACCTACTACTAGTTGTCAGGCAGTTGTGAGCCTAACATGGTCAGACAATAACTTTTCAAACAAAGGATATAGCAAAAATATATTTTGTCTGTCTTGTTAGTCTTGCTACTGAATCTAATACGTGTAGTTGTCTAATTACTATTATAATATTTAGTAACTTGCCTATTGCTGTATAGAATCAAATTATTCTAATTGAACAGACAACTGTGCTGCTGGGGAGTTTGTTGCGCCATTTCTTCTGCCGAGCTAAAGCACTAAGAAGTGGTGAAGGGCAGGCGTTTTGGGGACCTGTTTTATGTAATTTTAACGTTTAAAAAGTGCTGATTCTCAGCCTAATTTGAAAAATGACTTTTAATTTTGATTGCTATACCCTGTCTATCTGTCTATAATCACACACTCTGCACCATGTGTTCAGCAGCTTGCAGCTTTATAGAAAGATTTTTTGCACTGTTTCTCATCAAAGAGCTTATTCCTTGAGACAGCGAACAATATTGCAGCCTGAGCTGGAATAGAGAATAACGCTTAATATAACCTTACCTTAACTGCTTCTTCCACATCGTCATCTCTGGAAGCTTTGGCTAAGCTCTTCTTCATCAGTTGATACATGGTCTCCCGCCTGAGGTGACCCTCGCTTAGTAGGTCGTAGCACTGTAATAACAATAGATATACACTTTTGTTAGTTTGAAGTCAGCTTATAAACGGCCATTGAATTGGCTGCCCTGGTACCTCAACTGCTGACATAATAAATCTTCTAATTATTTGACATGATATTCCTAGCTTTTGTGGACAGGATATTAATTCAGTTTTGTTACGGTTGTAATGGCAATCGTGTCATTTGGTCCAAACAGGTTTTTATTCAAATCAAATAATTAATTTGCTAGAATGCAGGTATACAAATAAGGTCGTGAAGAATTCAAGTTGAGCCACACATTCTGCCCAAGATTCGACAAGCAAAATTTAAATAAATCAATACTATGCTATAATACAAATAAAAAATAAGAACTTTAAACACAATTATCAGATAAAAATTAACAATTAAAATACATTATTTTTTTTTATTTTTTTTTACGTTTTTGCTTGTCCCTCTAACCTTTAATTGATTTGATGTGCATAAACAACCAAGATTGGTGTCTCGTTACTACCATGCAGCCATAAAAAACATTCAGTAAAGTCTTGTTTAAAAATGAATTACCTAATACGCATAAGCAATGCAAAAGCATTCACGAATCTGGAACAGACTTAAAATTGACATCTCAATCGAAAAACGAACTTAATTAATAAATATATCTAACTAAAGTGCATAAAGAAGCGATATTATTATGTGGCAACATCGATGGAAACGACACACAAAAAATAAAATAAAGACACTGATTTCCGAAACAATCGATTGAGGGATTATGAACCTGACTGTCAAAAAAAAACCATAATAATGCTCCCATTTGTTTTTATCTTTCAGTACATTGGGCACGAAAATATGATCGAGGGTCATTTTTCTCAAAAGGGTTTGTGCGATCAATTCCTATCACTAATTTTCCTTACAAATCTTGAATAAAGTAGAAAAATAAACACACAAATGTTGATAAGATAAATTGAGAAGCAGCTTACATGAACATAACCTCTTTACATAAAAATATATTAGTAGTTGTATGAGTAGTTTGCCGTAAAAGTAAAGGAGCGCCCTAAAAGAGTCTTAAAAGGATACTGCTATATAAACGTTCGTAAAACATTTTATGTTGTTCGCAACTGTCCCTAAAAATAAAGACTGACAGGGGAAAATCGCCTGCTTTGATAGATATTTCATACTCTGAAACGCATAATCAGCCTATAATGTTCTCACTGCGGGGACACAGGCATCCTCTCGGTGAGAGGGAGTGGGCCGTCCCACCACGTGGGCCCCGTGCGGGTTGGCAGATATTTATTTATTTATTTAAACTTTTGGCACAAAAAAGGTACAAAGGCGGACTTAATGCCTAGATAATGCTTAATAATGATAATAAATAATAATGCAAAATAATGATAATGCTTAATGCTTAGATATCACAAATGTCTTGGAATGTTTGTTTCTAGGACATGCCGGTTTCCTCACGATGTTTTCCTTCGCTGTTTTCAGAGCAGTGATGAAATAATTTACACAAAGTCAAGCGCCTGTCTGAATCAATGTGCCAGCTATGCCTCTGAAAAGGCCCAGTGGCAAATTCAGGCCTCCTCCAAATTAATTAGGCCAGACAGTCAATAGATTCCGTAATAAATCATCAATGCGATGTGTCCGGAAGTCCAAATGATAATTTATCAAGAATACGCGGTTTAACATTTATCTACTGCTCGAAGCGATCAGAAGGCCAATTCTCGTAAGTAATTTTAAACGTTCAAAATCTAGTCGCAGTCTAATATTGGCGACAAACAAATTTCAAGTACCTACTTGTCAAAAATGTAGGGAAATTAGAGGTATAGAACAGAATACATTATTCTTTATTTTAACAAATTAAGTACAGTTAATATATATACATAAAGTATATTTTACTCATCTAAATAAATATATACATGAAACAAGAGCAAATAAAAATATTATAATAATAAGGCTCTGGTTGGGCAGCTGGATCAAGGGCTTGATTCAGAAGGCGATACTTCAGGACACGGCTCGCATTGTCAGGAGGTTCCTCTCTCTGGAGCCCTGACCACCAGTAGCTTGGACCCTGTTCCCGATGCCGGCGGGCAACAATTTTTTTATATTTTTATACTTTTTAAATTCTAATATTTAATAACTAAATGTATATGTTTACGTTGAAATAAAGGAAATAATAATAAATTTTGATGTTTAAGGAGAGACGAAGTGCTTTTCTATCATAATTTTGAAAGTGGTCAAAGATTGAGCACGCCTTACCGACACGGGCAAGACATTCCATAACCGTACTACTTGAACAGTAAAAGATTTGTCAAAGAAACTGGTGGTATGCATCGGCATCTCTAGTCTCAGATTTTCCGATGACCTAAGATATTATGTGTGTCATGAAGGAACTTGAAACGTTCTTTAAGATTATTTAAGATTATCTTTAATCTTTAAGGTTAAACAAAATACTATAGAGCTGAAATAAGATATGAGCATTCCGGCGAAGACGTATAGGGAGCCAGGGAGCGTACAGATTGAAACCAAATCCTAGTAGATAATGTGAGCAGCATCAGCCAAATTCGAGTGGCCAGCTTGTTTATAAATTTGAAAATCGTCTGCATAAAGGTGGTAAGAAGAAAGAAGTTTTTTGGTAATGGAGTTTAAAAATATTGCGAAAAGTAAAGGAGATAAAACGACACCCTGAGGTACCCCGGCAGAAGTATAGTAGCACGAAGAGCAAGACTCTTCTATGCATATACGTTGCCGGCGGCCATATAGGTAACTACGAAACCAGTCAATCGCCGTGGTAGGCGGTATTTTTGACAGATAGAGACTGAGATCAGACTGTGAACGTTCTTAAAATTACGAGAATTGCCCCTCAGGACATATTGATTGGACTTCATAATTTAAACGTAACAAGTCTTAACACAGAAAAAGTGTCAAAAAAATATTTAATAACAATCACACACTGCTAAGCGAAGTCACCACAGAAAATAAGGAACGATCATTTATTGTGAATGTGAGGACTATGTGGGTCATTGCTTTTTTTGTTCTCGATTAGTTTTAATCATGATATGGCAGTTTGAGTAATGTATGCAGCCTACCCAAATGTCTTTTCTTTGGTATTGATCGTCGAATCGTTGAGCTCCTTAAATTCTGAGTTGAGAATACTCTTTATTGTACACCATACAAATTACAGAACATAAATAATAACAAACATGAAACAAGAGCAACGAATAAAAATAATAATATAATAATGACGATGTTTACGAAGAGAGGAAGTGCTTTTTAGGGTTCCGTAGTCAACAAGGAACCCTTATAATTTCGCCATGTCCGTCTGTCTGTCTGTCCGCGGTTTAGCTCAAAAAATATTGGTACTAGAAAGTTATAATTTGGCATGAGTATACGCGTTAATGAATGACGCCGAAAAAGTGGTAAAATAAAATTTTGAAAAAAACAATCATTTAGGGTACCTCCCCTACATGTAAAGTGGGGATGATAATTTTTATTTCGTCCTTCCCATTGTGTGGGATATCGTTGGATAGGTCTAATAATATTAGGGGTTTGGAAAGACCGTTTTTTGATTAGGTAAACCGTTCGTGACTTATCAAGCTTTAAAGTACCAATTTTCGTTAGAGTCAAGTGCCCCCCCCCCCCCCCCTCTCGTCTACCAACTAAACGGTTGTAGTTAGGAATTCAAATGTATATAACGAAGTTTAAAGGAAAACTTCAGACACCAATCTACAAGGTATTCACGTGATTTGACTAAGATTAAGTATATCTGGACTGTAAAAGAGACTCGACTGTGTTTAAATAAATAATAAATAAATATAATTCTCAGAGTAGTCAGATAGGAAACCCCGACCTCATTTTGGTTTAAAAATATGATTGACGTGTTTGTAAACAAACCTACTTACAGGAATAAAATAATTGATCAATACGCTTGTTCATAGCGTGTTAGCGATGTCGAACTGCCCGGGTCCTAGTCCGGGTTACTTTACTACACGATGTCTTCGTTACCATAAGTCAGTTTGTCATCCGAGAATCTGTCGTCAAGATGACGGCAAGTATTTGTGATCATTTGTGGAAGGCATATGCAAGTAGCAGCAAAAATATAAATGTTATCAAAGGAACACCAAAATTATCTGACGAGACAACCGAAACCAAAATAAAGGATGTGTGTGTGTGTCACTTCTTATCAAAATATCTTATCTTATTCATAGCAAATAGTGCAATAATATCGGGCATGTCTTGCATTATTATTATCTGCCTACTCAGTTAAATTCAGAAGAATGACCTTTGCCCTGCAGTGGGACAATAATAAGGTGGTAGGTATTATATTATTACTTACAGTAAATGCATACGTGATACGTTCCTCCAGATCCCCTCGAAGGTAAAGAGACATGGCTTTGGCGAACGTGGCCATCGTCACGTGAGGCGAAGTCCCGCGGTCCAGGGCCACCATCACACGCTCCATCATGTAGGCATCCGTCATACCCAGCCCGTTGTGCAGTACGTCCCTGAAGTGGTTTCTGTGGAGGATTAACAAAACATAAACAAAGGTAAAGGATCACAAGGCGAAAGCACTACGGCAGACCGTGAAATTCACATTTTCTTACATTTTTTACAACTCAGTCAGTGTCCATTTTCTGCTCAAATTAAAACATGCCTATTGAGAAAAAAAAGGAAAAACTTGTATTGTTTTGAAATTATGGACTTATAATTATCTTAACTGTATCCCTACCTGCTTAAACACCTATTTAGGAATATAATGGTGGACCCATTATGGAAGGAACAGAATTAAAACTCTTTTTAGGATCACAAGAAGGTTGGTCAACACTTCCCGTGACCTAAAATATTCCGTTGCTAGCCTACTCAAAGGGTAAATGATAAGCCTGTCTAATGGAGGAACGTTACCAGTCGACAGCGACGCGGAGGAATATTTTAATGTCATCATCATCATCTGCACAGCCGTTTCCCAGTATGTTGGGGTCATCATCCAGTCTAACTGGAAGCAGCTGAATACCAGTATTTTACTTGGAGCGACTGCCTATCTGACCGGAAGAATATTTTAATGTGCTCTACTAAAAATATATTTGCTGCATTTAAGACTATTATTCGTGAAAATATATATACTTCTAGCTTAGGTATATGTATGATTTTTACTTAGTATTTTATCCCAATCGGTGCGTAATGAATTTAGATCAACAAATAATGTAAAAAAGCGCCGCAATTTGCAGAAAAACCTAAGTTTAAATTTCGCGGGCTACATAATATGTATAGAAGGAATAATATTTACTACGAGTACCTACTACGTACAAATAAGCCATTATAATTTCATTTATTAATATTAATGCAAGATCTCAAACAATCTAAACCTTAAATCTCAGACGTCCACCCAGAAGCTGTTATTTGCAAAACCATTTGCAAAATTTCCACCGAATTGTGCAACAGTTGCATACGAAGTACCAGGCGAACATGAAGCCGAAGAAATAAGCCGGTTGCATTTTTGTGTCCCACTCATACAGAGCTACTTTTAGTATACTACTTTCCTGCTTCCACGTTACTGTTATTGGGTGCACTGGAGGATGCGCAGTAGATAGACACTAGTTCAGTCTCTGTCTAGGGCATACGGTAGTACTTCAGTTTTCAGTGTTTCACAAGGTGCTGCCATCACATAATAACAATGAAAGTGCTTGGAATGTTTTTATTAAAGTTACAGAAAAACGTATTAAATGCACTACGTTAAACTATGACATGGTAGTGTTCTTGAAACTCTACAGTTACGGTATATTCCTATATTTTATGTCTAAAAGTTTAGCAAACAATCTCAAAAAGACAAGCTAACCTCGAAGATAACCTTCATGCTTATAATGATACAAATAAGTGTGAAACATTTTGACTACAAAAACTATTAAAAACAATCTGTTAAATAAATTGTGCAGTGTTCATTAAGTAAAGCAACGAAATTATTATGATGTGATAACTTCATGACCTTTTTGATTTCTTACATCGGTATTCATTTTTCTGCAGTGTTCTATAAATAATTGGTTCGATAACCTTACCCACAACATGCGATCTTAAGAAATCTGTGTCATATTTATTGAATTGCAAAACTTATTGCACATCAATTCAGTTTCTAGACAATGTTCTTTTTTTTAAATAAAAATATTGAGGTCGGCGCGGCCTTGTGACCACAGAGTTGATTGACACCCATCAGTATCCTAACTTGTCTGACAAATACTTGTCTAATATACTACTTTATATGTACAGTGTTCATGTTTTCTTTCAGGTGGAAACCCTTCACGCGGTGTTAAAATAAGGTATCATCAAATCTGTAAACCCTGGTTGTGGTAGGTGTTGTTGAGCACATACATATTAGAAATGACGACGACGTCACTAACTTAATCCAAAAATGTGCTGGGCCCTTGAAAACAGACTCCACCGACATGTGAACGACGAGGCAGTTCAGCTGTTAGAAAACACAAACAGTGCGAAGACTAAAACGAACTAAACCCTTTGAGTGTATAGTGTAAAAAGTGTAGAAATAATAGTGACAACGACACATATATAACACATGAAAAAAGTGTTTTTAATGATTTAAAAACTTTTATAAGAGACTCTAAGAAAGTGGAACGAACTTGTGTAAAGTACAATCAACAGTATTCTTACTGTTAAAATAATTATCACGTAATAATTTAAGTTAGATTAAAATTGATTGTTGGTCTTAAAGGTTAAATTAAAATTAAATATTAGGAACCTGGTTCTTTAAGTAAAGCATACAAAGTTGTAAAGTCACTTATAAATGTTTGAAAAGGAGGACAGCTGCCACATATAGCAATTTAGAAAAAAGTTTCAAGTAAAACTCAAATATTTGATTTCACATAAGTTACATTATATTGCAGTGTATCGCGACTGGATTGATTGTATTTGAATCGCTGCTGCAAACTTTCCACATCGGTGTTGAGGTTGTAGCAGGGATTCGCATGAACTATATTGCAGAGTTAGGTTAAGTGTATTAACGTAGTTATTAAGAAATATTGTTACTAACATATTTGAGTCCTTTGTCACTTGTTATTAAATAATAAATAAGTGCTGCCCTAGCATTAGCTGGGAATGACAGCTCACTCCACGCTCACTTCACCTAAGTTTTCACGGTGAGATTTTTACAGAATCGATAAAGATAAAGATAATTTTATTTTGCAAATATGGATAAGATATAACGATGACAAAAAAAAATATCTAATAGTACAGCCAGTACAGTTAGTTAGTTAGTTAGTTACTGCCGATCGGCAGTAACTAACGTGAACTCTGTAAGGGCCAAACCAAACAAAGTATACAGGGTGGAATTTTGTAATGCCACCTGAAGGGAAAGTACTCTTAATACTGTAGATAGAAGATTTTACTCAAAGAAAACATTCGGACACACAGACGGCACAGTTGGCGCAGTGGTTAAGCGATTGACTGCTGCGCTGCGTGTCGCGGGTTCGATTCCCGCACGGAACAAATATTTGTATGACCTACATGTATTTGTTCCGAGTCTTAGAGTGCAGGGCGTGCAGGGCAGCTACCTTTACCGTTACAGTTACCGGAAAACATAAGTATGAGATCATACACAACTATTGCATAGCATAATCAGCCTATAATGTTCCCACTGCTGGGACACATGCCTCCTCTCTGTGAGTGAATGGGCCGTACCCCACCACGCGGGCCCACAACTTTTGTAGTAAGCTGGAAGCTTCCATGATACATCGCAAATTGTCACTCTTTTGGGATATAAGTTAGTTTCTTTATATTTTGCCTGCGACTTCGTCCGCGTGAAACAACTTTCTTACATTTTTTTTTTCGTAAGAACCATCCTCGTACTTCAAGGAATATTCTAAAAAAAGAAGTAGCGAAATCGGTTCAGCTGTTCTCGAGATTTGCGCTTAGCAACACGTTCAGCGATTCATTTTTATATTATAGAAGATTAATTGTTCATCTATATTTATTTGTTTTCATAATTATTACCTGCAAGGCAGGGTTGGTTGATTTCATGTTGATTTAAATCAAGATTAAACTCAAATTGTCTTATTACAAAACGAAATCTAACTTTAGTTCTAGCCTAAACTATTGAGCCAGTAAGTACTTGTATTTCGAACTGTATTTCGATTTAGGCAAAGTTTTTAATACTAAAATGACAACTTATCACCGAACTAAGCTGTCATTTTTGTATAAACAACTGCATTTCTCTATCAGTTGGGTTCTTAATTCAATAACTGGGTCAGTGGTTTAAACCTGATTGAAAGAAAAACCTTGTTTTGTAATAAGGGGGAAAATGAGCAAAAACAAAGGTGCCCCGACCTCTTCTCCTTTTTATGTAATTGTAGGTACATAATGTATATCCAATGTTATTAGGCATGTTATAAATTATAATTAAAACAAACTAATCTGTTGTAAAACCATTTAACATGTTTAAATATTTGTCTAACTGGCATACAAATATTTGAACATGTTAAATGGTTGTAACATGGCATAAACATGTATATTTATGTGTATGTTTTGACGGCACGGTTGGCGCAGTGGTTAAGCGATTGACTGCTGCGCTGCGTGTCGCGGGTTCGATTCCCGCACGGAACAAATATTTGTATGACCTACATGTATTTGTTCCGAGTCTGGGTGTTTTTCTATCTACACTCGAGAGCAATGAATCCGGGTCACTTAAAGAATGTTAAAAATCTCGGAAACTAAAAATGATAGGTTAATGCAATAAATTGTATTTAATAGACAATGTAATACTCCTTAAATGAAAGTAAAAAAAATATGAGTCACCATACATTTTATTAACACAAAATTACATAAAGAAAAAAACTGCTGATCTCTCCTTAAAACAAAAATAGGAAACATGAAATTTTTGAACTTTATTACGATTTTCTTGAATTTTAATACTTCGTATTGCCTCCTCGTGCTTCCATTACTGCGTTTACGCGGTTTGGCATGCTGTACACCAAGTTCCTTATACGATTTTGGGGAATATTCTCCCATTCCTCTGTGAGAGCAATTTTGAGCTCACGAAGCGTGATTGGGGGAGGGTTTCGTTGTTTTACGCATCTGCCTAGCTCGTCCCAAGCATGCTCGATCGGGTTGATATCCGGGCTGCGCGCTGGCCACTCCATACGAGTAATGTTCATCTCTTGAAGGTAGTCATTCACAATCCTACCTGTATGAGGTCGGGCATTGTCATGCATAAATATAGCATCCTCACCTAAATTGACCATAAATGGACCAACGTGATCATTGAGGATTTCTTCCACATATCTTACGCTAGTTAAAGAGCCGTTTTCTATGATCACCAGCTCTGTGCGACTTTCAGAAGAAATTCCGGCCCACACAAGTACAGACCCACCACCGTAGGCTACTTTTTCTTCGATGCATGCTTGCTTGAATCTTTCCCCTGGTCTTCGATACACTCTGTGTCTTCCATCGTGCTTGTAGAGCATAAATTTTGATTCGTCGGAGAACATAACTTTTGACCAATCTTCAATACTCCACTTTACGTGGCTCTGGGCATATCTTAGTCTTGAAATACGATGCCCACGCTCCAGTTTAGGGCCGTTTGCAGGTCTAAGGGGTTTTAAGTTAGATTCAGCATGCCGACGTCTTACTGTCCATGCACTTGGGTTACTTCCTCCGAGGCGTCGAAACTGATTTGTGAGTTCAGTTCCTGTGAGAAAGCGATTTCGAAGCATGGTGTTCACCAAGTATCGGTCTTCTCGTGCTGTGGTACACCTGGTTCTGCCCGTTCCTGGTCTGCGTAGGTTAGAACCAGTTTCTTCGTAACGTCGGAGAACTCTTTGTACTGTTGACAGCGACACACCGACAGTCCTGGCTGTATCGCGCTGACTCCGGCCGGTTTCCAGCATTGTAAGTATTCTGGTGCATTCTTCAGGCGTAAGCGACATAATTTCAGCTTGAATAATGAATATAGAGCACTATCAACATGGTTTATGTACCCACATAAATGACAGATTACAAACAAAAGCAAAACCAAATGCTGTAATTTCGTAGTTCCATCTTCGAAAGTGGCCCTTTTTCAAATTTGATTTTTTTATGATATAACTTTACAATAACTAAGAAGTTTTAATAACTTCATTTAAGGAGTATTACATTGTCTATTAAATACAATTTATTGCATTAACCTAGCATTTTTAGTTTCCGAGATTTTTAGGATTCTTCAAGTGACCCGGATTCATTGCTCTCGAGTGTATAATATGTATGTATTTACAAAAAAAAAAATGTATATAAGTAGTTTATCAGCCATCTTGTTACCATAACACAAGCATTAGGTTGCTTAGCTTGGGACAAATGGTGCTGTGTGAAATGTCCAGGGATATTATTATTATTATTATTAATAAGACCATGTAAGATAATAAATATATCCTATTCTATATTCCAGTGTAAGCTTATATGGTGTACTTAAGATGACCAGTTTGAACCTCATAATAAAACAAAAGTTAAATTTCATCAAAGGTTTTTTTTACCGCTCAACCCTCAATTCAGAAACCATATTTTTTTTTTAATGCTTGTTTATGAAGGGTTTTTCTTTTAAATGTTTTCCTATTTGATCTAGGTCTCTATAGGTCTCTAGTTCTCTTTGATTTGATCTATTATCTGTCAAGATAAAGGTTCCTTGACACTTAGAAATGTGAGTTCCTATTTTTGGAATTAAAAATACGGTGTGGCAGCGACATCGACGCGCAAACTGAAACCATGGTTTCAGAACATGATTGTGAGCTATTTTTTTTTTATAACTTCGAGCGTTGAAAGTTTCCGTAAGTTGTTAAAAAAAAAATTTGCTGTTCCAGACATTTTGACCACGTAAGTCACCTTTTCCATAAAACAGCCTTTTTTTATGACGACGATATATTTATTCCCTTGGGGGTCTAGAATTATTTGCTGAATTCACGGTCACAGTTTACGCGTCGATGTACCTGCCTCCCTTTATACTAAATCTTTGGTTTTCACCGACTTTTGGGTGGCTATATTATTTATTACCTAAACAAAGACGCCTCCAAGTCTAAAGTATTAAGTCTATTGTAAAGTTACAAAAGTTAAAGCACCTATTTATGTGATAATTATACAAATTCATGAAAATCTGTTTTCCACAGAATAACCATAAAATTATTACGTAGTTAGGCACTAGGCACCGTAGCTCGGAGTAGTTATACATTTTCTATTAAAGATATCTTCATTTGTCATTCGTTATTTTACATAGAACTTTTCAGGCAAGAATCACTTTGCCTGAAAGTTCTTATCCCTTGCAATCAAAGGCTATATTCTAGGGAATTCTAAAGGTCGCTGTTAACGACCTTAATCAAAAATTATTATTTGTGTCTCTGTGTGTTCTGTGCGCCGTGTAAGCGCTGTTTTTATTATAAAAATATAACTCTATAAACGTATAAAAGTATAAAAGTATAAAAATAGACTCTGACACCGGCTCACGTTCGAGGAGACTTAGTCAGACTTGTGAACGAAACCATAGCGAGATTCAGGATTTGATCTCAAATAAAAAACGCCATCTAGTGGAAAGACAGGAACTAAAAATATAGAGGAATTCATGGTGTATTCCGTTTTTTCTCGATTCAATTATCAAATATGACTTCAAAATGTGTGTAGTTTCATGTAAAAATAATTTGAATGTAAGTTTTTGACAATTTCTGTGCAAAATCACAGAACTAAAGACCAAACTGGGCACAGTTATTTACATGAATTTTTGCTGTATATTTAAAGTATAATATATTTTTTAAGCTACAGAAAAATAATGACCATAATGCTTTGGAACTTGGGTAGGCCTTTGGCACACCATAGGCCCACCCAAGTTCCAAAGCATTATGCGCGAGGTTGCGAGTTGGGGTCCGAGTGCTCATCGATTTTTTCGGGACATGCCAAGGCCAGGGGCCAAGTGTTTAGTTGACTCTTCACGTGACCAGAGGGCTGGCCTATTATTAGCCCAAAAGATCATCATTGCCATCCAACGTGGTAATGCCGCCAGCCTCCCATGCTCCATACTCCATGCTCCCCTCCTCTACTTATCCCATTTCCAGCGATGCGGACGAATTCTTTGATGCCTAATGAGCTCCTGCCATTTTCTTTATTTCATACTTGTATATAATATATATTTTAGTGTTAGCTTGTAAAAATGTAGTAAATAAAAATGAAGTCTCAATACAGAAAAACCAAATTTAAAATTACTTGTTGCTATCCCCTCCACCTTAACCTAACTCCTGTCTTTTTTGAACACCAAACATGATTGTATAGGCCTGACAGTGTAAGGGCTATAACAGCATGATATTTAAAAAAAAGGATATATGTAGGTACCTACTCTAAGTAGAACGTAGTAGTCATGAAAATAAACTACTTTTACTATCTTTATTCGCTATTAATTGAAAAATGTTATTATGTATAGGTACTGTAGAAGACGGTAGTGTTTTGTTCACTTTTTAGATGGCGGGTAACTCGAACAGATTGTGCGACCAAATACAAAGATGGCTGCTGGAGGATAATGAAGACGACGACATTTCGAGTAAAAGTGAGGAAGGCGGAGAATTCGCGGAACAAAGTGGTCCGCTTGGATTTCCTCACCATTCTGATACGGAACAAGATGGCGAGGAAGACGAGGACAAAGATGAAGACGTGTCCCTATCGACTTTGGCTTCCTATCAATCTCGTAATGGTACAAAATGGAGCAAGATTGCACCGCCCACTTCAAGAACCAGATCTCACTACATTTTAGTCCGTCCACCAGGCCCAGTAGGTGTAGCAAAAGACGCTAAAACGGCTCTCATATCATTCCTGTTGTTTTTTGACGCTGATATTTGGAGCGTGCTTGTTGATTCAACAAATATTTATATTGATATCATAAAGAGCAAATACCAAAGAGACAGAGATGCGTCTCATACCGACGTGATAGAAATCAAGGCACTTATAGGTATTTTATTGGTGATTGGAACCTGAGTTATTGTACTCAAAATTATTGTATGCCAGGGTCAACCTACAAACAAATAATGGCATCAGTATCAGGAAATGTATGTACCCCAAAAACCAACATTACTGTATTTGTAGGTAATAGTTCTAACATCAAAAAATACGAAATCACTGACTGCGTAACTGAGTTGTTAAATTGTAGTAAAATAATATTGTGTGCTTTCCCATATTTTGAAAAATTGACAGATAGACAAAACAATTATATTCATATGCTTAATAAACATATGCATTTTTTAGTTAGTCATCACAGTGACAAGCTCGTATATTTTGACACCAACAGTTTTGTGGAAACTTTAAAGTCGACTAGGGATACTGTGTATCTGCCTGTTAGTTTAAGACACATAATAGCAAGGCTATTAGCTTCCTATATAAACTCAGACATAAATAGTATGTCGAAGTCATGTATTATTAACACCACAATGGTTAGTAATAATACTAATAATAAGGTGGTGAGTCTGAATAAATGTAGCTCAAATGCTATAAATACTTATACAAATTGTACGAAGGAGGTTTCATGTCCCTCACTCAATGTGAGCTCACTGCCCGGTGATGACATTGAAGTCTTGGGGTTAACTCCGGATAATCTTTTAAACTAGTTTGTAAGACAACAGAAGGTACCAGTAAGAATATTCTTATACCTAACAACAACAAGGTATCTTCTTGCTCTAAATTAAGAAAAGGAGATCAGCAGAATGCCTTGAAATTATTTCATCAAAATATTCAAGGCATTTCTTCCAAATTATTAGAAATAGAAATCTTTTTAGAAAAAACAAAGTTTGACATTGTTTGTTTAACTGAACATTGGTTAAAGGATTACCAAATGCTGATTAATTATGGACAACTGGTTTACTAGTGTGCCTACATGTAAAGAACTATTGGCTCACAAGATTACAACCGTAGGAACACTACAAAAAAATAAACCAGAGATACCTGAACTGTTCAAAACTACACAAAACAGAGAAATAAACGGATCCATTTTCGGATTTCAGCCTGATTGCACACTAGTCAGCTATGTGCCAAAACGAAATAAGGTAGTATTCTTATTGTCTACCCTCCACAATGATGATAAAATTGATGCCGCGACTGGCGATGCTAGAAAACCTGAAATCATCACATTTTATAATCACACCAAATACGGCGTCGACATTTTTGATAAAATGTGTAGACAATACGATGTTTCTCGCAACAGTCGCCGATGGCCTCTCACGCTGTTTTACAATTTTGTAAACATGGCGGGAATAAATGACCTGTTGATATATCAGATGAATAACCCTCAAATAATAATAATATCCCTGGACATTTCACACAGCACCATTTGTCCCAAGCTAAGCAACCTAATGCTTGTGTTATGGTAACAAGATGGCTGATAAACTACTTAAGTATGTACAATTTTTTTTTTGTTGTAAATACATACATATTATAGATAGAAAAACACCCAGACTCGGAACAAATACAAGTGGTCCGTCGTCAATATCTCCTAGAAGTCGGATTCGATCTTGCAAGACCTTCTATTGAGCGTCGTATATCCCAACAATATACCCAGAGGTATTAAACGGAAAGGCAGACTACTTCTAGGATTGGCAGAACAACCCCTGCAACAAAATATGCCTATCCGGGGAGGAGTTGGTCGGTGTGCTTTTTGCAGCAGCAGGGCTCGCGACCGTAGCACGCGCAAACAATGCAACAAATGTATGAGGCGTATTTGTAGCGAACATGAGGCAGTCGTGTGTCCGGAATGTATGCCAACAGACTGATTTATTACTCGTTACTTTGATAATAGATTAAAATAAACGCCTTTTGTGATAGATATTACGTTCCCTAAATTAAAATAAGACTAAGAGAACTCAACCCTTCCAAATATTTGTTGATTTTTAAGAAGTTTATGTTTAAGTTTCAAATTATAATAATTAAGAATCTAAATTTTGTTGATTATATAAAGCCATTTTGATAAAAATAAATATGTTTAGTAATTATATGCTGTGTTTTACTCATTTTTTGCCTTATTCAGAGTAATAATTGACCCGTAAGTGGCCTACACCTGTAGGAGGGGACCTTAACCTAACTCCTGTCTGTTTTGAACACCAAACATGATTGTATAGGCCTGACAGTGTAAGGGCTATAACAACATGATATTTAAAAGAAAGGATATATGTAGGTACCTACTCTAAGTAGAACGTAGTAGTCATGAAAATAAACTACTTTTACTATCGTTATTCGCTATTAATTGAAAAATCTTATTATGTATACTGTAGAAGATTTTATCTTCTTTAATATAAAAATGAATCGCTGAATGTGGTACTTCTCATTGATATGGCCAACAGGTTCGTCGTTCCCGAAAGGATCTGTCGACATGTTGGATAGATTATAAGAAGGCCTATGACTCGGTGCCACATACATGGCTCATGAGGGCCCTGGAGTTGTATATAGTAGATACAACTCTGCGCACCTTCCTGATGACGTGTATGGGGCAATGGAGGCCGGTCCTTCGCTATCCAGGATGTCGAAATATCCAGAGGAATAGCGAGCCGATAAGGATCGAGCGAGGCATATTCCAGGGCGACAGTTTGAGTCCGCTTTGGTTCTGCTTAGCCTTGAATCCTCTAAGCACGCTGCTGGAAGATTCAGGTCTAGGCTATCTACTGAGGAGAGGTGGTCAGGTTATATCTCACCTCCTCTACATGGATGACCTAAAACTCTTTGCCCCCAACAATTTGCAACTGATGGAGCTACTGAAATTTGCTGAAACTTTCAGTAGTGCCATCAGGATGGAATTTGGTGTGGACAAATGTGCGGGCATGCATGTAAAGCGAGAGGAGATTGTGGAATCCGTGGGAACCAACTCTCGGATTCCACATACCTTAGAGCCCTCTCCGCATCCGAAACCTATATTTGTGTATGTCGGAAGCGTTGGGCATCAATATTACTGACATGAAGCAATCGTTGAAGGGGTAACGCTTCTTTGGCCGCCTGAAAAAAGTATTTAATAGTCTTTTATCAGGCGGAAAGAAGGTGCCTTCAACGGTTGGGTCATGCCAGTTTTGATGTACTCTTTCGGCATACTCAAATGGACTCAGACTGAACTCGACGCCCTGGATAGGGTCAGTACGCTGCTGACTGCAAATCGAATGCATCACCCACGGTCATCGGTAATGAGGCTGTATATCCCGCGAAAGAGTGGAGGGCGAGGCTTTTTAAACGCTAAGAACCTCCAGAATCGCAATATTTACTAGAAACCGACGTGGGGATGATCGAGACGTAGTCGTGGTGGACCAGGACTTCACCCCGCTCTCCTTGGGTAAAGAGAACTGGCGCAAGCCAGTAGTGCTTGACACTAATGGACGCATGGAGGTATGGCAGAGTAAGGAGCTTCACGGACGCTTCTTCCGGGCCCTACTAGGGCCCGATGTAGATCTACTAGCGTCCGTAGCCTGGCTGCGTTTCGGTGACCTCTTTGGAGAAACCGAAGGTTTTGTCTGTGCAATTATGGACGAAGTTATGATGACGAACAATTACCGGAGATTTATTGTGAAAGACGGCACGGTTGACTTCTGTCGGACATACCACCGGCCGGGGGAATCAATCAGGCATCCGGGTGTTCTCGCCTAGCCAACGGAGAGTACTTGCATAGACACAACCGTGTAGCTAGGATAATCCATCTGCAACTTGCTCTGAAATACAACCTTGTGGAATCGGAGATGCCGTACTACAGTTATGTGCCCGACCCGGGATCGATCCATCATCACTGACAAGACTATTGTTGCCAATAAGCCTAACTGTCCCGCATGATAGGGACCTCGTGAAAGCCGAGAAAGATAAACAAATCAAGTAGGTATATTGACTCACGAGGTTGTCGACATGTGGGATGTGGACTCAGGGATCATTGTGCCGATAGTTGTGACAGCCAATGGCTTAATAGCCGAGAGTGTTGGTCGAGGCTCTTGCATCGCATTGAATGCGAGCCGTGTCCAGAAGTAAAGCTTTCTGAATCAAGCCCTTGATCCAGCTACCCAACGCTCTCGTTGCGACACGGCTCACATGGTCAAGAGTTTCCTCTCTCTAGAGCCCTGACCACCGATAGCTTGTACACAGGGTCTAACCTACCGGTGGTCAGGGCAGGGACCACCTCTGGATGGATTAAAATTAAGGAGAGACAAATATAGTAAGTAGTCTGTAGTATACCATTTACATTATACAGTTAATATATACATAAAGTATATTTTACTCATCTAAATAAATATATACATATAATAGTAAACATGAAACAAGAGCAAATAAAAAAATATATAATAATAAGGCTCTCGTTGGGCAGCTGGATCAAGGGCTTGATTCAGAAAGCGGTACTTCTGGACACGGCTCGCATTATCAGGAGGTTCCTCTCTCTGGAGCCCTGACCACCGTAGCCGGTATCGGGAACCGGTGAAGGAAACCGGTGCACCGGGAGCTTGGACCCTGTTCCCGATACCGGTGGGCTACTATTTTTTATATTTTTAAATGTTTTTATAATTTTTATATTTTATTATTTAAACATATAATTTATATGTGTTAACATTGAAATAAAGGAGATAATAATAATAATGATTTTTATTTTGGACCAAAGAATCCATAGAGTGTGTGTTGGTAACATAATATTAAAACAACTTATTATCTAGTGTTAGTACCAATCACCCTCTGCACAAACTGCTTTACAATGATTGGAGAGCCGAAACTCTCCGCTACAGTTCTCCGGATGCTGTTGCGACTGTCTCTCACTCTCCTCAGGAGTGACGCAGCGATGGGGCGTGAGGAGGGACGTGTTCGTTTATAGTTTGCTTTTATTTTTTACAATATTTGTACGCCTTCACGGGAAAACATAGCGCCCATATAATTAACCTAAGACCTTTATGTAACTACCTGTTTCACAAATAAATATTCTGATTCTGATTATGATATGTGAACAATTTTGAAATCTTAAAAAAAGAGATTGTCTATACATTTTGATCGTTGTATTGCACTTTTGTATGGCTGCTGACTTTCATGAGTACTACACTCCCTTACGAGTATAATTATCGCTTCTTTTAGCAATAAATCTATGTTCAATGTTTGTATGAAGTTTTTAAGTTAATTGTTATGTTGTTAGCTTGCTGCGCGCTTCCGTGTTTACTGTAAGTGCAAGAAGTAATTGTTATATAAATAAATAAATCTGCAATTCTGTAAAAAAACATGTTTTTAAGAGTTTTAATATCCCTCACATTGTGTTCCCAGGAGACATACTTCAGGCAGTGGACTATTCAAACCTAATTTTCATTGTATAAAATAATAATGATGTTAATAAAGCCAGAACGAAATCTCACAAAAGGGTTAAAAATCAATTCAGCCATGAAATTAAATCAACTCATTAATTAAAATGATAGTCAGCATTTAACGAACGTCACAATTATGATAGACATCCCCCAGGAAGCTCATCTTCCGCTTCTTATTAATGGGAGGAAATACATGTTTTAAGTAATATCCATCCAGTTTTGCAAAAGTTTTAGATAATGTGTGTTTATACTTATGCGAGAAGCACAGAATTGGTCGAGTTGGAGGTGCTTGTCGTGGTCTTGAGGTGGACGTCTTTTGGCTGAAATGATGATGATACTTATAGAAATTTTAATTCCAGCTGTAGTCACAATGCACTATTCAGGACATATTCTTTTCAAGATTAGGTACCTAAGTTTAATACATCGCCGTGTAGGCATTCTCAAAATATCAGCAGAAAGTACCCACCTAAACACACAAGGATTGGATAAATAATGAACCGTTATTTACGTAAATTTTTGTTCTTACAAGAATAATCACACACCGTTTTTTTTCATCATTTGAGCTGAAAGATGACAGGAGCCCTACCAACGGCGCCACACCGGTCGGTCTTATGCTTCTCGTTCCCAGTGGATTTCCGCGACCTTCACTTGTTTTTGCTTTACAGATAATTATAGCTTGTTACTTGTCCACTGCTGGGCAAAGGCCTCTTCTCATACAGAGAAGGCATGGGCATTGATCACCACACTTGCTAAAAAAAGGTTGGCATTTCAAACTTATATCTTCTATAATATAAAAATTAATCGCTGAATGTGTTGCTAAGCGCTAATCTCGAGAACAGCTTAACCGATTTCGCTATTTCTTTTTTTAGAATATTCCTTGAAGTACTAGGATGGTTCTTACGAAAAAAAAATGTAAGAAAGTTGCTTCATGCCGACAAAGTCGCGGGCAAAAGCTAGTTAACTATAAGCCCAGGTTTCCTTCACTGATGTCAATGATGTCTGAGATAAACTTAGAAAGTACATCAAATCAATCAACCTAGCCTTTACCAACTATGGTGGGGTCGGCTTCCAGTCTAACCAGATGCAGCTGAATACCAGTATTTGACATGGAGAACACGATCGATAACCCACATCGAAAAAGTGACATTGGTAGTTGCCCGGATATGAACCCACAACCTCGTGCATGAGAGGCGAGGCCTTAACGGCAGGGCCATTACGATATTTAGACAATTAATTAAGATTTAACTGAAACCTTGTTTAACACATCTGGGACAGACTGGGTGTGGCCGAGAAACGGGTGTTGTGGCCCAACTTGCAAGAGGCCCATGTCAAGTAGAGGATTGCGACAGGCCGAGATTAATTGGATAAAAGGAACCTACTGTCAACAATACTATAAATAATTGTCTTACCTTGTTATAAGATCAGTGCCAGGACATCTATCGTCTCTCTTTTGAATTTTGAAAAATATCACCATAATTTCTGAAAGTGATTGAAAACTGACAATGTGTATACATATAAAATCAGCTCTTTATATCAGCATGATAATCAGCACTTTTAGAAGGTTAAACGTTATTTAGGAATTCCCCCTAACGACCTTTCACTATTTTATGTTTGCCAAGAAGAAGTGGAGTGAGTCCCGAGAATAGCTCATAGAAATCCTTTCACAATTTTTTTTTTTCAGTAATCCAACACGCAGGCCCAGTGCAGGTGGTTAGATGGTGGGACATGCCTCCTCTCTGAGAAGGACTGGGCAGTAATCCAACACGCGGGCCCAGTGCAGGTGGTTAGATGGTGGGACATGCCTCCTCTCTGAGAAGGACTGGGCAGTAATCCAACACGCGGGCCCAGTGCAGGTGGTTAGATGGTGGGACATGCCTCCTCTCTGAGAAGGACTGGGCAGTAATCCACCACGCGGGCCCAGTGCAGGTGGTTAGATGGTGGGACATGCCTCCTCTCTGAGAAGGACTGGGCAGTAATCCACCACGCGGGCCCAGTGCAGGTGGTTAGATGGTGGGACATGCCTCCTCTCTGAGAAGGACTGGGCAGTAATCCACCACGCGGGCCCAGTGCAGGTGGTTAGATGGTGGGACATGCCTCCTCTCTGAGAAGGACTGGGCAGTAATCCACCACGCGGGCCCAGTGCAGGTGGTTAGATGGTGGGACATGCCTCCTCTCTGAGAAGGACTGGGCAGTAATCTACCACGCGGGCTCATTGCGGGTGTTTAGATGGTGGAACACAGGCCACCCCTCTGAGGACTGGGCAGTTATCCACCACGAAGGCCCGGTGCGGGTGGTTAGATGGTGGAACACAGGCCACCCCTCTGAGGACTGGGCAGTTATCCACCACGCGGGCCCGGTGCGGGTGGTTAGATGGTGGGACACAGGCCTCCTCTCTTAGAAGAACTGGGCCGTAGTAGTGATAGATGGGTGCGTGAATGCTATGAAAAATGTAACGCGAGGTGCAGTGCTCTCAACCAAATGAATTGTAGACCCGCATCCAGTTACGGTCGGTAGATCAAGCTTTAGCTAGATAATCTTTGAAGTGGAAGGGCACTGAAATCTTCTGATAAAGTATTTCAGCAGTTTCCCATTGTTACTTACGTTCAAGTTCGTCGAAAGAGAAATGAGTATCTTTTTGTATCTCTACCCAAGTGTTACCATGTTTTTTGCGGAATCGGATTTCTTCCATAGGATCTAAAGTGCTGTCGAGAGAAGCCGACATTTTTGCTGCTTAAATTGAATACAATATTGAAAAAATTTGAATTTATAATCACAATAATATCGGATTTTGTAAAATTTTGGTAGACAATGTTTTGACGTTGCACACAGATTAAACAACTTATGCTACAATGAACAACTGGTTCGAAAAGGTTTTATTCAAATGCTGAATGTTCTTGTAGACCTAAAATGGGGCTAGACTACATAGTGTGTGCAAGCATGTGAGCTGAACAAGCCAGTTTTGTAATGTGGCTACTCGCCTAGTGCCATATGCGCAAATCGGTCAGTAACTCGCTATCGAATTGAAAAAATCTTTTTTTTTTTAATAAGTTACCATGTCAATGAAGGAAACAATTACACAGGAAAATAACGGATTCAATATCTGCAAATGAAGATGTGTCAGACTCGCAACATATAGATAACAGGGTTAAAATTTGCCACTGCCCTTAAGTATAGGTACTTGTTTGAAAGTATCTCATGCTCATTCAAATGCATCGCCGGTCACCAACAACCAACCAACCAACCATTCAACCATTTTGATAGAAATTAATGACCCAACACACAAGCCATGTCACCAACAATCAACCAACAAATACAAACTATACAACAAAGTATACAAAATATATAACAAAGTACCTATTCGGATTTCTACTAAATGCTTAAGGCTGAATAGTATACCTAGATAATACTAGTGGTTTTATAAAAGCTAGTCCTGATGATTGATTAAAAAGAGAGAAATA
Organism: Apamea crenata; assembly: GCA_949629185.1. Classification (NCBI taxonomy): domain Eukaryota; kingdom Metazoa; phylum Arthropoda; class Insecta; order Lepidoptera; family Noctuidae; genus Apamea; species Apamea crenata. Next base: position 21,395,448 of record OX451351.1, read on the forward strand.
CTTAAGCATTTATAAAGTTGATTGTTTAAATATTTTATTTTCTGTAATTGGTAAGGTAGGTTATAATTATGTTGATTTGCTATATAATATGTTACATTATGTGTTTAAATGTACCTAGGTTTATGTACCAATTAATTTTAAAGTGTGTCATGTGATAAAACAGTGATTAAACGTTTGTTATTTGCTAGATATTTTTTTGTTAAATATTTTACTAGATCGAATAAAATGATTTTGGTTAAGAAAAGTTAGTAGTTTTCTTAAATTACCCCCAAATTCTCGTTGTGTCCTAGGTACACCGTAGTACTGGCCCAGGTACATAGGGTGTGTTGTACCTTGGCCTTACTTACCATTTTTTTTTAATTTGTAATTCCTCTACGTAAGTATAATAATAATAATATAATATCCCTGGACATTTCACACAGCACCATTTGTCCCAAGCTAAGCAACCTAATGCTTGTGTTATGGTAACAAGATGGCTGATAAACTACTTATATACAATTTTTTTTTGTAAATACATACATATTATAGATAGAAACACACCCAGACTCGGAACAAATACATGTAGGTCATACAAATATTTGTTCCGTGCGGGAATCGAACCCGCGACACGCAGCGCAGCAGTCAATCGCTTAACCACTGCGCCAACCGTGCCGTCAATATAAGTAAGTATGAAATATACATGCCTGATATTTTGGTGGTGAATACTCAATCTCAAATAATTGACCTTTCAAAATATGCAAATATAGTTTGTATACAAAACGTCAAATCACAATAAAAAATAGGTATCTAAAAAACTGTCCTAGGTGCAACAGGTTCCCCTACACCACACACCACGCTGCTTGAGGGACTCCACAAGGAGTTCCTCATTACGAAAGCCATAAATGATCGGGTACCCAAACAATTTATCTTCGATAAAAAATACAAGATCCAACTTGACGAGGATTGCCCTAGGCTGCAGAGCTGCGTATTTTCACGGATGGATCCAAAACAGGTAGTGGCACAGGTGCTGGCATCTTCTCGGAGAGCTCCAGGCCGAATGCACGGCCATTTCTTTAGCCGCTTCAGCCCTTATGGCCAGGGAAGTAAAGGACCACTCGATCCACATACTCTCAGACAGCATGGCGCTTCTGCAAGCGCTGAAAAGTTATGCAGTGCTGAAGCACTTCCCACAATTGATGGCCGCCTCACGAAACAGGTTCTCTGTCTAAATAAACAGAAGCTGCGTACAGTTACTGCCGCTTTAACTGGCCACTGGTCATTAAATAAACATCTCTTTGTCGTAGGAGTAACAGACAGTCCGCTGTGCAGGGCCTGTGTGGGGGATGACGAGACAGTGGCGCATGTGCTTCTAAACAGCCCGATGGTCGCCACGTACATGGCAAAATACTTCGGTTACCCAGGTACCCTACGTGAGATGGTCAGTAACATCAATGCTCGTTGCTGGCCTTCCTTGAGGAGCTGGGGTGGATCGAATAATCGATTTTCCCACCCGCACGCAAAATACGCGCCACTCCACGTTTGCGGACACTAGCCCGTATTATCTATTACGTCAGAGGCAGTTTTTGTTTACCAATTAAAAAAGAATACCTACAGTAATAAGAAAAAAACTATCGGTGTCGTTTGTTGAGAAAAACTTTTGAAAATCTTGATTTCTAATGTCTGTAACGTGGCCACCTTGTATGTTCTTCAAATCTCGATGGCTGAGATTGTATAATTAATAGTTACTTATAAATCATACTATAGTTATAATGCATGATTCATTACTGAAAACTGGCTAGCTACAATTCAGTCCTTTTCGTAATTATATTCTGACCAAAATAAGTATGACGCCAGTATTGTAGGTAGGTGTTCAAACATATTTTTTATATTTTAGTAACAAACCTACGCAAAAATATACAAATATCTATTTGCTTTATTTAGCACATAATAATGTATGTCCATCCCGGAAATGGACATCCTGGAAATGGACATCCCGGAAATGGACATCCCGGAAAAAAGTGAGCATGGAAAAAGCTATGTTTACTCGGAATACCTATAAATATTCGTATGTCCTTAATTCTTCTAATACCGACAAGTTCCATAAATATGGGAAACAGAAAGTATTTTACGAAAACATTTTTACGTATCGAGTATAGTCTCGTTTATTAGGGGCGCATCAGACAAGGACAAAGTGCAAAGTAATAAAAAGGAGATGTGTGAAAGTAATAATAATAATAATAATATCCCTGGACATTTCACACAGCACCATTTGTCCCAAGCTAAGCAACCTAATGCTTGTGTTATGGTAACAAGATTCTACTTATATACAATTTTTTTTTTTTGGTAATTACATACATATTATAGATAGAAAAACACCCAGACGATTCCCAAATAACTTCAATTAGTTTGTCTCATTGAAACTTCCGACATGCCTTAACTATGTTAAGTACCTATTCGATTAACAATATCTTATAAGATATCGTTAAGGCCAATAAATTAAATCTTGTCTGGCGCTGACAAGATTTTTGTCTTATGCAGCGCCGACGCAGTGTACACTAGTCGTGTGTAGAAACGACACGAATTCTTGCATAGACCCGGCGATTTTTCTTGCCGTGGACACGCGGCCTTACAGTCACGAGCAGAAATGTATTACCATGGACAGCTCGGCTGAGTATGGAGATATAATAATAACGCAAGATAACCCGATATTCTAAGAGGTGACACATCTTTTATAACAATGCAGTATTCTATATGTTGGCGTAGCTTGTCTATTGGCAGCCCAAAATATGTATATCCGAGTGCAGTCTCTTGTATACGCCTTCCACAAATGATCACATATGCACACATCAACACAATCTAGGGATATTTTAGTCATTCATCTACATATTTATTGCTGTAGTGTGAGGATAAATAAATAAATAAATTGAAAAGTAACTACTTAGGAAATCTTATAACATACATTTTTTCTTTCCTTCTTCTTTTTTAAAACGTTGCCCCTCACTAGGAATTACTCCTGTATCGTGGGTACATTATATCGAAATGCGTAGTATTTCAGCTCACCAGCACCTGGTGCTTCGACTGTAACTTTAAAACTAATTTCCTAACTGAAGCGAACGGCTCCAGCAACATAATGTGGCAAACCTGGACCGGCCCACGTACGTCGTTTAATTATTTGCTAGCGCTGTGGACGTGTCAAGTGACGAATGTACATTACCTAAATCTGTATGTATTTTTTATGTTTTTGTGTGTTTAAGTGCCATTATATCAATAGCCAATTTATTTGAGGATAGTACCTACATGTTTACTTCCATACGTCTTTGTTATCCGTAAGTGTTGAATTCCTTCCCAATCATAATAATATCATCTTTCACACAATCCATCCATATTTTCTTTGGTCTGCCTATACCTTACCGATCTATATTATTTAACCATTCTGAAACGTATTTTTATTTTATTAAGTAACTCATATACATACATAATCAGCCTATAATGTTCCTCCTGCTGGGATACAGGCCTCGTCTCAGTGAGAGGGACTGGGCCGTAATCTACCGCGCGGGCCCAGTACGGGTTGGTAGATGTTACATCTCTTCGAAGTTTTGGTCCTAGGACATGCCGGTTTCCTCACGATGTTTTCCTTCACCGTTTTGAGAGCAGTGGTGATGAAATAATTTACACAAAGTAAAGGTTAGAACCCAGACAGGGTTCTAACCTACGACCTACAGCTCGTAAGTCGCGGCCATTACCACTGGGCCACCATTGCTCTAACCCTTAAACTTTTGATAAAATACAAAATATGCGACATGGATAAAAATGTTGTCACAATATTAAAACAGTACAAATCAAGCCGATGAGACAAGCGGCTCCATAATATAGCATGCTGCATCGGCGTCAAAAAGATATTTTACAACTTAGAATAATAATATCGGACATATGTTTCGATATAAATATTTATCTATTCAGTTGAATTCAGAACAATGTGATACCTCTTTAAGATCAAAAATATATACATGATATATATTTTATACAATATAATATATATATCTGACATCCTTTGGCAGCATAAAAACCTGATAGTATAATCTTTCGAGTTTTCTTCTACATCGCAATCAGTGCCGCTCATATTGCAAAAAAATGTGACGTCTCATGACTGGCAATAACTCATTTATTCTCTGAAGCTGGAGGTTTAGGACTCCTAAGCCTCCTGGAGCTTCCCATCTCAATTACTTGATTGATTTGACTCCTAAATTAGGAGTCAAATCAGTCAAGTAATGAAATGATATTTTTTTATTTTGTTAGAATCTAGCGACCCGCCCCTGCTTCGCACGGTTTTTATGACATGTTGAAACATCGAGATTTGTCTAAGTTTAATATTAATGTTTTATACACATAAACCTTCCGGAATAAATTCTCTAAATGATGGTGAAAACCGCATCAAAACCCTTTGCGTATTTTAGAATTACAACGTGCGTCACACAGATAGACGCGAAAAGCGACTTTAATTATGTATATGTAGATGTTAAGTTTATTTCAGCCATCACTGGCTTTCATTAAATGGAAACACTCTGTAGGGAACTTAATAGTAGAATGTCACAATGCGCTTGAACGGGTAACTGTATCGAACCGCAATACAGTGACACTACAATGGATAAAAGGCAGTCAGGCATACAGTATATCGCTATGTAATGACGCAGCTGACGAGCTAGCCAGAAGGGCGTCCAGCACGTCAGTCTGTGGACTGGAACCTATAGTCCATATCGCGCATCCCCTTCAACCAACTACGCAGGTGGCTACAGACTCACACCCACGCACAAGCAGACAGCTGGTGGACCTCGTCACTGGACTGCAAGCAGTCCAAGGAAGCCATGCCATCATTAGATGGCAAGCTAACCAGACGTTTACTACACCTGGACAGAAAAGGCTGGCGCCTGGTGACGGGGACCATCACGGGACACTGCTGGCTAAACGAACACACATAGGCATAATCCCTTTTGCAGGGCTTGCAAAGAGGCTGATAAAACCGTTGCGCATGTGCTCTTTGAGTGCATTGGCGTCATCCAGATTAGATCGGAAACCCTCGGGACACCCAGATCTTACACAGATGTTCTCAACGGACCAGGAAACCGAATCAACTTCTAGAGGGAGGAGGGCTGGTTGGAATAACCACTGACGGCCGCCATGGCCCACGCACAATGGTCAAGCCCGGTTAAGCAGCTGATACCCTCCTTTTTTATCCGGGTTGGAATATTCTCATGGATGTCTTCAAGTCTGGGGTGGGCGGAGGGGTCTGCACGCGACGGGCAGCTGCGCGATTTCGGCGGTCCACCAGTACACCTGGCGCTTTGCTGACTGTGCGTGGGCGCGGGGCATGGACGCGTCGCAGATTTGCTTTATCGCCCTGCGGAACCCCAGCGCCTAATGCTCGACGTCGATGGGTCCGTTCGTAGCCGACTCCCGAGCTCCAGGCCTGGACTGTCCTGTCGATGTGCTTACGCGCCTAGCGCGGACCGTCCGTTCGCGGGGCCGGTGAACTGCGGCCGTCGGTGGTGTGGTCGGAGACGTCGAAGTGGATGTATCGGTGATCCGACAACGTCTCCACCTCCACGGCGACACGCCAGTCGCGGACACGGCTCGCGACAGTGGGCTAGCGAACGAGACGTCCACTATAGACCCGTCTCGCTGCCGCACGCACGTGTGGTCCGACCCCGATTTATGATATGATGGTCTAGCAAGTCGTGACCGCCCACCCCACCAGTACCTCGCCCCTAGCATCGGGCCCCGTGCGTACGTTTCTTTTTTTTTTTTTTCGCTGAGAAATGCTTCATGCATGCCCGCCTCGCGGGGGTGGAGACGGGGTATGTGGGACTTCCTGTCGGAATGACAGTATACCTACTAAAACTCAGCGGTGTTCCCACATCGCCGTGATGGGAGGGCCATAGGAGATCGGCATAGCCTTTACTTCCACAGCCCTCCCGGCGCATGCCCACCTAGATGGTATGGCGGGCCCCGCATGGGGTTCCTCTTCGGTTCACCGTGGTCCAGCTCACCACGGCTACTGAGCCCCCCTGCCTCGACAATGCGGCAACCCACCGGGGGGGGAGCCCGTGCGTACCTTTTTTTTTTTTTTTTTTTTGTCGATGAGAAATGCTTTATGCATGCCCGCCTCACGGGGGACGAGACGGGGTATGTGGGACTCCCTGTCAGAATGACAGTTTACCCACTAAAACTCAGCGGTGTTCCCTCATTCGCCGTGATGGGAGGGCCACGGGAATAGGCATAGCCTTTACCTCCATATCCCTCCCGGATCGGTAGCAAATAAATACCGTTGTTATCTAAATAGTACCTATCCTATGATTAATATATTGCAAGCTTCATAAATATTAACCCTAAAGCCTATTACCGTCCACCGCTGGATTTAGGCATCTCCCAAGTTACGTTATATTAACATTGATTACACAACTCATTTACTTACATCAAGGAGCGCCATTCGTCCACACAGGTTTAAATTAACTAAATGCAGTGTTATCGATGTTATTATTCGAGTGATTGGTGAACTGACGACCCTCAATCTGTCCTCTGAAGTAGGTACTTGGAACAATTACAACTAATTACATTAGAATATTTCCGTAGAACAGTAGTAGCATTGTCAGCCAGTGAAGTTTAAACAAAATAGTCTTAAGGTCGATATTTGGGTGAACTGGACACTTCTGCCTATGACTTAAAGAAATACAGGCATAATGTTCTAATTATTATGTGACACCTTTTTGGAATAGTAATTAAAGGCACCAGGAAAAGTAGAGAAAGATTACTTGAACTGTATGGCCGTAAGCCGTATCAAATTAAATCAAATCAAAATATTTTATTTCTCATAAACCTACATGAGTAAGTGCCCATGTAGGTTTATGAGCAATAAAATATAATATACATATATAAATAGCCAGTCAATATTGCTCTTGAAAACTGAGCATTATTGACTGCGTAAAGTTGCGGTTAGCTTACAATTAGTAAAATCATATTTGAAATGATAGACTGCAGCAAGTTTACGGCAAATATACGGTGTGAATTCATTGGGTTTAAAAGTCAATATAGGTGTACCGCAGGGTTCAATATTGGGCTCGTTCCACTTTTCAGTACATACGAGCCGTTGTAAAAAAGCCCATGTCCTTTTCCAGGATATGCTCTACCCATATGCGAAATTTCATCCAAATCCATTCAGCCGTTTTAGCGTGAAAACGTAACAAGTTTTATAAGTTTAGATATATACATAAATATATAAACAATTTACCTCATTTACTAAAAAAAAACCATAAATGATAAATGATTTTATTTTGTAAGTAGGTTTGTACAAACACTTTTACACGTCATTCATATTTTAAAACTAGATGAGGTCGGCTTTTCCTACCTGACTAGTCTGAGAAGAAAGGCCGAAACAAACTCAGAGGTCACAGTCTCTTTTAAAGTCCAGGCATAATCTTGGTCAGATCATATGAAGACCATGTAGATCGATTGCTGAGATGGTTTTTAGAGGAAAGAACCACACAGATTGAGAGGACCTGTCCAGTCAGTGCACGCATTTATCAGAAATCGTGCAGCTCAACTCAAAACTTAAGGAGCTCGACGATTCGACGAACAATACCATAGAAAGAACATTTGGGTAGGCCACATTAATTACTCAAACTGCCAAACCATGACAAAAACTAACAGAACAGAGAGAAAAATTTAAAATAATATAAATAAAATGACCCACATAGTCTTCACATTCACAATAATTAAATTAATAGAATACTTTACAAAGTAAGCAAATGTCATAGTATATATAAAATTAATTAATGTCAAAGTGTATACAAATAAAAAAAAAACAACAAGACTGAAAAAAATATAAATAAAAATAAAAACATTCAATATGTAAAAATTGGAAGCAGCTTAATCCCAAGCCTTTTTGTCCTCGATATAATCCTTAACGGTATAGAAGGCTTTCTGGCACACCTTACGTTTAATGAATGATTTGAATTTATTAAGGCTTAGATCTTGAACGGGGCTTGGAACTTTATTGTAAAAGCGTATACATTGGCATCTGAACGAGCCACCTATTTTCTTGAGCCTTGTTGTGTGTTTGTTCCTAGTATTTATATCATGGATATCACTGTATTTTATAAACAATTTTATATTTTTATGGGCATATAAAAGATTTTCATAAATATCCTGAGAAGGCACAGTCAGAATATTAATCTCTTTAAATTTGTCTCTGAGCGAGTGTCTCGGATTAAAATTAATAAATTGATCGAACAGCTCGCTTCTGCAAAACAAAGACAGTCTGAATATCAGCGGCATTTCCCCACCATAGAATACCGTAGGTACGACATTACACTATGAAAATAGCTAAAGTACACTAAACGGGTTGTCTCTATATCAGTTAAATTACGAATTTTTCTAACAGCTTATGCTGCGGAACTTAGCTTTTTTGACAAATTGTCTATATGCGGACCCCACTGAAACTTAGCATCAAAAGTTATGCCCAAGAATACTGTGCTGTCTTCAGGATTCAATTCTTCGCCCTTTATCAATTAATTACATTAGATTTCACCTGCCTAACGTGAGGTAGCGTAAACTTAATGCATTTCGTTTTTTTCTTGTTTAGAAGTAATTTATTAACATTGAACCAGTGGAATACTTTAGAGATCGCGCTAAGATGAATGACACATCACTGATTCTTAAGTTAGATATGCACAGGAACTTGACGACGTAAATCACACTATGTCTACGAAGGTTTACCTAATTTACCGTAATGTACTGAATGTTATTCAATAACATAAATTATAGTTTAGGTTCTTTCTTTTGCTTAATTTAAAAAAAAAAAGTCACACCACACTGGGAATTACTCCTGTATCGTGGGTGCGTTTACAAACATTTAAACTCACATACACAAACAGCCAGACCCGGAACCTGTAGGCAATACAAATATTTGTTCCGTGTGGGAATCGAACCCGCGACACGCAGCGCAGCAGTCGATCGGTCAGCCTCTGCTCCAACCGTGTCATCTTGGTTGGAACTGTAACAAATCACATACGAGCCGAATTGGTCGCAGTAACTAAACCAGGGCTCTCCGACTAAATGGGTTAGGTTAGAACTAACCGGGTGCGAGCCGAGAGAGCGAAGCGAGGCGAGCACTACTTTCAAAGGCCAGGTGGTTGACTAAACTGCTCATTTAACCATTTGGCTGCGACATACATATACACCGTGTTCTTCACGTTATCCATAAACTTTGGCAAACGCTTCTATAGCTTTTAATAATCAAATCTAACAAAGAAAGTAGTACTTAAAAAGGCATTGTTACAAAGATATTTGTAATTTCATTTTATGAAATTTAATTGAGCTATGCACTAAAAAAGGGTCATAATTAGTAACTTAGTATTGACAAGTTTCAGTCCGCCATATCTTATGAATCAAAATAAGACGTTGCCGATTCGGATAAAGAAGCATGCATATCGGGTGATTTACGTCAATGTATTAAGTTTGTATGAAAATTAACAAAAAATAAAGTTTATGTAGGTATATCGTCCGGAACACGGTGTACTGATAATTTCAAACAGATTCACACCTTATTGGCGATGTTCTTCAGAATGGTCTGTTGCGTAATCATAACCGGCGAGCGTGTTTGTCCTAAAGAAATCTGACCGTGAAGACTTAGATTGAAGTGATCTGTCATTCTACCCACAATTCTACCCGATGCTAGGTATGGACACCATTGACAGCTAACTTCAAGCTCATATCACCCAAGTTTTCACGGTGATATTTTCACGGAATAGATCCGCTGATGTCTGAACGTAGAAGAGGCAAAAGAAATATATAAAGATTCTGTAGTTTTTGCCAACCCTCATGGGAAAAAGGCGTGAAAAGTATGCGTAGTATGTATACGATGCCTTTTATAAAAACACCATCTGCGTCAACTGGCGCACATTACCCTTGAAATAACCTACAACAATAATCTTTCTCTTTGAGTAAATGACTCAAAGAGAAAGTAAATGTATTAAAAACCTGAGCGGTCCGTACCTTTATACTGATATAAAAGTACGGACAGCAAGGGTTACAGTTATTTTTCAAATAATTGGATTGCTATTCTGATATTATAGCAATCCAATTATTTGAAAAATAGGTTGGACAAGGCGGTGTCATTTTGAACCACAATGGCGGGTCATTCCTAATGAGTAATTGCCTCCCAAGTTTATAACAATATCTTCAATGTCCTTGAATTTCTAAAATAATAATTTTGATGAATAAAAAAACTTTGTTAAATATTTTAGCGTATAATATTGTATTCACACGCATAATATCAGTTTGAGAGTGTTTAAACTTTGACTGGACTCCTAACATAGATAGAAGCTTCGCTTGGAGGCACGTTTCTCTGACATTGATCCGACTTTCAACTTCATGCTTCAGAGTCAAAGTCAAATTAAACTTGACTCTAACATCGCTTATGAAAAGATTTTTCCAGTCCTGAATGATCCTGAATGTGATTGCTGCAAGTGAGGTTGTGAATTCGATTGTCATTAGGGGCAATAAGAACTTAAGCCATCTTATCACAAAACGAGTTCTAACTTTACGAGTTCTACTCCTCATTATCCTTTCGGAGAAGTTCCATGGCGGCTGTCAAGCAGGCGACCTCTGCCCGCATTTCCTTCCGGCGGGAGCCCGAATAGGGGGGCCTCCGCTGCCGCTATGATGGAGGCCGTGGCTGCGGAAATGGCCTTGTCTTTAGAGGACTCGATCCTCTTCAGGGCCAAACCCTGGATTGCGGCTACCACGACCTCCGCCAACTTAGCCACCCGCTCCAGATCGATTGATCCGCACCCGATCCCATGCCAGATGCAGCGTCGGATTTCGACCCCGCATCACACACACATCACCCCTCCTCTTCGCGATTTTTGTTTTTCTTTAGGTATTCCATATTGTTCCCACGAATAAAAACTTTGTACTGTCTCAAAAATAAACGGATCGCACTAGACTAATTTACCCATTAGTCAAGCTATCAACCTCCCTCACAGTGTGCCGCCGCTTGGAGGTTTGGGGTGATTCTTTTATAGGTTTTCTTCCTTGCGGCCCGGGCGGCTAAGCCAAGACCCTTCAACCTCGTGGCGTAGAAACATGACCTTGACAATCTTCGGAGTTACGAGACTAACGGAGACAGAAGGAGAAGACTTCTTCCTGCCTGCCCGGCGGCAGAGTTAGCGCACACCGAGCCCACTCTTACTCCGCCACTGTGGTTCTCTGCGAGCGCACGGCCTTCCCCCCGAAGGCCAGTCTCTGGGACGGTGCACCCGGTGACTCCCCAGTGGGCACTGTGTGCCTAAGGGGTCTCGTTTGAAACGCATTTATAAGGGAACTTCAGTCCTCGGGCACACGGGGGGCTTTCCTGCCCAAGCACCCCAGTATTCTTGTCCTTACGACTATATAACTAATAGTTTACCGTTTTATTATAAAACGAGTTCTAACTTTAAACCTTGCCCAAACCTACGAGACAGTTATTTTATAATTTATTCCGACGAAGGTAGAGTTCTTAATGCAAAATTGACAACCTAGACTCGGGTTTGACATCAGTTGTTGTAATAAGAACTTTAACTTTGTTTGATTATAATTCGAAATAATGGCTCGATGGTTTTAACCTTTAAAGATAAACCTTGTTTTGTATTACGGCCGTAAGAGTCTAGATAAACAGCCATTGTACATAATTTGGTTTAGACTTTAGAGCATATACGTACAACGGTTATTTATATCATAAATTACTGAGCCGACCTTGCTTCGCATAGGTTGATTGTATCTACCAATCTGGCGACATGTCCAGACATCTATATTTCTATGCTATATCTAATCTGACCTGACTAGCCTGTGTTTTCCCACTGTTGGGCAAAGGCCTCCCTATCCCTTTTCCAAACAATTCTGTCTTTTGTCAGTCCCTTTGGTAGTGAGTCAAGCTCGTCCCGCCATCTTCGCCTTGGCCTACCTTGATGTCGTCGTGCCATATCTAAATAAAGAAAAAAACAAAAGAAAAAAACCCCATCCATTGTGAAAATCCCATCAAAAGCCTTTGTGTAATTTAGAAGAACTTGAAACACTCACTGCAAAATAGTGCACCCTAATACGCGTTGCTAGGGACCTGACTTGCTGCAGATGACTTTTTGGTAACATAGGGCCACGGCCCATTATCTTAAAACAATTTCTAATTGTCGTAATTTTGTAAAGATAACTTTTCGCCATAGACTGTCATATGAGAGAGTCGGCGACCATTACTTTTCTAAGAACCACACGGTATCTATATCCACATTCTATTAATAAAAACCCATTACAATCCCAATCGATATTCTAGTTTCGCAACAGAACGAAAGCATCTTTCGAGAAGTTATCAATATAAGTGTAAATATAATTCAGTAAACCTAAACATTCTTCTCCTGACCCGAGTCGTCATTCCTCAGCTTAGCATTAAACGTATGAAAACTATTCATAAACTAATTTAATATTTATGCGAATTTGAAATAAATACGTCATAAAAGAAAAATATACATCGTAAACATGGGATAGGAAAATGCAGTCATGATCAGAAAAGCTGAGCTTCACGCACACATATGTCAATAACTGGTTAATATTGTAAATCAAGTCAGATTTGCAGATAAACTGAACTCTGCACCGTCACGCGTCACGTGTGTATGACAGATCTGAGACATCTTCAAAATGTTAGCAAAACAAATAAACTAACACAATCTTGACAAATGATAAACGATCTGAAATCCAATTCCCGTAATTAATAACGTTCAAAATCTAGTCGCAATACATCTCGGCGACAATCAAACGTCAAAACAGATAAACGTTATACAATTTTTGACAGATTGTGTCTTAGAATAAAATTCTGAATGTTCTTAAAATTACCGAAATTACCCCTCTGATCTAAAGCTATCGAATAAACTTCATGAAACGAATTCGGTCTCTATTGAAGTGCGCATCGTAATTTTCGTACTTTCAGTATCAGTGGGAGCTTCCGATGATCTCGGGCTTTCAGTTCTCTTGTAGCCGCCCAAGAGAGCAGCGGTCGCCCGCCTAAACGCCGCCCACGATCGCGCTGTGAAACTTTGTGTTTTTAAACTAACTGTTCTTACGAATATTAAGTTATTTCAAAAATTCAGTGATTGTTATTGGACGCAGTAAGGATTACTGAACTTCTGTTTGGATTTCTTGGACCACAACAGGTACCTTACTATAAAAAAAATTAAGTGTTATAATTTTTTATGATTTTTGTTATTTAATTACATTACATTTTTGGCTCTATATTTTAGTTTGTGAATAGTTTCAGCTAAGTTAAGATATAATTTTATTATTTTTATCAATTAATTAGGTATTCATTGTTATTTACTTACATATTATTTTACAGAAATATAAATAAATGTTTTTACCATACGTCATAGATACAAATATTATGAATTGTTGAACTGGTGTAGTGAGCATTACCTAATATATTATTATACCCCAATAATATAACAAAGATGAAAAATCAAGCACGAGCTTTAAATAAAACTGAAACTATACAGACATCCAAGTAAAAAATGTTTACATAATCAGTCATTATTTAAAAGTAAAGGAACTCATCTAATCTACGAAAGAATAATCTATCGCGGCATTTGTAGACTTAGGTACTTAAATAACTTAATTTTAACGTCGACAATTTAGAAGTTATACATTTTGTATTTTACTTTGCTATAGACAGACTAATGAAGAGAATTAAACACCGCAGTATTTTTGTTCTGCATTTAATAGCAGGTTATAACATAAATTGGTCTAACCAGTAGAATTTTACCAATGGCTAAGGTTGCAAAATGCTCAGTTGTCACCAAGTTACGCCTCCAAGCATCATATAGCAAGTAGGCCTTCACAAGGAGCTTTCTGGTACCATACTAATATAATTCCAGCCTGTTATTGTCCCACTGCTGGACAAAGGCCAACGCTCATGCCGAGAAGGCACGAGCATTTATCACTATGCTTGCACAAGGCAGGTTAGGGATTTCAGAGATATATTAACTGTGTAAGTCCAGGGGGCCTACTCCAAAGTAGTATCGGCCGAATGTTCGGCCGTTTCCTGCTACGAAGTTACTATTTGGTTCGGTCGGTCCCGATCCTACACTCCTACACTCTTTCGAATAAAGACTATGGTCCCGACCTAACTGAGCCGATCCGAACTTTAAAACTTTTTCCCATTTTTCAATAATATTCGGTTCGGCCATGTGTCGGTCTGATCCGAACATTCGCACTTTGCACTTCGGAGTAGACCCCCTGGTTTTTTTACGATGTGATCATGATTCCAGTGTAAGAGACGTCAGGTCACATCTTTCTACATCTTTCTCAGATCATGAATGATATAACCAATATTTTGATTATTAGAGTTTCCATGGAGTTTCTTGTCCGTTCTTCTCTGTGAACCTACTACGCATTGGAATGGACAACTAGCTTCTTTTTGACTGGCCGACCGACCCCTGGACAATTAAAAGTGCCTGAAATTGCACCAAGTAATTTAAATTAATGCTTTGAATTAAGTTTAAGTTCGGATGAGAGAGACGGTTGGTGCTAACATGCAAGTCATGCAGTATAGCTGGATAAGTACTACCTGCATGACCTGCATGTTAGCACCATTCCTTTCTCGGACTCGATCATAATGGCATTATTACTAGCCATAAAGCCAATATTGCCAAACCAATGTTTACTTGTGTTACTAGGCACGTTTTAATGCTGCTGGTTGCAAAATGCACCTTGGCACGAGCGTCACAAAGATGTCCACTACTGGACTTAGGTCGTACCCTAAACATCGCACACGGCCTGTTTATTATATTATGAAAGTTATGGTCGCTTTAAGCAATACGACCGCCCATTGTGTCACCCTATAAATTTGTATTTTTATATCTGTAATTCATATTGCTAACATCATGCATATTCAGCCTATAATGTTCCCACTGCTGGGACACAGGCCTCCTTTTGATGATAGGAAGTGGGCCACCATGTGGGCCTAGTGAGGGTTGCTAGAATGTTTGGTTCTAGGAAATGATGGTTCCTCACAATGTGTGCCTGCACCATTTTGAGAGCAGTGGTGATGGCATTATTTACACAAAGTAAGTTCACAACTCGTAAGCCGCGGCCGTAACCACTGGGCCACAAATGCATTGTGTATATAGTAGAAAGAAAGAAGAAAGAAAATACGTTTATTTGCGGTAACCATGACGCACAAAAGAACATAAGAAAAATTACAGAAAATAAAACAATAAGAAATGGTTGACATGCGTCACATCCACGCAAAACGGCTATCGCTCAGCATTATGCTGCGACCCTATGCAAGACAGAGCTCCAGCGCTGGTTTTCAGCGACAGCCGGCGCCGACGTAATGACGTCGTCCGGTGCAGCAAACAATTATTCATCAACAAGTATTAAAACAATTATATATATTTTTAAAGCAAACAGTTATTCTGACGCTGTACTGATACAGCGTACTTAAAGCAAAATAATGCAATTTAATTTAATTGTGATAGAAACAAACAGAAATATAGTAGAGAGTATTCTATTCCATCTGTCTAGTATGATAAATCAAACGAAATAAGGATAGCACAGCGAGAAGATTCATCTATTTACGTTATTGCCCAAACTTCCACCTTGGTAAAACAGGATAAAAATTAAGCAGTCATTTTTATCAAACTAAATATCTTACTTCCCTTTTCAGGGTATAATGACAAGAGCACAAAAGGCGAATTATTCACAAAGCCTGACAAAAACCTAATTTTCATAACCTTTATTTTCGCGGTCATTGCATAATATATCGGGAGGAATAGAATAAGATAGATTCCGAATGTTTTATCTATACATATCTATATATATAAAATTCAAAGTCCTGACTGACTGACTGAGACATCAACGCACAGCCTAAACCGCTGGTCCTAGAGACATGAAATTTGGAGGGTGTATTCTTCGTGAAGAGTAGGTATCCACTAAGAAAGGGTTTTTCGAAATTCCACCCCTAAGAGCGTGAAATGGGGGGATTTTGTTTGTATGAAAAATCTTATTCCTTGAGTTAATAAACTTTCTAAACTACCCCCTAAAAGGGGATTGGGGGTGTTTCAATGTTTGTATGAAAGAATTTTAGCGCGCGGTCCAATTAACTCGTAACTGAGTATTTATACCTAGAATCGAAAGTAAAGAATAATGTGTATCAGGGTTTTTCGAAAATTACCCCTGACGGGCTAAAAGGGGGTTGTCAATTTTACAGAGGAAGATTTTACTGCATGGCTTGAATAACTCGAAAATTAGTATAAATAATCTTTGAGTCAAGTTATGAATACATCCCAAACGATTTTTTAAATTCCACCCCTGTGGGGGTGAAAAGCGGGGATACAGTTTATATGAAAAATTATCTTCATTAGGTTAATAAACTTGAAACTTGTCAAGAATACTCACCTAAGTAATAAAGCTAAGTATAAGGCTAAAGTAGACTCTTCCTTCATGGGGTACTGTTTAAAATGTTACAATAAAATACCTCCCCACATACTCCAACTCAATGAAACGAAATTCAAATCTTACATAAAACGCACACTATGTAGCCAAGCATATTATAAGTTGGGGGATTACATCGCTGACAAAAATGCTTGGTTAAATGCTGGTCCTGCTCCACAGGACGCATAAATAAATTGATTAGCATTTGGAAATACCTCACACGCGCACCCTACCTACATACTGTTGGAGCTGATGAAGATTTTAAAATACTATTTTTGCATTATATAAATTCAATCTCCTAGTATTGTATAATTGCATAGCACATAAATGTGAGTACTATGAACAAACTAAAATTTACTGGGTACGTCTTTCATTGACTTGAATGTGGCTTGGCGGCTTTTTTATGATATTTTGATGTTGACTTGAAAGAGCATGGCAGTTGAGAATATGTCATGCTCACTCTAATGTCTCGCTGATGGTGGCGCGTGTGTTGGATCATTTAGCTCCCTTCAAAATGGTTGAGCTGAATGGTGCTAATCTATGCGTCATGTTCGTAAACGGGCGCCGTCAGTAGGGACTGGTCAACTCTTTGCTGCCATGGCTTATTTTTTATTTAATTTTGTATTTGAATTGTTTTTTTTTTTATCTGTTCATTACGGACGCTTTTAATGTTCTGCATCGTTCTCACATGCATAATTTCTAACATGAATGATGTAACCAATACTTTGTAACCATATTATTCTGATTTAAAAGAGTGTCCATGGAGTTTCTTGCACGTTCTTCTCCATAGGTACCTACGCTTTGGAATGGGCAACTAGCTTCATTCAAAAGTACCTGTAATTGGTTTAATTGAAATAAATACTTTGAGTTTGAGTTGGAAATAAAGTTTATCATTATAAGTTTTGCAAAAATACCCCTCAAAGGGGGATATAGGGGTGTTGAAGTTTGTGTGGAAGTAATTGAATGCGCGGTCCAATTAACTCGAAACTCAGTATTAATACTTCTGACAGAAAATAATTAATAATAAGTATGTAAAGATGTCGAAAATTTACTCCCGACGGGGCAAAAAGGGGTAATTCGATTTTTAAGGGGAGGATTTGTACTTGAAATTGTATGTTACATTTTCACACATAAGCCACTAAACTTCTGATTTGGCAAAGAGATAGAGGACATCCTGGGGAAGGACATACTTTTTATCCTGGTAGCACGTTCCCGTGGGATAATTTCCGACATCCACGCGGGCGAAGCCGCAGGCAGAAGCTAGTTCATTATATAACCATACTACAATAGAAAACCACGGATTAACATGAATACTGATTTTATACAGCGTCGTTTTAATGGTGACATTAATTTAACACACACGCTTTCGCGTTTTCGTTTTATGAACATATTTTAATTTCATTAAACGTCATTATTTATTTATTTCCAATTTCCTAAAATAGCATAATGGAGCAACCCTGTACTTAAAGAACTGTAGCGCAGAGGTCATTGGCCGGGGTCACGGATCATAACATCGCATCAATGAAATTAAAACGAATAACGTGCAAATAGTGGGCGAATTGAAGGAAAGAGGAAGAGCCCTATGTCGGCGAGCGGCGCAGGCGGTAGTTTTTAAATTACGAATTGTTTTATGTTGTTATAATTTTTATGACTAGCCGCTAGCCTTACCCGTGTGTTAAATTAACGTCACCATTGTACCCGCACGTTGTATACCTACCGGAAATCAAGGGAAACTAAAAAAAAATTAAGGTAAATGAATTCAATATACTGTCCACCAACCCTTTTATATATGTAGGTACCTGCCGGAAACCAGCAGGAATTAAAAGAGATTAAGAGAAATTAATTTAATCTGCTGCCCCTTTTCAAAATTAACTTTGTTAGGGAATTTTCTGACTTAGGTACTATATTAAAGAAATGATTGGTTGGAATTTCATAAACTGAAACGCTCAAGCATGACTTGCAATCGAACCTGGCACTGGACATACAATTTTTAATTTATGATTGTTGACAATTTAAAGGGGATTCCCGGGGGACGATGAAGGGCGGTCACGTGATCAACTTTGAAAGTTAATATCTAGGAAACGTGACGCTTTACGGAGTTTGGTGTTATTATGTTTCCTGTTTGCATTAATGTCAGCTATCGATTTAAATAGTTAGGATACATGCGCGGCCACCATTTTTTTTTTCAAAATGGCGATCTCGCATGGCAGTCAACGGCAAGCCTATCGCAATTATACATACATACATTCATGAATACGTTAATTCACTTCTTTTTCCAATTGCTCTTCTCCATAGGAAATGATCAATTGGAACCGTGCACCTAGCTTCTGACGTTTCATAAGTGCCCATGTTGGTTTGTATGAAATAAAATATTTTGATTTTGATTTCGTGAAGGTAGGCAGAAACTACAGAATGCCAGTTGTCGTATCGCAATAATGAGAAACATAAATAAAGGTATATAAAATACAAACCGTCGCCTCGAAAACCTCGTAAAAAAAAATTCATTGTTTTACTTTTTATGTATTTGTAGGGTAGATAACCCAGTATTGCTATGTGTATTGATATTGATACACATTGACCCTGATGAATTTTATATACAAATACAATGACATGAATATAATACTTTAAAGCACAATATTATTTTAATTGATAAGGGTCGGTTTTTTCTCCGTTAGCTATAATCATGGTCTGGCAGTTGCCAGACCATGATTTAAATATGAAAAAAAATGAAATTTCAAGTAAAACTTGAAATTTTAACTATGTAATATTATGGTATTATTTTAATTTAATTATTGTGAATGTGAGGATTATGTGGGTCATTATTTTTTTCTCTCTTTTAGAGTTAATGTTGGTCTGGCCGTTTTGAGTACTTTATGCGGCCCACTCAAATGCCCTTTCTTTAAATAGGTATTGTTCGTCAGGTAATTGAGCTCCTCATGTTTTGAGTTGAGCTACACGATTACTGACAAATACTTGCACTGGCTGGACTGCTCCACTCAAATCTGTGTGGAAAAGACCATTTCAGACACCAACTTACGTGGTCCTCCCTTTAGAAAGACTGTGACCTCGGAGCTTATTTCGACCTTTCTTCTCAGAGTAGTCAGATAGGAATGATTGACGTGTATAATTAAAAGTAAACTCAAATCATTTATTTCAATTAAACCATTTACAGGCACTTTTGAATTGTCAAAATTAAATAGTCGGTCAGTTAGTCAGAAAGTTGAAGCTAGTCGCCCATCCCAAAAACGTAGATCTCTATGGAGAAGAACGGGCAAGAAACTCCACGGACACTCTTTTAAATCAAGATATTATTACAAAATCCTGGGTACATTATTCTTATTGCTTCTATACGTGAGAATAATGTAAAAAAAGAAACAATTTAAAATATAACATTAAAAATAAGCCCTGGCAGTTAAGAGATGACCAGTCTCAACCAACGGCGCCCGATCACGAACATGACGCGTGGATCAGCACCACCCAGCTCAACCATTTTGTAGGGAACCGAATGATCCAACACACGCGCCACCATCAGTGAGACATTTAAGTGAGCATGACATATTCTCAACTGCCATGCTCTTTCAAGTCAACATCAAAATATCATAAAAAACGGATCCATGGTTCTTACATTTACAAAATTTAAAAAATGCTTATAAATTATACAAAACTATAGTTTGCAACTTTCATAACAGATAAGAAAAAAAAAAGATATAAAAAGTTACTACCAATCTGGAAGAGGTATTTAATATTGAAGTATTCAAAATTAATCTTGATTGAATAAAATAAACATTAAATTCATAATGTCAAAAACACTAAAAAAAAAAACAAAAATAAAAAGGGGAAGCATCTCCTCCAAAATATAGAAATTGTGATCAACCAGTGAGCCCAAGTGCCTGTGGAGCAGGACCAGCATTAAGCCAAGCATTTTTATCTAGTATATACCTACTCATCCAACTTATAATATGCTTGTCTACATAGTGTGCGTTTAATGCATGTTTTAAATTTCTTCTCATTTAGTTGAAGAATATCGAGTGGTATTTTATTATAACATTTTACACAGTACCCCATAAAAGAAGTTTTTACTTTAGACAATCTGAAGGGCGGTTGATCTAGTTTGTTCCTATTCCTAGTGTTAAAATTATGCCTGTCACTTATCTTACTAAAAAGATGTAGATTTTTTCGCACGTACATAATGTTTTCGAATATATATATTGACAAGGAACCGTCATGATGTTAATTTTTTTAAACAGCTCTCGTAGAGATTCGCGTCTGCTGAGATTGTAGATGGCTCTGACAGCCCTCTTTTGCAGAATGAAGATAGAATCAATATCTGCAGCTCGTCCCCACAGCAAAATACCGTAAGACATGATGCTATGGAAGTAACTAAAATAGACCAGTCTCGCGGTATCCACGTCTGTTAATTGACGGATTTTCCAAACAGCGTAAGCGGCTGAACTTAGCCGCCCTGCAAGTGATGTTAGGTGAGGACCCCACTGCAGCTTTGAGTCAAGCGTGATCCCCAAGAAAACCGTATTTTCGACGAATTCAAGTATCTCCTTATTCAATACAACGTGACATAAACTACTTCTAACATTCGGTAAAGCGAATCTAATGCATTTAGTTTTTTTCTCATTTAATACTAAATTATTTACAGTAAACCAATTATGGACCATAAGCATAGCGTTATTTACGTCGTCAAGCTCTTGTGCACGTCTGTCTACTTTAAAAATCAGTGATGTGTCATCAGCAAATAACACCATTTGTGGTCGGGTTTTTAGTAAATGAGGTAAATCATTTTAAGTAATTTGTACAATCCTACTTACAGAAGTAATATCATTATCATTACATATTTAAAACAAACGTGTACAGGTCTAAGATGCTTCTAAGGCCATCTATCGATGATAATGAGAACCTCGGGAGACGTCAATGACGGCCATTTCCCAGACAGTTTTTATCATCCCCTGTAAAAAAAAATTTATAGCAAACACGAGGTTTTCACGAAACAGAAATAATAAGACCACCATGACACAACAACAAGCTAAGATAAATCTGAGCTTGAAAATAAACCCGCCTTCATCGTCGCACAGTAAGCTCAAGCGTTCAAGTTATACGATTTTTATCGCCCTCAGTAAGCTAGTTTATGCATTTTTTCATGAGACAAACGCTTTGCCTTTCATTATTTTTTATTTCTTTCAATCGACTGGTCTATGTTTTACTATCTACAAAACACTCACATAAATTAACGATGGCCACTTGTTTCAAGTCTTCACAAGACACAACACGAGATGCTTCATAAATACGAAATTATGTAGATTTTATTGGCGTAATAATCAGCCTGTATTGTTCCCACTGAAGGGACACAGGCCTCCTCTCTGTGTGAAGGAGTGGGTTGTAATCCACCACGCGGGCCCAGTGCGGGTTGGTAAATGTCACATGTCTTCGATTTTTTGGTACTAGAACATGCCAGTTTCCTCAACATGTTTTCCTTCGCCGTTTTGAGAGCACTGGTGATGAAATATTTTACACAAACTAAAGGGCCTACGTGGGTTCGAACACATGACTCGTAAGTCCCGGTACTCGTAAGTTGTAAGTCGCGTTACCCATCGCTGTTATTGGAGTATAAGAATGATATTGAAGTTTTAGTTACCTTCAATGATATTTCAAGAGACATGTGGTCAACGTTAATTTGTACAACGTTAGGTACTCTTAGATTTCACTAAAACAAGGATCTGATTTACAAATTAGTGGCAAAGCTCTGTTATGAACGCGTAAACTCACTATAAACATTTTTCCAGTAGATAAATGGGGAACATTCGCAATATTGATACTTTCGGTACCGACACTTAGGATTTATAATCGACCGCTGTACAACATCAGCATTCCAACGAAAACTGACTCCGAAACTGATTTAAGAAGAAAAACCATTGCTATTAACCTGACGTGATTCAGCACATTACCTAAGTGTTTTAGCAATATGTAGGTTCTGCCAGCTTGTGTGATTGAAAGTCACAGAACACAGAAACAAACATTTTGGCTAATTTTCGGCAATTAATTATTCACACAAATGCTTACTTTTTCAATTCGATTACTTAATTCAAATTAAAAAGCATAGATGAACCGTGTAATTCTGGGCGCCAATGACTAATACAAACATCGAATTACAGTTGCCCGATTCTAGAATCTAACCCGAAGCCCCACGTTTGGTTCCCGTAAGTCGGCAACTACCACCACAAATGTAATACGATTAATTATGGTAAAAGGGTTGATGTGTGGCTTACAGGGAATGCGAACAAGTCATCACACACTTGAGCAATTTTACAGCCCTACATCCCGGCGCTCTTTTCATTTCCACACACGCCACAAAGGAAAACAATATGAAACAAAGAAAACAAAATGTGACTGAACTTTAGCACTTCATTTTCAAAGTCGCTCGGTGACGACTTTGTTGATGACTTTTTTAGAACACCGTCATACTCATAGCATAAAACATAATGTACCTCAGGTACCTACTAGTAATAATAATAAAATAATAATAAAAACTTTATTGTTCAGAAAAAGCATTACAATATTTGAATAGCACTAGCCTTCACACTAGGATTCCCTGTGTCGTGAAGACTAGTCTCCTTCGTCTTACAAGATTATTAGGTACACACGGCTACACATCAAGTTAGACTCTCTATATACGCATAACTACGCTACCAGCAATACAGAGAATTATAGGAAAGGGACTGCGTATCGTGGCATCGGCCTATCACAGCATTTGCTGCGTTGCGCCTACGCATACAGATGCACTTTTTTTGGCAAAAACATTCGCTAGCTTCACTCGTATTCAATTCAGCGTTCTATGCCAGTCAGTTCCTAAACCACAGAGTACAGTATACTAAACGTCGCCCAGGATTCACGACTATTAAGTTACGTTAAGTTAAGCAAACTAATTAGATTAATTGTTAATATTGTTTGCAAATTTTTGTTTTTTTATCTATGTTGATTTCTATTACTCATTTAGGAGTTTAAATGCTTCATGTTGAATGTTTAAATGGCTTCATACATAGCATCGGTCGGTATGATTTCTGAGGCGACAATAATCGGGTGTTTTTCCAAACAAATAAATTACCTAGTGTAGTTTTCCCTCATGCGGACCCTTTGCGCGCGGTCTGTTAGATAGGACTGAAACCACTCCAAAGCTAGACCTCGGATGACAACAGCTTCCAACTTTTTAAGGAGAATAGGATTGGACACCGCATCAAAGGCTTTCGCCAGGTCATGGAAGACACCAGTGCATTTATAGCCGTTGTTGTTGACTGCATCCTCCGTTGACCTATGCTTGCGAAATCCATATTGATTTTCTGATATCAAGCCGTTTTACTCAAGGAAATTGAGGAGTCTGCTGTTCATGATCTTCGCCAGGATTTTGGATAGGGACGTGACAAGAGATATCGGTCGATAATTCGACGGGACCGTTTTATCGCCTGATTTAAAGATACATTCGCGGTTTTCAGTATACTTTTGAGGTACAAACTGTAAGAAAAAAACAAAGATAGCTGTGACAATTTTTAGACAGGTTTTCTCATTAGCTATTTGCACCTCTATTATACGAGTAATATGGGTGCAATCAATAAGCGCTATCGAACGGCATAAATAACAGAACGAAATAAGCAAACAGTAGTTTTAATTTTCGAAATTTCATAGTCACTTTTTATAAAAATAAGGGTCAGTCAGGGTCGGTCGTTCCTCTCTGGTTTGCCCCTTCGCGTACTGGCTACTGGTCGCGTAGTCCCGCGTTCACACGGTCACGTTTGGCCGCTTTTCGCGCCGGGTTGCCCCCACGCGTACTTGCGGTCGTTCTCTTTCTTCCGCGTCCGCCCCTTTTTCGCGCTCGTTTTCCCCATCGCGTAATCGAGGCTGGTCGCCTACTTTATTCTCCCGGACTATGATTTCTTCAGCTGTCGTAGTCCATCTACCGGGAGAGTGGTAGGGCCGCCGGGCTCTTCAACCTTCCCCGTCTCGGTCTGTCCGTGTCGTTCAGTGTCTGGGTTCGTGATGCTGTTCCGCACGATGCTCTATGTTGCCAGAGGCTCGCGGGAGGCATACACATCGGAGCGGGTTTTGGCGCGTTAGTCGCTGCCGGAGTTGTGATCATGGGCGCGTTTGTCGCTGCCTGTGTTGTGGGCGCTAAGTCAGCAGCCCGACGCACTGAAGAGTACGGCAAAATTTTCGACACAATATGTAGTACAGTATATAGTTTTGACAGATTGAGACTGAGATCAGACTGTGAATTCTTAAAATTATGAGAATTTCCCCTCAGATGTGGCTAAATATTGGTCAACGTACCAAGTTGCCATCTGACCTATCGCACCCATTTTATTACACGGAAAAACGATGAAAATACTGAATGAATGAAGCTTTTACCATGAATTTGATTGAAAGCGATTTTAGAAAATAATGTGTTCAGTGAATGAAATGAATGTTGGAATGCGATTGTTAATACCGCTCAACATCAGAAAGATTATGTGTAGGTATCATTAAGGTGTTTGAGTGCGTTTGTTATTTTTAGGAATGTAAACTGTGAACAGAATAGAATAGAATGCTCTTTTCTATGTACACCATACGTACTACAGCTATAATTTTTTTTTTTTATATAAAGTTGAAAGGAGAATGCCCAGGCACAGTACTCTTGATAACTGTCTCGTGTCTCAAAAAGTTGAACAGCATCAACTATCTAAAATAAAAATATATTTTTTAAATAAGACTTAATTAATATTTATAATGGGATAGTATTTTGAACAATAATTAGTACTTTTAAGTTTCTGACTATAAGGTACGCCATTTTTTACTATAGCCTGTCAAAACTAGGGGTGTCCATTTTTTCTATTTCGTGTACTGTGCCTAACTACCTACCCGCCTACAAAAATACATAATAATATCGATTCTGTATTGATTGTTCGATTTAATATTGCGTATCAAGTTAAATAACTGTTTATTTAAGAAAACAGCTGTATACAATATTTTAAAAAATCTATAAATAGCTCGCAAGGTAAAATAAATAAATCAGTTTCTATATCCCCACAGAATTAGACATTATGTAGTAGGTACATATATCTATATTTTTATTGAAAATGAGACGAGACAATAGTGTGCGGTGAGGTAGATATTTGGTTGGTATGGTTATTAGCTTTGGTTTTATTTATTGTTGATATTGAAATCGGAATAGTTTCAAACGTCTAATCATACTAATACTCCCACGTTGATTAAAAACAATAAAGATTTTAATCTGTAAAACGCATTATGGTTTTTATTTTTTTTTAATGTTGCTAATCGATATGTTTGCTTTTCTTCCTATAATAAGCAAAGAAGCTTAAACACAAAATAAGTAGGTTCTCAACGCAACAACAGAGTTTTAAATCACATGTAACTTGCTGGTATTTGTAAGTGTTAGTAGTAGTAGTTGTCAACCGCGGGAAAGGCGCCTAGTTGTATTCGTGAAATACCACTGGGTGATTTGTGGAAATCGATTAAAAGTCGAATGTTTTAGAATCATTTACCAGCACGGGTACAACCTTGATTGACATTTATTGCCCGTCTGTCATACACATTGTCAAGTTAACCAGTATGTTTTTTTCTGCTGGTTTTGGTACGTTGTGCGTCGAGTTTGAGCCTTTTAGTTCCTCCGTTACTCCTGCTAACCCATTGAAAATAAACATACTTCCAACCCGCTGCACCGTGTGTTGTATATTACTAAAAACAGGACTTTTTGTGTTGTAATACATTAAACATGGCGAGTGCGACTGTGGAGCCTCAACGGATGGATGTCTCAACTGCTGTTTGAGATTAACTCCACTTATGCGCAGACTCATGTTGTCGGAGATTCCAAATAATATCATAAACATTTTACGTGTCTGGATCTCACCAACGTAAGAATGATTAACATTGTCGTTTTGATATTATTTACTTAGGAACTGCGCTTGTTTTAATGTGTACCATATGAAAATCTTAGAGGACAATAAGTACAATCCATGTCTGTATGTTAGTTCCTCACCTCATTAGTTGGGTTACGGATTTTAATAACTTAGATAGGTACCTGCTATTGTGTCGGTAATAACATAACTTATTAACTAGGATTGTATATTTCTATCAGTTTAGTTTATTCTGAGATACATAAAGCTAAAAAAACATTAATAGAAGACGTGCTGTATTTACAGCTATAGATGGTAATGTACCACAATTTAAACTAACAAAACTTCCCAAAAATAGGGCTAGTGGAGCTTAAAAGATTTGCTTTAGGCTCGTACCAACCGAACATAACCTCAAAATAATATTTTAAGTTTTCAAAATATCTCGGTAATGCCATTGTAGTTTGTGTTGAACTTTTTGAGGATGTATTTAGACATGTCATCGAGTATTTTAAAGATGATTTGATGAAGACACAACAATGTTAAATTGAGTACATTTGTCCATAGTGCCGTGGGCAATCTCCTTTAAATCTGGCGCCAAATCGAAATAGGAGGCGCAGTAACTGTTACATATTCATTATAAATTGTCATATCCCAAATCTAAATTGTTGAAAAAAATATATTATCGTCTTAGATAAGTAGTGCAAACTCAGTTATTGCCTTCAAGTAGACACGAATGATGGTAGTACCAGTATATTTTTTTCAAAGTGATCAAAAGGAATAAGAAAAATTAAAGTCTCAATTTTTCGCGCGCCCGATAAGCAATCTAGTCATCGCAGAGTTCACAACATGATGCAAGTTGGCCACGCGTTAAACTAGTAGTTTCACAATCACTTAATTTTAAAATGGGAACAGTGAAGCTGGGGCATTGGTGGCTCAGTGGTATTTATTGCGATTTAAGAGTTGTAGGTCGTAGCTTCAAACCCAGGCAGGCGCTTTACTTTGTGTAAAATATTTCATCACCACTGCTCTCAAAACGGTGAAAAAAAACATCGTGAGGAAACCAGCATGACCTAGAACCAAAAAATCGAAGACATGTGGCGACATTATAGGCTGATTAGGTATGCTTATCACTTAATTTTAAAATGTAGCCCTAATAGAAAGTTCCAAGTTCTGTAAATGAATTGTGTGAAATAATTCAACGAACAAACTCGTCTCCTGCCCAACCTTTACCCAACTAACTTGGGGTCAGCTTCCAGTCTAACCGGATGCAACCGAATACCAATATTTTACATGGAGCGTATGCTTATCTGACCTCCACAACCTCGTTACTTGGTAACACGGCACGCAGTGGTAAGACTAGTTGTCAGCCTTTCAAAGATCTACAAATGACAGCCGGGACCAACGGTTTATCGTGCTTTCGTAATGGGCACCCATCCATGGACCGGCCTCGGCAAGCGTAGCTTACCCTCCGATTAAACCGTGCGGCTGTTATTATTTAGCCGCGAGCCCTTCTACGACCAAAATATAAAATTAATTACTAAGAACACACTGATTATGACTAACATTTATTTATTTATTTATATATACTTTAAACAAACACACAACAAACATACACCATCCCCACAACATCTCCACCAGCATCCACCATCTCACCATTCAAATATTCTTATTATAAGCCCAGCCTCTACTTGAAAACCTTAAAGTTAACGATCAATAGCTTATTAGCAAATTACATATTGATTTTAGCTAATTATAATAAAGCATTTATGTACCTTATGTACACTCAGGTAACATGGGTCTAAAGCCAAACAAACACGAATAATTAAATTATTTGTCCAAGGCAAACAAACAAGGATGGAAAACAATCTCATTATTTTCCGAACCTTATTAGGAAAATAACGTACGTATATATACGTACGTAACCCTTCGAGGAGGACAGACATAATGATATATATATCATTATGTCTGTCCTCCTCGAAGGGTTAGGCATAGTGTAGGTACATAGTACCCACGCTACACCCACCTTTCGCCACTCATGTTTAAGCCCCATGTAATAGAGGACAAGCCTATTGATAGCAACCCGGCGGAAATTCAGAGCCAGAGAAAGCCCAATTACAATTTTGGAACCTAGGAATCGAACCCTTAGGCCGCGTGTCCACCGCAAGAAAAATCGCCGGGTCTATGCAAGAATTCGTGTCGTTTCTACACACGACTAGTGTACACTGCGACGGCGCTGCACAAGACAAAAATCTTGTCTGGCGCAGACAAGTTAATTTTATCATAATCATCTTAGACAAAAATAAACTACAATATATTTATGATAATATATATCTATATTTTAACTATGGAAGGTATTAAACTTAAGTTACATTAATTTATTCCTAGGTAAACATTGAAAGGTGATACCAGTTAGTTAAGTTGAAGTAGGTATAATATCAAGGTAATATCAAACTGTTACTCATCGATATCATTAGGCGCCTTGCAATTTCACCATTTGCTCATGCAGAACAACGATTTCTGCCTTTTTAACATTGATAAATGTTGCATAGTTGGATCCACAAAAATCCACACACGAATACGAGTCAATCAATAAACTCAGTAATACAAGTAGACTGACAACTAAGAACACACATTTATAATCATTCTATAATACAAAAAAATTAATCGCTGAATGTGTTGCTAAGCGCAAATCTCGAGAACAGCTGAACCGATTTCGCAAATTATTTTTTAGAATATTGCTTGAAGTGCGAGGATGATTCTTACGCAGAGAAAATTTTTAAAAATTGTCTGAAAATGTCTAAAAGCATCACTTTTCTATACTCCCATACAAACGAGTACACATTTTATTTCTATTTTGTCAGTTGATCAATAGATTTATGTTCGCATAACTCGACATAATGTAAGGATCAGCATTCTTTTTTTCACGATTTCATGGTTGGTCCCGTATTAAAAGTTGTTCATAATGATGAATACAATGACACCTTTTAAGGATTATAAACGATCAAAATTTAGCGGTGTATAAGAGTGAGGGAGACCGCAGGCAACAGTTCGTACTTAAGCCTACTGAGAAACCATAAGTGAAATCGAAGGTTGTGAAATGATTACTTTTAAATAAACCAAAGCAAATGAACCCACGTTGCGACTTCCTGCAATATGCGGATGGAAAATTTTAAAAACCATCAACTCCGAGTACACTTTTTTCTCAGCATCAATTTAAATTTAATTTTCTACTAATAGTATTTTAAATAGGCCACCAATCGAAAGAGGATGTCGTTTGAAATTGCTTTTCACATTAATGTATTCATTTAATTTTACAACTTATTACTTTAGCAATGACCTGTGTGCATAAGCTCCTAGCAGAATTGGGATCCAGTTTAAAGGGTATTAGTGTATGGGCCAGTGACTGGTGTAATATTATGTAACATTTCTGCTAAGTCAAAGGCAACACGTGATGCTTGCCGTCTTGCAATTACTATTATATTACTATACCGTTGAATCTTATGCTTTGTTTGGGTTCCTAGAAAAGCGGTTCAGTGAAAATCTGTCATATATCTGTCGGTGCCCAAAGATTTGAACAGTATAGACACTTTTTCGAGTGACATTATCAAATAGCTACTTTGAAATAGCTATTAAATAATGTTCGAGCTCACTCTTCTGAGCGAGCTATAGCTATGAAAATCATGTCAAGTCAATACGTCATTATGTGCCAGTGGTGTTTAAACGAAACAGAAACACGACTATCTTTTGACGCGGGCGAATCTAGCGATGCAAATCTTTGTCGCTGTCATCATTTTCATGACAGCTGTCACTACCGCCGTTAAGTGCAGCCACCGCTCATCTAGTAAACCGTAGCTTTACAATTCTGTGTGTTGCCTGCTAGTTTGTCCCTCATCATCATCATCAGCCTATAGCAGTCCACTGCTGGACATAGGCCTCTTAATATAAAATAATTGACACAAAGTAAAGCGCCTGCCCGGGTTCGAACCCACGACCTACAACTCGTAAGTCAGGGCCGTACCACTGGGCCATCACTGCTCTCTAAAAACCACTCTTAAAGAATTACTAGCTGCGCCCCGCGGTTTCACACGCATAAGTTTCGATACCGTGCGAAAATCGGGATAAAAGATCCTATATATTAATTCTGGTTATAAACCATCTGTGTGCCAAATTTCATCGAAATCCGTTCAGTAGTTTTTGCGTGAAAGAGTAACAAACATCCATTTATTATCATTATCCCAAATTATTTAGAGTCAGTACAACGTGTCTTTTTCTTCCATACTTCTCTATTAGTCGTCATCTCGGTAAAAGACCTTGATGTACCATCTTTTAAAGCAAATAAATATATTCTATTCTCAACATTCAAC
This sequence comes from Apamea crenata, assembly GCA_949629185.1. Classification (NCBI taxonomy): domain Eukaryota; kingdom Metazoa; phylum Arthropoda; class Insecta; order Lepidoptera; family Noctuidae; genus Apamea; species Apamea crenata. The sequence goes on from OX451351.1 coordinate 21,426,190, forward strand.
GTTTGCTTACTAAGTACAGACGCCAGCAGGTCAAGCTACCCGAAACTGTCAAATTATCCCAATCAACCTTTAACCTAATGCTTTAGAAATAAAGTTGAAAATCTATTAAAGAAATTTGACAGATTGTAGTAGCTTGATGTGCTGGCGTCTGTACCATAAAATAGGAGACTATGCGTTCAATATTGCTCTTGGTTATGTTATATAATCTCCGTTTACGATACACTTGAGCCGCGTATTAACTTAACACTTAACGTACGGGGTTATAAGGCGAGAAGATGAGTTTTTTTTCCATGATATTCCCATGACAAAGGGTGTGGGTGTACATTACATACGAGTATATACCTAGTACAGTCTCGTGCATAAATACGTCACACATACACAGGATTCAAAAGTGATTTTCTCCTAAAGTATTAATATTTTTTTTATGATGTTGTATTTGGTGGGGGTGTAAGTAATAACAGCCGCACGGGTCGATCGATCAGGTTAAACTAAGCTTGCCGCGGTGGTCCGTGGATGGGTAACCGTCTTCACATACCAAGACCCTCCGTGCCTAGGAAAGCACGTTAAGCCGTTGGTCCCGGCTGTCATTCGTCGATCTTTGACAGTCGTTAGGGGTTGTCAGTAGACCCTAACATAGTTGGGAAAATACTAGGCAGATAATGATCAGATATTTTATGGTGTTACGAATACGAACATCTATACTATTATAATAATAAAGCTGATGAGTGTGTTTGTTTTTTTGTTTGACTGATCACGCTAAGTAATCTCTAGAACTACCAGTCTGATTTGAAAAGTCCTTTTTTAATTTTATTATTGTAAAGACTTTTTTAATCAGCTGATGTCCTTAAAAATTGGGCTATCAAATGATAGCCCGGGAAGTTCATAGGGTATTCCATCACGCTACGATCCCGTACGTACCCGCACTGGGCTGGCGTGGTGGATTACGGCTAACTCCCTCTCACAGAGAGGAGGCCTGTGTCCCAGCAGTGGGAACATTATAGGCTGTTTATGTGTGTAAGGTTTTAAACAAATAAGTACTCAACAAAATACAAAAGAGCTTTTCTCGTGGAATAAACAGTTGCAACTTTGAGATAAGACCTATTTCATAATCAAAAGTCATTCATATCAAATCAAATCTAAATATTTATTTGCTAGAATATGGTACATAAGGTGTTACAGTAATTTTTTTTCAGCATATCCTACTTTAACATAATATTCATTCAAATTAGGTTGACTCTCAGCACCTTTCGAACGTCAAAATTACATACCACAGTCCCACAAAACGCCCGCCTCTCACCACTTCCTTGTGCCTTAGCTGGGAAGATATGACCTTTATTTTATCATGTATATATACATATTTCAATATCCAATAGTTTAGTCAGTATAGGTAGTCAAAGATTGCAACCCATAGCCGGTGAAAGCTGGCGAAACGAAAATATGTCTAAACGGAAACCACCCTTAATTTCGATGATAGTATTTATTTGATCGTTCCAAAATACTCTTATATGCCAGTATTTTCATTTATTACTATATTGTTGTCACTACGTTGTATATTACACAAAAAGAAACAAAAACACAACTGGCGTTATGTATTATAGGTACATCTCAGCTTAACCCTCCGGGGAACACAGGATTATGATGTTATAAAAAAAATGTCAAAGAGTAGAATAAATAACAAGAGTGGGTAATAATATAGAAATAACAATATAATATAATATAGAAATAACAAGGGGTTCCGCGGTCCCGCCGCATAAAAAAAGACGAAAGTAATATAGATTTTTTGTCACCGCCGCCAAATTCAATTGCATCAACATCAGCCTGTTTTTGGCTATAACGGAGCCCGTGATCCGCCATCAGTCAACCTGGACTTACGTAAGTAATTGAATACGTACCTACCCTCCATTCATAAACTAGTTACTAATGCAGCTTGGATATTGATGTTTTTGGTATCAACTATTCGCTGGAAAAGTGCCGGTTGCTTTAGTAAAAATCGAGAAATTCCTACCATTTTCAATCAAGAAAAGCTTTTGTTAATTGAAAATGGCAGGAATTACGCAATTGAATAACACACTATCAGAAGCAATGGGTTTCACTTTGATAGTTCAACAACATTCATTGCGACACAGACACATTTTTCGAACATAATATGAAGCAATGGATTCCTTCAAAATGATTCAGATTGAGATTGATAGTGTGATACGCTAAGTGCCTAAGTATAATAATCAAAAATTATCCAATTGTGATTATGCCAAGAATCCACCACAACCATTATTGAAATGGTCTCACGAGAAAAAAATATCTTAATGTAAATGATAATAATTACCTTCATTTTCAAGTCGGTAGTCCTAGTTATACACGATTGCAAACAATATCCTCCATGTTATCCATTGCCATACGTCACTGACTTTAGTGCTGAGTCAACAATAGTACTACACGAACTGGGATGAAGGACACCACTGTCTACATTTAGGCGGGTGTTTTTACTGCGCAATTGGCTGAGGGTTGCCACTTGCCCTGAGCGGAGCGATAGCAGGCGCGACGCTGATAAAAACAAATGAATAACACACAAAGCAGTAACACGAAAAAATCACGGCTATATTACCCAAAGGGGTAATTGTTGAGCACCCATATTGTTGTCAGTGTCAAAAGGGGCGACCGTATTATTATCAACTGCACAAAAATCCACACTCCGGGCCCTTACGAAGAAATACCAGACCGAAAAACTCAATTGCACTTTGCCAGACCTGGGAATCGAATTCAGATGTATCCACGACACAAATGCTTTCACGAAAAAAGAAAACCTGTGTCAAAATGAAGATACGTTTTTATTGCAGGTCTTCGTTACGCTAAAAAGATAGTACCTATAATATGTTTATCGCTAGCCATATCTACACCGTTAGTCAAGAAAGTCACGGCAAACCTTGAAGTCGTCTAACGCACTCATTTGTGTCTTGCCGCCTTCTTCCTCCTTCGTCTCCGGCCGCAGCATTTTGAGCGCAGAAAACCAACAATTATATTATAGCGGGTAGGTAACGTAATTTGTACCTACCGCAATAATGAAAAACAAATTAAATGGGCATCTGTTTTCTGGTGAAGCTTGGAATCTCATAATTATACTCTGAACATCACTTTGAATCTTTCAAGCCACCGCACACCACACTCCAAGCAAAAGCGAACTCATTTGTTTTTATTTTGCCATTTGTGTAGTAGTGACACGCGGATTCACACCTCGACATATAAATATGTAGATAAAGGTGTGAATAAGATAAGACTTTCTGTATTTGTCGTTATTTATGCATCTCGAACACGATCTGTCCTGTTATAGCAATATCGTGTCGTACCCTTGTTAAGTTTACCCAAAACCTAGACACATTTTTATGGAAGTACATTTTTGCGATTGTCTTATTTATTTAGGTAGGTACACTAATAAAAATGAATGGCTGTTCTTTGGTAAGCGCATGACATGAGAACGGCTGGACCGATTTGCCATTTTTTTAATAGTGCGATTAATGTTTTTATGGAAAGAAAAATTTTAAAAGTCCTAGAAAATGTACAAATACGGGAATAACTGAACGTCCTTTTTTCTATGGGATTTTTGTATAAACTCAAGACTTATTGGGACAAGACGATGTCTGTAGGGTCATGAATAAAATCAGATACCTACAGATTAACAAAAGTAACGACATTCTTCATTTTCAAATAATTTATCTGAGGGGCTATTTACGTAATTTTAAGAATGTTCACAGTCTGAAGGCCAATTCTCGTAATTAAAAACGTTTAAAATATAGTCGCAATCTCATCTCAGATAAGATAAGATAATATAACATAATATTTATTTGTCGAAAACATGTGTATGTCAGTTAGAACGATTACAAAAAAAAAGTTTCAGCATGTTTTGCCTAGAAAGGCGTACAAATATAATAATAATATAATTCAAAGTACAAAAATCATAAAGTTACGTTTAATTATTAAAAACAATAATAAAAATGTCATGCTCAAAATGTCTAAAGCACATCATTCATATAGTCGGCAACATTAGAGTAGCATTTATTTATTAAAAGTCTCTTCATGCTTTTATTAAAACTAATAATATTCAAATCTTTGTATGCCTTTGGTACCCTGTTCTATAATAACTTTGGGGCCATGCAGAATACACTCTTACGCATGGGAGCTGTTTTAGCACTAGGTATATGAAGTCTCCGGCTATCACGTTGACTTCGTTCGGAATCATCTGAAGACTTCGGAAACAGTGGGGGATTCTTTTTAACAAATAATACCGTTTCTAATATCCACAAGGAAGGAAGAGAGAGAATTCGATGTACAATAAAATATGATTTGCAACTGACTGTAATTTTAAGACCAAACCCTTACGCATCGTTTTTGCATTCTTAATATAACATCTTTATGCGTAGAGTTTCCCAAGAAAATAATGTCATATCTAAGGATCAATGCAACAAGTCCGTGATAGGCTACTGCCTATCACGGACTTGTTGCCTCGCCCCAATCGTAAATACGGATACATTGCTTACTAGCAATGTATCCGTATTTACGATTGGGGCGAGTTTATGCAATGCGTAGGAAGAACTACTAGTTTTCTTACTAATTTCTTCAATGTGATCTTTCCAGTCAAGTTTTTTGTCAATGGTTACTCCAAGGAATGTGATGGTGTGATTTTTATAGCTTAAGCTAATATCATTTCTTACTGGTATTCTTTGACTCAAATGCTAAATTTGTGTTTTATTTAAATTAATTTTAAGATTATTACTGTCTAACCAGTAAATTATACAAGCTAAAGCATTATTAATGTCAAGGTCATAGATGTCAGTTTTCTTAGATGCTATTGTGACTGTGCTATCGTCTGCAAAAAGAGTCATTGGATGAAACACTTCCCTGGGTTACACTGAATTTCACTATACGTTCTTTTGGCAAATACTTGGTCGCTGTTTTGGTACGAAATATTCTTAAAATTGCTGTGATTGGCCTTCTGTTGGATATATAGGATTCAATTAATTTAGGAATATTGCCTCTAACTCCATATTGTGTCAAGTTTATTAATTATAATAGTGTGGTCAAAGTAATCGAATGCTTGTGTCATATCGCATAGCATAGCGTAAGTGGGAGTCTTTTCATCCATCCATAACATTACAGTGTGAAAATCATAGACCGCCATATTGATTGTTTTATTTTGTCTGAAACCTTTTTGCTCAGTACAAAGAATATTATTTTTTTCCATATACATTATACGTATACAATTGTTTGTAATGTATTTTTCAAAAATCTTCCACATAATTGGTAGCAGCGTCAGCGTCTCTGTTTCCTTTCTTAAATAGTGGTTTTACTATTGATGTTTTCATACCATCAGGAAAGGTACTGATACATAGGTTCATGCTGTGACTTAAGTGGCTGCATATCACCGACAGATTTAATTATTTTGGTAGAGACACCGTCATAACCTACGCTGTTAGTATTTTTAAGTTGTTTTATAATGTTTAAGATATCACACGGGGGCCATTGGAGCCATGAATATTGATTTTTGTCTGTTTAAAATGCCCGATGTGACGTTTTTTCCGGACTCTTGTATAGGGACAACTCTGTCAATGATATAACTATTGAATTGATTCGCTATTGATTCTGGATTTGTAATTATATTATTATCAACCTTAATTTTAAGTAAACAATCCCGAGGTACATTTAATTTTTTATTATTTATAATTTTGAGCCCTTTGAGTAAGTCGTATAATTTTTTTGTATAATTTTCTGTATCTAATCAATTGAAATTTATTGGTTTCAGACGGCTTAAGTCTATATTTAAATAAGAGATGCCTCTTTTTCTTACAACAAATTTTAACGCCACGTGAGATCCATTTAGCTTTTCTGTTAATAGTAATAAGTTTACATGGAAAGCAAAGTTTGTAAAATAATGTACTTAAACTGTAAATAATATTTGTAAAATGCGAATTATATGCGATATTAGGGTCATCCGTATTATAAACATCAGCAAATGTCAAACTTTCTAAACAAGATCTGAACTTCAATATATTTTCTTTTGCATAATCTATCTGTGTTTTTTCCAGTATGTATTTTTTACAGGACATTTTAACAGTTACAGAACAAATAATGCAAATTCTAACACTTCAGTCCAACATCGATTTTGGAAATTATGTGTGAAATTGTCGATACAAGTCTGGCTTTTTAATTGAGAAGTTCATGAATGGCTAATTTCAGATTGTAATTCAATAACAAACAAGTAAAATCAAGGCATACGCTATTCTTTTTCATGATTTCAATGTTAAAGTCACCAGCTAATATAATTTTGCTATATTTTTTATTACTTACATTTGTTAACAATTGTTCTATTTTTTTTGTAAATACACTCGAATTAGTAACTTTTGGTACACAATAAATACACACAATTAAGATGTTATACTTGGTCAGTTCTATTCCACAACCTTCAAATGTATTAGTTGTTCTTTAGAAAAATGATCATTTCTGACTAAAATACACGAACCACCTCTTTTACTATTAATTCTGCTAAAACATGAAGCTAAACTGTAGTTTGGGATCAGTAGATATGTTTCATGCCCTCTGACATAAAATGCTCCGTTATGCAAAATATATATACTTTTAATTCCCTATCTATAAGTTCTTCTAAGCAGATTGTGAGCATGTCTGATTTGTTGATCAATCCTGCAATATTCTGATGCAATAATATTAATTTCTCATTAGTCAAGAAAAAAACTTGCTTCTTCTAAGTTGGTCTGTAATTCGTTGTTGTTGTACTCTTGTGAATCCTGAATATAGTCGTTTAGGTCTCTGAAGATGGCGTGAATGCCTTTGTCATTAATTTACGTAATAGCTACATGAATGCCTTTGTCATTAATTATTCCAGTCTTTGTAATATACAGTGAATAGTCATAATATATATTTTTATTGGAATCTAAGAGATATGCGTGCTCATGAGTTTTTATGTCCAAGCATAAAAGGTTGTTGAAGTTTTCGACCCTCCAGTTATACATGTTAACGTAACCTTTGCATTTATAGACAGTTGTGACGGTATTTCTGACAGATTGAAATCAGAGGGGCAATTCTGGTAATTTTACGAACGTTTTCAGCCTCATACTTTAAAAAATACCTCTAATTTTTGAGAATTGACCTTCAGATTAGATAGATAGCTAAATCATTTACAACACACAAAAGTACACTATTAGGTGATAACCAAACTACCCGATTAGAGAGTGTCTCAGTCAGCGTTTACAATGAATACCTACTTCCAATGCGCTTGATTTTCTTGTCATATTAAAATCCGTCTTACCACGTTGGGCCTGAAGATCATAACGTTGAAAGTGTTGTAACCCGTATTCCCGTAATCTTGGCAATGACACAAATTCAACACCTATTCATAAAACGCCGCGTTGAGTGGTTAACACATAAATAATTTGTACTTTATAGTTATCTCACTTCCTACTTTATCGTGTCAGTAAACTAATCTATTTTCATCTCTTTCACAGTTTGCTCGATAGCAGCTTTTGGCATATAAATGTATATTATGCCAGGTTTTCTTCCACTTATGTTACGCATAATTTAATAAGAAACACCTCGCAATTTGTCATATTTATTGGCTTATAAATTGAAGGAGAAACTTTGGAAGGAATCAATATGAACAAAAATATACTTTGACGTAGCGGCCTTGTCAATGATATATGGTTCAAACACAGACAGATGCTCTTTTATTTTGCTTCGTTACGTCATAGACAGGTGAAAAGAATTTGTGTTACTCTTGTGAGATGACTAAGAGTACGGGTACCAGGGTACCAGCCCCCCTGGCGCCGACGGCGAACGCGATGATTAAGGACATTCAATTTAGTAAATTGATTCATTACCAGCAACTTCCATCCTTTGATAATATCCAGTATGCCACCGTCTAAATGAATAGTTGTGGCCCCGTGGTAGCGGGTCTGACTTACGAGTGTTAGGTCATGGGTTCGAACCCAGACAGGCGCTTAACGTTGTGCTATTTATTTCATCACCGCTGCTTTCAAAACGGTGAAGGAAAACATTGTGACGATACCGGCGATGTCCTAGACCTGTAAATTCCCGCACTGGGCCGGCATGGTAGATTACAGCCCACTCCCTCATATAGAGAGGAGGCCTGTGTCCCACGTATGGCTGTGGATTATGCACTGTCTATAAATAAGTAATTATAGGAGACCACACTTATCTTAAATGAATGTTTATTTTAAAATAGAAGTAGAAACTGGTTTAAACGATCTAAGATTCTTAAAAAATTTACTTTATTCTATTGACCTTGATTTCAACCTTTCGAAATGTGAACTATTGTTGAAAAAAGCTCTCTTCGTCTCCTTGGGTCTCCAATCTTTGAAAATTCCTTTTCCGAATTTATTGAGGAAAAAATGCAAAATTTCAACGACGTTTCGGAAAGATTGTTCCAAATTAATATGCATTCGGCCATCACCTTAATTCGTTACTGCTGTTTCGGCCCTAAATTAACTTATTTTCTTCGCGCTTCCCATTTATAGGATTCACCTTTAGACAGAATGAACCAAATCAGGTTTAACTTCGATTTTAAATGTGGCCATGGACGACCGAGTTTGGGCACAAGCTACTCTTCCCATTCTTATGGGAGGCCTCAGCGTCCGCAAAATTTCTAGTATTAGGTTACCGGCTTTCATATCCTCGGTCCACGGCACTGAGAAATTAATCGGGAAAATCCTAGCCTCCATACTGATTAATTTGGATGAACCGTGCTTCATCGAGGCTATGGACGAAGACTCGCTTGCCCGAACTCAGATCTACCCGGTAATCCATTTTCCCAGAGACAGTGGGATGAGCCGCTCTGCACAGTACTACAGGATAATTTACTTAACACGTCACACTGCGGAGCGTGCGCGCCTGCTGGCTGTGGGTAAATGGAAGTCGGGTCTGTGGCTTCATACACTACCGTCGTCGAACAAAGGCACTTTGTTCGACGACAAAACTTTCCGCCTCGCTGCTTCCCTACGACTAGGACCACCGTGTTGTTCTCCTCGTCGCTGTCACTGTGGCAAAGTTGTCAACAGCCTCAGGCACCACGGCCTGTCTTGCAGCCGAAGTGTGGGTCGCTTAACGCGGCACGCAAACATTAACGACATCATTCGACGACTCTTGTCACCGTCGGCGTTCTAGCTGTATTAAGTATAACCCAATGGTTTGGCTCGCGACGATGGCAAGAGACCGGACGGCATGTCTTTATTTCCAGGGAAGGTGGGTAGGCCTTTAGTGTGGGATGCAACTTGTGTCGATACTCTTGCGCCATCCGTCTTCCGGGCTCGGCGTGCTGCGCTGGTGCTGCTGCTGCGGCTGCGGAAAACCTCAAGCGGCGTAAATATAATAACCTTATTGATAATTATATTTTCGAGCCGTTTGGGGTTGAAACCCTCGGGCCGTGGGGTCAAGGGCTCATGGTCTTTTTAAGGAAATTTCAAATAGACTGGTTGACACTTCCCGTGACCCAAGGGCTGGCTTTTACCTTGGTCAGAGGCTAATCATTGCCATACAACGTGGCAATGCCGCCAGTGTCTTGGGTACATTACCAGTTGACATCGATGCGGATGAATTTTTCGACGCTATATTTTAGTTTTTAAATCGTTTTAGTTAATTTAGTATACAGTTTTGTTATTTTAGTGTTAGCTTATTTTAGAATTAAGATTAAATTGCGCCATACACCTTGACAGAGACGGGTGCCATAAGTTACAGTCGAAATCTAATGGGCATCCCACACACACGAAAGGTACAAAGGCGGACATTATGCCTTAGGCATTCTCTACCGGTCAACAAAGGGTGGTGAAGAGATTAGATGATAGGTGATTTGGTTGAGAGGATCAATGATAAAAAAAGACTATTAAAAAAAATATATAAATAAAATAGGTACCTACACAACATAGACGTAGCTCTTTATTTGCTGAGTTCTAGAGTGTAGATCTGGCCTTTTTTTTCCTGAAAATTATGACCTGGGTTGCATAACATTTTTACCCAACCAAAATAACGTACGACGACCAAAATAGGAGATCGTGGATCGTTTACCGATCCACGATCTCCTTTCGTCTGTGCGACACGAGCCACCCATCAATAATTGTATTTAAGTTCCTTTCCGTTCCCTGCCAGCCTCCTTCTTTTTGATGCTTTTTTTTTAAATTGTTTTTGTATTTTCGATCGTATTTGTGAGCATTGCTCATTTTAATTTTTAATGCTACTTTTACTTTTACTTTCGTTCATATCTTATATTGTGTAATTCAAATAACGATATCTTGTACTTACTATTTTTTTCTGTGCTAGTGCTGTGCACTCTGTAAATGACAAACTCACAATTCCTAAAACTGTATGTGATTTTTGTTTGTGTATGTATGTCGTAGTGAGTAAATCGTTGAAGTGCCATATAAATAAATAAAATAAAATCTCCCCTCAAGAACAGGAGTGCATCAACGGTCATCGGCTCCATTAGATTACCTCTCGAGCCCCGCCACTCCCATGAGAATTAAGAACAATAGATTTTTAATCTTATGTCATTAGTTGGGGACTTCGTCAGACCTAGAGTTTATTTTAACAGCTTAATCTATATACTTAAACATACATAGTAGTATATGTACACATTAAATTTCACAAATAAAATTAAAGTGACGTTCACATGCGTCACTTTAATTTCATTTGTGTTTAATGTATACATATTCGGTACTTATAACCTAAAATCATTTTTTTTTAATTTATGTCTTCCTGTGTCTGTTTATCACGGCCAATCTCCGAAATGACTGGACCGATTTTGACGAAACTGTCGCTGGCAGATAGCTGATGATAAGGAATAACTTAGGCTATTATTCTCTAAGGACACATAATAATTAATACCCGACACCCAGGCGAACGAAGCCGCCACATTGTATTTTTTTTTTCTTATAATAACGTTGCCCCACACTAGGAATTTCTCCTGTATCGTGGGTGCGTTCACAAAGATTTAAACTCACATACACAAACAGCCAGACCCGGAACAACTACTTGTAGGTCATACTAATGTCGGTTCCGTGCGGGAATCGAACTCGCGACACGCAGCGAAGAAGCAAGGAAGCGTCTTAGGGCCGTTGCTATTTTTAATATACATAAATGATCTTCCAAAAGCCACACGTCAAAAAATGGTCCTATTCGCAGACGACAGTACGGCCATAATTGAATGCGATAATCCACATCATTACCAAAATGACATTAACAATTCTCTTTCTGAAATCATTGACTGGCTCGATAATAACAATCTGATTATAAACCTAAATAAGACAAAAGTAATGCATTTTTATCAGCGGCGAGAAAACCCTACTGTAAATATTTCATACAGGTGTAATGAAATAGAAGAGGTTAGTCATGTCAAGTTCTTGGGTATTACAATTGACAATAAACTCACTTGGAAGCCTCATACAGAAGAATTATGCAAACGACTCAGCCAGTCTGCATATGCACTCTCCCAGCTGTCAAAAAAAGTAAATGTTGAAACCTTATTAACAGCATATCATGGACTAGTCGGTTCAGTTTTACGATATGGGCTTGTTTTTTGGGGCCAGTCCACTAATAGAGATCTGGTTTTCAAAATGCAAAAACGATGCATAAGGGTAATGTGTAATATTAAAGTAACTGATAGTTGTGTACCTTTCTTCAAATCTTTAAAACTACTTACACTGCCATCATTGTACATTTTAGAAACAGCATTATTTGTGAAGACTAATTTACACTTATTTGTTAAATTATCAGATGTTAGAAAAACTCCTATGCGTACTAAATACTTAAATCAATTATGTCACACAAAATGTAAAACGGCTCTAATGTATAAAAGCTTCTTTGGCATCGCTCCAAGAATTTATAACAAAATACCAGCCGATCGATTCTGTAAAAATCTCACCGTGAAAAGTTAGGTGAAGTGAGCTTAGGGTGAGCTGTCAATAGTGTCAATCCCAAGCATTAATTGGAATGACAGCTCACTCCACGCTCACTTCACCTAAGTTTTCACAGTGAGATGGTTACAGAATAGCACTGCAGATCAGATAAAAATATTACCTGTTCAGAAATTCAAGAAAACTTTGCAAAAAATTTTAATTGACAAATGTTATTACACGGTTGACGAGTTCTTGAATGATTAAGTTTGTAACATCAACATATTCTAATTTCGGTGCCAATATTAATATATTTTTTTTTCTTTCTTTGATATTTACCTACTGAATTTTTTGTAATTTTTTGACATTTTTTGAATTTTTGACATTTTTTTAATTTTTTGTCATTTTTTTAATTTTTGTCTTTTTTTGAATATTTTGACTTTTTTGAATTTTTTGACATTTCTGAATGTTTACTGTAAACTTTAAAACTACCCATATTTGTATGTCTTACCATAGGCAAAACATAGCGCACTGTATTTACCTTTAAGATCTGTATTTTTTTTTTTATTACCTATGTTTTACAAATAATAAATGATTGATTGATTGATTGATTGCAGCGCAGCAGTCAATCGCTTAACCACTGCACCAACCGTGCCGTGCCGTGTGTTAAAAATTAACTCTAACTTTTTATAAGACAAACAGCCTAATAAACCGGTACGGTACTGTCAATAAATAGGTGTAACTATGCACGCTAAGAACACTGTCCCTTTTGCTATCCCAACACTGACCAAATAATTAATTACTGGGGTTAACTCTGAAATATTAACCCACTCCCTGTCCCATGAATCACATATTATGATTCAGGTTGATTTTTTAACTACTGTGTCTTCTTTCTTATTTTCTATTTTAGACAAGATAAAAACAAGTTAACATAAAAAAAATTGGTGCGAAGTTCAAACGTGGCCCCTGAATTTGCTTTATTGGCCTCATTTTTCATCCCAAACTAATAAATGTGATTTCGAAAAATAATTAAGATTCACAGATCCTGTTGTCGAAAATAAATCCAATGCAAGGAATCGAGTGTCTTTATGCTGTTGAAGATCTATAACGAAATTCCTATATAATTATGTTGTATTTATGCATTGTTGTAATATTTAACGTGTTTTTTTTTTGTTTTGTTATTTAATTTTCTTTTTGTTTACCATGTAATTTCAGATATAATTTGTTGTTCATGAATAAATGACTATAACTATGACTTAGAACCTACCTATAGGTAGGTACCATAACATAACTTGAAATATCACGCCTTGTTTCTCCTTCAAGGATTGGGTAGGGGTTTACCAATCCCAGCACCCTCCCTGCCCTGCGCCCTGCGTCCTGCGGGCGGCGAGCAATGGGCAGTTCGCCGCCCGGTAAGGACCAGCCCCGGGTCGACGGCGCGTTGTGTTCCACGCGCGCCTCAAAGGGATATCAGCACGAACTGATGGGGTCCACTAGGGCCGATGCCTGCCAGGGCTGTGGGTTGTTCGAAAGAGATACCGTGGCCCCTGGCATAGGCAACTGAAGGTTGGGTTTTAGTCAGTAAAAGTCTGACTCGAAGAGCGGGAGACGTCATTTGATGATTTCCCACACAAAAAAAAGACGGTTTACCAATAAAACATTAACCCCATGGTGGCAGGGTGTGACAGGGACATCAACGCGCAAACTGTAACCATGAAGTCAGCAAATGATTCAAGACCCCCTAGAGTAGATAAGATTCGTCGGTTATCACAAAAAAAAAAAACTGCTGTTTTGTAGAAAAATGTATGGAACAGGTATTTATTTTGAAATAGTCGATGAAAAATGGCAACGCAGGAGGGTTCAGAATGATGTGCTGAATCCTTGGTAACAGGTTGCGCGTCCATTCGCTTCCACCCTGTGTTTTTATATACCTCGACATTACCTTACTGTTAAAAAGTTCGAGACACCTCGAGAGAACCTTTGAAATAAGTACCTTTTCTAGAAGTTTTCCTTAAATGACTATTCCGACCACGTGTATTCTAATGATTTATTAAAAAGTTTTTTTAATACAGATGCTACCGTCCTTTGACAGAAAATTTACCCCTGACTGCAACTCTAGTAGCAACCTTATTGCAACGAGAATAAACATCACAGTGATTTAGACAGTGATGCAAAATCGACTACTGTAACTGTGAACTTAACTGTAATTCGAATACAAGTGAATACAGAAGTCTGCTCCAATGGCCAACAGGCCCGTTTTCTTATGATTCTTTTGCCTCGAATATCAATCTGTGTTTCACAGTTGGGGTTTATTTGTAGCACGTAGGTTTGACTTCAACTTGCGTGCCTACTAACTTATTTATATTATGTAGGTACAGTTACGGGGACAAATACAAACAGCATACATTTACGCAAGATTCAAAATAGATTTTCACCTAAAGTATTCATAGATATTTACGGTGTATAGAACATATTCATACCCGCTTTTGCCCGCTATTACTTCGTTTTCTTTTTTCTCGGCCCCTTATGGTACTAGGGTGATGTTAAATAATCCCTTCACCAATAATTGGGCTATAAAATTCAAAAAGTTTTTTTTAATCCGACTGGCAGTCTAGAGATTAGCGCAATAAAACAAAAAAATAAACTCTCCAGCATTATTATTAAGATTATCGAAACCATACTCGTACTATAATGATATTATGGTCTGTTATTATGTCTTTTCAGTTACAATCAAGTAGCTTTTTTTTTTTACCAGAAAAGCGCTGTTTAATTTTACGTATTCATGCTCGTGAATGTGCTTCATTCAAGATAAGATTCAGCATTTTCAAAAATCCCAACATTCCTGAACAAAATGATAGTAGACTGTTTGAAAAGAATCGATAACTAAGTCACTGGAGCGCGGTGTCTCAAAATTACCTCAGTTTGGTCTTCCCCCATCCAACGATATCCTACATCTTCCACCGCTACCTGGGAATAACTAAGTAGCATAAATCATTACAAGAAATTGCGTATAAAACTTTATTTAAATTGTGGAATTTAAATAGGTTTTGTAGAAAGGACTCGCTGTCAATTCTTGCAGCAAATGCTGTGATTGCTGAAAACGTTTTAGCACATTTTCAAGCACTAACTTTCAAAGTTTTCGCAGATCAGCAAGATTTGCGAACAGTATGGTAAGATTTTGTACAGTATCGATCCTACGGGGCAATGAAAATATCTTTAGATCTATAACAAATAAATAAAATTGAATGTCGGTTTGTTATGTCAAAATGACAGTTTTTTACTAAATGCATTTATTTTGAAAGTACATACGGAATTAATTAAGTATACTACTGCTAATTTTTGTCTTTCTGTCTGTTCATTTCGGCTGATCTCCGAAACAGCTGAACCGATTTTGAGGGGACTTTCAGTAGTAGATAGCTGATGATATAAGGATCGAGTAACATAGGATACTGTTAGTCCCGGTACTACTAAATAAAATTTAAACTCGCTCAATGGTTTTTTTCATTCATTGCGCAATCTTCAATACTAACCTTGAATGGTCAAAATCATGCGCTATTCGTCATATTGCGCAATAATGTCACTCTAAGCAAAACATTTCAAGAGTGATTTTTTATTCGATAAAAGCCATGTGACCGAAGGGATTTCCTATCGGCAACAATTACGAACTTCCATACAAACTTTCATCCCCTGTTTAACCCTTTTGGGGATGATTTTTTATAAATTCTTCCTTAGAGAGCTCTAAGGAAGGATTTATGAAAATTCATCACACACTTTCACACTCACACTCTTTCATTCTTTTTCTTTTTCAATTTTGTTATAATATAAAGAACTCTTGTGCAAAATTCATGCTTCTGGATTCTAGAAGGATGAAATTGTGCGGTTTATGCTGTGCGTTGTGTGTCAACAAATGGCACAAATGGGAGGAGGCTTATAAGTACTCAGCAGTGGGTAGGACAAGACTGCCAATGACGATGATGCTGATGATGATGATAGAGTCTGTCAGAAAATGAATGCCTTTAAGATCTTTATTAAGTAGATAGGTAGAATGCTTGCGTAAAACTGCATATAGCGCTCATCTTTAAACACCATTTCAGAAATTTTTAAAGCGATTGTTAATTATTATAAAAAGTTAGATTATTTTGTGACTTGAGTGAAGTGGACTTTATTGAATAGCAGTAAACCTTCTGCCGATCTATTTTGTAAAAAACCTACCATGAAAACTAAGGTGAAGACTCATCAATACTCATCATGCTAGAATAAAAGCAAATCGGGTTTCCGATAGCAAATTATATATACCGTTTTTCCTCAGTTCCACGCCATTTTATTTTTAAATTATAACTGTCTGTATTATAACGATTACTTTTAAATATCCCTACCTACCATAAAACCAACACCGCTGGGCAATAAAACTATCGTTATTTTTGTATAATGTGTTGTATTTATTGTTAACCCTAGTACGCCATAGCTCCTCCTGCCTCTGGGATGAATCACTCGCTTGAAGTATCCCACTAATTGAAAGTAAACTTTAAAGTGGAACATTCCATGGTAATCAAGGGGTTAGAGCAGATTTTTCAAAATTTTATTTTCAGGGCTCGTTTGGTCCAGTGATCGCAAGCGCTGCCGCTGAGCAGTCCTGGGTTCGATTCGCAAGTCGGGCTAAGTGTTTCCATCAAGAATTTCTCAGTAGCAACCCAGAGTCTAGATTTGTAAAAAATCACGAAAAGTCTTTATTAATGCAAAAGCAGAAAGTACTTCGTCGATCTATAGATACGAAAACATTTAATTTAATCAATCTAACTATTTAGATGGATTAAATAAAATGTTTTCGTATTTTATTGCTCTATTGAAATTAAATAAAAATGCCTATGCATTTATATATACAGTGAAATCTGGTTAAGTGAGACATCAAGGGACCTGCAATGTCGTTTCACTTATAGAGGTATTCCACTTACCCAGTGTCTCAGATATACAGGTATAAATAAATATCTGTCTCATTTACAGAGGGTTCCATTAATAGAGGTGAGAATACAGGTTATTTCAGTTATACAGGTGCGATCATTAAATAAAATAACGTGTTATGTATGTAAATGAGTTTTAATAAAAAAAATTAGTACTTAAAGGTAATCATACAAAATTTAATGTAATCAACAAAAATATTTAAGCACGTTTTTACACGTAATATGTACGAATATGGAAACAGAATGTATCAATTATAAAAATCTGTCATTTTAGTTTGTCGTTTGGAAGTATCAGCCATCAGATGTTTTTCGATGTTATAAATTTTATCAAATATGCTTTGGTCACCAATTGATGACATTTCAAAATAACTGCAAAGTTTCTAGTGCTTTTACTGCTTCGCGTTTAGAAATTTTTACTAAATTTACTTCCGCGCTCATTTCATCGTCTTCTTCTTCATTTTCCAATGAAGAAGACATCTGTATGATAGTAAAGCGAAACTAAAACTGAAGGTAATTGAAGCTCAAAATTACTTACGTACTTGGAATTACGTGTGGAATTTGTGGGTAGAATAAGAATGAGTAAACAAACAATGTTATCTCAGTTACAGAGGTTTATGCATATAAAATTTACTCGCTGTCTCAGTTATAGAGGTAACTATGATGATAAATCGAAAGAACAAATCCCAGATATAGAGGCTTACCTCGTCCCACTAACAGAGGTAATTCAGTGCCAAAGTGTTGGGACCTCAGCATGAGTTCCAGTTACGGAGGTTTCTCACTTATCCAGGTCCCACTTAACCAAGTTTCACTGTATTTAATTTCAATAGAGCAATAAAATATTGTTTTTAAACACCTTGATCCTTAGACACTTTTGATGTGTGTAGTTACAAATCCGCCTTTTGAGTTGTCATAGTAGCTATGCGCTCCACTTTTGTTTCCCTCCCTCATACCTTTTTTATTTAGCCGATGTGGTTGTAGATATTTTCGCAATAGCGTCTTGTACTCGTATTTAAAGTTAATTAGCATTGTTATGTGCCCAAATAATATGTCTAAAACAAT
This sequence comes from Apamea crenata, assembly GCA_949629185.1. NCBI lineage: Eukaryota > Metazoa > Arthropoda > Insecta > Lepidoptera > Noctuidae > Apamea > Apamea crenata. Next base: position 21,444,110 of record OX451351.1, read on the forward strand.
GCCATTAACGTTTGATATTTTATCTCGGCACTCGTGTTGTTTGGAGATAAAGACCTGATAAGTGTGACGCAGCAGATGCATGTACGGTTCCGTAGTGTGAAAATATACATAAAGATTTAGAAAGAAACAAATGACACGACAAATATGTACTTATATGTTTTAACACACTATTACAACGTTACGGACAGACATACAGACAGATATTTCTTTGTAACCAACTTACTAAAGGGCGTACCGTACGTAACGTATTTCTAAGCCCAGGTACGCACGGGCGCGTTTTCTCGCGGCGATATTTTTCGTGCACTTGATTTTCAACGCTCTGCTTAGCACCGAGAGTGGAAAATCTAACAGTGTGTTTTTCAACACGCTGGGATGTGTTGCTGATGTGACGCTGTTGGATGCTCAATGTTCGGCACAACACCGAGAGTTCAAAATCGAGTGCGCGATAAAATACCACCTCGATATTTGTACGTCCGCGCGAACGTGAGCTAATACTTTCCTATTTCACCAGAGAATCTTAAAAACAAAGATTTTATCTTTACACATATATCAATAGCGATCAGTGTAAAGGCTGTGAACTAAGATAAACGATTTAACTTTATCTTTGGTTTCAGATGCTGCCGCTGATGAGAACATAAGAATATGTGTCTACGTTGAAAGACATCTTTCTTAAACGAGTAAATATTATCGGGCATTAATCAATTAAAAATCATGGTTAATGCCACTCGCAACGTAGATTACCGGAATGATCCAAAATACCAGTGGTTCGCGAACTTACGAAGAAAGTGCTACGAGGACAACGTCACTCACAGCACCATCCTTAATGAGAATTATAATGGTAAGTGACAAAAACTATAACCTTTCCCAGCTGTGCCGTTTTTCTCGAAGACACTCCGGACACTCCGGTCCATTCCATAAAAACCTACCGTGGAGAAGTAGGTAAAGTGGGCTGTCATTCCATCAGAAGGCCAATTCCCGTAACACCCCCGTAACTCCATCCCGTAAACGTTTTAAAACGTTAAAAATCTAGCCGCAATCTCGTCAAAGCGACGATCAATGTGAAAACACTTGTCAATAATGTAGGGAAATTAGAGGTATTTTTGACAGATTTTGACTAAGATCGGACTGTGAACGTTCTTAAAATTACGAGAATGACCCTCTGAAGCATTCAGCCCAGTGGTAACGGCCGCGACTTACGAGTTGTATGTCGTGAGTTCGAACCCAGACAGGCGTTTTACTTTGTGTAAATTATTTCATCACCACTGATGAAACATCGCATCGTGAGGAAATCGAAACCAAAAAAAATCCTAGATCCAAAAATTCGAAGACATGCGACATCCACCAACCCGCACTGGGCCAGCGTGGTGGATTGCAGCCCATTCCCTCTCACAGACAGGAGGCCGGTGTCCCAGCAGTGGGAACGTTATAGGCTGATTATGCGTATGCCCTTTTTTTTTTTTTTTTTTTGGATGGGAAATCATCAAATGACCCCTCCCGCTCTGGGTGGAGCGGAAGGGAGTGTCAGACTTTTACTGACTAAAACCCATCCGTGTTCCTTCCTTAGCCCTTTCTGTTCCAGGGCAGCGGTTAACCTTTCGGAAAATCCCGCCGCCCCGGCAGGCTTCGGCCCTATGGGGCTGAACTTCCTATCCTCTGCTGACATTTTCTCTTTGAGGCGCGCGTGGAACACAACGCGCCGTCCGGCACGGGCCTGGTCCTGATCGGACGGTGAGCTACCCATTACTCACCGCCCGCAGGCCCGCGCCTACGGTGGCCGGGAGTCGTCACGCGGCTCCCGACGCCCGGAGCGTCTCCCGCGGCGGCTGAGGCGTGAGGTTCTTTCCCTCAGCCTCTCAGCCACCTCCTTCGCTAGCATGACTGCTTCGCAGAAGGAGGTGACTGCCTCCCACTCCCTCTCGCCCCGGACCATGGCTTGCACCAGGGCCGGACGCGAGAGGTCGCCGCCGTTGCCGATCGCCTCTACGAGGACACGGCGGGGCTCCGCCCAAGCAGGGCAGACCGCCACCGTATGCTCCACCGTGTCCTCCGGGCGATCCTGGCAGTGGTGACACCCGGGCGTCTCCTCCCGCCTGATGATGTGCAGGAACCTCCCGAAACATCCGTGTCCGGAGAGGACCTGCGTCAAGCATGCGTATGCCCTGGAGATAGGAATTGACAGCTTACTTCACCAAACTTTTCACGATGTGATTTTTACAGAATATATCCGTTAGTCTTATTCTAAACACATGCTGTCTTATGCTGCTTGTTCTGATCATCAAAATGACAGATCCCTTATAAAATATCCGTTTAATTCACGCTACTTATCTTTCCCCGGTCGAGTCTGCGCAAAGTTATGCATAAACACGCGCCAAAAGATTACAAAGATCGTGTTTTTGTCCGCCATTACTTTATTTATTTTTTAAATTTTCTGAGATTCGTTTTTTATTTAACGACGTATAAGCACCGAGTGTGCTATCTATTTTGTTTACGTTCATAAGAATAACAAAAGGTAGGCCATACATGACGCGTTTGACGTATGTGTCGTGTCAGTGCCCTACTTAACAATGCTTGCGATGTTAGTCAGGCTGATATAATCAAAATGCCAGAACTAACTAAAAAAGTTAAATTTTAACTAACTGAAAATGCAAGTCATCATTATGATAATGATTTCCTCAAGGCGATACAGAACAGTTTAAAGATTTCCTTCGTGCGGAGAAGATCTTGATATTTTAATGTTGACTTAAGAAAAACTCAGATAGCAGCCATATTACATATATACAGAAACTCACGACTTCTTCAACTTCACACACATATCTACTCCTTTTGCCTCGTTCACAAATCTGCTCACAGACGCACGCTGGTTGCGAGTGCTATGCACCTGACTTGTCTGAAGAACATCACCAAAAAGGTCACTATATGTACATACATATAGTGACCTCCTACGCCCTACATATAGTGACGCCCTAGGGACATCCCTAGGGCGTCCCCTCCCGGCGTATCCACTCTCATTTGCCTTGTAAATACCTTTTTTTAGTCGTCTTTCATTCATCCTCTCATTGCTAAACCATCTGAGCATACTCTTTTCAATTGTTGTCACTACATCACCGTTGCCTTAGTACATCATTCCTCAGCCTATCGTTCGTATCGTTTGCTTCGCAAGGAACGCATTTCCACAGCATTTCTTTTAGCACAATCAACATTCACTTCCATACATAAGCGCAGGTACCAGCACACATTTATAAACAGCCATTCGAGCGTTTTTGGACATCAACTGGTTGTTCATAATCACATTTGCACACCATTCACTTTATTTGCCGCATTTACTCTCCTTTACACATCTTCATCAATCTTTCCATCCCTTGTAAACAGACTCCCCAAATATACGAACTCATTTACTTGTTCCACACTCTTATAATTTATTTTCCCATCACACACACCGATATATCCTCTTCTATTTTGAACACCATGACCTTCGTGTTATTCACATTTATATTCGTCCCTTTTTATCCTATATGCTTCATCCATCACATAAAGGAAAACTCAGTATCAGATGTTGTGTCGTGTTTTCCCTTTTACATACATAATGTTTGTTTGAACAGAAGGTGACGTCTGGTGTCGGCGAACGTTTGATGGGTTCTCCTGCTGGGACGAGACTCCAGCGTCCACCACAGCCTACCAACCATGCCCGCAGTTTATCGTCGGGTTTGACCCAAGGCGATACGCGTACAAAACGTAAGTACTATATGTTGTAACCATGGTTTTAATCATGGTCTGGCAGTTTGAGTAATTTATACGGCCTAAGCAAATGTCCTCTCTTTGGTATTGTTCCTCGAATCGTTGAGCTCCTTAAGTTCTGTGTTGAGCTGCGTATAGCCACCATTTCAGACACCAATCTACATGGTCTTCACTTGATCTGACCAAGATTATGGCTGGACTTTAAAAGAGATCAAATTGACCTCTGAGTATGTTGTGTTTTTTTTTCTCTGAATAGTTAAATAGTAAACGCCCCCTCATCTCGTTTTTAAATATTATTGACGTGTAAAAGCGACTTACAGAACTTACAACTTACAGAAATAAAATCATTTGTCATTTATACCTTAGTTTTATTATTTCTATATCTAACTAGGTTAAAGCTAAGACTCTCAAATCATTGCCAAGGTAGATAAATCAGGAGTAACGTTACGATTCGTTACTGCCGAAAACGCTGAAAAGACCATTGCCTGCACCGGCACGCTTCATAGATACTATGATTTTACTGGCATAATTCAAGGATATAGGACCGGCACAAAATGCTAATCATCATGAAGAAATCACCTATTTTACACCCACTACCGTACATGGGGGAAACCTCGTAGCTTCCCATAACGTACGACTGGAGCGCTTGCTTTCAACGACCCAGTTTGTATTGACAACACACGCTTCGCCATCCGTAGGCGTTTATCTGTTCTCCGAGCTACTATATTGCCCGACCATTGTTACCTTAACTTGCCAATCCTGGGGCAATGTCGGTGTCATTGGTTTTCTATGAACTTGAATCGCCTGATTTTTTCCTGATTAAGTCCGTAAAGAATAGCTTTTTATGAGGTTTGGAAAGTGGCTCTTTTAGTATCTCGATAAATATGTGAAAGAAAATAACGACAATAAATAAATTATGTGATTTAATTTCATCTTTTGAGCAGCGGGATAATTGTGTAACACACTAACAGTAGGAGAAGCTTTTATTTTGACAGTTCAACAGCATTCATTGCGGTATTTACGCTGTGGAGCAGATAATTTATTGACTGATAAGTTGTGTGTCGTGCAAATTGTTAAAGTTGGTTACTAATAAAGAAATAAAATAAAAAAAAATCGCACATAAGAAGCAATGGATTAGTAATATCCTTCAAAATGGATAAAAAAGCAATGGCATTCAATCACAATATGAATATAATATATTATAGTGTGTTACGTTTATCCATTGCTTCATAAGTTCGAAAAATTTGTCTGCTTTAGTAACGTAAACAACGCAATGAATGTTGTAGAACTGTCAAAAGCACAGGTCATTGCTATTGTTAGTCTGTTATGCGATTACCCCAATTTGGTACATGATGTTAGTTTTATTAAAATTTATTTTTATTTGAAATTCTTTAATTGCAATCAGTGAATTGTTATTGCCATATTTATTATGTGCCTCTATTTTTACACGCAACCGTCACTACACTGTCATCAGCAAAGAGGCTCATATGTTCTGTGGACTTAGGCATATATATTATATAGAAAACGATAAATGAAAAAAAAAACAGTCAAGGTATGTACTTACCATTGTTATCTATTCACTTTCGACATTTTATAGGTAGTTGATTGATTCCTTTGCTGAAAAAATTATGGGAGCGAGAATCAATAAAATCTTTGAGGGCGATAACATAATGATACGATTCAAAATCCCCTCGTTATTGTGACGGTTGAGTAATGTAACGCAACACTCGACGCGTGTTTGTTGGTGTGCTTCACTTAATCGATGCGGTACCATTTTTTCGCGCTTTTTCACTTTTCCAATTTTTTTCAAGTGAATTAAAATTGTTTTATCACCCACACCGAAGCTTGCCGTTAACTCTGACGTGGTTTGCGATGGATCCGTGACTTTTGACTTTTGAAAGGGGCTTGTGGCTAAGTAATAACAACACGCTTGCCGCGGTTGGTCCGTGGATGGGTGACCATCTTCACATACTAAGACCCCTCCGTGCCTCGGAAAGCACGTTAAGCCGTTGCCGCGTTGGTCTCGGCTGTCATTCGTGGATCTTTGACAATCGTTACGGGTCGTCAGTAGCCCGAAAGTCTGATAACCAGTCATATCAAGGGGTATCGTATTACCCATTAACTGGGTTGTGGAGGTCAGATAAGCAGTCACACCACGTAAAATGAAAAATAATAATAAAATACTGGTATTCAGCTGCATCCGGTTAGACTGGAAACCGACCCCAACATAGTTGGGAAAAGGCTAGGCAGATGATGGTATTGCTCGCAATGGACTTTCCACACCGTATTTCCAATGCCTATCTAAAGATAATCCCAGTGAGAAATCTTCACTAGGAATTTTTTCGCAGACAAAATCTTATTTTCATTACTCACAATAATATTAACGTAAACGAAACAAAAGGAATGTGTGAGGATCGTAACAGGTAGTGTATGTATTTATATTAGGGAAAACTTTATTTACAACAGCTACCGACTAGTTTAAAAAAATAAGACAACTATAAAAATAGCTGAAGAAATAACGATCCATCCCTAAGTCTCATTCTCATAAAACGAGCTACTTTCTAATTTTTTCTCTGTCCGTGCTGTAAGATTGTGGAACTCACTACCGCCTAGCATTCGTGATTTAAAAACTATTTCTCTATTTAATGTCGATTCAAAGTGCATTACCTTTCCTCTATACCGTGAGTATTTGTATATATATATAAATATATATATCAGCATTACCTACGTTTTTATTTAAGTATGTTACTTATGTGTACTTTTTTGCATTATATAGTTAATATTTTAGTTTAGACTTCACACATTCATATTTTTCTCTTCTTGTTCTCACACTCTATTGTCTACACATCTTTTTACTTCTCCTTTCGCAGGTCTGCTGAAAGAAATTTCTTAAGAAATAAGCAGCAACTTTGTACCTACTCAGATTGTAATTATGTCATATCCCTATGTATTTTACTGTGTGTACATAAATAATAAAATAAATAAATAAACGATGAATGAAACGAAACTTGCTGCCTGAATACATATGACGGAGAAGGTATGTGTGTCTGTCGTTAACATCAGGCATATTTTAATTACTCTGGGCGTATTATGGGTAGTGTTGGTTATAGCACAATAGGAAAACGGTTTGCAGTTCAAATCAGATTATAATTTACGAACAAGTCAGTCACACAAGCGAATCACACACTGTAGGTACACATTCAACGATACGGAACGCTGACAGTTTCTATGCACATGTTGTTCGTACGATGTCCAATGTTTCGATGATCCCTAGAGCTCTGCTCACATCCCTTTTGTAGCTGTTGCTCTCGTCCCCCCACGAACTCAGGCTAGACTCTGTCTAGCGCCACGAGATGGCGCTAGCGTTCCGAATAGTCAAACGAATGACTCCGACACATATAAAAGTAACTTGACAAACTTATTTCACAACAATACATCTCCACGTAAATATTATTACTTAATCACGAATGTTCCTGAATGTTTGTGAATCCTGTTCTTTGAAATCCAACATTTAGGTCAGTTTATTTAGCAAATAATAATATCAAACCATTCTGTTAATGCGGGAGGTAACCAGTCTTGTTAGGGTAATCTAATATGTATACGTAGCATCACAATTTGCCCTTGCATGGAAATATCCAAATACTGACCCCATTACTTAGCTTACTGTTACCCTGTATCATCCCACTAGTGGGCAGAGGATTCTCCCCATGACTTCCAATGCTTGCGATACAGTGCTAATGCGGACCACTGATTTTTTTTACAATGTTCTCGCTTAGAGAAGCAGCTAGAATAATGTAGCCAGGATTTTGTAATAATACTTTATTTAATAGGGCCTTCGAGTTTTTTGCCCGCTCTTCTCCACAGCTTCAATGTTCTGACTAACTGACCGACTTTTTGACAATTCAAAAGTGCCTGCCTGTACATGGTTTAATGGTACTCAACACATTAAACACAATTTTTACAAGCTAACACTAGAATATATATATTATATACAAGTATATAGTAAAAAAAAAAGAAAACAGCAGCTGGTTTAATTGAAATAAATGGTTTGAGTTTCATCGTTTGTTTTGTCCAGCTCGTCCCGCCGTCTTCTACGGAGCCTCTGCGACGTCTTCTGGCTGTCTTAGGACTTTACATAGTGGTTATTTTGGCCCACAGCTCATTGGGCATGACGGCAGACTTGGCCAGCCCAGTCGCATTTCAACTTTTTGAGCAACGTCAGTATTCTGTTTTGGAGCGCAGCCGCGCAGTGTGGTGTTGTGAATATGGTTTGTTAATTTGACGCCTAGAATACTCCGCTCGCACGTTGGCAAATCTTGAGCTTGAACTACCGTCATTCTATTTCTTACATCATTTTTATTATTCTAAGAATATAGGTCTCCCCCAAGTACTGCCACTTCGACTGGTTCTGTGCTTCTCGCATCCGTCCACCATCTGTCCACCCTGTGGGACGCCTTCCGACGCTACTTCTTCCGGTACGCGGTCGCTACTCCAGAACCTTTCAGCCCCATCGACCATCTGCCCTGCCACTTAAGTTTGTAAATTCTTCGGCTATGTCGGTTACCTTTCTCGTCTAGAAGAACTAATTAGTAATCACTAGAATTACTTACACTCGAAAAGTAGATACGAAAAACAATCAAAATATCTCTTTTCCCTATGGATTGCTGGTCCGTCCGTTAATTCGGTAAATATATGGGTGCTACAAAATGTTAACTTAATTAAGTAGCTCTAACTTTATTAATTCAACTGTTCGTGCCCGCATATTGGATGCCATTCTACGTGGCAATGCTGCCAGTCTTCTGGGCACGTTTCCGGATGACAACGATGCGGACGAGTACGTTAGTCATTTAATTTAGTATTTAATGTAAATACACTGGCCTGCAAAACTGAGTACCTACTATACACTTTACACTTTTAAAATTTAATTTGTTTAAAACTATAAGTTGGAGATTTAAAATATAAACGTTTTATAGCAAACTTTATCAGCTTTCTTTGAAACTAGTACACTATACATTGGTAACATTTTTAACTTAAAAAAAAAGATAAAACAATAAAAATAGCCATTTTTACCTTTGCGTCAAAAAACTCAATTAACATTTATGAGTATGTTTGTTTTTTTTTGTGGTCGACCTGTATGTAACTATGTAATGGAATCTAAGGTAACTAAATTAACCATCTTCTAAGAGTCGTAGCGTAATGAAAATTGGCAGCTGTATGTAGTTCTGAAGACAATACAATAATATGGTACTGTCGAACTGATCTGACGATGGAACCGGAAGATATGAACTGGAACTTCATGATGGAAAATCGTATCATAGCTATTTTGGATTTCTTAGAAAAGTCTTTGAACTATGAACTTTGACCACGATTAGGTTTCAAGGTCTGATGATGAAGCCGGAAGATAGGCACTCGCATCGTGCATTTATAAAAGCGTGTTTTTCTAGTGTTTTTTAAACCATTAATTTATTAATAACTGGTATTGCCTCCTCAGGCTCCGACTATAGCTTCGAGCCGGTTTGGCATACTGGCATACTACACGAGGTTTTGGAGCCGATGTTGGGGAATATTCTCCCATTCTTCAGTCAGGGCCTGTTTTAGTGCCCTGAGAGTGGTAGTCTGCGGCTTCTGACTAGCCTGCTCAATCGGGTTGAGATCAGGACTTCTTGATGGCCAAGCCATCACGCTGATACCAACCTCCTGAATATACTCTTGCACGACCTGAGCCGTGTGTGGCCGGGCATTATCATGCATCAGCATCGATCCATCATCCATATTTGCTAAATACGGCCCTGCATACTCGTTGAAAATCTCTTGGGCATATCTTTCCCCAGTCAGAGTGCCATTTTCTATGGCCACCAACTCCATGCAACCTTGTGAAGATATGCCAGCCCATACATGCACACTGCCTCCACCGTACTGGACTCTTTCTGAGAAGCAGTCTTGAAGGTATCGCTCACCAGGCCGCATGTAGACACTTCGCTTTCCATCAGGAGTGTAAAATGAGAATCGAGACTCATCTGTGAACAAAATTCTTGACCACTCTTCTTCATCCCACTGTATGTGTTCACTGGCGTATCGCAGTCTCGCTACTCGACGCTCTCTCTCGAGTTTGGGGCCACTCGCCATGGTCTTCGAGGTTTCAGATTTACTTCAGCAAGTCTTCTTCTCACTGTACTGTCACTAATGTAGTCCCTTCGGGTCTGAAGAAGCTGTTGTTGGACTTCAATTGCATTAAGGTGGCGATTTCTCAACACAGTGGAAACTATATAACGGACTTCTCGGGCACTAGTACACCTGGGTCTGCCATTACAAGGTCTCCTTAGATGGTTTCCAGTCTCTTCGTACCTTCGCTTCACCTTCTGGACTGTTCGTAACGTCACACTCACCATTCTTGCAGTACGACGCATACTGATACCTAGTTCCAGAAGTCATGATCCTAGTATATTCTTCAGGTGAAAGAATCATGGTAAATAAAATTTATGTGCTGTTGTCTAACTTAGCTTTTGTAACAAGACTCATCGATCAAGAAAAAAATTTGAAAACCAAAAAAATGGATGGTAAAATTGTAATTCAAGAAGGATTATTTTTAAAGCTTTGTTTAGCCATTTCTTAAAAGAAGCTTCTCGACTATGAAGTTTTACATACAAAATTAAACTCTTTTTCGAGTCCTTTTTTAGTTCGAACGTATATCTTTTGTACTTATAAAGTTATTCCAATTTTAAAAGTGTGATAAGTACTTAGTTTTACAGGCCAGTGTAATTATTGGTGTTACATTCTTTTAATTATAATGTGTGCTCGTATCGTTGACCATAGCTCTCTCCCTCTCAAAGAAAGGAGCAGTGGGACCGTTATGATCTAATGCCATCATTTTTTTTATTATCATTATTTCGTTTATTCAAATAAACGAACGTCGACGTCAACGTGGATGTCGTTCGTTTATTTTTCGTTTCTTTGTTTATTTTGTTTTTTAAATACATTTTTAAATATAACTATAAATAAAACATTTATACGATGGCGATACGCAGTTTAAAGATTTCCTACATGCGAAAAAGATCTTGATAACTTAATGTTGACGGAAAGAAAAACTCAGATAGCAGACACATTACATACATAACTAGATATATTCACACCTTCTTCTCATTGGGGTAAGCAGATACTACAGAACGCCACCTTACATACTCCTTGTGCTTCATATACATATGACGCACATTTATTATTATTATTATTTATTTATTTTTAAAGAGTTTACATGTCATTACATGTACATTACAAGACATGTAAACTCTTTATAAATAAATAGGTAATAGGTGTCGTCCTCGCGTTGCTGTTTGTAAAATACTTTTTCTTTAAAACCTTTTTCTTTGGTTTGCTCTACGGCGTAACCTTATCGCACACACAAAGCTTTCCTTTCAAATCAACAGTCCTAGACAACGCACGTATACGAATGCATAAAACAGAGCATGGTGGTCCTTGATTTGAATCCCGTGTCATTGGGTATTTACATCTGGAATTTCTCAGTGGCAGCATGGAGCCTGGATTCGTGCCCCATTGGTGGCAATAAGCTGGCTCCTATTACATACCTAATTGGCGAAATGTGGGTGTACTATAAGTACACCTCTGTCTCATCCCTCGGGGATTACAAGCGTGATTCTATGTAAGTATGTTAAAATGGAGCGTATCATGTTGATAGTAGGTACGGGCAAGACTCGAGTAGCCGCATTATTTAATACACTTTCGATATAAAACACCAAAAGAAGCAAAAATAATGGTCTATAGCCACTGACTGTTTGTTTAAAAAACAGATTTATTAGGCACTCGGCTAGCAAGTGGCTCAATGTATTTGTTTAGCGCGCCTGGCTTCACTCCGGCAGACGCCATTACTGCCACTACGAGTACGGTCACCCGCACGCCCGCACTAACACTTGATTATAGAATACCATCCTTACTGCTACGAAATAAAGACGCTTTCAAGGTTAAAGATTCAATGAAGAAATACTCTTCGTCCAAAGAGTCACACGCGGCCCGTTGCATGTAAACATTTAGTTCCTCATAAAAGTTGAACTAAAATATTCTCGCCTCTTGATAAGGTTTTGAACTTGTAAACACACGAAATTCAAAGCAATACAGACCTTTATAGAGAAGAGGGTTTGTTTATTTTTGATATATATTTCAGGCAAATGTAATAAAATATATTATAATATATTTAAATTGAGCAGCAAACAAGGGCTTAGGAAGAATGACAGAAAAAATATAATTTATAGCTCGGAATCCCCACTTTTAGAGACTAATTTATTTCATCCAAATGCAAACAAAATCCCTTGGAAGAAAATATAATGATTGCAATTCATTGCCAAGGTAAAAAAATGCGGTTTTGCTGTGAAAGATTTCGTTTATTCGTGACACTTTCAAATCTTTGGAGTCTACACCCGAATTGCATAACACACTTCTAATCACAATCAGAAAGATTTTGAAAGAAATTCCTAATCCATTGCTTGATATGTTTGAAAAATTCCCCTGCTTAACAGCGTAAACGCATTGAATGTTGTTGAACTGTGCAAATAAAAGGCATTGTCATTATGTGTCTTGCGCAATTACCCTGCTGATGTTCCGTTACCAACAATATTTTGATATTGATATACAAAATAATAACCTAAAGTGGTAATCGATACAAACAAACAGTTGAACATCGTAGCAGCAAACAGTTTAAGTACCAATTAATTAACACAGGCCACCTACACCACAAATAATGACATAATGTCGCACAAAATAAAAAATATTATTCACTTTTTAGGTGTGGTACCTACTCCACACCAATCCAGTCGTATACCACTACTTGTTATATAAATAACAGTGACAGTAAATTTTATAACATCATCAACATACCTACACCAAATGGATTAAATACGTATTATTGAAGCTAACTCAAAAACTACCCAAACTGGCAAAGTTAATCACATTTATATGGGACCACCGCGCAGGCTTCCTCTAAGAATTTTTTCTCTTTTTTTTATATAGGTATCTATCCACAATTATTGAAAAAAAACTACTTAAAAAAGTTACAAAAAAATATCTTTATACATATACAGACGAGACGGGAGAACCACTACTTTGTGAACCCGTTTAAATACTGTATTACTATTAAAAGCTTGTGACGTCCCACTGCAGGGCCAAGGCCTCCCTATTTTCCTTCCGCTCCTGTCTGTTTATAGCTGCTAAGGACCAGCTTTTGTTGAAGGAGTCCAGCTCATCCCGCCATCTCTGTCTGGGCCTGCCGCGATGTCTCTTGCCGTTAAGAGGGACCCATTTTGTCGTAAGTTCGGCAGATTCCGAGTGACATCAGTTATCTTTGTTACGGATCGTATGGTCGTATATCTAACCCGATCTGTAAGTTTGATACCCAGAATACTCCGTTGCATACCCCTCGAGCGAACCTCGAGCGTGGACCTAAGCTAATTAAAAAAAATCTCTTGGCGTCATATTTAATGTGGGGATTTTCCTTACATATTGGTTTAACTACGAGTATTTAATTTTCAAATCCGATTAAAATGACGTAACGTTATGCCGAACCAACCATGAAAAAGCTTAGATATGGCTTTAGAAAGGGTTGGGCTGGTGATTATTCATAGGATTACTGACACTTTAAATCACGAATACTTCTTACAAATACCCTTCACAGACTTAACACTTTTATTTATTGGTTCATTGGATATAAAACTTTGTTAATCGTCGAGAGAAACATAAAGTTTGGAAATCTAACGACCAACGTTTATTTGTGTATTCGCCTGAAACTTCGTAATCAAACTTCGGAAACGATTTTCACCATATTTTTATTAAAGTTCTATTACAACACAATGTCAAAACTGTCTTTAGTTATTTCAGATTTGTTACTATAGTAAAACATTACCCCAAAATTACATCCATCATCTACCAAGCCTTTTCCCAACTATGTTGGTGTCGGCTTCCAGTCTAACCGGATGCAGCTGAATACCAGTATTTTACATGGAGCGACTGCCTATCTGACCTCCACAACCCAGTTACTGGGTAATACGATACCCCTCGGTAAGACTGGTTGTCAGATTTTCGGGCTACTGAGGATCCGTAACGGCTGTCAAAAATCCATGAATGACAGCCGGTACCAACGGCTTCACGTGCTTTCCGAGGCACTGAGGGGTGAAGATGGTCACCCATCCTCGGACCAACCGCGGCAAACGTAGCTTAACCTGATTGATCAACCCGAGCAGCTGTTATTACTTAGCCACAAGCCCCTCCACAAAATTACTTCCGAAAGCCCAAAATGGTTGGAAATGTCAATCTAGAAGGTAGAAATTGATTACTCATTTCAGTTAGACAATGCTTCAGACAAGCCTCCCAACCGATTAATAACGGTCTATTAGTTGACCCGTGGAGGCTGGTCTGAGGCTTAAGTAAAAAATATCTTTCTCATGATACCACTTCATCATTGTGTCGATTTATTTAAGCTCTGCGTACCACTACGTCTTCCCCAATTCCTGTAAATGTATATGTTCATATATCTACATCCCATAAAGTACTACAAACTTTATTCATATTACAGAAGTTACAATAGGTTTCAGTTTATTTATGACTTTTGACCTCATACAATTATGTGTAAAATCCGAGAACCCTAAAATAGCAGTAGTTCTATTCTGTTAAAATTTCACCGTAAAGACTTAGGTGAAGTGAGCTTGAATTGAGCTGTCATTCGACCAGCCAATTTATTCTGTAATTATCTCACCGTGAAAACTTAGGTGAAGTGTGCGTAGAGTGGGCCGTCATTCCACCTGATGCTAGGGCCATCCTGCACACACTACAATGTGATTCTTTATAATGTGCAGTGTATAGTATATACTATACACTAAGGACAGCTCACTCAAAGCTCGCTTCACCTAAATTTTCACAGTGTGATTGAGATTTAAACTAGTGACAACTCACTTTAAGCTCAGTTCACCTAAGATTTCACGGCCAGATTTTTACAGTATAGAACTACTGCTATTTTATAGTTCTCGGATTTTACACATAACTGTATGAGGTCAAAACTCTTAAATAAACTTAAACCTATTGTAACTTCTGTAATATGAATATAAGTAAATTATTCTGGCTACTCTCAGGTCGGAACGTAGGCCTACGCAACAATTTATGTCAAATACCATTCCAAAGCAAAGCGAAAAACATAGGGAATGTAGGCAGGCGGTTCAATAAATAACCAACATTCAACATTCTTAAAAGGTTCTATCGAAGCCCGATGTTTGGTGGCGTTGTGTAAGCTTAATTCTTTTTGTTCTTTGAATAGACTGTTTGGCGACTGAACCATGTTATGCTTAACACTAGATTTACTTACTACCACCTACTGATAGAGCTAACTAAAGAGTACTACCTACTGGTCGTGCTAACTAAAGAGTACTACCTACTGGTTGTGCTAACTAAAGAGTACTACCTACTGGTCGTGCTAACTAAAGAGTACTACCTACTGGTCGTGCTAACTAAAGAGTACTACCTACTGGTCGTGCTAACTAAAGAGTACTACCTACTGGTCGTGCTAACTAAAGAGTACTACCTACTGGTCGTGCTAACTAAAGAGTACTACCTACTGGTCGTGCTAACTAAAGAGTACTACCTACTGGTCATGCTAACTAAAGAATACTACCTACTGGTCGTGCTAACTAAAGAGTACTACCTACTGGTCGTGCTAACTAAAGAGTACTACCTACTGGTCGTGCTAACTAAAGAGTACTACCTACTGGTCGTGCTAACTAAAGAGTACTACCTACTGGTCGTGCTAACTAAAGAGTACTACCTACTGGTCATGCTAACTAAAGAATACTACCTACTGGTCGTGCTAACTAAAGAGTACTACCTACTGGTCGTGCTAACTAAAGAGTACTACCTACTGGTCGTGCTAACTAAAGAGTACTACCTACTGGTCGTGCTAACTAAAGAGTACTACCCACTGGTCGTGCTAACTAAAGAGTACTACCTACTGGTCGTGCTAACTAAAGAGTACTACCTACTGGTCGTGTTAACTAAAGAGTACTACCTACTGGTCGTGCTAACTAAAGAATACTACCTACTGGTCGTGCTAACTAAAGAGTACTACCTACTGGTCGTGCTAACTAAAGAGTACTACCTACTGGTCGTGCTAACTAAAGAGTACTACCTACTGGTCGTGCTAACTAAAGAGTACTACCTACTGGTCGTGCTAACTAAAGAGTACTACCTACTGGTCGTGCTAACTAAAGAGTACTACCTACTGGTCGTGCTAACTAAAGAGTACTACCTACTGGTCGTGCTAACTAAAGAGTACTACCTACACCACAACATACACAATTACACACCCTCACACACACCCTTACACACACACTCACCACACTTTTTTCACACTAGCTATAGGTAGGCATATAATTGCTCGCCCAAATAATGCGTTGGTACTAACCTGTAATCTAAATAATGGACGGATGGATGACCCCTATAACACAGGTTCCACCTAGCATGGGGGTTATTGATCAAATCTCTGTGTACATGTAAGTCATACGCTGTCAAATGCTGATCTATTCCCATCCAATACCAAGAACTAATACCATTCGGTATTAGTTTATTTCCGAATTTATTTTCTATTTCCAACGAGTACCACATTTTTTTTAATAAAAAATTGATTACTTACGAATACCAAAACGTGACTTTTTGTACACTCAGCTACACAAAGTTTTATTTTATTTTCTAATATTTACATACTATACTATCTTTATTGAATGTTATAAGTCTAAAACTTTCCAAACTAACAAATAAGTACTCCAAATGAATCATTTCTCTTTACCTGCGAAAAAGGGTCGATTTTTGTCTATTGTTTTGTAATTCGATGCAACCAATAAGAGTTGAGTGCAAAATAAGTCTTGTTCTCAGACAGACCACTCAGTTCAGTACATTTCCCTGCCTGCGGCGGGTAGTGCATACTCAGTGAAAGTGATATATTTTTATACAGTGAGTATTTTAGTGTAATTAAATTGCTATTTACTTATCTTTTGTGTTCCTATTTTTTAAATAGGTATTATCATAGTAGGTAGGTACCAAATTAATAAGAAGCAAAGATAGAGTTTAATGTGTGAGTAATACCTACTGGTAATGCTAACTAAAGAGTACTACCTACTAGTCGTGTTAACTAAAAAGTACTGCCTACCGGTCGTGCTAACTAAAGAGTATTGCCTACTGGTCGTGCTAACTAAAGAGTACTACCTACTGGTCGTGCTAACTAAAGAGTACTACCTACTGGTCGTGCTAACTAAAGAGTACTACCTACTGATCGTGCTAACTAAAGAGTACTACCTGCTGGTAGTGCTAACCAAAGAGCTAACTAATGAATACTGCCTACTAGTAGTGTTGCTTTTGAAAGAACTCCTGCGAAGAAGTCACTACCAGTATTCCTATACCTATCAGAAACAGCGTTACCATGTTGCGGTTTGGACGGTGTCTATGGTTTCCGGTGTAATTACAGTCACATGGGATTGCATGGTGTCGTCGGTGACTTCTTAGTCCGGTAGAGTCTTCTGAGTCCGGCATAGTTTTGTTACTTCGACGTCATATATTTGTGCGGCCTTCCTATGCCTTCTACAAATGTTCACATATATATTTGCCCTTTTCTTGACGACAGATATTAATGGATGAATCAAGAAATCAGATATTATTGGCGATCGGTCTATCCATACTATAACTCTGCCTGTATGTTACCTTTCACGCCTATAACACTGAACAGATTTAAATATTTGGCAAGGACCTAGATGGCATGCTGGGGAAAGACAATATGCTAATTTTTGTCCCGGTATCACGTCCCCGTGGCATAATTTCCGACATCCACGCGGGCGGAGCCGCTGGCTGAACCTAGTAATATATACTCGTATTTATCCTCGTGACTGTACGGTCAGTGATCAACAAAACTAGAATAAGCTGGCTCTTATCCCATTCAAACTCCATAGTCCCTAAGGCTATAAGTCCCTAAGCTACTGATTCGTAGAAAATAATAACGTGGTATCCCACTCTTCTCAGTATGGACACCTTTTCGCATGACTAAGTACTGTGAGGGAAGATCTAGCGATTTAAGCCTTTAGGCAGCGGGGTTTGACTTTACGGTGTTAAAACCGCTCTCTAGGAAAACACACCAACTTACTTTCATAAACAAACTTTCAGTGACGTCAATCACCGGTTGATTGCGGACGCCACAAAAGGGATGAATGAAATTCCATTGGATGCAGCTGAGATGAGAATGCTGAGATGGATGTGTGGTGTTACACGAATGGATAGAATAAGAAATGAGTATATAAGAGGAAGTTTGAAAGTGGCACCGGTAACTGAAAAGTTGTGTGGAAACCGGTTGTCTTGGTATGGGCATGTGTTACGGAGGAATGAGGAAAATGTCGTGAGGAAAGTTTTGAGTATGAATGTCGATGGCTATAAGAGTAGGGAAGACCAAAGAAACGATGGATGACCTGTGTGAATGATGATATGGTTAGAAAGGGGTGAATGTCGAGATGGCGGCTAATAGAGGAGTATGGAAGAAAAGACATGTTGCGCCGACCACAAATACATTGGGATAAGGGCAGGAGAATGATGATGTGGGGCGGTCACCGCTATTTTAGGAAATCTTATATCGTTATCGTTCAACTTTGACTCGAGCAAAGTCAATTAGAAGTAAATGTGTTCTTTATAGGACTTTCGTCACTTTTCAAAAACTTCTTTCTAAAGATACTTAAGTAAGTCCCTGCGACCAGTAACAAATGTAACTACTGAAGTGTTACTAATAAGTGGCCATATAATACTTTATTTTTAAACATTACAATAGCTCAATGTTTCTAAAAGGATATGTTTTTCAGAGAAACCATGATTTCCATTTTCATTTGTTTTTATCCTTTGCGGGACAAAGGGCTCGAGCTTTCCTTTCAACTTGATTTTGAAGTAGATAATGCGGACCCATCGCTGTTATCTCAGTTAAGTTCACGGTAACGTAGACATTTTAAAAGTCTTATGTCCAAGGCAAGCAAATAATTAGTATTATCTACTCAGAAAAATCTAAAAGAGTACAAAACATTTTAGACAATGAAAGAGCATGAATTATGAATAATATAATAATAACACAGTCTCATACAAAACACTAACACTCCCTATTATAAGTACGCGCCACAAACTGTCCTAGAAAATGACTCACATAAACTGTATTATGATCGCG
The DNA here is from genome assembly GCA_949629185.1 of Apamea crenata. Lineage (NCBI taxonomy): Eukaryota > Metazoa > Arthropoda > Insecta > Lepidoptera > Noctuidae > Apamea > Apamea crenata. The sequence goes on from OX451351.1 coordinate 21,463,074, forward strand.
CCATACTTACAGATAGGACCATCCATTATAATAGACCAGACATAACCTTACAGGATAAAATAAGAAAAATCACTTACCTTATAGACATTGCAGTTCCCAACACCCATAACCTACAAAAAACAATCGCTGAAAAAATAAGCAAATACGCTGAGCTTAAAGAAGAAGCAAGAATTAGGAGACAAGATAAAGTTTATGTTGTTCCTATCGTTCTCTCCACGACAGGTGTTATCCCCAACCATCTCCTCCGTAGCCTGAAATTATTAGATCTAGAAGAATCCCTTTACATCAATCTGCAGAAAGCAGCCATCCTAAACACATGCAGAATCGTCAGAAAATTCATGCAGTTAGAGGAAAGTGCACTATAACCATAAATTCACCACATGCTGCATTTACTTGGCTTTGGCCCGTAAATGTAGCTAAAACCAGCCTAAGAGCTGAGAAAAAAAATACACCCAAAATAATAATAATAATACTGGTTAACACTGCAGTGTTTCATTTTAGGTAATATTCACGAAATAAAACTAGCTCGTATATAATTTATGATCGTTCTGTATATAATATTTTGTAATAGCTTTATCCCGCGGTTTCGCCCGGTTGATGGAAAATATCGGAAATTATCCCATAGTAGGAATGTACTACCCAGATAAAAAAGTATTCTATCTCCTTACCCAGATAATAGTGCCAAATTTCATTCAAATTCCATGACTTGTTAAGACGTGAAAAGGTTTCATTACATTAGTGTTACATTCATTATATTAGTGTTGAATAATATGTTTAGTAAAGCAAAATTTGAATTATTTGAGGTTCGAATGAATAAGTAACTGTATATTATCTACATATATTTATTTACATTATATAAGCTAACATTTAAAATAATAATGAGTACATGTGAAAAATAAACATAAGAACCATAGGGCATCAAAACATTCGTCCGCATCGCTGTCAACAGGAACAGTGCCCAACAGGCTGGCAGCATACTATATATTATTAAGCATTGATTCACACATAGTGTAAAAGGACTTAGTCAAAGTGTACTGTCCTAATTCCCTGTTAATATCCGAAATAGCAATTTCTGAATAACCTGCGCAGCCTCATTTATTATGAAAACAGTAAATGGCGTCTGCCGTTTAACCATATAACCTTATCTATGCTGCAACTAATGTCACGCAAACCGATTAAATGTTGTTGTGAATGGCCATTAGCCATTTTGAAATTACATTGAGATAAAAATTGGGTTTAAGAAGGCGCTGAGTATTATATGAGTTACTACACTTTTTACCTATCAAAATCAATAAAACTAGCGGTCATTCTCCTTTGTTCTCATATTATTACATTCGCAAAATATTATATTCTCGAATTATTACTCACGGGGGCGCAGAATTTGCCATAAGACACCCACAGTGTATGTAATTTTAGATACCTTGTTCATTGGTACGCCTCCAACGGAAAAACATGGTGATATTTATAAACGTTTTATCTACGACATCCGTTTTGACACCCACCTATGTTTTACAAATAAATACTGTAATTCTGATTCTTTGGCCTAAACATAGGCCAACCCCCTAGTCACGTGAAGAGTCGACCAATCGCTTGCCGATGTCCTGCAGGGTAATTGCGTAACAGACTATCAGTAGCAATAATTTTCATTTTGACAGTTCAACAACATTCATTGCATTATTCACGTGGTTGATCAGCCACGTTTTTCGAATATATGGAGCAATGGACTAGCAATATGCTTCAAAATTATTCAGATTGAGAGTAATAGTGTGCTACGCAATTAAGGTGCTGATTAGTTCTACGTTCTGGTTTGTTTGTTGCTTGGATGCAGGCTCTCGCGCTTACGGACCGGAGGGACTACATCTTGAAGCAATCAATTATTTTTCTTCTTAGCGTGTCGATGGCACGTAAAAAAAAAATATGTATTTTTTTTATTTGTTTTGCCCAAAATTCAGCAACGCGAATGCCGTTGGCTGACGCAGCCATTAGGTCCTCACGTGTGAAGGTGACAGGACATGCGGTGCAAGATGGGAGGTGAGCCTTTATCTGTGGAGAGACGCCGCTTACACACCGGAGGTCTGAGCTGTAAATGAACTCCCACTTGTGTAGATTGTCCTTGCTGCGACCTACTTAGGCCGCACAAGGGGGGGTTCATGGTGGCCTACTTGGAAAACCTTAAATAGACTTCTTGCTCAAGTTACCCTCTTGGGTACAAGTCTATTTAAGGTTTTCCAAGTAAACCACGGTAACTTGTGCCCGGGTGGGAGGTTGGGAGGAGCAGTAGGAATCTATTGATTATATTTTTTATCGTAGAGTTATTAAATCAGGCCAAACTGTGATGCATTTCTGCTTGTTCAGTTGAGATTTTAGTGAACCTTAGGCAGATGCATAGGTAGAATGAATACATCGACCCTCCCTGGTTCATTCCGACTATTGTTCAAAGCATTATATTATATTAAGCAAATTGATTAAACAACAAACGTCTCGTAAGACTTTTTATCCAAAAATACCCAGTAACTGGATTGTGGAGGTCAGGCAGTCGTTTCATGTACCGGTATTCAGCGGAATTTGGATTGGAAGCCGACCTTATCATAGTTGGGAAAGGGCAAATGAGATTGCATTCTTTCCAAAAATACAATTGATAAAGTCTGTATGCTAACAGTAGAACTACGTAAAAAGCAATTATGTAAATAAGATAACATAATACATATTACAGGGTAATTTAAGAGTCATCTTCAAGTAAAGCTCAATTATTTATAAAGGTCAAGAAACCAAACAAAGATCTTTTTGGAGTATCGTTAGATGAAGCGTCGTCGTTACATGTTTCATTCTTGCTCTCTTTATTGACTTCTCACGTGCCTTTGACACATTAACTCATAATCAGCTAGTTGATAAGTTATACGACTGCGGAGTACGTGGTCCATTACTAAACTGGTGTAAAAGTTATCTCAAAAATGGAACCTTTACAGTAAAAATTGATAACATCTGTAGTGAAAGCATGGCTACAACTGAGGGAACAGCTCAGGGCTCAATATTAGGCCCCCTGCATTTTTGTCGTTTGTAAATGATATGAGTAACTGCATCACGAACAGTAAATGCTATCAGTTTGCGGATGACACTTGCCTTGTTATTTTTTTATAGAAATCCTAAAATAGCATGCGAACATTTTACAACTCGACCTGGATGCTCTAACAAGGTGGTGTCACGATGCTGGCTTAGTACATAATGCAAGCAAAACTAAACTATTGGTTATTAAATCTCCATACATTAGAAAATTGCCCTTATATGACTGCTTGCGTACGGTCAATGCGATTAATTGTCCACAAATAGAGGTTGTCATTAAACAGACATATCTTGGAGTAATTATAGACGATAAGTTTAACCGGAGTTACCATAGAACGTGTTTGCCATAAACTTCGGCAATTTCTCGTTATTTTGATCATATTAAAAAACGCCTGTCCTTCAAAGTGAAGATAATGGTTTATTACGCAATGGCTGAATCTTACATCCAGTATGGCCTCAGTAGTTATGGTCGTACCTATAAAACCGTCCTTGATAGTACTTTTAAACTTCAACTTCGAATTTTAAAAACAATAGTATCTGCTAATATTAGAAATCAATTTTACGACAATATAAGTGGCCTCTTTAAACACTAATGTAATATATTACCGGTTCATATGCAATTAATTTTTTTGTTATTAAAAGAACATTTTTTCAATAAATCTTTTAGAAACAAAATTGAACAGCCTGTATATTATACCGAGACTTATTAGAAGCTTACCCTCAGAAATAAACAAATGTATTACACATAAAAATATCAAATGTAAACTTAAGCAATATTACGTAAGTATTATGTAGAAATGATTGTAACTACGAGTATTTAAAGACATAAAGATGTCATTAATTTTATTGTAAAGACAATATGTTGTTCCGGGTCTGGCTGTTTGTGTATGTGAGTTTATGTGTCTGTAAACACACCCACGACACAGGAGAAATTCCTAGTGTGGGGCAATATAAAATGCTAGTTCGATATTGAGATAGACTCATGAAAGCACAAGTTTAAACCTTAGTGGTCTTTGGATGCTATTTAATATGAATAATCCTGTATTCTTTTGTATAAATAATAAATACATTAAAAATATGTAGGTTGTTGAAAAAAAAATTGTTTATTGATCTAGTTTCAAAACCAGTTTTTCTTTTTCAAAGTTACCATAATATGTAAAAAAATGTTATGAAAGATTTGTACAACTCCATTGCTCTACTTATTATGAATTTGAATATTAATTGGTGCACTTTCTTATAACGCTCCGCGACGCCAATTTCCTTATGAATCCAAGCTGTCCTAAACTTGTCGCCCCAGGGTCGCGTTTTTCACGAACTTTTCAAATTATCACAACTGGAAGCTTGCCGATGCTTACTTTTGAGAGATCTATTGAAGGATCTCTTTCTCGGTAGCAATAATTTATTTTTACTATGAATATTAGAAGACAAGTAACACAGATTGACTGAAACACAGAGACAGAAAAGTAGTGGCCCAGTGGTCGTAGGTTCGCGTGACTTACATGTGACATCTACCAACCCGCACCGGGTCCGCGTGCTGGATTACGGCCCTCCCTCTCACAGAGAGGAGGCCTTTGTTCAGCAGTGGGAACTTTATAGGCTGAATATGTAACACAATTCTTTCGCAAACAATTACCCGCTTTACAATGTTTGTAGTTACGTCTACAAGTAATTACGACGTCTTGCCTTTCAATTGGCCACTTAGTAGCCACTGAGAATAGTGCCACCATAACTATCCGGGCCGAGAATCAATATCGTTTCGACTGCTGGCCTTCACAGCCTTCACTCTATGAGAGACAGTACAGGTTGGTGGACATCAAATGTCTTCGAACTTTTGGTTCAAGAAAATACCTGTTTCCTCATGATGGCTTTTTCTTTCAGCGTTTTGAGAGCAGTACTGAAGAAATAAATTACACTAAGTAAAGCGCCTGCCTCGATTCGTATCCGCGACGACACCTCTATAGTCGAGGCCGGCACAGGGTCAAATGAAATTAGCTAGCGAAATTCCGCAAACGTGATGGGCATTGCTATCTTCACAAGATAAAGCAAACAATAAAAGATTAGATTTCTTTTTTGGGGTCAACGACCGCTCAATACTAAAATGAAGTGTGTTAAAAAGTGTGAAAGTGTTAACGTGTTTTTTTTTATAACGTGTTTAAATCTCGACACCCATCACGGCTGATGAGTTTCGCTAGCAAATTAAAGGCCCTGTATAGACATGTCCAATCGTCCGAGGTCGTGTTCATAGAAAATATTAGTGACTACCCAGTATCCGGCTAACGTCGCGTTAGCTGCAATTGATCACGGTGACCGAGTTGTAGCCAATGATAGTAGCCAAGTCTGAGCCACACTTAATTCCCATAGCTTAGAACGGGTTTGTATAAAAATAATTATATTATAATATAATTATTATTATTTTAATATAAATATAATTTTTATATTATAATTCAGTTATTTAATAATTAAATACATCATATATGTTAATTTAATTATTTTGAATGTGAGAACTATCTGGACCATTGCTTTTTTCCGTTTTCTTTTTACCTTCTAAGTTACTTTAGATCATGATCTGGCAATTTGAGTAACTGATCCTTTCTTTGGTATTGTTCGTCGAATCGTTGACCTCCTTAAGTTCTTAGTTGAGCTGCACGATTACTGACAAAAAATTCGTGCACTGACTGGACAGGTCCACTGAATCTGTCTGTTTTCAAAAGACCATTCCAGTCACCAATTTACATGGTCTTCACATGATCTGACCATGATTATCTCTGGACTTTAAAAGAGACTGTGACTTCTGAGTTTATTCCGACCTTTCTTCTCATCATCATCATCATCATTTCCGCCGAAAGATGTCCACTGCTGGACATAGGCCTCCCCCAAGCACCTCCACTTCGACCGGTTCTGTGCTTCTCGCATCTAACAGGTTCCTGCGGCGTTAACAAGGTCGTCGGTCCACCTTGTGGGAGGCCTTCCAACGCTACGTCTTCCGGTACGCGGTCGCCACTCCAGAACCTTTCGGCCCCATCGGCCATCTGTTCTGAAAGCAATGTGCCCTGCCCACGAACCGTCTCGCGCGCAGGTTTGACGACTTCCAGCCTCCCGAACAAGCCGGATTCCGAAAAGGCTTTAACACCGTAGACCACATACATACGCTGAAACAGGTTATACAGAAGACCGAAGAGTAGTTAAATATGAATGACGTGTAAAAGTGTTTGTACAAACCTAGTTACAAAATAAAATCATTTATCATTTATTTGATCATTTACAATTTACAACGAAAGGAACTTCACTCCAGCCGGATGTCCAACGACAAATCTCGACTTTTTTTCTTACTTCAGTTACTACGTTTAAAGCCGATTTCCAGAAATTCTGATTTGATTACGGCAATATCGGAGGGAAGCCAATAATATTTGAATTGAGAAAAAGATTTCAAGCCAGGCAAACGTTCGACCTAGTACTTGTATTAAATTAAACTATTTATGGTTATACATTTTAATCGTTCTACTTCAAATCAAAATTGATTTATTGCAAAAATCTGTAAAATATTTAGTCAAAGTTTTTTATTTGTTAAACATACGTAGGTGTTTGAAATAGAATAAGTACAGAGATCTCTATGTTTTGCCGTTAACGGGGTACAAATATACATAGGTATATAGCATATTATCTATCTAGTGAGTAATTACTACGTACTTTTATATAATCTCGCAAAACGTAAATTAACGTGTTACAAGTGTCCATAGCGGGTGCGCTTATAGCCCTTGGGGATATTAAAGTAGAATACTTCAAGTCTTCAAAACTTCTGCCGTTAGCGATTTTCGCATGGGTGTATCTTTTTTCTTCAAGTAAGGTGATACTAAAGATTTTTAAAATCATGTTCATTCATTCATTAATTTGATTAAAATGTAACTTAACTCAGATTCTTTTCTCGTCCAGTCTTTAATCGATCGTTTCTTTCTTGATTGCCTTTTTTTAGTAGATAAAGTAAATGCAACAATTTTTTCACACACGAATCAAGCTGCTGAGTGACTGCGTCAGATTTTACCACGAAAAATTGACAATAATATGGCGTAGTGTGCGGGCCCGTCAGCAAGTTAGTAATATCCTGTCGCTACTCGATAAACGAACTTACGAGTATAATAGGCCTGAAATTTCTTGCCCCCTGACCCACCCCGTCGTCGCATCGCATCGCCTGCCTGCGCTATTATTAAATTTTCGTTTATCGTTATTTCTGACTTTTTTTTCTGTTTGCTGGTCCTAAGGGTCTTAGCGTGATGTTAAATAGCCTCTTCAAGAATTGAGCTGTTAATAATAATAATATAATAATATCCCTGGACATTTCACACAGCACCATTTGTCCCAAGCTAAGCAACCTAATGCTTGTGTTATGGTAACAAGATGGCTGATAAACTACTTATATACAATTTTTTTTTTGTAAATACATACGTATTATAGATAGAAAAACACCCAGACTCGGAACAAATACATGTAGGTCACACAAATATTTGTTCCGTGCGGGAATCGAACCCGCGACACGCAAAATGTTAAATGCAAATAGAATTTTTCAAATCCGACTGTTCGTTCCAGAGATTATTATTTATTAATTTCAGAGAATCTCCATATAAGTTACATAATTATTATCACAAAATAACAAAATCATAATCCATTAGTGTGTTAGTAACAAAACTTGTACCTAAAATTATGTTAGTATGGTTAGTACATATACATAACTGATGCTTCTGGCTGTCCTTATCCACTGGTTTGGAAAGGACAGCCAAAACGGGTAGCAGTAGCAATGAGGATGCTGTTGCTGCTGATTCTTAGACGGTGCAGCAAGGAGTTTGCTTTCTTGCGCATGATGACTTGAAAGGGAAAAAATACGCGTTAAAACCAACAAACAAATACACTCTTTAGCTTTATTATTACTATATAGGTTTACGTACCACTCCACTAATAAAATCAGGCAACTATCAGTCGTTAGCGAATTTAATTACGAATCGAATAAATAAAATAAAGTTCTGTAAATGATTTACTGTAAAGCTAAGACAATGTTTGGTCTAATACCACGTTGGGAATAAAACGGAAAAAATATCAAGTGTTACCCAGTTACTGGGCTTGTGGAGTTCAGATAGGCTTTTGCTATATCTAAAATACTAGTATTACCTATTCAGCTGTCTCAGCACCCTAATCGCGTACCTAACTTCATATATGTAAGAAAAATCTGTCTGCTCAAAAACGTAAATAACGCAATGATTTTTTTTTAACTAGTTTGTAACGCAATTACCCCGCCGGTTAGACTGGAAGCTGACCCCAACAGCAAATAAAAAGGAAGATGATGATAATAATATGTTTGTTTGTTACAGATGCACGGAGAACGGCACGTGGTTCACGCACCCTCACGCGAAGAAGCCGTGGACCAACTACACCACCTGCGTCGATATCGATGACCTCGACGTAAGTACTAAGAAGAACTCATATTTGTCCTTTACAGGGTCAAATCAAATTAGCTAGCGTTCGCCGACGTGATGGGTATCTCTAAACATGATAAAATGTAGCTAAGCATGATAAAAAAGGGTATGTATTTTCTAGGGCAACGACCGCTGGTCAAACAGTTTATTTGTGACAATATAGGTCTTATAATATACAGTGAGTTCATGCTGTGATCAGCCTCATGTGATCAGTTCATGCTGTGATACCTGTGGGCTACTATTTTTTATATTTTTAAGTGTTTTTACACTTTTATATTCTAATATTTAAAAATATAATTTATAATATGTTTACATTCAAATAAAGGAGATAATAATTAAACAATAAACAGTTATTAAAGCTCACAATGCGCTCAATCAGACATTAACACTTTATTTAAAGCAGTAAAGAGGAACGATATAATATAAACATAGTAAAATCATTTTTTCATTCATTCCTTTACTGAGTAAAATGATGGTAAACATTAAAAAATATAGCGTGACAGTTTTCTCAAAAAAAAAATTCTACCTAATGAATAAACTTTCATTACTATTCGATAAAAAAATCTCTGCGTTCTCTTTAGTCTCTAATGTCCTTGGGAATTTTATTATAATATATTTTAGGCGCCATGACGAATGTAAGTACGTTTCCCTTATAGAGTAGTTTTATATTGCGTATAAAGAGTAGTTTTATACTGGTAGTGTGTAATTTAGAAAAAAAAAACAAATAGTTTCTTTTGTTTTATAAAGGATATCATCAAAGCTGCGGAGTTTCGCTAGATAATTTAATTTTCCATTTTAGAGAATCTCGTAGGTATTAAGAAGTTTTTTTGGTGTGATGCCCTACCAGGACAATAAAACCAACACACTGTGGGACTGCGTCCTAACCGAAAGCGGCTGCCGCACGAGTACGCGATCGTTGCGCGTCTTTATGAATATGACATCCTCGGACGATCAATCAAGTCGCGTATGTTCGTAATTATTCAGGTAAACGATCGTGTATTCGCGCAACTGTTCCTTTCGGTTAGGACGCGGCGAGTTGTGCGACGCGCGGGACGTCTCCCTGTATCAACGAATCTCGGTTTAGGGCGACATTGAACGGACAGCTTAGGACTGCTACATTAGATTTGAGGCTGACTTTACACAAAAACTCTACACATATTTTTGCTATCCTTATTGTATTAATTAACCTATGTTGAAATCTACTAATAGAAGCAAGCGGAAACCTTTACATTTTTCCGCCATCGTACCTATAATTTGTTGAGCATAATTAGTCTATAATGTTCACACTGCTGGGACACAGGCCTCCTCTCTGAGAGAGGGAATGAGGTCATAATGCACCACACGGGCTCAGTGCGAGTTGGTGAATTGGTTCAGCATATAGTATATTTAACACTCTTTGTTTTTGTACCTAATAGTCATCAATCACTTTCAGGGGAGGAAAGTAAGCAGGAAGATGTGCTTAACTCTCGACTGACAGTATGATCAAACAGCCTGTTCGTCTCAGCTGAAAACAGCTTTGCGTTTATCCCTTACTTAGAAAAGATACTTTAACCCGCATATTTTGTTGTCAAAAAATCCTGTAATTAACGTAAGTTAATTACAGGATTTTAAGGTGAAAGCGCCGCGGTAGTCCGCGAATTTCAAATTACAGTACGCTTTACATATTTCTTGCTCCGTGCCTCCGAAAGCACGTTAAGCTGTTGGTACCAGCTGTCATCCGTGGATCCTTGACCGTCATTACGGGTCCTCAGAAGCCCGAAAGTCTGACAACCAGTCTTACCAAGTGGTACCGTATTACCAGTCACTGGTTTGTGGAGGTCAGGTAGTCGCTTCGTGTAAATAAAGTGGTATTTAGCTGCATCCGGTTAGACTGGAAGCCGACCAAAACATAATTGGAATAAGGCTGGGCAGATTGAAATACTGATTGCTTGTTGCTGTTGTGAATAATACTTTGATTAACAAACAAACTGTCACTGACCTGCAAATCGCAAAAAACTTAAGAAAAATAGAATTTTACAGAGTGGATTCCAAAAATTGTTAACATTGCTTTTAGGTGAGCAATGATTTGAAACTGGCATAGAATAGGTGCAACGTAGGTTAAATGTTATGCTTAAAGGGGTAATAAATAATATTATTATTATTAATGTTTATTTCTAAAGCACTTAACCCAATTCACATTTAGTTTTAGCCACACAACAAAAACCTCTCAGGGTTTATCTGCATGTTGGCGAGCCGTTCATATCAATTCTTATAAACAATGTTAACAATTTATATTAATACATAGGCACCTACTCATACATTAGGAGAAATTTTGTGTAAGGCAACGCTTTGATTTGTATTTATAACTTTTCGAACTCCTTTTGTATAACGTTTGCAAAGCAAATAAGAAAAACGTTATTCTAAACTTAACTTCATGATCGGTTAATGGGCGCCGCGCCGGTACCTAAGAAAAAATGTAGGTCAGTTTAGACTTAATTACAATAATTATCGCTCTTTCAGTAACGATGAAGCAGGGTTAAACGATGTATTGCTACCTGAAAGTTTCTTGTTCATGCCGTTCTTCTAGTTATGATCATTATGTCCTTTTGTTTTTGTATTTATTTTTATAGTAGTTATAGTTTTTTTTTTTTGACCTAAGAACTAGCATTGCCATTCAACGTGGCAATGCTGCCAGTCTTCTGTGCACGTTTCCGGATGACAGCGATGCGGACGAGTACTTCGACGCCTAAATATCCTTTTGTTTTTGTATTTATTTATATACTACATAGTTAGTATATGTATAGTTAGTTTGTGTAACCATACAACATTACTTTAATTATATACAATACTAGCTTCTGCCCGCGGCTTCGACCGCGTGGATGTCGGAAATTATTCCACGGTAACGTGCTACCAGGATAAAAAGTATGTCCTTCCCCAGGATGCTATCTATCTCTTTACCAAATTTGATCGAAATCCGTTCAGTGGTTTAGGTGTGAAAATGCAACATACAGACAAAATTTATAATAATATATAGTATAGCAGTCTGCCCGCGACTTCGTCCGCGTGTACTTTACTCTAAAAATATCGAAGATGTATGTTTACGATCTTTATCATTTATTTATTTAATTAGGGTTAATTTTAAAATTTATAGATCAAATGAATTCGATTTTTTAAATAAACCTTATCGACCCGTTTTACCACGACAGGCTTTGTTTTTAAAAAAGCGTTTGGTACGTTCCCATTGTATGACTTAAAGATTATGTATACCCATTTTCGAGTTAATGGAAGCAAGCAGTAAAAGCCACCCCTTAAACCTTATTACCCTTTTCTACTCTGGTAAGAACGATTTTTGAAAAACCCTTAAAATATATACCTACTTTTCATTTTTTGTTTTAAGTATTAATACCGAGTTTTGAGTTAATCCGTCCGAGGGGTTAAAATTTTTTTCTTACCTATTAACTTTTTCACCCGTAAATCCTCTGTGAGGAGTATTTTTAAACTAAAAAGTGACCATCTGTATTAATTACTAAGGCAAATATTGCCAAGTATCAAGTTTATTAACCAAAGGAAAAAGGTTTTTCATATTAATTGAATACCGTCTTTTCACCCCACAGGGGTAGAACTTAATATTAACTGTAAAAACCTGTACTATTGCATTCTATTTGCATATATTGGCCAAATGTGTGTTACTAAATATTTTATTTAGGAACTTCATGTACAGTCGGCAAAAGAGATAAGTAACCAGGGCATCGGATATAGTTGAAGTTTAGTAAGAAACCGTTGGATATTTTTGAATGAAATTTAATTTGATAAATAAACTGTTTGTTTTCTATTAATGAAATTAAATTTCATTCGAAAAAATCCATCGGTTTCTTGCCAAACTTCGACTATATCCGATGGCCCTGGTTACTTATCTCCTTTGGTCACCGTACCTACCATATTTGATGCAATAAATGAATTGAATGAAATAAAATTCAAAAAACAAATATTGGGATGTTTCCATAATTTGATTCAAAGATTATTTATACCCATTTAATCAAGCCACGCATTATAATCCTTTTCTGTAAAATTAACTACCCCTTTTCACCCCGTTAGGGGTAGATTTTCTAAAAACTCATACGTGTTATTATTTATTTTTAGTTTTAAGTACACACACTGAGTTTAGAGTTAATCGGACCGCGCGTTCAAATACTTCCACACAAACTTTAGGACACCTATATCCCCTTTGAGGGGTAGTTTTGAAAAACTAATAACAATTAACTTTATTGCTTACTTAGGCGAGTATTCATGCCAATTTTCAAGATTATTAACCTAACGAATAAGATGTTTCATATAAACTTCATCCCCGCTTTTCACCCCCACAGGGGTGGAATTTTGAAAAATAATTTGGGGTTTGTTCATAACTTGACTCAAAGATTATTTATACCAATTTTCGAGTTAATCAAGCCACGCTGTAAAATCCTCCCCTGTAAAATTGACTACAAGGCCTTTTCAGGCCGTCAGGGGTAGATTTTCGAAAAACCCTGATACACATTATTCTTTCCTTTCAATTTTATGTATAAATACTGAGTTTCGGATTAAATCGGACCGCGCGCTAAAATACTTCCATACAAACTTTGAAACCCTCCAATCCCCTTTTAGGGAGTAGTTTATAAAAACAAAAAATGCTCAACTCATAATTTACTTAGATAAGTATTCGTGCCAAGTTTCAAGTTTATTAACTCAAGGAATAAGATTTTTCATACAAACAAAATCCCCCCATTTCCCCCTCTTAGGGGTAGAATTTCGAAAAACCGCTTCTTAGTGGATACCTACTCTTCACAAAGAATACACCCTCCAAATTTCATGTCTCTAGGACCGGGGGTTTAGGCTGTGCGTTGATGTCTCAGTCAGTCAGTCAGTCAGTCAGGACTTTGAATTTTATATATATAGATAATATAGATTTAACCACACTAACTAAATAATTAGTTAAGCATTTTAATGTATAAAAGAAACTTATAAATGAACCCTAAAAAATAAAATATTTTCATAATCACCATTTCTTCTAAGAATATTTGAACAGACTCTCCCTTTAATCCGATAGAATCATAAAAATGCAAAAAATATTTAAACAAAGGATGTTAGCAGTCTTTCTTCCCTGAAAAACTTGACTTTATTGTGAATTTAGGGAAGTAATGTTGATTCTTTTATCTTTTCCGATGAAACATGCGCCTCTGCGTAATATAATAAAACTGAAATACTCTGAATTGCTAATGCGGAAGTTTTTATTGAAACTCTCTTAATAATAAGATGGTAGGTGGGTATGATGGTAGTGATAGGTGGGTAAGGTGGAGACGTCAATACGACAATATATATTATTAGGTAAACAGCGTATATCTAATGCCGCTCTCAGTCTGCATACGAAAACTCAATCAAATATACCTATCCAACAGTTTAGTAAATATAGCTAGTCAAAGATTGGCAAAACCTATACTCGGTCAGAAAAAAACACTTTTTTCATTTCGATGTTAGGATTTATTTTGATAGTTCCAAAATACTCTTAAGCATTAGTATTGCCAGTGTTTTCATTTATTGTCGTACATATTGTCGTCTCCACATTGTATCTATATGACATCTGCGAATAATCGCGTCGCTATAAAGCCGGCCTTCTTCCCTTATCATTGTTATTAGACGAGTTTTTCGATTACTGGCACAACCATTTTATAGTCACTTTCACCAATATTCACTAAAAACAATAACAAGCCTTACTTTTTTATTCAGCAGCTAAGTCTCATTCCCAAGATTCTGAATTTAGATTGCTCTTTTGTGGGTGCCACGTGAATAGCCTTATCTACAGAGACATTGACTCGAAATGCTATTATTATTCTATGATAATGATTCGGAGAAACGATTACAGCTAAAATCAATGTCAGAATCAAAATTCCAACCCAATTTTACTACCTTTAGCTAACCAATTTTAGATAGGTGAAAATCTTAACTATACATTTAAGTCCATTAAAAACAACACGATAACAACATGACCTAATCGATGACAAGATGATCTAATAATTCAATTATATCATCTGTGATTGTTAGTTTCTTCGGACCCTGAAGGTTTCATAAGGTCTTGATACGGACCCCCCAAGGTGGAAGATATATAAAAATAATGAATGGATGTTTAATTAAATGTTGACACGTAACCGGGTCAGCTTTTCAAGTTTAAATGGTTATTTGTGCAACAAGAGAGCAAAGTCGTTTTTTGCTGCGACTGCTGATTTTGAATCCTGAGTGTGGCGAGGGATTCAAAGGCACGAGATGCAAAAAACTTTGCTCTCGTCTAACACACATAACTTTTCACTTCAGCAGCGAGAACACTTTAGGAGATAATATAATAAACAGGATTAGATTGAAATAACTATTTATTGTGAATCAAAATAATTAACATTGTAAGTAGAGGTACCAATTCAATAAAATGGAACATTTTAAAAGTTAAAAGTAAAATAACTGCAATTCTGCAAATTAAGAGCGTTGACAACGTACGGCATTTCATACAAACTTTCAAGTCCTTTTTTTTCGAAATGCATGAACCGATTTTAATGAAAATTCCTACGCATAAGCAGGATATATAGGTCTAAAAAGGTAGTTAAGAACATTTTCGAAATGTCTTATTTAAAAAAAGATAATTGGAAATCTCTATTTCTATGGAAAATTTAAAATCGGTCTAATTTAGCTGTAGCACTATTTTTCAAAAATGTTCTCAATTATCTTTTTAAATCTATATATCCTGCTTATGCATAGCAAGTTTCATTAAAATCGGTTGCATGCAAAATGCATTTCGAAAAACTAGGACTTGAAAGTTTGTATGAAATGCCGGACGTTGTCAACGCTCTTAAAAGTAACAGATTTATTTGGCAACGTTATAGTTGCATTGAGTTGAGTTTGATTATCCGGGGGTAAGGTTTCTGTTTCGGTGGCGGATTGAGAAGGAACAACGGTGAACGTTGGTGACTCTGATCGGCTTTCTGTATAAGTATACTGTGCGTCGTTGGAAGTGGATGGGCGTGGGTGAGACCAAGGATCCGAGGTCGAATTCAGACTTATTGTTTCCAATAAACGCTTACAGATTTTCGACTTATTTTCTATTGAGTCTTCAATATAGCTTTCTGAAACCGTATTGGAATTCCACCCGCCGTGACGTTTTAAAGTGGTGAGAGTCGTGTGCGTGAGTGGTGTGTGTCGGGGTGCTGGGCAGAAATCCTCCACGTGTGCCTGGGGACTGGAGTTCCCTTCTGGATACGTACGGGGAAGTATAGAATATATTACGTAACATAGAAGAATATATTACGTAACATTATTGAAACTAGAAATAAATATTTACAGGTTAAATATCAGTTTTATTTGCAGTAAATACTTATTTTCGTTTAAATGCAACAATAAGTTAAAAATTCAATAAATTACATTAAAAGACATAATTATCTTTTTGGTACGAAATTCGGAAACGTGTTTGTCTTTGAGGTCGAATTCAAAATCGGAACTTCGAAAGGGCTCTCTTTCTAATGGCGGGAAAGAGAGAGTGTGAATGTTTCGAATTGTATGATTAACCCAAGGCTGAATAAGATATTCGCGGAAGGCCGAATAAGATATTCGCGCATTTCTGAAAAAAAACTAATAAAAGTTACTTGGTCTCACTCAGTGAGCAAAATCGCATTTTACTCACTGATTTCAGGCAGCAAAACCTACATGTCTGAGCTACTGAAGTGAAAAATTAATATTTGGAATGAACATCGAACACCCGTTTCAATTAAGTCCGTTCAGAATGTATTAAAATGTAAGCAACAGTAAATGTGAACAAACACGATGAGTTTGTATGTTTGTTTAAAAATATTGTGTGTACACATTCTGACAGTTGTGCGGTATATCGGTGGCGTGTGACGAGTGACGAGCGTGGCAGCTGCGTGGCCGCTGCGTGGCCAACTGGCCATCCATCATGGCGGTGGAGCGTTGTTTACTGGTGCCGACACCCTGTATACACGCCACTATGATTCATGCGTGCAATGTCTCAGCTTGCTCAGTTATTTTTATAAAATGTTGTACGCCTTTGAGACGGTAATGGTAAAGATGATATTTAACACCAGATTTGTTGGTTTATGAATGCAAGTAGGAACTTACTACATAATTTTTTAAGTTTTAGCTAGAATGTACCTATCGTTTCTAAAGCGCGGAAAGAAACAATTGTTTAGGTAATTGACAATAGCGCATTGTGGCAACAAATAAGGTTCAGCGATACGTTTGATGTTGAATCGAAAGACCAGCAGTCCTACAAAGAAAAAATGACATCAATTACAGGAAATCAATATGATTCTAATACCAACATTACTGTATTTGTAGGTTTGTTCACAGGTCAAAAAAGAAGTTGTCACTAACAGTGTTTCTGAGTTTTTTAGATAAATTGTAATAAAATTAATTTGTGTGCTTTTCCATATTTTGAGAGATTATCAAATAGACAAAACAATTATAAGTATACTACATATTATGCTGAATAAGCATATGCATTTCTTAGTAAGTCACTACAAATGACAAACTTATATATTTTGACACCAACAGTTTTGTTCATAATTTGAAATCGACAAGGAATACAGTGTATCTGCCCATTAGGTTTAGACATAAAATAGCGAGGCTATTAGCTTATATAAACTCAGACATAAGTAGTATGTCGTACTAAGACAACAGAAGACACTAGTAAAAATATTGTTATACCTACCAACAGCAAGGTGTGTTCTTGCTCTCAAATAGTAAAGTGTAAAAACCCTTTTTTCTGAGCAGAATTCCTTGAAATTATTTCATCAAAATATTCAAGGTTTTTCTTCCAAACAATTAGAAATTGAGATATTTTTAGAAAAAACTATGTTTGAAATTATTTGTTTAACTGAATATTGGCTGAAAGATTATGAAATGCTAATTAATTATTAAAATTATAGTGTGGGCAGTTGTTTTAACCGAAAATCTATGCTGCGTGGGGGTTCACTAATCTTACTTAAAAATTCTATTAAATCTAAGACTCGTACAGATTTAGTTGATCTTTCGGTTGAACATAACATTGAACTGTCCTGTGTTGAGCTAGATAAACATGTTATAGTGTGCGTTTACAGACCCCCTAATTATCAAAAGTACTCCAAATTTGAGTCAGTAATGGAAGATACAAAACTAGCAAAACTTGGAACTGGTAAAAAATCGTTAATTATCTGTGGTGACTTCAATATTAATATCTTAGAGAATAGTGCAAATAGCAGTCGATTATTAAGTCATTTTTAAATCATTCAATTTGTCAAATGTGTTTTCAGAACCAACCCGCATAACTATAAACTCTGCTACATGTATTGATAATGTTTTTTGTAGCTGTGAATACTTACAGCAACAGCACAGCTTAGCGGCCAAACCGTTGTGTTAAAATCCAATACACCAGTACAAAAAATTCTCATACAAACTAGACAAATAACACCAAGCAATCTAAATAGATTTAATAATAACTTAATTAGTAAGTAAAGTGTACCAGGCCATATTAAAGACAATGTAAATGAATTATATGAGAGGTTCTTTTCGGTAGTACGCACTGAGTTCAATAATACCTCAAAAAAGAAAACAAAAAACTATTTGCCCAAGATTTTTGTTCAGTGACTGGGCAAATAAGGGTATTAAGAAAAGTAGGCTACTTTAATATATAAGGCTTAAGGCCTATACGGCTTAAAGCCATACGGCCTTAAGCCTTATATTAACTCTGAAACTTTTAATAAATACGTTGCTACCTACTCTAAAACTTTTAAAAATGTCTGCAAGGTAGCTAAAGCCTTGTATATTAGCAACATGATCAAATCAGCCGATAATAAAATAAAGACGGTTTGGAAAATTATCAATGACGAAACTAACCGGAATAAAAGACATAATAATGATTTCACAATAGAGATTTCACGTGGTCTCATAAGCACTAACAAAGAAGTTGCTTAAGAATTTGTAAATTTCTTTACCAGTATCCCACATACATCAACTGAAATCTTAAATTCCTCGCCCTTGCGTTCTATTGATTTATTAAGAGCAAACGTCTCATCCTGCCAGATTTAATTTAAATTCAAGCATATAAACCCCACAATGATAGTAATAAAAGCTTTCATGCAAATCAAGATCAAACTAACCGAAGATCTATGGGGAATGTCTATCAAAGTTTGTACCTCCATTATTGAGACTATAGCGCCGTAATTAGCCTTAACATTTAATTTGTGTGTGGATCAAGGAATCTTCCCGGATCTAATGAAATACAGCAAGGTGATACCACTTTTCAAATCGGGGGACAGTAAAGTTACCAATAATTCTCAGAATACAGAACAAACCAGAAGGAGCCTACAGCCGATAACGTATGCCACTCACTGTGTCCAAAAACAATTCGCAACCCCCCGCATTCCTCATACTTCCCACCCGTACAGTGTTGCTAGCTTAGGGAGAGTTCGCTTATTGTAGGGTAAATGATTAAAATTCATGTTTCAAAATAATGCAACCCAAAAAATGTCAGTCAGTATTAAAATAAAATAATATATATATATTCGATTGAAAAACCACATAAATATTACAATGCTGTTAAATCTATGTATATACGTATCTACCTTATTTGGAAAAGATCCTTTTCGTTATTTTGTAAAACCACCACCACCACCAAGTGTGTACCACAAGCCTCGATCAAGTCCTTTCCTCTTTTTAGTACTTATATATTAATGATCTACGCCATTTGTTAAAAACCCAACCACAGATGGTGTTATTTGCTGACGATACTTCCTTGATTTTTAAAAGTAATAGACGTGCATCAAATCTTGACGACGTAAATAACGCCCTGCTACAGATCCAAAATTGGTTCACTGCTAACAATTTAGTTTTAAATGGGAAAAAATCGAAGTGCATAAGATTATCTATACCAAATGTCAAAAGTTAGTCATTGTGAGATAGAATTTAATCAAGAGAAACTAGAATTCGTCGATAAAACTGTTTTCCTGGGGATGACGCTCGACTCAAAGCTTCAATGGGGACTCAAAGCTTCCTCATTTAACATCCCTTGCAGGACGACTAAGTTCAGCAGCGTATGCTGTGAGAAAAATCCGTCAATTTACTGATGTTGATACCGGGAGACTAGTCTATTTTAATTACTTTCATAGTATTATGTCGTACGGTATTTTACTATGGGGACGGGCTGCAGACATCGAGTCTACATATATAGCCTCCGCAAGCGTGACTCGAGGGAACTGTTGATGGTACCTTGTCAATCTATCTATATCTATATATATAAAATTCAAAGTCCTGACTGACTGACTGACTGACTGACTGACTGACTGAGACATCAACGCACAGCCTAAACCGCTGGTCCTAGAGACATGAAATTTGGAGGGTATATTCTTCGTGAATAGTAGGTATCCACTAAGAAAGGGTTTTTCGAAATTCCACCCCTAAGAGGGTGAAATGGGGGGATTTCGTTTGTATGAAAAATCTTATTCCTTGAGTTAATGAACTTGAAACTTGGCACGAATACTTATCTAAGTAGTTTATGAAGTTGGCCAATTTTGGTTTTCATAAAGTACCCCCTAAAAGGGGATTGGGGGGTTACAAAGTTTGTATGGAAGAATTTTAACGCGCGGTCCGATTTACTCGAAACTCAGTATTTATACCTAAAATTGAAAGTAAAGAATATTGTGTATCAGAGTTTTTTGAAAATCTACCCCTGATGGGCTGAAAAGGGGTAGTCAATTTTACAGGGGAGGATTTTACAGCGTGGCTTGATTAACTCGAAAATTGGTATAAATAATCTTTGAGTCAAGTTATGAACACATCCCAAAAGATTTTTCAAAAATCCACCCCTGTGGGGGTTAAAAGCGGAGATACAGTTTATATGAAAAATCTTATTCGTTAGGGTAATAAACTTGAAAATTGGCATGAATACTCGACTAAGTAACCAATAAAGTTTATCATTATAAGTTTTTCTAAACTACCCCTCAAAGGGGGATATAGGGGTGTTGAAGTTTTCGTGGAAGAATTTGAATGCGCGGTCCGATTTACTCGAAATTCAGTGTTTATATTTAAGACCTAAAATAAAGAATAATATGTATCAGGGTTTTTCGAAAATCTACCCCTAATGGGTTAAAAAGGGGTAGTCAATTTTACAGGGGAGGATTTTACTGCATGGCTTGATTAACTCGAAAATTAGTATAAATAATCTTTGAGACAAGTTATGAATACATCCCTAACGATTTTTTTAAACTCCACCTCTGTGGGGATGAAAAGCGGGGATATAGTTCATATGAAAAATCTTATTCATTTAGTTAATAAACTTGAAACTTGGCAAGAATGCTCGCCTAAGTAAATAATAAAGTTTATTAATTATAAGTTTTTCAAAACTACTTCTCAAAGGGGGATATAGGGGTGTTAAAGTTTGTGTGGAAGTAATTGAATGCACGGTCGAATTAACTCGAAACTCAATATTAATACTTTTGACAGAAAATAATTAAGTAATAATAAGTATGTAATGTTGTCGAAAATTTACCCCTGACGGGGCAAAAAGGGGTTATTCAATTTTTAAGGGGAGGATTTGAACTTGAAACTGTATGTTACATTTTCACACCTAAACCACTGAACTTCTGATTTGGCAAAGAGATAGATGGCATCCTGGGGAAGTACAAACTTTTTATCCTGGTAGCACGTTCCCGTGGGATAACTACCGACATCCACGCGGGCGAAGCCGCGGGCAGAAGCTAGTATTATATAAAATTCAAAGTCCTGACTGACTGACTGACTGAGACATCAACGCACAGCCTAAGCCGCTGGTCCTAGAGTCATGAAATTTGGTGCGTGTATTCCTAGTGAAGAGTAGGTGTCCACTAAGAAAGGGTTTTTCGAAATTCCACCCATAAGAGGGTGAAATGGGGGGATTTTGTTTGTATGCAAAATCTTATTCCTTGAGTTAATAAACTTGAAACTTGGCACAAATACTAATCTAAGTAAATTATGAAGTTTGCCATTTTATGTTTTACTAAACTACCCCCTAAAAGGGGATTGGGGGGTTTGAAAAGTTGTATGGATGCATGTTAGCGCGCGGTCCTATTTACTCGAAACTCAGTATATATATACCTAGAATCGAAAGTAAAGAATAATGTGTATCAGGGTTTTTCGAAAATCTACCCCTAACGTGCGGAAAAGGGGTAGGTAATTTTACAGGGAAGGATTTTAATGCATGGCTTCATTAACTCGAAAATTAGTATAAATAATATTTGAGTGAAGTTATGAATACATCCCAAACGATTTTTTTAAATTCTACCCCTGTGGGGGTGAAAAGCGGGGATACAGTTTATATGAAAAATCTTCTTCATTAGGTTAATAAACTTGAAACTTGGCAAGAATACTCGCCTAAGTAAGTAATAAGTTTATCATTATAAGTTTTTCAAAACTACCCCTCAAAGGGGTATATATAGGGGTGTTGAAGTTTGTGTGGAAGAAATTGAATGCGCGGTCCGATTAACTCGAAACTCAGTATTGATACTTTTGACAGAAAATAATTAATAATAAGTATGTAAAGTTGTCGAAAATTGACCCCTGACGGGGTAAAAAGGGGTAATTTGTTTTTTTAGGGAGGATTTGTACTTGAAACTGTATGTAACATTTTCACGCCTAAACCACTGAACTTCTGATTTGGCAAAGAGATAGATGGCATCCTGGGGAAGCACATACTTTTTATCCTGGTAGCACGTTCCCGTGGGATAATTTCCGACATCCACGCGGGCGAAGCCGCGGGCAGAAGCTAGTATATCTATGAAAACATTATGTACGTCAGGAAAAATCTACATCTTTTTAGTAAAAGAGTTGAAAGACACAATTATATCACTAGTAATAGGGATCAATTAGTTCAACCAGGTTTCAGGCTGGCTAAAGTAGACTCATCTTTCATGGCGTACTGTTTAAAATGTTACAATAAAATACCTCCCCACATAATTGAACAGAATGAAACGAAATTTAAATCTTGTATAAAACGCACATTATGCTGCCAGGCATATTATAAATTAGGGGATTACATCGCTGATAAAAATGCTTGGCTAAACGCTGTTTCTGCTCCATAGGGACGTATAAATAAATAGATTAGCATTTAAAAATACTGTTGGAGCTGCTGAAGATTTTAAAATACTATTTTTGCACTATATAAATTCAATCTCCTAGTATTGTATAATTGTATAGCTCATGTGTGAGTACTATATACATACTATAAAGCTACCATTTACTGGGTACGTGTTTCATTGACTTGAATGTGCCCTGGCGGCTGAGAGTACCTATGTCATGCTCACTCAAATGTCTCGCTGATGGTGGCGCATGTGTTGGATCATTTGACTCCCTCCAAAATGTTTGAGCTGAATGGTGCTAATCCATGCGTCATGTTCGTGAACGGGCGCCGTCAGTAGGGACTCTCTTTGCTGCCATGGCTTATTTTAATTTAATTTAAATTAATATTTGAATTGTGTTTTTTATTTTTTTTAATATTTTAATTACGGACGCTTTTAACGTTCTGCATAGTTCTCACATGCATAATTTCTAACATGAATGATGTAACCAATACTTTGTAACCATATTATTTTGATTTAAAGAGTGTCCATGGAGTTTCTTGCCCGTTCTTCTCCATAGGTACCTACTACGCTTTGGAATGGGCAACTAGCTTCATTTTCCTGACTGACCAACCCCTTGACAATTCAAAAGTGTCTGAAATTGGTTTAATTGAAATAAATACTTTAGTTTGAGTTTGAGCAAAATAAAAGTTATTATGCAGTTTTAATTCAATTGCACGCTCAGTGCGTGTAATGCACGGCTCAGTGGAATACTTTTTACATTTTTTTAGGTGTTTTTGTTTGTTCATTGTATTCCCTTTAATATTTTCATTACATAAAATATGATAGTTTACCATAAGAAAATTGAGAATTATGCGAAGAAAAAAAAATTTGAGCTCTGTTTTATCATGATACCTACTAATAATTTGTTTTTATTAAATATTTTTGAATAAGACCTTTCTTTGAACGTTTGACAGTACACTCAATTATTTTATTGCTTGTAATATGTACTGTAACCTATATAGAATAGGTACTCTTTATTATTATATTATTATTATTACCCCATATAAATTACAGACATAAGTATAGAAAATTTACAAAGGACAGGGTTCCTACGTTGGGGCAGCTCCTTAAGTACCTACAGACAATATTGCAGTCGTCAATATAGGAACCAGAATAAAAAGGAGTGCCTTTCCTGCTGTTTATTTGTACTGGGATGTTTCGGTCACTTACCCGTGGAGGGCAATTAATTCTAATACCCAGCCGCACGTATCCTCCTTGCCTAATCAAAGAGAGAGAAGCCACGTTTTTCAAAATCGACGCAGTAATTTGGGCGTGCTTCTAAGTAAATGATCAATATTTTTCCCTGGAAAATACTTAGATCTAGTCTTTTATTTTTTACAAAGTAGGTACATATATCAGAATAATCCTACTATTATTATAAATGTGTAATGTGAAAGTTTGCATGGATGGATAGATGGATGGGATTTTGTTACTCTTTCACGCAAAAACTACTGAACGGATTTGGATAAACTTTGGCACACAGATGGTTTATAACCAGGATTAACATATAGAAAGAAAGAAAAGGAAAGAAAGACAAAAATAACATAACAAATAGGATACACATATAGGATTAACTTATAGGATACTTTTTATCCCGATCGATTCGATCCCGACCGCGGGGAGCAGCTAGTGTTCAAATGAATCCGTGTCTCCTGAGCATGTTTTTTCGAAAACGTCAAAACTAAGAGGCGTGGCCATAAACATTTGTGTATAAAAACACGATGTTTTTGTTTTCCGAGCTGCATGGAAAGCATTCCCTGCGCGGGTGGAGATGGGAAGGGTTAGTTTCATTTTCAAAGTCCAGCATTTAGCATTTTGAAAGCTTAATTCCAACTGACACAGATTTTGAGGTAATAGTCTTGTGGATAGTTGACACAAATCTAAAAATATTTTAATACGCAGGAGACAGCTTGTGTATGATAACAAATGTTTATGTGTAAGGTTTTTTGGTGTAATGTTTCGAAAAAACACGGGCAGGACACGGCTTAACATATTATTTGAAAATTATTCTGATGTATTTTAAAAGATTGACAGTAAAATTTTCTTAAATAATATAAAACTTTGATTAAAGTTCTGCCATGAACTTAAGGAAGTTAACTACCTAAGTTTACTACTAGCAGTTTCTAGAAAGAAAATCCTAAAAGATACAAAAAAAAATTGAAACTCATTTTTACGTTCGTTTGTTCATTATCATTCAAGTACACTGTCTGGCCTTAAATAATGGCATATCGATTTTTTTTTTAAGTTCTGTATTGTTGAACTTGGTCTCTGTCACTCATACCTATGTATGTATGTGAGACAGTGGCGCCGATTCCCTTGTTCACAAACTAAACTAAATTTAAGTTCAGTGCATCTTTTTCTTTCTATTTCATTAAGAAAAGGACAGAAGATAAATATTAGTTCAGTCCTGTCAAATTAAGGTAGGTACTCCATAGACAAGTTTAGACATGATTAAAAAATTGGCTACTAAAAAGACGTCAATTTACGTCAGGCGCTGACTAATTTAACAGGACTAAACTAACATTTATCTTCTCTCGCGTCGTCAGAAGCCCAAATGTCCGACAACCAGTCTTACCAAGGGGTATCGTATTACCTAGTAACTGGGTTGTGGAGGTCAGATAGGCAGTCGCTCCATGTAAAATACTGTTATTCAGCTGCATCCGATTAGACTGGAAGCTCCAACATAGTTGGGAAAAGGCTAGGCAGATGATGAGATACGATTCCTAAAACTACGATTTCCTAGGGAGAAAAACTGTCATTTGACATTAAGACGCAAAACGCTCCGTATTTGGACAGCCGTTATTGTGAGACCGTTCACCGCTTTCGCTTTCTCTTGGGAAACCAAAGCTTAACTACGCTATTTTTGTTTCAGTTCCGGAACATTGTGAACAACATATACATAGTTGGGTACTCCTTGTCGGTGGCCGCTTTGCTGATCTCAGTCTTCATTTTCCTCTATTTTCGGTAAGAAGCTTCCCGGATGTATATACAATTCGTATTATTTCAACCCAATATGTTTTATTTTATCTACCAATCATCACAGTCCATTGGTATTTCAGATTTCTAATATCATTAGAAAACAGATCGAGTGCAATGTATCTGTTATGTAAATAAACTTTTTTCACTCTGATTATAACAAGCTGTTTCACCGAAATGTTTTGAATGAAACATGTTATTGATAGCTGCATGGCTACATGTGTTGCAAGGTGTGAAGCGTCCATGTTACTGTGACAATCAATACGTAACAAGCCCACAACGTGGTCGAGTTAACTATATAAATGTGCACACGGAATAGAATGGCCTTTATTAATGTGACAATGAATTTGTAATGTTAATGGACTTTGCAGAAGCACTACCTACCTCCCACCTACTATGTATATATTATTATAATTTGATAGGACACTACAGCAGCTAATTAGCGTGTGTATCAAAACGCTTGGAGATATTTAATCTGTCCAGTCAGTTCTTGAAGCAGTTCAGTGTGGAGGCCGTCACAACATTTTCCGGGAGCCTGTTCCACGCTGTTACAACTCGGTTAGACAAATATAAGAAGTGCAAAAATAATTATAATTTTGACGCAGACGTAACTGACGTATTCTTTTAGTTTTTGTAGCGTTTCAGAGAGGACGCTATTAATATTGATATGCATGACCCATATCAATATCAGCAAGACGATTTTGCCAAATTTCCTACACTAGGAAGACATAAAAGAGCGAGAAACAAAATAACAAATCGCAAATAATGCGATGTATAAGAAGGTTATACCATAAACGGGCCAAGCACGGAATAAAGCGGCTGCGTTATGCATATATATTAACAATAAAGAGTATATAAAACTTGTGAGAGCCATACTCCAGAGCCTTCCAGTAATCTCCCACGCGAATACCTCGAAGTTCGAAACTGTTTTGAAGAGTACTTACTGTTTACCTAAAGTCTAAATAAATGCAGCTTGAAAAGTCATTAATTAAACATTGACTTAAAATTTTCATTTTCATACCACAAAATCGTGTTTACATAATCAGCCTATAATGTTCCCACTGCTGAAACACAGGCTAACTCTCACCGAGAGAGAGTGGGCAACGTGGGCCCAGTGCGGGTTGGTAGATGTCACATGTCTTCGAATTTTTAGTTCTAGGACATGCCGGTTTCCTCACGATATTTTCCTTCACCGTTGTGAAAGCAATGGTGATGAAATAATTTATAAAGTCCCTGTCTGGGCTCCAAACCACGACCTACAGCTCGTAAGCCGCGGCCGTTACCATTTAGCCACCTTTCACAATCATACCAAAAAATCGTGTTTATCAGTTGTTTCATTTAAACGTGACATTAGCCAGACTAGAGGCAAAATTAATCGATCAACTTTGTTTACATAACGGCACTGTGACGTGTGACGGTGCTATTGTGACTAGTGACTGGTACACGTGTACCCAAAACACTGTTTTTCCATTGCCGATCCGTAGAATCATAGTTTGTAATTGATGTGTTGAGTCAATTATCGTGGTTTTCTACCTTTTTCTGTGCCAAACTGAAAGTAATTTTGTGCCATATTGATTAATCTAGGTACTATAATATCGAAAGTGTTCTTGGCCACATAAATTGTTAAAGGACAGTATTATCACAATTTCGTTCTGATATTTTAGAGGCTTTTTAATTGTTTAAATAATACTTACAAACACTTATTTTGAATTTTGATTAACTACGAATTTTATTGACTGTCTATCTATACTAGAAAATATAAGAAAAATGTGTCAAGTTTAAAATGAAAACTACATTAAAGTCGATGAAAACTTTGCTATGAATTTTAAGTTATTTTTTTAATTGGAAAAAGCAACGAAAGGCTCGTGGGATTATTACAACAATAGATATATGTTTTTTTAAGTTTCTGTCTGTTGAAGTTTATCGACTGACACAGAAGAATGTTTTTTTTAAATTAAACCACATTTTGTTTGTAGGTCTAGAGGAAGCCGTCTATTATCTAGCAATATTTGTTCTAAAGAAATGAAACCATACTTTTGAAGATAAATAATAATATTTTGTTTAATATAAGTTCAAACATGCAGTCAATCTTACATCACGAAATATCAACAGCGGTTTAAAATCAAACGTTTATGAAGTTTCCATGCATTATGAATTTGATGGACACCATTCTGGAAATGTTAAAGTTAAAGTAAATGTCAAAACTAATGTTAACGAATACAAATTAAAGGTTAAACTGCTCAAAGGGAACGTTCGTGTAGTATTCTCAACTGCAGCGGGTTCGAAATACGTCCATTGCTCAATTAGGTAAAAGTTTCGCTGGACAATAAAACGAAGTGAACTTTTACGTTCGGTACTGCGTCACAGTGGCACATCTGCTTTATAAAACCCGTGCACACGATTGTCCACTGTACCGATGTAGAATAGTACCGGAAAAAACAGTGAACACTATGCAGTAAAACGAGTGAGAGAGCAAGAATTTTCAGCTCTACGCTCGAAATGGCCACTTCTGCAGATCTAAACTTGAATGAGTCGAATTTTCTTAGTCGTTTTTGTCGGTAGCATGGCGCCACTTGTTTTTAAAACATTTACACTGGCACTGCAAAACTATTGGGTAGCTGCGCAAAGAAAACTAAATTGAAGATGGAGAAAACTCACTCTAAAACGTTCAATTCGTTTAATTATGCACGTCGATTACTTTTTACACCATTTACAATGTGGACGCTGAATTCTTAACTTTTTAAAATTGCAAGCGCTGCAGCTCGAATTTTTAGTACTCCTGGAAGTGCTAAGAATTCTAATGCAATAATAATAATATCCCTGGACATTTCACACAGCACCATTTGTCCCAAGCTAAGCAACTAATGTACATACCTTTCCTATTTTATAGCAATGGATGCATTCTGTATAGAGTTCTGTGCGGGTATTGTGAAAATAAAGTTGATTTATAAAAAAACTTGAACAAAACTAGAAAATATAGAACAATATTTTTAACGCGTTTTGTAGAACCAAAAACTGTAAATCTGATATGCAAATACACAACAAAAACACCCAACTTTAACAGCCCAGAACTTCAAAATTGTTACATACAGTTTCGTATGCCCAGGTTGCCCAAATTGCGAATCTTATGATAATGATTTCATTGCGATTTATGCGTTCTGCTCTGCGCTAGTGCGCGGCGCCTTATGCCTTGTTTTCTTTACATAGGGTCCTCCATTGCACACGGATACGCATCCACATCCACCTCTTCATGTCCTTCGCTCTCAACAACGTCCTCTGGATCATCTGGTACCGAGCCGTCGTCAACAGGGTCAGCGTTGTTCAAGAAAATACGGTAATAAACTTTTATGCTACACTTTTTACCTACATTTGCCCGAATATTTGCATCATTGGTACATACAATACAAATGTCCCCATAAAGTTAATTTTGTGTACCTAAGCAAAATAACTCGAATGTTGGTACAAATACGCCAAGTGATGTGCTAACGTTAGACTCTAACACAAATAATAAATGCGAACATAAAATATTATAAACATCTCGAAGTATTTTCACCCTTCTCTTCGCTCTTGATTCCGTTTTATTTTGGATTTGAATAAAAATTTGAACGGATTACCTGTACATACACAATCCCAATTGATATTTGATTCTTCGGTCGTTTTCATAAACATTAGCCAAGCAATTTCAGTTTTATTTAACAAACGACCAAATTCTAATTGAATTTATGAAAGCATAGCCACATAACCGATTTTTTAAACTCTTTTTTATTTTGACTGAGCTATTGTTATAATCTGATTTTATTTAAAGATGATTTCTTAATGCAGGTATGGTGTCAAGTTCTGCACGTGGTCACGAACTACTTCATGCTCACAAGTTACGTGTGGATGTTCTGCGAGGGGCTGCACCTGCACATAGCTCTGGTTGTGGTAAGTTTACTACTGGGGTAGACGAAATCCATTACTGAATTCGTTCAATTGAAATTCTATAGCATAGGAAAAAAATCATGAGTATCAATAATACATAAAATACCTATTACTCATCAGGCCATACTAGAAATGACTAAGGGTCGGTTTTTTGACTCAACCAATTGTTAAAAATAGTAATTAATGGTTAAATTTTGCAAAATGTGTTTTTTTATAAATTTTTAGTTTATCTAATAATATAATATCATGGCTAATGGTCAAATAAATAACTATTAGTCAAAAAAAAATAACCATTAGTGATAAACTGAAAATGGTATAAAAACACATTTTACCCATAGTTAACAATTAGTTACAATTTTTAACAATTGGTTGAGCTAACTACGGATCAAAAAACCGGCCCTAAGTAGTGCTAATGACTACAAGCTCACAAAGTCGCTTGGTCCACGCCTATTAGTCTTACTGAAATGTCTCACTAAAAACAAATTTTTAATGTTCATACACACGAGTCATACGTCGACGTCAGAGGTACCTAACTACAGCCGTCGACACGCGTCGACGTCAACGTACGGTGCTCAAATACACGAGCAGCACGATGTCGATTGCTGCAGTAGTGCAGTTGCCTCTGCCATAACGCGTGCCGCTCGTGTGTATGAACACTTAGACGCATGGAAATTTCCGTTTAATAACCTGTTCAGTAAACATACTGACTGAGGCAAACAAAATTTCAAAGTTTCTCCGTGAAGTAGTCACGTAGTGCGGAATACTCATGGGGCAGCGTAAACACGGGCAGTATAAATCCGTTGTGTTGTGTACTTAGGGCGGTCAGACATATTTTATGTGTTGAAGATGTAATAATTGTACGTAGTACTGTATATTAGGATTACGTCGTTTGCGACTAGCGTTCTCCCGAACTCGTTTTTTCGTTTGCGAACTCGTTAGTTGGCTCATCCAGTTGACAAAATATGTAGGTATACCTACTAAAGTTCAGCCGATGACGGGAGAATGCCTTCTTGACACCTATCAGTTTCATACAAACGTATTTTGCGAATTTGATCTTTAATAGCTACTAGAATTGTCGACAGGTGTCATGAATACTCTCTCTCGACTGTACGTATTAACAATGTACACACGGCAAGCTATACGAATCCAGTATAAGCTGACTTCTGATCGTAAGATAAACCTATACAATGCGAGGTCAGCTAAAACTGGAAATGAATAGCTTGATGTGTAGCCGTGTGTACATAAGACTGTGGCTTGACATAATGTGCCACTTGTCTTAAAGATGAGTGTATGAGACCTTTTAAGTTAACTATGTCAGTAGGGCCATAAATGTCCATACCCTTCAATACACTGGAGGCCAGTAAAATTGTCCTTTCAAACCTGTGACTAAACTAAGTAAAGTATATTTTTGAAATATTTGCATCAACTAATAAGTGATAGTTGTCCCCTGAGTTTCGCATACGTACGGTAAAAGTTCTTAATTCATGAGAGATATCACACAACACTGAACATTTATTCATGTTCATATTTCCTGTTTTCATGTCATATTTTAGGACTGATCTAACTGCCTAACTTTTCCCAGTATCATAAGATTATCAAAGTTTGTTCAGTTCTACTGTATTTGTTGAGTGAGTGCTCATTCATCAACTTAGTTAATCATTTCATCTACTTACAATATGAAGAAATTAACTAACTAAAAGTTAGGCTATCCAATCAATAAACTACTAGAGTACATTAGATAGAGGTACCCGGACTACCCGGACGAAGATGTGACATATCGAGATTAAAACAAAGCCTGTCACTCAAATATGAGTGACAGAGACGAGGCTCTACAAGACCGATTTTTTTCTTAAACCCGATGTGTCATACTTCCCACCAACCTACAGTATTTAAATTTCACGATGTGACGCGCTCTTTACTTGTGGTAACCAAGTGTGCAAACGCGCTGTGATTGTCTGCGTGAAGACGGGTAGCGTCAGCACATAACACACGCACACATACACATTTCCGACTTCACCATTGTCTCGGACGGTACCGAGAGCTCCTGCGCTTTTACACACATTCACAGCGTGTTTGTACACTTTGTAACCACAAGTAAAGCGCGCGTCGCCTCATGAGATAAAAATACTACGCTTTTGAAATTCAAACTATTCGTCATCGCAGATAGATATAAAACTTTCTGCAGTGTATGTTTACCATTATTTATAAGTGTTATATGTGTAATGGCTGATGGTAATGGTTGTGTGGCAGGTGTTCGTGAAGGATGAAGTGGCCATGCGATGGTTCGTGCTTCTTGGTTGGGGTGGCTCACTGTTCATCATTATGATTTACGCAACCGCCAGATTCTTCACGCCCGGAGCTACGGAGAGGTGTGTGATTTACACTAATTTAAGAAGATTTTTTAGTTTAAGATGCTTAACTGGGCTTAAGAAGGTAAACTGGAGTTCTATAGCTTGCGTTATATTGGAACGTATTCTATATGAATGCTACGTAGCGTCGCTTTAATAAATCACCTATCTATACTAATAATAAAGCTGCACATGTCATGTACAGCACCCTTATTATAAAACTAACTCAAAGCACACACAGTTAAGTACAGTTAAGTCACTAAGGTAGTGTTTAAAAATAAAGTCATAAACACCAAAGAAACTGGGTTCAACAAAGTAAATAATCATGCACGCAAATTGAGTAACAAACTTTCAATCATAATATCAAGCATTTTGAAGGGAGGAGGGCTAATCCATGACTTGTTCGAAAAATTTGTCTGCTCAACAGCGTAAATAACACAATTAATGTTGTTGAACTATCAGTTTGACAATGTTTCATCGTCATCATCATCAGCCTACAGCTGTCTAGTACTGGACATAGGCCAAGCCTATTGCACGCCATTCAAATCTATTTTCGGTAACTCTTATCCAGCTGCTACCAGCCATCCTGCGAAGAT
The DNA here is from genome assembly GCA_949629185.1 of Apamea crenata. Classification (NCBI taxonomy): domain Eukaryota; kingdom Metazoa; phylum Arthropoda; class Insecta; order Lepidoptera; family Noctuidae; genus Apamea; species Apamea crenata. The sequence goes on from OX451351.1 coordinate 21,495,575, forward strand.
CGTCGCTCCACCTAGCCTGAGCGCCCTCAGGCTAGGTGGAGCGACGATCCAACTGCGAATCGGCAAACGTAAGGTAGGATTTCATGTAGAGATTTCTAATATGTCTGATATTACGAGTAAGGTAAATCGTTATTTGCAATTATTCGAATCTGGTGAAACTGAACTAATTGGGTTTTGTGATGCATTGATGACTGCTTATGGCTGTTGTACAAGTAGATGGCAAATATCACGTATACTTGTTATGTTCAAAATCGCGTATCGCTTCCTTGCATTCAAGGTTAACTATGCCGAAGCTAGAATTAAATGGCGCATTATTGATAGCTAAACTTGTACATAAAATTTCTAATTTACTCCTAATATAAAACCTATTCATTTATTTTACGATTCTAAAATAGTATTAGATCGGTTAAATTCTTCTAATAGCATTAAGTTACCTGCTTATAATATAATGGAGTAAATGAGATCTTTAAGTTTACAAATAATATGTTATGGCTGTACACACCTGGATCATGTAATCCAGCAGATATCTTATCCAGAGGATGTGATCCAAATAGCTTATGTGAAAATAAAATGTGGTGGCACGGATAGTGGTGCGCATTGGTTTTCAGAACAGGTAGGCAGGCACTTTAAGTAAAAAGTAATTGATTTACTGAGTATAAAAAAACGTGTGTGGACCCCCGGTAGGAACGTAGTTCAAAATGAAAATCCAAGATGGCGGCTGTAAAACTTTTAAAATATTAAAATTTTCGCAGCTGCCGTCTTCGATTATCAGTTTTACCTCACTATCAGCTTCAGCACCCTCGAAAACCATGAAAAAGACACCCACGACGAAAAATGTGCAAATTTCATTTTTACTTCACTATCGGCGACCTCATTTTCCATCCTTTTCTTCCTTCGCACGGTCAAATAACGAAGTATATTTTTAATTTTAACATTCATACTCGGTTTGGTATGAGTAGGCATGCCTACTTTAGGGTGATAAATTGCGAAGATCGAACGTCATAGTATTACGCGTGTTACGTACGTATTTTCAATTTATATGCCTTTATGCAATGCACGCTACGCAATGCAAACTACGAACCAGATTATTTACAAAATTGTACTAATTATAACTTTTACTTAGGTATCTGAAATAGAGTCTGATATATAAATATGATATGTATATAAATGTTACTCAACATTTAATTCTCCCGGATAAACATAATAATTTGTTACCAATATTTACGAAATTCTTGAGTTTCAATAAATGTGACGGAGAAAGTATGTCTGTCTCTCGTTAACATCAGGCATATTTTAATTACTGTGGGCGTACTATGGGTAGTGTTGGAACAATAGAAAAACGGTTTGCAGTTCAAATCAGATTATAATTTACGAACAAGTTAGTCACACAAGCGAATCACACACTGTAGGTACACATTCAACGATACGGAACGCTGACAGTTTCTAAGCACATGTTGTTCGTACGATGTCCAATGTTTCGATGATCCCGAGAGCTCTGCTCACACCACTTTTGTAGCTGTTGCACTCGTCCCCCCACGAACTCAGGCTAGACTCTGTCTAGCGCCACGAGATGGCGCTAGCGTTCCGAATAGTCAAACGAATGACTCCGACAAATGTGTGTTTGCTATGTCATACATTCTAAGGTTTATAAATAAATGTATAAAGTTACCTGTAAATACTGGAAACCTCTCTGCTCAAGGAATCAGAGAGGCCATTCAAGCTTTAGGTAATAAGAGATGTTGAACTTCAATACTTTTCAGGTGAGCTAAAAAGCATTGAGAATAATAAGGAAATAAAATCAACTTTAAAATCCTTAAATCCTTCCATTGACAAAAACAATATAATGAGAGTAGGTGGACGCTCAACAAATGCAGATCTGCCCTTCGCAAAGAAGTTTCCAGCTACTCTTCCAAAGAAATGCTAACTTACTCAGTTAATAATAAGAAATGAACATTTGAATTTGTTACATGGAGGCTTCAAGCTTGCGATGAGTAGTCTGTCTCAAAAATATTTCATTATTAACTCGGTTCGAGTAGTGAAAAGTGTAATTGATAATAGTAAAACCTTTCAAGATGCGATCCAAAGGTTATGCCTGCGTAAAGGGTATTCAATTTCATTTTATTCCCGCTTATAGCCCAAATCATGGTGGCCTATGGGAAGCGGCAGTCAAATCTGCAAACTATAATTTAAAAAATGCTTTTTAAATGATACTTTGCAGATTTGACTGCTCATATGTAAATATTTACATATGCATCATCTTGTGGGCTCTAACAATATTGCCATGGCCTGGCAATATTGTTAGTGCCAGTCTAGTCTCGGCGTTCGTACGAGCTAATAGCGTTCCCTACTAATTAGTTTGTTTACGTCGAAACGCGCGCCGCGCACATACCGCGGGCCGTGTACGGGTTCCGCCAATCGGCCGTCGCCGGTTGTTTTCAGGGTAACAATGGATGGAGACGAGTTAGCAGAAGATACAATTCAAGCCATGACCAATCCGAACTGTTTTACTGAGCAAGAAATATTAGATGATGAACTGGAACTGTTAGAAAAATTTCAAAAAGAGATTCGAGGAGATGAAGAACAGAGACCAATTAAGCGATAAAGAGAAGAAGAGGGTTATGAGGGGTGGATTGAAGTGCGGAGTAAAGAAAAGAAGCATAGATTAGAAAAGTTTGAGTTTTATATTTCCTCCAAGAATAAAATGCCGAAACAATTTGCACTAGCCAAAATATTTAAAAGCGCAGGCATAATTGACATTCAAAGAATTCTATTTATTAACCCTTTTAAGATTCGAGCGGATACAGACAATAAGGCCAGTGTGGATAAGTTACAAAAATGTAGGGAGATAATTTACAGAGGCTGGAGAATTCATGGAGGTACATCTTACTTATGGTGTGATTAGAGATGTTGACTTAGACATGACAGAGGAAGAAATTTTGAAATCTCTTGAGTGCCCGGAACTTGGAGAGCTGGTATTGGTCAAGCGACTTATGTGCAGGAATTTAGAAGGAGATGGTTGGAAACCAAGTGAATCTGTGCGCCTTTGCTTCAAGGGTGCATTTCGTCCGGCGTACATATTTCCGGTATCCCAATGTGTTCGGTGTTGAAAGCTAGGACACACGTCAAAAAGATGCCCTTCGGCAAAAGTAGTATGTCCAAAATGCAGCGATAATCACGTCAATTGTGATACATCTTCATTTAAATGCATCAACTGCGGTGGCAAGCACATGGCTTTGTTACGATCCTGCCCAAAGATTGTGAGGCCAATGAGGGTGGCATGATCATGCATGATCAAACCCTCCTAAATAAATAAAGATTTGATTTTTTTTTTCAGACTTCGAACGTTCTTAAAATTACGAGAATTGCCCCTCTGGTATTCGACATCGATCTTGTCTCACGTCGAAGTTTCTACTCCCGTTTCTTTAACTTTTTTGTAATTTATATTCGTAATCATGTTTAATTTTTCTTTTCCCATGACTCTTTTTAAACTTTAACAACACTGAGAATAATTATTTAAAAATGATGAGCGCTCCGGCAGAGCACTGAACTGTGAATGAGCAATAGAACAGTGTATCGAGCAGAGGAGTTATGTCTACCCTCACCTAAAAATGTTCAAAATAAACGCTTATTTTTTTGTTGTTTTGGGTATAGGGCTTTTTACTTTCAGTGCGCAAAGGCAACACCGTACGTCTTACTACATTGTGTTTATGCTAATCTCGAGGACGAAGCTGAGTATAATGTTAATATATGGTGCAACAAACTACGTCATTATAAAAATAAAATAAATGCACATTTGTGTCTTTGTGACAGTGGCCCACATATTTATGGATTACCATATGAACTGAACAGACGAATATAAAAAAGAACAGCCTGTATAACGACCAATGAAGCTAGTGTAATGGCGGTTGTAACAACCGTGGAACTCTTTCGTTCATAAACTGAAAATGGAAAATGCAATATCGTGCAGTAGGTATTACGGACATGTAGCAAAAAAGCATGGTCGCCGAAATAACAAAACATTTATCAATTGTAATAGCTAGGGAACTGGTTTGAAACTTAATTAACTCAAAATTGATTAAACCTACTGGAGCTGAAGGTCAATGTTAAGTTAGTACTTTTAAACTTCTGTAGACGAAGGGTTATGTTATTTAAAGCAAAAGCCACTCTTAAATAAAGTCGGACGTTATTCGCCTCCACTTAGGCTACCACCAACCGCTCCGTTGGTTTTATGGTTGCATGCGACTGTTGAGGTCCGAGTTTAGATTCCTAAAAAGTGTCGGTCGGGCAAAGTGGGTTTCTAAATTAAGAATTTCTTAATAGCAGCCCAAAGTTTGGGAGCTAGTGAGACGTTGGTCCTGCGCCTGATCTCTTCCGGTAGTTTTGGTTTACTATGAGAGTGAGGGAAAAGAGTGCACATGGAAAAAAGGGCCAAGCACATGTGTTTGCGCACACACTTGTGCACTATAATATCTCCTGCGTATTGAGGATATTATTGTAATTCGACTTCCAGTTGCATCGTATCTTTCCAAAATCGGTACTGCGTGTAGACCGATCACGACAGTAATCACAGTCTCATCGTTTCCTGCATGTGTATGGTGCATGAATCTGTTCAGGTTGAACTGACGCAGGCTCGCCTGTTACGATTCGTCTCTCCATATATGGCGATGCTTTATGAATGTTCCCTGGGGTGTACAGTTAAGAGGGAAGCGCCTGAGTAGCCGCGTCGAAAAATCAATATCACGTGACCAGAGGTCTGGGTCGATATTTGGCCAAATAATTCAACGTGGCAATGCTGCCAGTCTTCTGGGCACGTTTCCGGATGACAGCGATGCGGACGAGTACTTTGACGCCTAAATACACTTTTGTTTTGAATTTATTTATATAGTTGGTTGGTCTTTTAATTTAGTACCTAGTGTAAATAGTGAATTAAAACGAAAAAAATAACTTAGGCTTTGAAAACCCATATTTATGATTTTGTTCAACATACAACTACCTGACACTGTCCTGAAATTACAAAAAACCGGCCAAGTGCGAGTCAGCCTCGCGCATGAAGGGTTCCGTACCATTATCTATAAAAATCACATCTGTTGTATCGGAGCCCCCCTTAAATATTTATTTCATTTTAATATACTTAATTATTTATTTTTAAAGTGAATATACAACTAAATATTCTGTGAATATTTCAAGCGTCTACCTGTTGCCATTAATATCGAGCAAAAAACTGCAAAAAAAATCACGTTTGTTGTATGGGAGCCCCACTGAAATATTTATTTTATTCTGTTTTTAGAATTTGTTGTTATAGCGACAACAGAAATACATAATTTGTGAAAATTTTAACTGTCTAGCTATCGCGGTTCTTGAGATACAGCCTGGTGTCAGACAGACGGATGGACAGTCGGACGGACAGACAGCGAAGTCTTAGTAATAGGGTCCCGTTTTTACCCTTTGGGTACGGAACCCTAAAAACGTAAGAAAATTTGAATTTCGCGGGCTGCCTAGCGCTTACCCCTTAATACTGCGGCCACTGCGGGGTAATATCAACACTAACAATGTCATTGCCTTTCATGGTGACTGTTCAACAATATTAATTGCGTAATCACGTTGTTGAGTACTTTGAACATATGAAGCAATGGATTAGCAATTTCCTTCAATTTTTTTCGGATTGTGATTGAAAGTGGTATTATGTCATTAGAATGCTGGCAACTCGGCCAGCATTTTAATTGCGTATTTTACTTAAATCCTCTGGGCATACCTATAAAATTAGCGAAGAACCTCGGAGAACCCATGATGTTTTCAGGAGTATTTCATATTTCTAAACCAATTTAATTATTTACGTTTTAGGTGCTGGATGGACCACAGCGATACATTCTGGATAATCATCGTCCCTGTTGCCCTTTCTTTAATGGCTTCATTCGGTAAGTATTATGTCTCTTTTTGAATAATTTAGAACTTAAATAATTAGAAACATGGCAAATATTGATAATTTAATTAACGTTGTTAAATAGACAACTAAAAGGCAACAATATGTTTTCCTCATTGATGAATTATTCACAATAATCACAATCAGCCTACTATGTTCCCACTGCTGGGACACAGGTCTCGTGAGATCAAGTAGGCCGTAATCCACCACGCTGGCCCGGTGCGGGTTGGTAGATGCCACATGTCTTCGAATTTTTGGTTTTAGGACATACCAGTTTCCTCGCACTGTTTTCCATCTTCACCGTTTTGAGAACAGTGGTGATACAATTATTTACACGCGTGCCTCTGTTCACACACGACTTACAACACGAAGTCGGGGCCGTTACCTCTTGGCGACCACAGCTAATTATTTATTTGTTCACAATATTTTGATAAAAATAATGTACTTACTCAATTTATAGTGAAATGGATTAACTTATCTTTAAACATAAACTTATTTTTAAATTAGTCTTCTCATTTGTTAATTATATATTTTAAAATTTTAAGCACCTTTCTAGTCTGAAACACAGGTCTCCACCTAGTTCAGGCAAATGAGCAAGTGTGTCATCTATAATTTTTAATATAAGTTATTGTAAATGTGCCCCATTTTTATAAATAAACGTTATTTATTTGTTATTTGTTTGTTATATTTTTTTTTTTTTTTCATAAATTATTTATTTGTTCAAAATATTTTGTTAAAAATAATGTATTCAGTTTATACTGAAATAGATTAACTTATCTTTAATTTTTTTTTTATATAAAAATTTTTATCATAATTTTTTCATGATGGCTTGTTTTCCTGCTAAGGCCAAACTTCATTTCGAGAGTGCTACATAATTACGATTTTACATAATTGCGAAGACAAAAACAGGTAAAAATTGCCCAAATTAACCGTAAAATGTCACCTGTTTCAGTAATTTTACCCTAACTGAAGGTCAGGCAGGCATTTTCCTGTTTCAACCGTTTAACAACCACCTTTTTGTATGTAATATCGGAAAAACCACAAAATCAAATAATTATTGAATCACATCCCTAGAAAATTGGGCTATCCGTTTATCTTTCCGCATTTTATTGGACATGCCTAATAAATCAATAAATTGTTTATCTTTAATAGACAATGGTATGATAACCATTCTCTATTATCTACTAAGATACCTACCGATGAAAGTGTTTTTGTTGGGTTGAAAATGTAAATAATTCGTGGCATGTGACGATTACCTACCAAACATAATCCAAAATAAGAACAAAATACACTTTATTAAGTAGGTACGGACGCCAGCATATCAAGCTATCCGAAACTGTAAAATTTTCCCAATCAACCTTGAACCTAATGCTTTAGCGATAAAGTTAAAAATCTATAAAAGTGACAGATTGTACATAGTAGCTGGGTTTGTATACCATACGAATTATTAATCCAACATGAAATACTAAGTGCTAATCCAATATTTAGTAAAACCAACCCGAAACACTCGCTTGCTTGGTCGTGTCTTTTAAATAACACATTTATTTTTGAACATGTCTAATTGTCACTTCAGGGTGACAATTGGACATGTTCTTCCACTTTTGGAAGCCGGTATTTTTAGGGCGACAGTCGTATATTAATGGCCATTAATACTGTGTACAAACGCCCTAGCCAAAAATAGGTAACAATATACTTATATTGCTACTAATTTTGGCTGGAGATTAATATACCTATGGCAAAGAAATAACTATCATTAATTCGCCATCTTGATACGCCCCTGTGCCTAGGTAACAAGATGAAATGAAAACTTGAGCCCACACTTAATGACACCTGTTTAGAACTATTAAGTGAGTACTATTACTATAAGCAACTAGTCTACTATCAACTGAAAATATTTGACTGGTAAGATAACAAATTAAAAACGAATTAATTGGTCAAACACCACAGACTTAATAAGTTTGTGTAACGAAAGTTCATATTTTTTATTGTTAATTTGCGCTTGTGGCTAGGTAATAACATCCGCGCAGGTCGTGTCTCGGAAAGCACGTCGAGCCATTGGCCCCGGCTACCATTCGTGGATCTTTAGCAGTCGTTACGCGTCGTCAGAAGCCCATGATCATAACACGGAAGTAAAATTTATGAAAATATGAAAACGCTTTTAAATTTCCTTTCACAATAACGTTGTAAAGTGCGCAGTTATTTCCATCATTAGCCTTCCCTGCCGTGATAAAAGTGCACAATCTCAGAATCAGATTTTTACTACCCTTTATTGCTTGAATTCGCATAATGTAGGTACACAAGCCTGAATAAAAATGCCTTAGAACAAACTCAGTTACTCTTGGAAACATCCCGAAAGCTATTACGTTGCCTTAAAATGGCCCCGTTTTTCTTAATATCAATTAATGTGCACCAATTTACTCGGAGAGCCTTGAAATTTGGAAGAGTGTGTATATTGTGTTTATTTTATAGCTATCTAAGATATTATGCCTTATAGCAGATGTGTGTGAGGCATTTTACTTCAGATATTCAAAGGAAACTTACAGGCAAACTTACAACTAATACAAAAATTTGGATCTCGTTTATTTGTCCCGCTTAGTCATCAAAAGCCAAGAATACGAGTACAGGTGCCAAGAACCAAAAAAATCAGATTAAATACCATAGAAATCTTTATTATTTGAACAAGACCTCAATGAAACTATTAGGTACTTATAAAGCCTACTATCCTACTATTTTATTATATGTATAGACATACATATTTTCTATACAATATGTCTATGTAATGTCACTCACCTGACATACGAAGAGTTAACAACAATATTATGCCAAGTCGAAGCACGTCTCAACTCACGCCCGTTGATACCCGTTGATTCAGCTGACACTGAACTAGAAATATTAACTCCTGGACACTTTTTGATAGGCGAAGCTCCTGTTACAATACCTACCTCAAACTTGAATGAAGTCAATATTAACCATTTATCCAGATGGCAACTCTGTCAACGTCTAGTAGCCAATTTCTGGCTTCGTTGGCAGAGCGAATACCTAACACGCCTCCAAACACGACCAAAGTGGATTAAACAGCAAAAGGAATACGAAATTGGAGATATCGTGCTCTTGAAGGAGGACCAATTGCCACCTGCTTAATGGGCTTTGGGTAGATTAACTGCCAAACATCCAGGAGAAGACGGTCTTACTCGAGTTTATAGTATTAGGTACCGCAACAATATTGTTAAAAGATCAATCTCTTGGATTTGTACTTTACCAATTAATAAAGACTAATGTTAGCAGTAACCTTTAGGTTCACTTCTTCTTTTGAGAAATTTGATTAGCTTATCTCAAAATTTCATTGTTTTAATTTAAGTATACAGTCCATATAAGTTTTAACTATATTTGTGTACATTGTTAAGTTAGTAAAGGGCCTTTGGTGGGCGCCATGTTGAGTTTGAATGTGTGCGTAACCGCTCCTATTTGTTTTCTTATACAGTTGCAATACAGACCTCGTGTACTAAACCCGCGTTTCATTTCTCTCGCTCCTAATCGAAATCTTGAGCAGTCAATAATCAACCTTATCTACATATAAACATAACATAAACACAAACATATAATAAAATAGTAGTGAAATCAAAACAACATTATGTTATTAAAATTTTGCACAAATATTCCTTTAAGACTTATCAAATACATAGTATACGAGTATCCTACTAATATTATAAACGTGAAAGTTTGTTTGGATGGATGTTTGTTACTCTTTCACGCAAAAACTACTGAACGGATTTGGATGCCATTTGGCACATAGATGGTTTATAACCAGGATTAACATATAGAATGTTTTTATCCCAATATTCCCACGGGATCAAAATATGTGGGAGAAACCGCGGGGCACAGCTAGTATAGTATATAATTATCACGCTTTTTGTCATGGGGAACTAGCTATATTGCATTATGTCCCTACTAGCTGCGCCCCGCGGTTTCACCCGCATAAGTTTCGATCCCGTGGGAATATCGGGATAGAAAGTATCCTATGTGTTAATCCTGGTTATAAAGTATCTGTGTGCCAAATTTCATCCTAATCCGTTCAGCAGTTTTTGCGTGAAAGAGTAACAAACATCCATACATCCATACAAACTTTCGCGTTTATAATATTAGTAGGATTCCTCAAGAGCTTAGCGACATTTAATAAGAATTTTTATTATCCATACGGATTTATCCTCTGATATAAATATCACCATGCTATATCTACAAAGAGTTAAGCAGTGACATGACCTTGACATATGTAAGAACGGCTAATTTAGTAATCTTTCAAAAAAGCAAATAACTTAGCGGTTCGATGACTGCCTTGCAAACCTTTAGTTGTAATTTAAAATTCGATTCCAAACTATTTTACGTGATCCTTTTAATTTAGAAGTTTGATACGAATGTTCCAGCTATTTTAGTATATTGTGATGTCTTACTATTTCGACGCGAATTAAATTTCGGGCAGAAGCTAAATTAAAATGATATATATTTGAAAGTTGGTATGATTGTTACTCAATCACGCAAAAACAGTGGATTGGATTTGGATGAAATTTGGCACACAAATAGTTTATAAACTGGTTTAACGCATAGGTTACTTCTTATCCCGGTAGTTCGTTTGCGTGGGATAATTTTCGACCCTTTCCAGATCAAAACATTTAATTACTTAGTCATCTAAGCCCATCGACCTCTCTGATAACCAATTACAAATGTCGGGTACATATCTAAAGTTAACTTGCTTGTACCGTGGGAATACAATCTTAAGCCCACCCGGGAAATAATTGCTCGGTAACAGTTACCAAGGATCGTGGAGCAATCTAGTTTAAAACTCCGCTCCTGAAAATGGCTTCAATTGTTCCAACTTTACGTACAATGTAATTGCTCCATAAGATAGGCAAAATTTAGAAGATAAGATATTTAAAAAAAGATTTAGTTATTTTAAACCCCCGGACTCCTAAATCGAGCCACCCTGCACTTTTTTGTGCAAAGGTCATCTTTTTTTGTAAAGTTGTCAAGGTATTATTTTTAAATGTGCGAGAATTCTAATTCGGAACAATGATGACACCAAAATGTTAGCCAGTATGTGTTTAAAACCACATAAATAATTTTTCTTTGACTCTTTAGGCCTATATCTTTTAACTGTGGAATAAAATTTACGTCTGACAGTTCTATCAAAATTCAAAATTTATTCTCATGATAAGACTTATTCTATGTATAAAAGTTTGGTGAAATTTGCCCTTAGTAGTTCTAAACAGCCAGTCTAAGAGGGGGGAGTGATAAGCCTGGTAAAGTTAAAGGAGTCAATTTTCTTTAATTATTATTATTTATTTTTCAACCTAGTTTCCTTGTCACTCAATGAACTTCATCCAGCGTTTCTCTAGCTACTCAATCCCTTCCATAAAGTACGACTTAGGTAACCCTTTGAAATAGGCATTGGTTTCATGCATGATCTCTTCGTTGGAGTCAAATCTTTTCCCACCAAACCATTTTTTTAAATTCGGAAACAGAAAATAGTCGCAAGGGGCTAAATCTGGCGAAAACGGTGGGTGAGAAAGCAACTCAAAGCGCAACTCATGAAGTTTGACCATGGCAATCGCGCAGGTGTGCACTCGTGGGTTGTCTTAGTGGAAGAGGATTTTCTTCTTAGTAAAATGCGGTCGTTTTTCACGTAAAATTTTGTCAAATTGGTCCAATAAATTGGCTTAATATGCGCCATTAATCATTTTACCCTTCTCTAGGTAGTCAATATGGATTACCCCACGTGCATCCCAAACAACTATAGCCATCACTTTATTGGCCGATAAATCTGCTTTGGCCTTCTTTGGAGCTGGTTCGCCGGTAGCAATCCACTGTTTCGATTGTTGCTTGGTTTCTGGGGTATGGTGGTGGATCCATGTTTCGCCTACTGTTATAAAACGACGCAAAAAATCAGTTTTATCCGGTTGAAACAACGCCAAACCCACCTCCGAAGTGGTCACACGCATGAGTTTTTGATCAACAGTTAGTAAACGCGGCACCTATCGCGCGGATCGCTTCTTCATACAGCTATCTGTCAGCTATCTGTGGTGTAAGATATTGCGAACAGGTTCATCTGAGATTCCTACTATCTCGACTATCTCCCTCACTTTTACTCTTCGGTCATTCAACACTATATCGTGGATTTCAGCGATCTTCTCTGGAGTAGTGACTTCAACTGGACGCACAGCATCACTTGTGCTTGTACGACCACACTGAAAATCGTTGAACCACTTATGAATCATTTTAATCGACGGAGCAGAGTCCCCATAATATTTATCAAGTTTTTGTTTCGTTTCCGTTAGGTATAGTTTTTTGCGCAAATAATAATATTTAATCACGACACGAAATTCACTTTTCTCCATCTTTGCAAAAACGTGTTCTGTTGTTTTTCTTTAAAGGTTGTCAAAAAAAGTAACCGGCGGTACTGGCTGAAAATTTTAATTTAGTCCTTTAAAAGAGTTGTGAACAAGGAGGTCCCAGGCATTGCCTGCATGCATCACACATGCATTTTACCCCAAAATAGATTTTAACCAGACTTATCACTCCGCCCTCGTATTATGTAAAAATCTCACCGTGATAACTTAGGGGAAGGTTTTATTCAGAGTGCGTTCAAGTCTTCAGTTCATCTTGTAGAACGTGGCACAACAAGATGGTAAAGTAGTAATAGACAGCCTACCTACTTATACTGCTACTATTTTTGGCTAGACTGTAGACTGCGTGGGCATACAATACTAAGACTACGACGATTGTTGGACTAAGAATACTGGCTTTCAAAAGTGGATTCAGAGTAACAATCAGTCATGTTTAAAAATAAATGCGTTATTGATGTGATATGAAGTCATGGCTTTCGAAAATCTTTTTTTTTTGTTTTATCAAATTGAGATATCACGTATGTGATGTTTACATAAATAATATTATTTTCTAAGTTCATACTTCAAGTAACTACAATAACTGCGTTGTTGACACCAAAAAAATACATCGAATCTATTGAGACTGGCGGCATTGCCACGTTGTATGGCAATGCTTAAGTTCTGGCCAAGGTAACAGCCAGCAACAGTAAACGGCAACGGTGGCGTCTTTTGGCCATTTCTAGAATTCCTTGAAGACACTATGAGCACTCGGACGAACCCGAGCGTTTCAACCCCAACGGCTTGAAAATATAATTATCGATAAGGTTATTATACTTCAGCCGCTTGAGTTTTCCGCAACCGCAGCAGCAGCGCCCGCACAGCACGCCGAACTAGGAAGATGGGATGGTGCAAGAGTATCGACACACATTATTCAGGCTTGGCAATTTTATATGTTAAATAACATCTGCCAAATATCCACTTTTTTATACTTACTTAATAATGCAATAGCTTTTCATCGTGTTCTTCCTCACTTTTTTAGGTATCCTTTATTTATTAGGTATATTAGGTGCCTTCCGTGTTCAAGAATGACCACGACACATCCTTTGAGATAACCCCACAGAACAAAACGGACGTGTCGCGAAAACCTCATTGATCAAAATGGTATTCGTTATCGCAATGATTTGTTAGATAAATTGGGCCATTTTTCAATCCGTTTAAGAACTTCAGTATAAAATTACTGAGGGTATTGCGGTGGCCATGGTCTAATGGACTGTTCATGACAAATTTCCCGTTTTCACCATTGGTATGCATCCGAGCTGACCCTATGTTTATTGCCTAATTCATGTTGCTCCATATCGCTCAATTTGTGGTGGAGATATCCTTAATAATAATCGCATCGCAGTATACTGCTTTATTTGTTGTAGTGGCGTCTTTTGACCAACATTGCCCTTAAAATAAAATTTAAGTCGCACGTGCTTGTTTTCCTTAACAGGGAATTTGCTGATACAAATTGGAAGGCCTTCGGATTTCTGAACCAGATGTTACGGTTACGGACCCGACACCCCCACTCAAGGTACAGGGAACATGATCGGCTAAAAAGCCTGTCAAGTTACACTCAACTCACCTTTTTGACCTTTTACCTCTTATTTATTTAATTACTTTACACCCTGAATAGTTTATATAAAGAGTTCTATTGTTGTTAATGGGGCTACGCTAAGGTTGCCGCGAAATTCAAATTTCCTTACGTTTTTTGCAATTTACACGTCAGTGTCAGGTTGTTTGTTGATTCGTTTGGAAATTGCTGCCAAGACAGTATGTGTCACATTATACGCTTTTGACACGGTTTGCGAAGATATTATTAATAGATTCATTCTATATTTGTTCCCATGGCACTAGAAGCGATGTGTATTCATCAAAACAAAAAAAATGCACATTGCTGCCAAGACACTGTATCACGGGACTATTTAATTTAGTGGGTATGCATGTTTCGATAATGTTCATGACGCCATATCAGTGCAAAGATTTTTTGTGGGAATGTCATTATCTAATCTACTCCACTCAATGACGTCACTAAACAAACAATTTCTTACTTTCGTATATATCTATCGATCAAGATTCAGGATTTGAAGCTATTACCTCATGGTACAATGAACTTATCATAATTATTATTTTGTGCGATAGTAAGGAAATTAAGCGAAAAATGATTTGTTTCGGATTTTTTTTCATTGAGCTAATTATAATTTGTCGTGTTTCAAACCGTCAATTTCACTAACGGCTGATTTGTACAATGCCAGATAATTTAGTCGAGAAATAATTTTGAAGTTTTGACAGTTCTTACATACAAAAACTTAATTTAATTCCCAAATTTCCAATTCAATTTCCAATTTCCCAAAAAAAAAATCTTAAGCATTTTTTCAAAATACAAAAATGGTTCCGGACATTCTCGTCTATCCAGCAAAAACGGCACTCATCTTCATGGCTCCTGCTATATTCAACACACTGCCTAGACGTTGGAAGGAGCTAAATGGTAATGCATTCAAGCGTCAGTTAAAAATGTTTCCTTCGGCGAAAGCTTATTATAGTGTCTCCGAATTCTTAGCCAAAAAAGTTTTTTGATTATATCTTTAGTTCTTTATTTTATTTTGTTGACCATAGTGTTAGAATTTTTCATATTGACAATGTTTTAGTCTATTAAGAACTTGTACTAAATGTTTGCATAAGATCTCTAACATGCAACCTTGAAAATATTTGACATTTTTGTATTAATATGACACATTGCTACTGTAATTTAAGCGATTTGACATTTTTTGTATTAATATAGGTATTATATTTGTGTATTTCCAACAATTTGACATCTATTGTAATTTAAACGATTTGACATTTCTGAATTATTATGACATTCTTACTGTAGTTCAGACGATTTGACATTAATTTGTATTTTGTACTAGCTGACCCGGCAAACGTTGTTTTGCCAAATAAATTATTTCTAGCTGCCCGGCGCTACTTCGTTCGCGTGGAGTGCTACCCCCTACCCTACTCCTACCCTACTCCTACCCTACTCCTACCCTACTCCTACCCTACTCCTACCCTACTCCTACCCTACTCCTACCCTACTCCTACCCTACTCCTACCCTACTCCTACCCTACTCCTACCCTACTCCTACCCTACTCCTACCCTACTCCTACCCTACTCCTACCCTACTCCTACCCTACTCCTACCCTACTCCTACCCTACTCCTACCCTACTCCTACCCTACTCCTACCCTACTCCTACCCTACTCCTACCCTACTCCTACCCTACTCCTACCCTACTCCTACCCTACTCCTACCCTACTCCTACCCTACTCCTACCCTACTCCTACCCTACTCCTACCCTACTCCTACCCTACTCCTACCCTACTCCTACCCTACTCCTACCCTACTCCTACCCTACTCCTACCCTACTCCTACCCTACTCCTACCCTACTCCTACCCTACTCCTACCCTACTCCTACCCTACTCCTACCCTACTCCTACCCTACTCCTACCCTACTCCTACCCTACTCCTTTTTCCATATTTTCTGACCGTTTAAACCTTCCCTGGACTACGACAAACATTTCAAAACCAAAATTAGCTAAATCGGCCCAGCCGTTCTCGAGTTTTAGCGAGACTAACGAACAGCAATTGATTTTTATATATATAGATTATCATCATTTCTTAATTGTTACTTAAAATTATAATACGTTTTGCTTGCCCATGTGTCGATAGAACATGGAGCACTATTATAAAAATAAAACATCTGTAGGTATGTATACTAATTAGATTACCCATGTTTGCAAATGAATAAATGATTTGATTTGATTTGAAAAAAAAAACATTTTGACTCGGTAGAGCTGGCCCGTCGTTCTGTGGAAAGGAAAAATGCGGTCCTTAACAACATAGACGGAATTTTCCTTAAGTAAAAGCAACACAAGATTCGCAGACAACCCGAAGCCATTATTAGGTTAAGATAATTGCAATCTTTATCTAAATTACGGAGAGGTAATTTATTGCTTACATGCATTTAATAGTTTTTAGGAGAGGCCCAATGCTACAATTCGGACCAATTAGTTACACAAAAGACAGGCTCTTGGAAGGTCAATTAATGAATACTTTATTGCCCAAAACAAGAAGACAAAATAACATCGGAGTAGGTATATTTAATGCTGAGTAACCTAGACCTTCGAGTTGTAGGTCGTGGGGTCGAACCCAAGCAGGCGCTTTACTTGTGTAAATAACTTCATCAACACTGCTCTCAAAACGGTGACGGAAAACATCGTGTGGAATTCGAAGACATGTGACATCTACCAAGCCGCACTGGGCCCGCGTGGTAGATTATAGCCCACATCCTCTCACAGAGAGGACTCCCGTGTCCCAGCAGTGGGAACATTATGATAATGAACCTAGACTTTACGCTTAATAATTTTCTCGTCTCTCATGCACGAAGTCGTGGGTTCAAATCCGAGCAAGTACCGATCTGACTTTTTCAATGCATATTTACTTTCTGAGTTTATCTTGGATGTTAGTCAGTAACATCCAAGATAAACTCAGAAAGTACATCGGTGAAGGAAAACCACCGAGGAAAGTTGTACGTATATGTAGTTAATACTGGGTGGCGCAAAAGTAGTGGCACTAAAGAAAATACCTTTTTTTTTTTTATATGACATTTTCTGTCATTCTGTTGTTGAAAATTGTGTAGTGAACAAATGTAAAATACACTGAAAATAAACATGGACCGTTTTACTCCCCAAGAACGTGGAATAATTGTGTCAATGTTCTTACGGAATAATTCATCAGTGATAAGAACACAACGTGAATTTCGTCGACGATTTCCCCACCGTCCGGCACCGATTGGTCGCACAATTCGACGCTTTGCCACACGCCTTGAACCAACTGGCTCAACATTGGATAGACCTAAGTCTGGGAGACCAAGAACAGGCCGTTCAGCTGAAAATATCGATGCTGTGCGCGAAGATGTGGAAGAGTGTCCAGAAACATCAACGAGGCGACGTGCCACGCAAACGAGAACGCTACAGAACCATGTTACGTGAGTTTTTGATACCCAGTTTGGACGAATTGGGGCTGGAGCACATCTGGTTTCAACAAGACGGCGCTACGGCACACACAGCGCGCGACACTATGGACTTAGTGAGGGACGCTTTTCCAGGCCGAGTTATCTCTCGTTTTGGCGATTTGCCTTGGCCTGCAAGATCACCCGATCTGACCAGTCCAGACTTCTTTCTTTGGGGTTTTTTGAAATCTCGGGTGTATGTGAACAAGCCACAGACTCTCGCAGCTCTAAAAGAAAACATTCGTCAAGAAATAACGAACATATCGCAGGAAGTGTTACGGCAAGTTATGCAAAATGTCATAAATAGGGCTCAAATGTGTATCAACTCTGGAGGTCACCATTTAAAAGACATCATCTTTAAATCCTAATGGTACGAAATTTAATGGCACAAATATACATTTAAAAAAATCTAAATCTAGTTTTCTAATTTAGAAAAAATGTTATAGCTGAACCAAATAGGGTCTTTACTTTTGCGCCACCCAGTATATGTCTAAAATGCAACCAATGGTGATCAAGAGATCGAGGGCAAAGGCCCTGCAGTTGGACAATATTAGGCTGGTGTTTTTACCCTAAATTTAGTGCAAAAAAATCTCAAATGTGACTTTACTTTTCTAAATAAAGTTAGCGTCCCATACAAATATGAATATTGTTCTCATGCACGTAATATTCATATTCATAGAAGTGAACGTGAGCAAGTGTTTCGTACAAATATCAACGTTAACATTATACAAATAAAGTTCACGTTCTTATGAGACGCTTTCTTCACTTGGTACTTACCCTTGGCCCACGTTTGAACTCGCATCCCAGGGGAACTCGAGGATAAAGGAAGTAGGACTTCATTTATACAGCGTGTATCAGACATGTGTGTTCATATTTATGGTGGTGGTGCAGATCATCAAACTGATCAACTTTCTCGATGGGCTCAACATCGTATCACGAAAAAATAATCTACTGTCCCTTACAAAACTTCACCCTCGACCCAAATTCATGGGTACCACATATTTATGAGTATGGTACCCACTCATAAATATGACCACACATCATACATGCTGTATAAGAAAGTAGGAGACTTCCCCTGGGATGCGAGTCAAACCGTGGACCAAGAGTACTTTGCGAAGTAAGTAAGCGTCTCATATGAACTTGAACTTTATTTGTATACAATTAACATTGATAATCGTACGAAACGCTTGCTCACATTCACTTCTACGAATATGAATATTAGGTGCATGAGAATAATACTCATATACACCCAGAATAAAGCATCTTAATTAATATGTGTTATCCAGCGAGGTAATTGCGTAATCCACTAACAGTAGAAACGGGTTTCATTTTGACAGTTCAGCAACATTCATTGCGTTTTTTACGTTGTTGAGCAGACAAATTTTTCGAAAATATGAAGCAATCGAACCTTCAAAATTATTCAGATTGTGATTGATTAGTGTGTTACGCAATTAGGGTGCAGTCTATCTGTATTCAAATCCGTTGGGTTGCTATGCGTGATTGAGCTAGTTACAAAATGAAATATTAGTGCTATTAGTAGGATAATCTGCAAACTCCCTCATTTTCAAAAATATCAGATGACTTTATTTGTAGAATAAATAGGTTCAACATATTCTCTATACAAAAGCTGTCAAACCGCAAGTTTTTTTTCTGTTAACCTACATTTTCCCACTACTGGGCAAAGGACTGCCCTATATTCTTCCACCTTTCCTTGTGCTGTGCCTTCTCCGTCCAATCGTTTACGAATGAGTCCAAATCGTCACGCCAACGTTTGATAGGCCTGCCTCGGTGACGACGCCCGTCTTCAGGCACCTAATGTGTGACGACTTCGTCCCATCTGATTATAACTAAGATAAAAAATTTCTGTCACTTAAAAAACCGGCCCTTAATATTATATCACCACTAACGAACATATCTACCAAAAAGTCGTAGAGTTCACTCTACGACTTTTTGGTAGGTACTTCCGATAGTCGTTGTGCCGTAACGTTGACAGCCGGCTCAAGCACCTGAAACAGAGAGAGCATCCGAACACGGTACGCGGTCAGATTGTTTCCCCCCTCTGTAGCCCCATAGTATGAGCGCATGACATTTTCATTGATGGATCGTGTCCATCTCATGCGCTGCACACTTCCGCCGGGAGCTGGGACCCTATCAGAGGCCGGTGGGCCTCGAGGTCCTAAGCCGTCCGGCGGCCGGCGTCCTCCCCGTCGACGAGCAGGTGGTGGCGTCGTGGGCGGAGAGAAATACTCGTCGCTCGAGCTCGACGCAACTGCCGCGGCCGGTGTCGTCACAGCACTCACAGTGGGGCTGGGTACTGGCGGCGGCGAGGCGGAGCTGAGCGAAGAGGGAAAAGTAGGCGGAATTTTAACTGAGTTTCAACTCAGTTAAAATTCCGCCTACTTTTCGCATCGATCCAATTTGCCGATAAACAAATTAAAAGTTAGGAAGAGTAACGCGACTACCTTATATCAGGCGGACTTTTGACATAAATAAAAACTTGGATAAACAACACTAATAACTATTAAACAAAATTATTAATTGTAAATAACGAGCACATAGTGACAGCTACAGCACAATATAAAGAGCGAATAACAAAACTAATATAATGGAGCTTACGAAACATAAAAAGTGAGATTTATGCACGTTTGCACTAACACTTGGTCATACCTAAATTAATGCCAAAAGCGGGCATTAATGTATCGTTATCCAATCGTTGGTGACTTTGTTTATTATTTTGACTTATCTGTCTGGTCTGCAGACAGATAAATATTTACCAATATACCCAGGAGAAACGGTCTTACTTATCATAATATATTATAGTAACATAATTATATAATTCTTCTGTACGTGTGTTTGTAGGTGGCTGGACCGATTTGGATGAAATTTTGTGTGTATATTTCAATGGGTTCTTGGATAGTTCGAAAACACAATTAGACCCGGTAGGTGGCGCTGCTTTTCCGGGCAGGACGACGTCTGCCGGTTCCGCTAGTTACTTTATAAAATTAATAATTGTGTCTTCCTGCGGCCCACACACTCTCACGTGAGGAGGCCTGTGCCCAGCAGTCGAACCAACCCACTAATGAGACACAGGCCTCCTCTCATTTAGTCAAAATTTTGCTTATGCTTGCAGTATTCCTGGTGAACGTGGTGCGAGTACTCCTGACAAAGTTGCACCCAGCTGCTACCCAACGCTCTTCTGTAGCGGCAAGGAAGGCCGCGCGAGCCGCACTCATATTGGTAAGTTTATTTTTTAAGTCTATGCAAGACTTTGTGCTGTACCTGGTTCTTATTAAACCATTTTCTGCACACGTAACATTTCTTGTTTTAACATAAGATGAAAAATATCCTATGACACTTGGCAATACGTTAGCTTCCCAATAGTGAAAGAATTTTAGGAATCTGATCATTATTTCCGAAGATTACCTACATATAAACTCACATATTTTTTCTCTTTATAATATTAGTAGGTACATATTTAAATGTATACACCACATAAAACAAAAAGACAAAAATATTTAAGACTAGTGGGCAATGTGCTCGTCTAGGTACTATAATATAAGCCAGCGAGACCTTCAGCAGACGGATTCTGCACTTGCCATCGCGTGACACTAACGGTCACAGGGATACAGGATACAGGAATTATCTTCTATACAGGGTCAATTTAAATTAGCTAGCAAAAGTCCGCAGACGTGATCGGTATCATCACGTCTGCGGAGTTTCGATATCTAACTGCGGAGTTTCGATATCTAATTGCGAAGTTTCGATATCTAATTGCCGAGTTTCTATATCTAATTGCCGAGTTTCTATATCTAACTGCCGAGTTTCGATATCTAATTGCGGAGTTTCGATATCTAATTGCCGAGTTTCTATATCTAATTGCCGAGTTTCTATATCTAACTGCCGAGTTTCGATATCTAATTGCCGAGTTTCTATATCTAACTGCCGAGTTTCGATATCTAATTGCCGAGTTTCTATATCTAACTGCCGAGTTTCGATATCTAATTGCGAAGTTTCGATATCTAATTGCCGAGTTTCTATATCTAATTGCCGAGTTTCTATATCTAACTGCCGAGTTTCGATATCTAATTGCGGAGTTTCGATATCTAATTGCCGAGTTTCTATATCTAATTGCCGAGTTTCTATATCTAACTGCCGAGTTTCGATATCTAATTGCGGAGTTTCGGTATCTTAAAATGGTATCACGTCTGTACTATCACTAGCTAATTTAATTTCACCTGTATACTCGTAGAAGACAATTCCTAAAGGATAATAAATATGATACTAGATAGATAATGTAATATCCCCATAAATAAACTATTCTCCAATGGTAAAAGGTACACACAAAATAACCTAAACCCAAGTTTAACTGCTTTCCATCGGGGTATTTGCGTCTTCATCTATCACGTGGCACAGAGAAGGTCAGCACAAAGTCTGAAATGGACTTTAACAACAACAATATTTAAAGTGTGAAGATACGGAAACCGTCCATTGTTTTAACGATACTTCTTACAAACTCTGCAAACCTGCTGTTATGGTTATGGGGCAGCAGATAAACGGAAAACAGTCTTTGTTACGCACAGTTATATACGGTTATGCTTATTATGCTCTTCTTTGTTTTTCCCACTGGAAATTATGTAAATAAAAACAGAAGATTTTATTAAAAAATGTGGTTCTTCGGCCTTAAATAATAATGATATCCCTGGACATTTCACACAGCACCATTTGTCCCAAGCTAAGCAACCTAATGCTTGTGTTATGGTAACAAGATGGCTGATAAACTACTTACATACAATTTTTTTTTTTTTTTTGTAAATACATACATATTATAGATAGAAAAACACCCAGACTCGGAACAAATACATGTAGGTCATACAAATATTGGTTCCGTGCGGGAATCGAACCCGCGACACGCAGCGCAGCAGTCAATCGCTTAACCACTTAAATAGAGTGGATTGTTTAAATAAGAAAACAATAGCAAGCTGTATCGACAGCCGATCGAAAGGTACAGACGCCAGCACATCAAGCTATTACAATCTGTCTAATTTCTTTAATAGATTATCAACTTTATCTCTGAAGCATTAAGGCTCAAGGTTGATTGGGAAAATTAGACAGTTTCGGGTTACTTGACCTGCTAGACTAAACTAGACACAGGTCTAGTTTAACGGGCAATACCGTTCCGGGCTCAAGTAAAAAATTGAAATACTCTAAGTTGATAATAAAATTAAGTACCTATGAACCATTGTAAAACTATTCTAACCACACTGTGCCCACTTACATATTATGTACATACTAAGCTACGTGATTTCGTCAAATATGTTTCATAAACTCGAATATCATCCAAATGAAAAGGGAAAATCGTGTCTAATAAATTGCGTAACACACTTTCAATCACAATCTGAATAATTTTGTTCTTGTGTAATTTGTCTGCTCAACAACGTAAATAACGCCATGAATATTATTGAACTGTCAAAATTAAAGCCATTAAAGTGTGCTACGCAATTACCCCGCTGGTTACAGTTTTTTTTTTTTTTTTTTTGAAATCCCCAGTGTGTTTTTTCTTTCGTGCAAGACGAACAGAGTTTCTTTCGCGAGTGTGGGAGATTGAGAGATTAAATTAGTATTATAGTACCTATTTATAATTAATGAAGTACCTCCATTTTGCTCCATCTTCAGAGAAGGCAAATATTCGTTTTTTTCTTTTTCATTACGTAAGTGTGTACAATTTGTATTCTGCGATATTATATTATGAGCAATTGTTAAGTCGTGCGTATTTGCTATTGTATCTTTTGCCAGATCTTTATAATAAAGGGACGAGATTTTTTCCAGCTTTCAGCGATCTATTCTCAAGTTATTCTGTGCGTATAGCGAAAATCATAGCTACTGCGAACGCGAACCAAAGTTTCTAAAGCGATATTTACATGCTTGCGAGTTATGAATTCGTGATTTTACTTTAAAACTTCATTTCAGATAAGAATGTCTAGGTTCCAAACGAGGACGTAGTACCATTAGGGGTTAAACTGCCACTCGTTAATTTAAGGTCTTACTCAGAGTTCATGTTTGTTTCTGACTTCTGTACGTTACATTATATAATTCTGAACTGTACCAACCTATTTATTCCCTGAGGTTTCGGTGTAGTAGCGACGACAACCCGTCACTTACCTGTTCACCTCCGAGTCATTATAATTAACGGTACCCTAACAGACTCCCCCGGTTTCTGAAGGGCTTATTAACAATATGTCATAATCCAACTCATGTCAAGTGATTTGATTGGCTGATGTTGTTTCAGTCAGCTTTCAGAAACTAGAAGGACAGATGACTTACCCCGCGTTGACACCCTTCAACAAATTTTGATTTGTTTTCAACAACAACGTGTCGTAGAAGACTTTTGGAATCATGTCGTGTATAAAAACATGCATCATACATGTACCTATTGTTATTGTTTCAGACAAGTATTTAAGTACCTATATTATTATTTTGTTCATATGTAATATGAAATACTGGTATTCAGCTGCATCCGGTTAGACTGGAAGCCGACCCTAACATAGTTGGGAAAAGGCTAGGCAGATGATGACTATTTTGTTCACCTTTTTTGACGTTTTTGACAAGTCGTCTACAAGTTTTGTATATGTCGTCGTCTGACGGTAGAAAAGAAATGACTGTATCGTGATCTGCCTGTCGTTTCACGATACGCCGCCATCGCATGATTTGACTGTCTAACATCCGCCATGGCGGATGTTAGACAGTCAAATATAAGCATCGAAGCATCGCTGGGCAAATCGTTAAAAAAGCCCAACGATGCTTCGACCCAGATAAAAAACATAAAACACGTCTTTGCACGATCGGACCACAACATATACAACTAGTTTTTCGCTGAGAAATACTTTATGCATCCCCGTCTCACGGGGGACGAGACGGGGTATGTGGAACTCCCTGTCGGAATGACAGTATACCTACCCACTAAAACTCAGCGGTGTTCCCACATCGCCGTGATGGGAGGGCCATGGGAGATCGAAAAAAAATTTCGGTATAGGTATTGCACTTTTCTATGAAACAGTACTTGTTTTTTTTGATAACCGACGAAAAATATCTACGCTCGGGGGTCTAGAATCATGCGCGTTTGCGGATTTGCGCTTCGAAGTTCCTGCCACCCTGTATAGATTACTCATCACAGGCAATAGTTATCGGAACGGTTTTAACGGTGTTTATAATTTTTTACTCCTTTGTACACAGGTACCCCTATTCGGATTGCATTTTGTGTTGCTCCCATTTCGACCACTTCCTGATTCACCTTGGGAGAAGACTTATCAGATTATGTCGGCACTTCTCACTAGTTTACAGGTAACAATTTATTGATAATATTTTTTTTTAACCAATAAAGGCCATTTTCCTATCTTGCGGATTTTTGTCAGCATGCGTGTCTGGCCCTTATGCGCGCCGCCCGCATGCTTTTGTTTGTGTCCTGTCTTACAAGCCACAAGCACGTGGGGCGCGGGTGGTCTGCGGGTGCATCATGCGCGCTTAGCTCACGCATGCGGGTGCATCACACGCTCTAAGCTCACGCATGCTTTTGAAGCACGCACGCGGGCACAAACCTTTGTGACATGAATAAAAAGGCCAATAGATCTAAATTCTTTTTACATTTGAGGCACGACTGAATCTGAACAATCGTTGTCATATATACCTAATGCAATTTTCAGAAGAGCGCATGCCTGAATATAGATTGTTCAGTAGCAGTCAATATAGAAACCATGACAGTAGTTTTTAAAGCAATCAAATGACGTTTTAATGTTGTTTTGCAGCGCTAGTGTTTTCATTTTGTATTTATCATATGTTTGCATGGATTCTTTTAATTAAAATATTTTTGACTTTTCTTTACGCCTACTGAAAATAATGTTGTGACACGCTCAATTAAATGTTGTCTATTTGTGTGCAGGGTCTGTGCGTGGCGATACTATTCTGCTTCACCAATCAAGACGTCGTAGTCGCCACTAAGACATACATAACACGATTACGGAGAAATAACGAGGGCATTCCTATGACTGGTAACACGTACCCATTAACTGGGTCGGTTTTCCTTACTTATTTCATTAGCTTTAAGATAACTATAACTATGATTAAGACCCCGAGCGGTGCTCGAACTCAGCGTCGTTTGAAACAGTAGGTGGTAAAGCTTATTCTGTAAAGAATACTCATCAAAATTCACTTTAATCAAATTGCATACCTACCTAAAATCACCAATTCGATTACTTTGCACCTAATTACAGCCAGCCATCTGATCTGTAGCTTGACTAATTACAATTAACGCTGAGCTCGTTCGTTCAGATATTATACGCAATTAGTTGCTAACTTTTAGCTGAGTGAGCTGGCCGACTTTGAGCTACGCTCGTAAATCGGCCGAGCGCTTGCACAAGAGCGACCGCGTCCGGCCACGATGTCATTATTAAATTGTACAAAGATACCGATAGTAAACCAGCAGTCTTTTGTTTGTTCACTAACAGATTAGGCATATAAATCAATCAATGATTGTGTATTTAGATCGCAAGGAGTTAGCTGCTAATTGTGATCTTATCTGGCACAGCCATTCATTTATTATCCGTTTTTAACATACATATTATTAATATGGTGGAATTTTGTAATGCCACCTGAAGGGAAAGTACTCTTAATACTGTAGATAGACAATTTTACTCAAAGAAAACATTCCTTTATTTTTTAACAGAAAGAAAACTGCATTCAAAGATTTTCAAAAATTCGCTTGCCACAGCCGGGAATCGAACCGACTAAAATCTGTAAAAATTACACCCTGTACTTTTATTGCATTGATCGTTAGGATCAATTATAAGGATGAAATCTCTCTAACAAACTTGATAAATAAAATGATAGGAAAACTATAAAATCTTAAATTATTTTAATTATTTACAAAAATTTGTAAATTAGCATGTCATGGTCATTTAAACACTGTCAAGTATCTTGAAATATTGGATCTCTTAAGAAATGAGTTAAATGGTTTCCCCGAGCAAGAGCGAAACCAAATAATTCTACAGCAAGATGGTGCTCCAGCCCATAACAGCAGAATCATTACTGCCTACATTAATAACCATTTTAATACCTGGATTGGTACAAACGGCACAATCAGATGGCCTGCGAGATCACCAGATGTCACCCCTTTAGTTTTTTTTTTTTTGGGGATATGTGAAAAATCAAATTTACATTAAATCTTATGCAAATGTAAACGAGTTGAGAGTTGAAGTTCAGAATGCGATTTATAACACCACCACAACACGTCATTAAAGGTTACTAGAAATGAATTCGTTGGAAGAATACATTTGTGTATCCAAGAAAATGGAGCCCATTTCGAGCAAATAATTTAAGATTTTATAGTTTTCCTATCATTTTATTTATCAAGTTTGTTAGAGAGATTTCATCCTTATAATTGATCCTAACGATCAATGCAATAAAAGTACAGGGTGTAATTTTTACAGATTTTAGTCGGTTCGATTCCCGGGTGTGGCAAGCAAATTTTCGAAAATCTTTGAATGCAGTTTTCTTTCTGTTCAAAAATAAAGGAATGTTTTCTTTGAGTAAAATCTTCTATCTACAGTATTAAGAGTACTTTCCTTTCAGGTGGCATTACAAAATTCCACCCTGTATATAGCCTGCTTGAGAATAATAACTTTGGAATTCAAAGGAATCTTTTCAGTATAGTATTTAATTTTTACGCACTCATGAGAATGAGATACCTTCATAACAGCCTGATTGTCAGAACTACCAACCGACGATACGCCATTAAACGCATTTCTAAGTAACTTCACAGATCCAAAAATAATTAAATACTAAGTATTTATTTCAGGCCTATGTTGTATGGCGCCCATCGTTTAATAAGCATGTCAAGGAAAATAATTATATCCTTATAGGTATAGCAATAACGCATGTTTCACATTTTTCAGGTGTAACCGGGGCTGAAAGCATAATGAACACCAGAGACAACGTTGTATGACCTTATTTGTAATTCCTAGGTCGTAATATATTTAGTTGTAAGTGATATGTAATTATAAATATATTATGTGTAATTTAAAATATACTCAGATTGTAACTGACAAAATGTAAAACGTAATAAAAGATTACGAACTCATTCCACATTCAATAATTTCCTAAAAATGACAGCTGCGTAAAAAACAAAAGAAAATAAAAAATGAAAAAAAAAATACACGTCATAACAAATCTACCAATTCTATTTGGAATAAACCATATCCTGAGTGAGGTGATTTAATACAATATTATATATATATTTAACACATCAATATTTAATACATAAATATAAGATACTTACATGTAACAACCTAAATAAATTATCATTTACTTAATCACTAATTAAAGTTAATTAGTAAAGTATATGTACGTCCTATCAGTCGCAAATATACAGTGCCACAATATTTTGTACGCAATAGGAATCGATTGAAAGTCATAACTTAATCTAAAAATGCAAAAGGACGCAGATTTTTTTAATAAAAGTAATTATATTATATTGTTAACTTTAAAATGTTTAGCTGACGATCCAAAACACATCGCTAATATCACAAATAAAAGTACAGGAATGGACTGACTGACTGGTCCGCCGAAGGAGATGCATTATTCGCTTTTAAAAAAGCAACATGTACAGTCACAAGCACTAATATATCAACACTTGGAAACTTTCAATAGTGATTTTTGCATGAAATAACGAAAACAACAATGAAATACTACACATTGCAAAAACCCATGGGTTCGAAAATACTACGTTCGTAATAACATAAAATTACATTAAAAAACTAAGGAGAATAAAGCCAAGTGTAAAAGTATTTATGCTCGTGACTGTGCCTAGGTAAAAAAGTTTAAATTCAAATAGTTACATACAAGTACATAAGTAAGGGTTGTAACCCTCGCCTATGCACTCGTATACTCGTATGTAACTATTTGTAGCGATGTATCGAAAAACTAATTTATTATTCCGTTATATGACCTGCACCCTAATTGCGTAACACACGATCAATCGGAATCGGTTTCATTTTGACAGTTCAACAACGTTCATTGCGTTATTTACGTTGTTGAGCAGACACATTTTTTTAACATATGAAGCAATGGATTAGCAATATCCTTCAAAATGATTCATATCATATATATGATTATATATTCATCATTATTATTATTTATTTATTTATTCATTATTATATTCATATGATTTATATTCATATTTATTCTCTTCAGGGCGAGAGTGAATAGGCTTCTTCTGGGCAAGCTCGTTCCACCGTAGATCTCATCCCTGCCTCTGGGCTGGATTGAGGTCAAGAGTGAGCCCATTGTCAATTAAAAAAAAAAAAATATTGAGATTGATTGTGTGTTACGCAATTAGGGTGCTGCATTATTTTTCTTCATTATTTCCAGAATCATTATCTCACATTCTCATTCCTCAAAAGTCGTATTACGAGTATGTAAACCTCCACCTCGTTGAACCAATCACCCTGTATAATAAAAATCCAATATCCAAAACGAAATCGGCAACCTATAATCAGATCCTGGCTCACATTTTTCATCTCTAACTCGCTTGGTATTTCCTATAACAAGTTTGTATTTCTCTATGGATAGCTCATTGTTCCACAGCCTAGCGAAATTCTTATTCATTTCATAAAGATAACGTATAACGTTTTCACTTTCACCTCAAGCACTTATGCAAATAGCAACCATACTTTATTCAGAAAATCATTGCGCATGATACGCAAGATGAACTTGGGCAGCCCCATCGTTTTAATCATTTTCGACAACAAAATCAATGTATTTTTTTCGAGAAAGATTAGGAAATTATTTAAATTCCATTGCCATCTTGACAAGTTTCAGTTATACTCGCTTTATTACTTTGTGGCTGTCTGTCATTAATTAAAGTGATCCGTCTGAGCGCATCCTAAGGCAAAGGGAATTAATAACATCTACCGATGATTAACTCAGTTATCTTAATCCAATGAATCTGCGAACAAATTACTCAGCATATTTCAATGCCCCTGTCTAAAATAATACCCATTTCGACGAGGATCGCAAATGTGATGAAGATAGCGTAAAGTACTAAGAGTATGGCACCAAGGCTTCTTCGGAGAGTGAATTTGCCGATGAACAAGGTGATCCACAAGCAGACGACGGCCACTAGCAGAGAGCCCACCACGAAGTCGATGCCGGCGGAGTTGATGCGCACCACCGGGTCGTCCGCGCCCTGCACGACCAGCGTCAGCGTCCTGATCAGCCATGGTAGTCCCAAGGCAAACAATATCGCCAGAGAATTAGCTCCCAAAGCATTTGAAACCCCAATACCACCTTCGCCTATAACAAAAACACGTGGAATAAATACACCAAACCTTTTATCAGTTTAATCAGCGAAACGCTTAAATACCTATCAAGAATTAAGGCAGAGATAAACGAAAGATAATAATCTAAAATTATACTATTTTTCTTTAATTCCAGTTATCAAGAATGGCAGATAAACTAGAAATTCGCATTGCTTCGCTTTACGCAAAATGGTATATATCTAAAATATATACAGTACACGTGGAAAAATTTTATTCAGTGATCGCTAGGACTTTGCGAATAAAACAGTAGTTTACTGCTTTAAGAGAATTTACTAGTATTCGCTAGAAAGAAACCTTGAATACAACCCTCAGTGTACGAAACCCCTAAATATTTGTAACAATGAGGTGAATTTTTGGAAAACTTGGCCCGAAGTTAGTTGAAGTAGATTAGATTTTCAGAATTTCCAACATATAGGTATATGGTACTCTTCTTACAAACGAATTAATTTCTTCTTGAATGTATTTTGACATGTTCGTAATTAGCTGGATAACATGGCTATTTTATATGCATGAGCTTTTCAAAGTCGAATCTTATCTAAACGTTTGATGATCCGTGATGACAATAAACTTATGAGACATGTTATCTACTATAAGTAATCTTTGAATTATTTGAGTACTAATGAGGTCGAAATCGTGGACACATAATCTATATAATCTACAGTTTCCGATAATAATAGCTAATTTTAATATTTTAAGATAAAAATTAAATATATATGAAATTGCACACGTACACATTTCGACCAGCTGACAAGCGGAACAATAGGTCCCAGATAAGTAATTACAACAACGCTTAGCTAGCTAAAGTCAACAATTGAATAAACAAGAACTTATTATAATCCTGAGTTTTGAGAGAATAAATCTGGGAATTTATTGAAATAAACTACGAGTATTATACATATAACTGCCACTGAACAAAATGTGAAGCGCTATGATACAAACAACAAACCTATAAAACTGAATGATTGACAATAGAAACATTTGCATAGCAACCAAAAATTTCGCAGACGTAATTCTAAAAATAAACGATATGAATAAAATATCTTAAATTAGATTTCTCCTTGATCAAATCCACAGTACGTACCTCGCCTTGACATGATGAAAATAGAGCAGGCCTCGGGCAGGCATCCGCCGAATGCCAAAAACGTCATGCCCATAACTGATTCCGGAATGAAGAATGTGTGTCCTGAAGAAAAAATAAACGGGTTGCACTACGGGAGTGCCGGCAGAAGTGAAAACTTGAATATTAACGTTGTGCATTTTGATATTTTGGAATGCGGACTACTCTCCCTCCGTCTTACGATTTTTCGATCAGGTCTCGTACCCTGACGCGAGCTCCGTCTTACGAATTTTCGATCAGGTCACGTGTCCTTACGCGAGTTTAACATTTTTTACCCATCACAAAAAAAGTGCACAACTAAAGAAGTTTTCACTTCAAAAAAAACAATTGATAAACTAATAGAATATCGATGATCCTACGCGTGTATATTATGTATCAAGAAATAACAAGGAAGATATCAGTGGAAAAAAACTCGCAGTTCGCGATATCCATCCTATAGGTAATTATATCTATTGAATAATTTACATTCCATAAATTGTTAGTAAATAATACTTATTTTTTTATGTTAGTGGTACATTAGTATTTTGAGGACAATAATCATTTTAGGAATTTCTTTAAGGTGAAATTAATTATAATTATCATAATTGATCAATCATCGACCATAATCAATTTGCAATTTTATTGCAGATTATTCTTGCTGGATATCAAGGTTAATGTATTTAGCCTTTAGGTATTTTTTTGTATTTTCCTAGTACACCACACTATTTGTTCCACGGTCTAGTAATAACTACTGTTTTGTCTGTTAGAATGATTGCGACGACGAAGTTTTTTGCTTTAATAGATCTCGTGATCAAAAGCAATTAAACTTGAACTCCTTCTACACATTTTTTTTAAATTTAATTCAATCAACTATTTATCAAATGTAATTCAACGAATTATCTTTATGTTTGACGAAGTGACTTTCATGAGTTCCTTCAATTACAAACGGTATCGCAGACCGAGGCTCATACTTGCGGCCATGAGGTACAGCATTTTCAGCCCTCTTGTACCCCAAATATGTCCAGTCTCTAATAAAAATCGCGTCAAATGCATCACCAAATTTATCCGAACAAGAACCATCTTACTTAGAAAGGATATACAGCTAGCTACTATCTCGGAAATTTCTTAGTACTGAATAAATGCAATATCAACTAGCTTCATCTTTTTGACTGACTGTCACTTGACAATTCAAAAGTGCCTGAAATTGGTTTAGTTGAAATAAATAGTTTGAGTTTCACTTGTCAAAAATTATAATTCACTGACTCTTGACCTTCACCTGGCACTATTGCAAGTACAAATCATTAGATTGGTAATAATGATAATTGTTTACCATTGTCTTAAAACATATGAGAAAGTTGATTGAGTATAACTTACCAATAACAGTCATGCTCCAGGACACACAGTAAGAGTTGGCTCCGATCCAAACAATGCACATGAAGAAAGCCAGGGGGTACAACCTTCTGAACCTAGTCGGTGACGGAATAGTCAACGTCAGCAACAGCTTCAAGGGCCAAATATACACCCACCAGCATCTATACAACATTGAGTTTTCTTTGGGAAACCGGAATACACTCTTCGGTGGTTTCACAACCACATCTTCTTCAGCTGAAAAATGCATTTACAGATTATATTTTTAACCTTATTAACCTTATTGGCTACTTTATCGATGGATATTATCATCTTACCTTTATCTACAACGGTCACTTTCTCAGGATTCACAACATTCACGACGTCGGTAAAACCTTTGTTATTCACGCCTTCTTCAACTGACTTTCCATTCTCAGTAGGAGTTACTACCGCAACTGAAAGTAAGCAAATGTAGATTTTACTAACATACAATTTGTTTTTTTTTATATTTATATTTTATTTCATTTTCAAAGATAATATTTACATAACTTAACATTATTTTGATAAATGATTAGTACCATACCTTCCAAATTGTCTTTTTTGAAACATCTTACGACTAATCGATCATAGATGGCGAACATTCTCATACTGTTGAACATGACAATGAAGTAGAGAATATACAGGACTCCCAACACAACTGCCTCATACCAGTCAATTTGTCCGTCCCATACGAAGGCAACCAGCACACTGACGTTAACCATATAGATGACCACGTCTCTTGTGACGGGTCTTGCTTCTAATGGAATGGGCTGAAATATGCATCGTTTATTGAATCAACACCAATTGTTACCAATAATAATAGTAGGTATAATTATGTATTTTAAAGAATAGATAATTCGTAATTTACCCTGATAGCAGCAAGACCTCCCACGGCAGCAACACCAAGCGCATTGAAAATGGCAGAGCCGACTATTGTCCCGATACCCATGTCAGATTCAGTTAAAAAGGTTGATATAACGTTGACAAAGAACTCAGGACAAGAGGTGGCGACTGACATGAACGTAGCGGCGGCGACATTCTGAAACAAAATAGAAATGTTCAAGTTCACAAAGAGTCCTCTTATCTTTGCATGCATAGGCCTCGCAAAATGCCATCAGAAAAATATTATTTAAGTTTGGTCTGGTACCTGAGGAATATTCAAGTCTTCGCAAATAAGTTCCACACACGGGATAAAATAGTCATTACACACGATAGCCAACAGTGTGAATGAGTAAATACCAAACAGAGCATAGAGAATGAAAGCCCCCTGCCGCAGCTGCTCGTCTGAAATTCCAAAATACGAATTATATTCCATGTTCACTCGAAAACAAAAGTTCGTTGGCAGTACAATAACTTCTCAAAGGAATTCAAATGAAATGCTTGAACTTGAAAAGGGTATCGCGTTCTACAAAGAATAACATGTTAAGACATGAATAAATCAATAGATTTTCTTTCATGGCACAAACTATTGGACAACCGTTGCGAAAGAATTCTAGATAAAGATTAACTTGCCGCTGAAGATGCCATCAGGAAAACTGTCGATCGAGTCCCCGGACGAGCACCCGGCCTCTCGCGCGATGCCGTCCTCCGTAAACTCCAGCCTCGTCCTCAGCCACGGAGTCCAGTGCCAGGTCTCGTGCTCGTCATCCAGTTTCCTCATTAGCTCCTCGTTCATAAACACGATTTTACCATTTCTACTTATTGGGTGTACTGAATTGCGAAGCGCGGTCTGGTCTATAAATAAACAAATCAATCGTAATTATAATTCCACTCGATACGATAGTGACCCGCGAGAAATCGATTACGAAAAAAGTCACCTTTATGATAGTGATAATACTAGTTAATGAGCCTATCGATGTGGTGTGCGGTCACGTAAACCGATGCACGATATGGTATGCGCAAGCACACGCTACCGAACCTAATAAACTGGAAATTGAGCATTAAATAATACTTGTCGGCGAGCACTGTAATCTACCTAGATTAGTAAACGGTTTGTTAGACAACTAACCGTTTGAAATATCATCTAAACGTCGTTCTTTGAGAAGTTAAACTTAACTCAGCGCGACTTATTTCAAACAATGCGACGTGTTGTTAGTAAGGAGTTGTATTCATAGCTTACTGGCACTACAGTCTCGGCAAACTGACGAATTGCTCAGGATAATAGGCCACCTAATAATAATGCTTATTGTATGCATTTCCTTTACCTAACCTACACGTGTATGCATATTTCAGCAAAAAAAAAACTGCGGATTTTTTTCGTAATATTATTTTAACAAATTCAACTTACTGTAGTCCTCAATAGCTTGCGAACATCCGGTGGCCACGAGTAACGTCCCCAGGACGATCCATGGGTTAGCGCGTGTCATGATGTCCACTCTCCGTGCCACCGTTCCAAAATCAAGGAACTGGAAGAAATAGACCACTTAATATCACACGACATCCAAACTTGTCTACAACTTGATTCGAAAACCTGTGTACGAGCTAATAGCCTACTGAAAATGGAACACATGTTGATAGTATAAGAAACACCGAGTTTATTAATAATTAGCACGTTTTCTATATCTAAAGGCATTCGATATGAATCTAGTTCGTCTGTACGCACTAGATTCATATCGAATTTGATTGATTACATCAATTAAGATAAGAACGTGTAACGTAATTCTTGCCATACTACAAGCAAATGTGACAGGCTGCTAATCGTTTCGTCTTTCTTAACGATTGGGTCGTTAACATAGACGAAACGTTTCTAAGAAAGTAACTCGGCCACTATACATCACGTAAGTATTTTGTTTGTTGATTACCTATGTTAGAATAACGTGTTTTCGAATAAAACTGGTATTACGAACTGTTGGTTTATTGTCAAAAAGTTTATCCTAATTAAATTAGTTTATGTTACATATTTTAACGTTCACGTTGCTACTGTTGCAAATATGTTTTCAAAAAGGGTTTTAGCCAATTCCAGGGAAAAAATCATTTTCGAGATAATAGGTAATTGAAATTGAAAATAGTAATGTACTACTTGGTTTCAGACTGATAGCTACACCGTCCACGATAATAACACAATCGTTTTAGATATAAACTGCTAACCACCACGCGATAGCCTATTTATTACTCCATGTTTATCTTAGGTGTTAATAGAGAAATTGCTACACAATGATTTGTTAATACAGTGATAAAATAAACCAACACAAAATACTTTGCGAATGTGTGTACTCACTTCAGATCCACTCGCTCTCACACAAGGCGGCTGCGGCAGACAGGTATTTGTCTTAATAAAACATTATTGCTCATTAAATATCTACGTTACTAGAGCGATAGCTGCCACTCCGCAATTACCAAGGATCTCACGACACTGAAAGAATGATATCAATGCCAGAGGTTTTTAAGTAGATAATCTTATTTGATAAGAGACTCCTTTGTAGCGATTAGTAGAATTCAGTTATTACATTACACGTCAATGATACGCACTTTGTTTGTGTACAAGAATACAATCTCTCACCGGTGGTTTCGTCATGTTTTCCTCAAATGGTGGTGTCGCGTGGTGTGCCACCGGCGCGGGCGCATTTTTATATCTTAGACGCTATCTAGGAAACCTCTGAAAGCGATGGTTGAATACACTCCAGTACCCGCGCAATGCCTGTTGTCATGAGTCAGAATACATAAACAAACGGGTTCGATAACTTGCGTTTGTAACTAAGTATTGCACTGCAATGCAAGGTGGTTCTGCGTCGATATTAACACGTGGAAGTGTACCCATACATTTATTTTAACTAAAGCATATAAGCAATGCCACGGAAATTGACACGGATTTTAGTTCCATTCAGTAAGTTTATGCATTCATTAAATTCAGTGCATTCTAAGTAACAATGAAAACCGGAATGACCAGTCGCACTAGGTACTTACCATTATTTATCACAAACTTTTCACTCGTACACGTGAAGTTAAATAAAACTAATCAATAACTGCACTGATACCTGAAATAGTTCTAATAAAATACATCACAAAGTACTTACACTACTGTAAAGTTGTTGGGGTAAAGATGTTTAATCATGAACAAACAATGACGGGGACATATTTATGGGGAAGCACCTCATAGATTTACGAAGCCTTTTTCATTACAGTCCTACAAAGACTTTCTTCTAAGCAAGCCAGAGTTCTAGTCTTCATATTCTTTTATGTAACACAGAGAATGGCGATGTTGATAGGATAATACGATTTACGGTTATTAGTTTCACTAACTACTTCCACATATAATGACCTCATTAACTAGACGTCATGTTCTGTAATCGCTAATTAAGCGAGTGCATTGCCATACAACGTGGCAATGCTGCCAGTCTCTTGGGTTTACATTACCACGCGACAGGGGTGCGGATGAATTTTTCGCCTCCATATTTTACTTTGCTCATAAATTTATTTAAGTTAGGATATAGTATTGATATTTTTACTAATTGATTAGGTGTAACTTGTTATTTATTTATATTTCATTTTAATTCTGAATGAACGATTTATAGAAGGAAGTCAAAATCAAAGTCGAAGGAGTAAATTAATAAAGGTTTATAAGAACAGAAGAAATTACTATAGTTTACAAAGGTCACTAAACTGTGTCTGTGCCATTTATTTTATTAGGCAATTATAATTTATCATCATATTATCCATATCGTAGTTATTTAACAGCTACTTCATAATCTGCACTTCAAGTAATCCGTACGATTACATAATGCTGAATTAAAAGTCATTGTGTTACTGCGAACGACCAGGGTGCAAAGAGAACGACCAGGGTGCAAAGAGAACGACCAGGGTGCAAAGAGCGGCTCGTGGTTTAATAATAACTTGATGATGAGTAAACCTGCTGTTTTTTTATTAACCTTTTTTATTGTGTTGTGATCATATATTATATATATTTTATTTATTTATTATTAATAGATATATAATTTAGATTTCGATTTGATCAGACAATAATCCACAGTAACATTAGGTACGAGTATTTTCCTATTTAATAAACATGAGATCATAGAATACCAATGCGAGAGTATTATGTGCAGAGTTAGCCAATAATAATAATAATAATAATAATAATATCCCTGGACATTACACACAGCACCATTTGTCCCAAGCTAAGCAACCGAATGCTTGTGTTATGGTAACAAGATGGCTGATAAACTACTTATATACAATTTTTTTATTTTTTTTTGTAAATACATACATATTATAGATAGAAAAACACCCAGACTCGGAACAAATACATGTAGGTCATACAAATATTTGTTCCGTGCGGGAATCGAACCCGCGACACGCAGCGCAGCAGTCAATCGCTTAACCACTGCGCCAACCGTGCCGTCAATACCTACTACATATAATTATATTGGTTGACTTTTTCCTGTCTGGACCAAAACAGGGTTTAAAACGTGAACGGAGTATAAGCCTATAGCACAGCAATTTCTTTTTTTGTTACAAAACATCTTCATTCATTTTTATTTAAACTGACAAAATTTTTTGGTTGTGAACTTGTAAAGAGCGTTTAGAGGACTCCTGCGATAACATTGATTGATGCTCGATACGGTCCGGAAGCGTATCGAGTGGTTGTGAATAGCTGTGCAGGAAATACATAACAATAAAACAAATTTAACACAACAAAACATACAATGGGCTTCCTTATCTCTTTTTGCGATCTCTGCCATCCATTTTTTCTTCATTCCATTTTTGCTATCTTGGAATGGACAATGATTGCGTGCACAAAAAATAGGAGTGCCATATAGTTATATGTGTTACTAACACTAGTTTCTTAAGTTATGACTTGTAATTAACAAAAATATGGATATCTAGGTAGAGGTCCGAATTAAAAAAAATTTGCTCTGCCATACATTTTGACTGCGTAGTTGCATTAAACAGCAGATTTTTTTTTTGATAACCGACAATATTTGTTTAGGCCAGGTCTAGAATCATTTGCTGAATTCATGGTTTCAGTTTGCGCGTCGATACCATCCTGTATAGATGCTATATACTACTCGTATCTTCTTAATATATATAATTCTTCTGTACATGGGTTTGTCACCTACCTCCTCCTAAACGGCTAGGCCGATTTGGATGAAATTTTATGTGTATATTTCAATGGGTTCATGGATGGTTTGAAAACAAATTTGGACCCGGTAGGTGTGACGGACGACGTCTGCCGGGTCCGCTAGTAATAAATATATACATACGCTATATAATAGATACATAAATACATACATAATAAATATATAAGCAAGGATGGAGGGCTTGTGGCTAAGAAATAACAGCCGCACGGTTCGAACGATCAGGTTAAGCTACGCTTGCCACAGTTGGTCCGTAGATGGGTGACCCCTCCGAGCCTCGAAAAGCAAGTGAAGCCGTTGGTCCCGGCTGTCATTCGTAGATCTTTGACAGTCGTTACGGGATGTCAGAAGAAGAAGAAGAAAGTCTGACAACCAGTCTAACCAAGGGATATCGTATTACCCAATAAGTGGGTTGTGG
The DNA here is from genome assembly GCA_949629185.1 of Apamea crenata. Lineage (NCBI taxonomy): Eukaryota > Metazoa > Arthropoda > Insecta > Lepidoptera > Noctuidae > Apamea > Apamea crenata. Next base: position 21,534,304 of record OX451351.1, read on the forward strand.
AGGTCAGATAAGCAGTCGCTCCATGTAAAATACTGGTGTCCGGCTGTTTCTGGTTAGACGACTACAGATTATTGTACCTACTATGAGTGTTCATTTATAATTTAATTACGTATAGTAAAGAAATACCTACCACTCATGAATTCATTTTCATTTTCATAAATAGTACCTAAAACAAATCTAAACAATGAAATGGTGGGAAACCGTGCAATCTATAAGGAAAACCACACTTGTCTTGTTTTTATCTTGTCTACGTAAGCACTCAAAACCTAAGCAAATACCCTTCTATACATATTATAAACTAGCTGTTGCGCGCGACTTCGTCTGCGATCCCGAACGAAAAATAGCCTATTTCCTTCTCTAGATCATGGTCTACCCATGTGCCGAATTTCATCCCAATCCGTTTAGCCGTTTGAGCGTGAAAGCGTAACAAACAAACATACAAAAGTTTAGATTTATATATTAGTTTAGATTAAAGTCACATTTCGTGTCTGTCTGTATGGCCGCGTCTAAACTACGCATCGGATCTTGACGCGGTTTTCACCAGCATTTAAGAAAGGTGATCATTTCTTAAAAGTTTGTGTGTATATTAAACTTAGATATGGTAGGCATGTCCTAGAACCAAAAAATCTTATACATGTGACACCTACCAACCAGCACTGGGCCCGCGTGGTGGACTATGGCCCATTCGCTCTCACTGAGAGGAGGGCTGTGTCCCAGCAGTGGGGAAATTATAGGTTGATTATGCTAAGCTATGGGTATATGGGTAGTCGGGCATGTTGCTACATCAGTACATTGCACCAGTGGGAAGCATGGGCGGGTCACTAGTTGGAGTACAAGATGAAAAATAACTACACATATATTATACAGTACTACTAGCTTTCGGCAGCTTAGCGGCATCGCGTCCACGGGAACATACTACCTGTGTGCTAAATTTCATCGAAATCCGTTCAGCAGTTAGGTAGTGGAAAGGTTATAGAAAGACAGAGTTACTTGCGCATTTATAATATTAGTATGGATTACTTCACGACGTTATTCACCAAAGGGGGGTATAAGGAGTGTACTACGTGAGATCGACAAATGGATGTGCGAATAACACTTGTGCGACAAAACTGTACTGCGACTCATAAGTAGATATAGCAAATTTACCTGAATATCGCCGGATGTGTTTAGGTCTCGGGGAGAGCCTTAAATCATAAACCAGGCAAAAATCCAAACTCTGGACTTTCAAAAAACCCAAAAACACTTGGCCTGCCATAATCAGTCCACTGCTGAACGGCCGTTCCAATCACACGCCACTCATCTCTATTCTATAGTCAACTCTCATCCAGCTGCTAACAGGCACCCTGCGAAGATCGTCGCTCCACCTAACCTGAAGACTTCCTGCCATATGCCGCTGATTCGCGGTCTCCTCTCAAGAACATGTAACCCAACTGCAATCAGTTCTAAGACTATGATTGGTCACAAGGCTTTACCCGACTAGCTTTTATTAAGCATGACAAAGTCGGTCATTGACCTTTCTCTAATATCTCTCCGTAGGAACCGAAACGTTAAATTTTTCCTTATTGGAACATGTTGAAGATCACAATACATATTGATTCAGGACGTTTACTAAGTTTATTTCATTTCTTGAAATAAAGAATGCTAGAAAATGTAGGTGGGCCAATGATCGCTATGGCAATAGCGATCATTGGCCCAATGTTTCGCCTATTGGTAATGCGACTCGGGTATAGCTGATAGGGTAAAGGAAAAGATATTTCTACACATTAGTAGTGTCATTACGATGTAGCTACCTAAGTAGTTAGTATGGCTTTGATATTATCAGGGGTCGTTAGTGACAACAAAGGTAAGTAAGTACTCATTATGCAACTACATAGATGATACATAAAATAACATCACGCCTGTAGTCCTCGAAGGGTTATGCGGAGGTGGTACTGTACACCCACATTTCGCCAGTTATGTTTAAGTTCCATGAAATAGGGGGCACTCCTATTCCCATCTATGGGGCACAAAATAGGGGGCACGCCTATTCCCATCTATGGGGCACAAAATCCAGACTCCCGGGCTGACAAATTGCAGATGGAAAACCCTACAACACTTTTCCCGACCGGGAATCAAACCCAGGACCTCATGCACAACGCGCCTGCGACCACTAAACCAACGAGGCAGAAACTAAATGATACAATTAAAACAAGTAGTCTTTCATTATTCACTTTATTAAAATGTTGACATGATTTTAAATATAACCTGGATAGTAGAATTACGAATTATACATACTTTGCCTTGCATATACCTAATCGTCACCATCATCCAAAACTTTTCTGAAGCCCACGAACACAGACTTCACGGGCATGCGAATGTCGAGGCAATACAACTGCTAGACAACACGGACATGGTGCGTAAGCAAAAGAGAACTAAACCATTTCAGCTACAGCACGGTAATTTCACACCTGGCAGTTTCATACAAACAAACACGTTGGTCTTTATGAGCTACTAGAATTGTCACACTGACAGGTGTCAGGAATGTATTCTCTCGATTGCCGGAATGAAGAGTATTGCCTAATATCTAGTGAATGAATAATAGTAACACTGCTGTGCTATACGTATAACACATTACACACGAACAAAGTGTTTTTATCAATATCTGGGGGCTTACCACCAGCTCTTACAGCAGGGTAGAAGTTCCCTGCCCTGCTATATGAGCTGGTGGTAAGCCCCCAGACCCTAAGATAGTGCTACGGAATTGTGTAAAAGTGTTTATTGACACTGGTATATTTATAGAGTTAAATTGTTTATAAACCTATTGATTATAGATTGTAATCAATTACTAGAGTACCTAGATACGAGTACTTTCAACAGGAGAAACAAAACTTGCATTACATTTTTTGAGAAACACAGAAGGAACTAATTACACACACGCGCGCATTTTCAAACTTAGCACATCTAAAAGTGACCTAATGTACCTAATTATTTGATTAAACTTAATGCTATGAGATTCCTACTCACTCTTAAAAATAACGTGCCTGTCAACAAGCTTCCATAGTGACACATACAACACTGACGACCGTCCCTTACACGGTGAATAAACCTTAGTTTTTCACGGCAAGAAAAACGTGTGTGTACAAACGTCCTAAAGGGTTAAAAAACAAGTGGTTCAATTGTTCGTAGTATCCATGTTATAATATTCTTCAAACACGCGCAGCAGTAGGCAGTTGCCAGACGGCCTACTCGGCTCCCGTACTATTCGCACATTGTCATTGGTCTCTACTTGTTCAAGTTAATACGACGAAATTAAATTCCTGCCTACCTATTCTGAAAACCAATGCACGCCACTGTTTGCGGGTCACCTCAGGTCCGCGGGGGGAGTGAGGTGTAAGACTCCCGCCGCGATTGTTGCAACGAGTATGTTAACCACCAACAGCAACAATTAACATGATTGTATTCTAGTCTAACAGGTGTAAAAAGACCCTTAACGGAGCCGTCACTTCTTCTCCATACCTGGGAACCTTTGTAACGGAGATATTGAAGTATCATTTTCAACAAGTTTTAAATTTACTTTACTTAAAATACCCTGACAACTCCTTTACCGGTGCGTGCGCACAATGTATTGCGTGCGTTATATTGAGTGCTGCCGTTTTTCACACGAAAAATAAGTCATGTCCTAGCAATATTTATTACTTGTGTCCAACCGACTACGTGATGGGTCTTTTTTCACCCTGTATTCTATTTAATACTGGAAAATCACATAAAGCGTCTAATATCTATGATTTTCAAAATAATTCATTTTAGATTTTTCTAGATTCTTCGGATTGATCGGATTGATAATAGCATTCTCCAACCAGCTCTTCTCGTTATTATATTCGTTCGCGTATACTGTGTTTTGTTGCCAGCTAACAGCGTTGCTACAGGCGTCGTAAGTCACTCGGATCATAAAGTACAGTATCAGGTCGAAACCGGATATTAAGGTGAACCCGAGCATGAGACTCAGGAGACCGCCGAATGCAGCTGAAAACACAATGAAATGAGGCAAATCGCAATAACAACAGTTATTATTATACAGGATGGCATCGTTCTTTCCTTCGCCGTCTGTTACATACTTAGACCTATACCTAATAATATCGAAGAATCATGTAGTAAAATAAATCCGTCATCGTCCTGAATACTCACCGAGAATATTTTGCCAGTTCAAATAAACATCGCGTCTATATCTGGTGGATACCAAATCGTTGAAGAAAACATTCAGTAGAGATCGATTTTTTATATTGACATCATCACTGGAATAAAAAAATAACTCTAACAATATGATAGTAAAAAATATGTACAATATCGAAAATATAATGAAAATATAGCATTGTCTGTATCAAACTCTAGACGAGATTATAAAAATAACCAATAACATGAGCGTTTGGTGTGACCTTACAGATGTTGATGGGACTCACTGAGACCACGTCTTGTCAACGTTGGAAAGTTTTATCTAAAGTCTAAAGGGACGTCACACCTAAGTATATTATATAAATTTAAAAAAATGGAATGCTATTTGTTGGTTAGCGCGTCACTTGGGAACAGATTTGTTTTATTCTTTAATTTTCCTCATTCTTGTCCGGATAAAGTGTACTTATAGGAAAGAAAAATTGGAAAAGTTGCCCGGGAAATTCGGGAAAAACTGACAGATTGCAAGTGCTTTTTTTTTGTATAGGATGTTTGTACATATTAATTATTATAATTATACTAATATGTACATATAATAAAAGAAAAACCACCTAATAAGTTATGAGAAACTAGCATTCTACTAGTTCCTAATTAATAATCCTACAAAAAAGTCAATTGTTCTTCTTCTATCGTATCAGCATATGTGAAATAATATTAGAACAGACTCAGCCTCACTGACGTAACAGCTTTAAGCAGTTCCACAGAGCATCTCGCTCCGGACGACCAGCATCTCGCCTTCCAATCCTTTATTCCTTTCACGCCACTATGTCACAGCCTTACTCCACCTGCGGAGTCCTGCGGGTCACTAGTCTATAATAAACCAATAAACTTACAAGAATGGAAGTCCGTTGACAAAGATGTTGTCTGCCAGGTTACCTAAGGCGACTTCCAAAGGATAGTCGTAATGTTCACACTCCGGAAAACATGGGATATAACTCCTTTTCGCTGTAGTATTACGATTTTCTTCTTCGTCTGTAGCAAATTAAATAGGAATGCATTATTACAAACCTCAACCTTGCTCTATATAATTACTGTAGAATAATACTTACTGAAAATAGTATCTAAGCAGTCCATGTCCTTGAAATTACAAATCCGGTAAGATTCTGTAACATAATTATAATTGTATGTATTAATCGAACGTCAAATAAGTTTATTCAATGTTGATATTCATTTTTTTATGGATTCTCTAATATAATAAACGTACCTCTTTTTGTGGGCTTCATATAATTCCTACTTTGTTGGACTAAAACTACTTAATAGCCTGCCCACTGGGACCAACTTGGATGTAGCTCGCTAAATTTTACGCTGCCCCGGACTGGTGACGGCCCGCGCTATGCGGGTCACGTCAGGGAGAAGTGAGGTCTTAAACTCCCCTCGTGACCTCTTAGAGTGGCGCACGTGGAACACTACGCGCCGCCAGCTCGGGTCTTGCAATGGGGGGCGACGGATGTCCCCGAGTCTGTCGCCCCTAGGTTACAGTTCTAACGTAACCTAACCCATTTGTTCGGGTACCCCGGCTTAATTACTGCGACACAATTGAGAAAAGGCCAGAAAGATAAAAAACCTTTATAAATTTTGTTATTTGTTATGAAATAAATAACGTATGACTTAAAAACTGGCTAAATGCTTGTAGTTGTGTTATTGGGATGAATTTATACCAAAAATAAACATTGTAGTTGAAAACAGGTTCCCCCATACATTCCAACTGCAAATATAAGTTTGTACGCACAATATTAAGAGATTTACCATGTTATTTTAAGACCATATTATTATTTTATAGGTTTTCTTGTAATCTTTACGTATAGGTTTTCTTGTAATCTTTATTTGTATTTGTAGGTTCAGTAGTTTCGGTTTTAAGGGGGAGGAATTGTCAATTTTCATCTATTTTCTTAAATAACTCTAAAACTATTAATAATGTAAAAAAATATATATTGGAGGCCCTCACAGGAAGCCTTCATTTGATACGTAACACGGTACAGTTTGCAAAACTTTATCTTTTAATTTTCTTCCCTAATATTCATAATTCATCATTTTTGGGTCACAGAAGTATGTGCCCCAATATTAGATTAGAAGCACACCAGACACACTAGTGATCCTATATGGGTTCCGTTTTTTTATTCGGACGTAAGTAACCCTAAAAGGCGTAAGTACATCATTTAAAACCCTAAAAGTTTATAGAGGCTCATTTATTAAAACTTTAACTTTAAAGGTAAATTACCTATTTACCTAATTATAACTACTCTAACCATTCATTCTCTCTGAACCACAACTAAATTGAAAATTCGTGTTGTTTAAGGTTTACGTCCCTGAAGAAACAACACACTCGAGCTGAAACACGCGTACCTACGTGCCTACGTTCGAATGTGTTGTGAACTTGTGACCTTTTCTCCTAAGAACAGAATATACCTCTTAATGTGTTTGTGTTGTGTGTTAACTAGCACAGCTTTTGAAAAGTTTTACTGCAAAGTCACTTCCAACTCTTACTGAAGAGTGACGAAAAGTATTGGATCCAAGTAAGTAAAAATCTAATAGTTTTTTGTTTTTTTTTTTTGTTGCTTTGTTTGGAACATTCTATATAGCTAAGTTTGCAAATTACATTCCAGCAGTGAGATTCTGTAATCATATCACCGTGAAAACTTTGGTGAAGTGAGCGTGGAGTGAGCCGTCATTCCAACTAATTCTAGGGATTGACACTATTGCAGCACACTCGCTCTAAGCTCACCTTCACCTAAGTTTTCACGGTGAGATTTTTACAGAATCGATCGCCTGGAGACCAATTCCCGTAATTAAAAACGTTCAAAATCTAGTCGCAATATCATCTCAGCGATATAATCAATGTTAAAAACTTGTCCAAAATGTAGGGAAATTAGAGGTATTTTTGACAGATTGAGACTGAGATCAGACTGTGAACGTTCTTAAATTTACCAGAACTGCCCCTCTGACTGTGATGTTACGAGAAATGCCCTTCAGATATCATACGCAAGATATCATACTATCACAATGGCACAGAAAGGAAAGAAAGAAAAATAGGTCAATTAGTTACGGAAATGCGCGCAAATATAAAGATACATAAGTCTGTCTGTTAATCCCGTGCGAGTTTCTACAAACCTGATTGAAAAGAACGCAATAGGCACAGGTGAGTGGGCATTATTAGTGAGATAATCGGAATAGGAGAGAGGAGAGAGCTGTAAGCAAAATCACGGGACTTACATTTATATATAAAACACTCCTTACCTTCTCTGGGAAACGACAGAGGTATACAATCACAAATTTTCTTCAACCATTCCACCTTCTGATACGCCATGCAGTTATGGAAGGAGTATTGACGAAATTTACCAACTTTGACCTGAAATCATTAGAAGGAAAACAGTATAAAAATGTGCTACAAAAAAAACTGACACTTCAAAATAAGATCTTCAGAACATGTGTAGTCAGGGCCGTCTTTACCCGGGGGTGTAAGGGGTGCGTGGCACCCCGGCACAGGGTCTTAGGACGCGCAAGCCGATCGCCTTATACCTACCCATACCATGCGTAATCACAATCAGTTTTAAAAACTAAAAATATAGGCGCCAATATTGTTTATAAAACATACGCCTCGCTTTCGGCATATTCGACTTGCAATGTGCAAGCCAATTTAGATCTTATTACTACAAAATTAAATTTATATTCCAACAAACACACGCGGCAAAATCAAAGAGAGCTTGCGGCCACAATTGAGTGCGCGCGCGCCCTTTGACACGCGACGCCCGCCTTTTGACATATAGCCGCCCGCTTGAAGGTCTAGTTACCAATACAAATCAACAAAAGTTTCAGTCTGCCACTACCATTAAAATTGCGACAGCAGCCATAGTATGTGACCATACGTATCGTTTGGCATACCTACTAATTTTGTAATGAATAAAAGTTATTTAATTCTGGCTGCCCCAGTATAACTTGCTTGCTTGAATACAAATAAATGTATATGCCATGTGTATATATTTATGTACATCACCATTCTGTCCATACAGCTCTTCACCTTCCCACCCAGGCCCACCAAACATAACTCGCATACGCACCACACACACACTGGCCAAACACACACTCACCACACACACAAACACACTCTCATACAAGCGCACACACATACAAACACACACTATCAAATAGTAACCCTAGAATAAGTTTTAATCAATAGTGTATTCTGTATTATTTTTTTCTCTTTGCTTCTGTAACTTGCCGCATTTGAGTACGAGTGCATAATCCGATTTGAATATAACTGCTTCTGAAGCGTTGGAGACCTGGTGTCCTGAAATACAGGCCTTACGCCATCCGAACCAATGTGTAGCACCCCTTAGGTTTTTTTGTATGAATTGGCCTCGCCATAAAATTATTTCGCGCTCAGCAAACGCGAGAAGTCATCCAGCAAGCATCGGCGGCGCGGTCTTTTTGTCCTCCGTGTGCGTTTTTGCATAGATTTCCATACGTTCTATCGTCACAGACGAATTGTCCATCGTCTGCTCAGCGCCTTTATGTACATACTAAAGTGGCACAGAGGCAGTGAACTTAGGTATCAATAGACCGTATACGTTTGCGTTACGCCATGCTTTACACAAACACATCTTTAAGATATCTGTACATTACATAAAGGAGAAGAGAAGAAACGTAGTTTGTACTGGTAAGCTTCTCATACCGGGCGCAGTGCCTCCTGGTTCCAACTGAACCGCACCTGGTCAGCAGAGTCAAAGACCATTTAGAAATAGTCGCTGCCTAATGTCATAATATTCCGATAACCACTGATACGAACACTTCGTAATGACGTCAGTGCATACATAAAAGAAACAAGAAACTGCGTCAGTAATTAATTACAATTAGCATTGATGCCTAAGTTTTTATATAATTTCATGATTATTTGGGAGATAGGTAAATTGCCAAGGCCCCGTATCTGTAGTGTGTGCGTCAATAACGAAGTGCGTTACTTACAGATAAATTAATCGCGGTAATCTTATTGTTTTAATAGATCAATCGAAAGACAAATGAGATCAAGGATATATAACCCTGATGTCCCCTGATATGGTCGACACCTGATTTTTGTAACTGGGCGTGTTGTTTGTGCGTTTGCATTCTCTATTAGACAGCAGGTGTGGCCCAGAGTTAGCGGCCCGGACTTACGAGTTGTATGTCGTAGGTTCGAAGCCAGACAGGCGCTTTACATTGTGTAAATTATTTCATCACCACTGCTCCTAAAACGGTGAAGGAAAACATCGTGAGGAAACCGACATGTCCTAGAACTAAACATTCGAAGACATGACATCCACCAGCCCGCACTGGGCCCGCGCGGCGGATTACGGACCACCACTCCCTCTCACAGAGACGAGGCCTGTGTCCCAGCAGTGGGAACATTATTATATAGGCTGATTATGCTCTCTATTTACCTCCCACAGAACCATTACTACCTAAAGCAATGTTGATGCTATGAAACACAGGTAAAAGATTTAGTGGCGTGGCCACTGATATATTTTTTTTATTTATTTATGCATACAGTCTTAATACAGGTTTATGTTTGTTTAGTACTATTAAACAAAAATGGTGTATGATAACTCTATATTTCGGCCCAGAATATAAGTAGCGGAATCTGCCCTCAGAGGAATTACAAAGGAACTGAGCTGATCATACCCGCGTATATATGATGGCCATAAAAATAACTTAGAGGTTAATTAAATGACAGGAAACGGCTATGAACGCGGTATGGCCAGAAAGGGAAGGTAAGAAGAGCTAAACTCTTCTTTATTTAAGGATTGACCCAAAATCACAGGGGATTTAAATTGGGAAGAGGTACGGCCCTTACCGTGTATGGGCTTCGAATAATATTTGTTTTAAGTGAAAACTTGCGCAAAGTTCACATAAAGGCGAACGAGGCTGAAGGGTCGGTGACGTTGAATCGGGTATACTCGGCTCCGATCTGTCAGTGACGTTGAATCGGGTATACTCGTCTCCGATCGGTTGGTGATGTTGAATCGGGCATACTCGACTCCAGTCGGTCGGTGACACTGAATCGGGTATACTCGGTTCCGATCGGTCGGTGACGTTGAATCGGGTATACTCAGCTCTGATCGGTCGATGACGTTGAATCGGGCATACTCGACTCCAGTCGGTCGGTGACGTTGAATCGGGTATACTCGGTTCCGATCGGTCGGTGACGTTGAATCGGGCATAATCGACTCCAGTCGGTCGGTGACGCTGAATCGAGCATATACTCGGCTCCAGTCGTAAGTTTCCAATTCTATCGTGTGGTCATAAGCACACACCGTCTTTTTCTTACTTTTCATTAGGTATAGGTATATTATAATTTACAAGATCACTTACCTCATCACTATAATAGCATTGCCTTTGTTCTGGACTAAAAGATCTAATTCCGGCAGTAGTGTACGTCCGTTCAGGAGTCAACGCTATCAGCAGCTCAGTGGACGGGTTCACCATCCGGACCGGAGAGTCCAAATCAGGGATGTTGTATGCGTTGTCTATAATCACCTGTTCGAAAAAAACTAAATTACTTTCAGGAGTTAGTAGTACTAGAGCTCACTGAGAGCTCGTCAGGGGAAGTAGGTGCAGTAAGCCACAGCTCAGGGGTATCAAAACCAGTATAAGCTGGCCTCACGTTCTATTGAAACTCCGTACTGCACTAGTTCAGCTTAGGGTCAAAGCGAGTATTAACACAGACGCGAGACGTACGGTCTGCTATACTAATACCCTACTTATTCCAGCTGCCAAGCAAAGTGGCGACGTTCCGGCTCGAAGGGTATGGTTCCCGTATACAGGGTGGCAGGGACATCGAGGCGCAGCCTGTTACCATCGATCCAGTTCATCCATGATTCTGGACGCCCTAGCGTTGAAATTTTTCGTCGGTAATCAAAAAAAAATTGCTCATCCATACATTTTGACCGCGTAGGTATTGCACTGTTTTTTTTTTATAACCGACGAAAAATTTCTACGCTAGGGGATCTAGAATCATGTGCTGAATTCACGGTTACAGTTTGCGCGTCGATGTCCCTGCCACCCTGTATGTAGGTACATATGATTATTTATAGTTCTGTGTACGTACCTTCTACTACTAGCTGTAATACTGGAGACAATAAACATTATTCTATTCTAAAGTCGTTTGAAGTGTATGTCTGTGTGACCGTGTTGTTCTTCTCATCTACGCAACAAATACTGGTGCGGTTTTCACCATCATTTAGAGAATTAATTCCAGAAGGCTTATGTGTATAAACTTATCTATATAAATAAAAATGAATCACCGAAATGTATGTATGCTAATATAACTTCCGATCGACTGCACCAAATTGGATAATTCTTTTTTTTTGTGTTTGTTATTGTCAGGACAAGGTTTTTATAGAAGAAAATTAAAAGAAAAAAGATCTTCCCACGGGATCGAGACTTATGCGGGTGAAACCGCGGGGCGCTGATTGTGTTAAGAAAATGAAGAAAGAAAAAAATAAAGAAATTTTGATTTTTTGCGAAATCTCGTAAAACACCGTGCAATGCAAGGGCGGGGTCGCTTGTCTAAACTAATATTATAAAGAGAAAATATTTGGGTTTATAGTTTGTTTGTAATGGATAAACTCAAAAAATACTTACCTAACCGATTTTATAGATTCTTTCACTTATAGAACGCTACATTATCAGCGAGTAACATGGGCTGTATATTATTTTTCTAAATATTAGAGATCCCCATAACCTTTGAGGTGGACTCCTTCCTTAAGGATTGGCCCACCATCGCAGTAGACCGGGAAAAGTGGAAAGGGGAAGGAAGGCCAATGCCCTGGAGTGGGATAAGTCAACCTTATAATAAAATTGCAATAGTGAAACCCAAGGTATCAAAAATTTGCCTTTAGAAGTCATTATTTGGCGTGCGCTGTGAAAACTATTGATGATACATAAAATAATGTTTATAAGACTCATTATTACCCACTAACACGGTTATTGTGTGACATAATGTCTAACACGGTTATTGTGACTTTTATTCAATTTAGTCAATCAAAACAAATTTAGAATCGAAAGATGATAACATTCGTATCATGATAATATATTAATCCTTATCAAACTAAATAGTTTTAATAACAAGGTTGATAATGTATATGTAAATAATTACTCTTTAAATGATTCGAGTCTGAATTACATTTAGAAGTTGCGACGAGTAAAAAAATGCAAAAAGTAAAAAAAAATTAAAGATTTGAAAAATTCAATAAAAGTTTGCATTTGATACCCCATTTCTTGGAGAAGGTTATGTATAACATCACGCTGCGACCCTCAGAAGCCGAGCAAAAAAGAACAAAAGCCAAGAAGAAGGCTAAGCAAAAACAAAGGTACAGCGCAGGCAGGAAATGTGATTGTTGTCTTAGTAAGTATATTGTAGTGTATTACGACTTTACGCGAACGAAGTCGCGGGCAGAAGCTATTGAAATACATTTTCAGTATTTCAGGAATTGACTACCATGCTTAGCGATTTGATTTGCTTTTCCGTTTTCAATTGATGTTCGTTGACGCCTTATTACGCTTAATTAATTACTGCGGTAGTTATTGCCAGACTAAACGAAGCGATGCGTGGGGTTTCACTAAACTTCAAAGTAGGTTAGAATTATAAGATTAATATTGAGGCACCTGTCCCACCGCCGGCGATCAACGAGAAGCGGGTAGAGCTAGCAACTATGTACATGCAGCGAGTGCACGACCGCGACGAGCGATTACTAGCTGGTATGCATAAGTACCAAGCGTGAGTCTCTCAGCGAGTGGTCTGCCCGCCAAGCAAGAATCGCTGGGCGAGTACTCTCCTTGATAGCTCCTGTAGCTGTGACAAACGAAACAGACACGTGACAGTTTCTGAGCACATGTTGTCTGTACGATGTCCAATGGTCAAGTGAGCCGCTCCACACGTCAGGCTAGACTCCGCCGAACGCCGAATGGTGGGGCTGGCGTCCCGAATAGTCAAACGAATGACTAACGTATTTCCGACATATATTTAGAAAGAATACTGGATCCGTTAGAAACTATTTTCTTAAATATTCTTATTGTATGTATTCTTATTCTTAATTTAGCACATTACGGGATTTGGTGTTAATATACTGTAAACTTATTTTGTATATTAAATAAATAAAGAAACAGTGGTTCTAAAAGTAGGGGTTAAAGTTTCTCCTGAAAAAGCTAAAGAAATAAAGATACAAAGAGACCTTTAAGCAGCTAAAAGAATCAGCACAGGATAGAAGTAGGGCCTTATCACACTGGCGATTTTCAAGTCCAAAGCTAGTCGATTGCTCAGCGAGCTCACCGCGAGTTCGCAGCGAGCGCGCGCCGAACACGCCACGAAGACGCGGCGGCCGCTCGGGTCTTTGATACAACTGAAGTGGGGTGGGGCGGGCTGTTGAACGTGAGTGGACAAAATGGCGTCGACCGGCGTTATTCGACGGTGGTGAGCTCGCTGCGCACTCGCCTAACTGCAAACTCGTGGTGAGCTCGCTACGCACTCGCCTCGCTTTAGATTCGCTTGCAAATCGTCAGTGTGAAAAGGCCCTTACGTTTCGGATGGATGGAAAAGCAAATAAATATAAGGCAGAAAGGCGCAACGCGACGGAACGAAGCGATTCTGGTAAAAAAAAAAATCACAGAAATTGTTCTACTAGAGTGCGTTTATAAAGCGGATGACTAGCGCCCTAAATGCGTAACACACATTCTATCAAAATCCGATCTTACAAAGGTAAAAATAAATAAAGAGTCTCCTAAACCTGTTTTTCTGTAACTTTAACTATAACTACACTGTAACTACAACTATTAACGCACCTACCCTTTAAAAATTCACTCTGTATACTTAGGTATAAGTACAATCAATTAATCTGCCTACACTTTTCCCAAGTTTAGGGACGGCTTCCAATCTAACCGGATGCAGCAGAATACCAGTATTTTACATGGAGCGACTGCCTATTTGACCTCCACAACACAGTTACTGGGTAACCCCGTAAGGCTACCCCTTGGTAATACTGGTTGTCAGACTTTCGGCCTTCTGACGACAAGTGACAAAGATCAAAGAATGACAGGCACGGAGGGGTTAAGGTATGTAAAGATAGTCACCCATCCACGCACCGACCGTGGCAAGCGTAGCTTAACCTGATCGATGGACCCATGCGGCTGTTATTGCTTAGCCACAAGCCCCTCACTTAGGTATAATTACCTACCTTAATTTAATATAAGTTGCCAGTCAGAATACTAAACTTTCAGGAGATGACTGTTTACTTAGGATAACGTAAACTGTACCTACTGCGGGTCGCTAAAAGTATCTTATTAACATAGTGGAGTACATTATGAAGTTTATAGGAAAATACCTGAACGTGCCCCACACATTGTTTAGGACCATCTAATACTTAATATGTAATAATAAGCTGAAGAGTATTTTGTTTGTTTGAATGCGCTTATCTCTGGAATTACCAGTCGGATTTGAAAAATTCTGTTTGCAGTTCATAGCCCAATTCTCGAGGAAGGGTATGGGCTAATTATAATTAACATCTCGCTAAGCCTCTTAGGAGCCGAGCAAATAGAACAAAAAGTCAGAAAGAACCCCAAGCGAAAACGAAGGAACAAGAAATATCACGCGGACGAACTCGCTGGCAGAAGCTAGTATTAAATAACCTGGTTAGTCCTCGACTTTTAAATACTTGTATGGCTAAAATTGCTCATAAAGTAAGGCTTACAATTTAATTTATGTCCTGTCTAGGCGAAAATATTTTAGCATCGGTATTTTACTCGAACATTTTGAAAGATGAGGAAAGTTAAACTTCCAATCCACTTTACAGTTTTATTCCTTACAATTTTATTAAATCCTAGCCACTCCTAAAAACAAATCTTTTTCTTTTTGCGTTTCTAATATATGTCGTCATAGACAAAAGCTAGCAGATAATAGAAACGTGGACCGCTCAAAATCCCGTTGGGAAATCAAAATCTCAGAAAAAAAACACCGCGTTTTCACTTGAAGGGAAAAGAAAACAAAAAGTGAGATAAATCATACGGTGTCTACTGCATAAATTCGAGAGCAGTTCTTAATTTGAATATTTGAAATAAGAACATGAACATCGAACTTTTTACAAGGTGTAGGCTTTGAATATACGTCATTGGGTGTAGGTATCAGAGGGAGAATTCTCGTAATTTTATGGACGTTCACAGTCTCAACTTAGTCTCAATCTGTCAAAAATACCGCTTATTTCCCTATTTTTTTTTTTTTTTTTGTTTATATTTTGACATTGATTGTGGCTGAGATGAAATTGAGACTAGATTTTGATTGTTTTTAATTAGGTACGTGAATAGGCCTTTTACTAGCTGTATTTCACTAACCTTGTGTTCAAGAAAATGTACGAATTTCGAGTTTTTTGAGCTACATTTCAATATGATACGATTTCAGCTCTAGACGACTACATTGCTCTTATTCCGTTGATCCACCTTCCATTCCAAGTGATTGGGCCGAAACCCAGTGAAATACTGAAAACGCTCTCAAACCCCCAAATAAATCTTTTTTGGTCTGTGAATGGTGATCAGTGTACGTGATGTCACACGTGAGACCTAACATAAAATTTCATCTACACATTACACACCTAAACAAGAAAGTTTTCTTTTTATGTTTATGTAAAATGCCAAAAATGCAAAATAAACCTATACGCGTGCCGCTCTTATGTATGCACACTAAGTAAGTTGTGGAGGTCAAATAGGGGGTCGCTTCATGTAAAGTGTTGAGAGTCAGCTCCATCCGGTTAGACTGGAAGCCGACCCCAACGTAATTGAGAAAAGGCTAGAAGTCAGATTTAAAAAAAACTTTTTACTGTTGATAGCCTAATTCTTGAGGAAGGCTATAGTCTATTAACATCACACTTGGACTCTTGGAAGCCAAGAAAAAAGTAATAGCCCGGACAGGCGATGCGATCCGACGAGGTGGGTCGGGCCCCGAACCCAAAATTTCTTGCGTCTCTGACGGTCCGGGGCACATGAAATTTTACGCAAACGAATTCGCGGATAAGAGATAATGTAATGAATAAATATCAAATATCCGCAGTGGAATTATACATACTTATAAGTACATTTATCTAATCGCGCTAATCAAATCAGATGATAGGCTGCTTATAATAACACTGTTGTATTCTTTCTCGTAGCTATTCCCTTATTAAATAGAATTTTATTAAAGATTGGTGTGGAGACCGCATATCGAAAGCTTAGTGGGGGACGCCCCCCAGCTAGATGGACCCTGGGACTGACTGGATGCGGAAGGCGGAGGACAGGGTGTGCTGGAACAGGGCTATGCCCAACAGTTAATTGCGATAGGCTTAGTTGATTGAACGATTATTCTATTCTGACAAATGCGTGCACTGACTGGACAGGTCCTCTCAATCTGTGTGGTTCTTTCCTCAAAAGACCATCTCAGACATCGACCTGCATGGTCTTCATATGATCTGACCAAGATTATGTCTGGACTTTAAAAGAGACTCTGACCTCTGAGTTTGTTTCGGCGTTTCTTCTCAGAGTAGTCAGATAGGAAACGCCGACCTCATCTAGTTTTAAAAAATGATTGACGTGTAAAAGTGTTTGTACAAACCTACTTACAAAATAAAATCATTTATCATTTATTAGTTTTAAACAATAAAATAAAATGTTTAGTTTATTAAAGTATTTTAAATCTGTTGCGAATAGAGGTAGGCTAGAATAGCTTGCAATTACTATTGAGTTTTATTTACAAGCTGAGCTGAGCTGACCGCACGGGCTACGACTTTGTTCGCGTGGCTGTCGGAAAACTGCGTATAATTGTGTGGGTGTGAAACGATGTGTAGTTTAGAGGTGTGCACCACTCCTTCATTCAAATGGAAGAATCTTCTGACCAAGCCAAGTGATCTTGCCTGGTGGGAACCATGACCTTTTGAAGGATATGGCTGATCCATTGCTTTACACTTGCCTGCTCAACAACGTAAACAACGTAATGAGCGTAGGTGAACTGTCAAAATGAAACCTATAATTGCGATCAATATTGTAGTTTTTTGTGAGTTACGCAATAACCTCGCTGAGGTTCGTCGTCTACAGATTTATTATACTACAGATATACAGTATAAATTAATCTACCGACTGACTACCTACGTAGGTACCTACCTGTTACTTGTTGCACTGAGGCAAAGTGCAACACGTGAGGCAGCTTATGTGCAACACTTTTATCAAAGTACGTCGCGATCGTGAGCCTTCCTCGTCTTATAAGAAGTATTTAATCGTAATCATTGATGAAGTACTTTATATTCATACGATCACTTAGGTACTTAAACATGTAAAAAATTTGCTGCTCCATAGACTCCACAAATGCGGGACTACATATCAGCCTATTATAATGTTCCCCTGCTGGGACACAGGCCTCCTCTCTGTGAGAGGGAGTGAGCCTTAATTCATCACGCGGGCCCAGTGCGGGTTGGTAAATGCAACATGTCTTCGAAATTTTAGTTCTAGGACATGCCGGTATCCTCACGATGTTTACCTTAACCGTTTTGAGAGCCGTGGTGATAAAAAGAAGAAGAAAAATATTTAGTAATCATGAAATGACTTACACAAAGTAAAGCGCCTGCCTGGGTTCGAACCCACGACCTAAGTCGGGATCGTTGTCACTGAGCCACTACTACTCTCATGCGAGACACTGCTCGTTAAACAAAGATTTCCACACAATAGCCATAACGGACAGTCTTTGAGCAGAGCATGCATGGAGGCTGAGAAAACCGTCGCGCGTGTGCTCTTTGTATGGGTAAAGGCGTTACTCAAATGTGAACAGAAACCCTTGGGTCACCCAGGTCTTTTGCAGATGTTCTGAACAGACTAGGAGACCTAATCTTCTTCTAAAGGAAGGTGGGCTGACGACCGCCTTCATGGTCCACTTGAACGACTAGGTGCAGAAACCAATCCCAATAACAGGCAGACTCAATATGTTCGCGTAAGTCGACTGAATGTAGGGAATAGCTACTTTTTTTCGCAAAAGGACTGGTCCCATAGTGAAAGTTGTCCATAATGATGAGTACAATGACACCTTTTTAGGTTTTCAGTTATTTCAATAACACCTTGCATGAGTAATGTTCGTTTCCTTATAGCGACCGAACAGGGAGGAGATTTAGAAAGAAAGAGCAGAGCCAATTCTCGTATAGTCGCAGTCTCATCTCGGCAGACAGATTGAGACTGAGATCAGACTGTGAACGTTCTTGAAATTACGAGAATTGCCCCTCAGATTACTACTGGCCACAAATAAGAGTACGACCGTTTTTTTATTTCCCTCAGGGACAACAAAAAGGTCAACCAAATCTGAGGGTATATACCTAATTGATTTCCCTAAAGGTGAGTATAGACTAGGCTTTCACTTGTAACAAAACATCTATCCGGTCTAATCCGTCACCTTTTCACGAACCAAACAATAAGCACGACTCTCGTCGCTTTTTTACAGCTTGATTTGCAAAAAGACGGCGACAAACCAAGCAGAGTGTGTGGGTATAATACAAGCGGCCCATGCCATAGCAGCCAGGAGAGTTACAGACACTCATGTTCGTATACTCTCTGACAGCGCCTCAGTCCTCCAATCCCTAAAGAAGGGATGCATCACATCAAATCTTATACTAGAATGTCACAAGGCGCTTGAACAGGTAACTGTATCGAACCGCAACACAGTGACACTACAATGGATAAAAGGACACAGTGGGTCACTAGGTAACGACGCGGCTGACGAGCTGGCCAGAAGGGCATCCAGCACGCCAGTCTATGGGCCGGAACCAGTCGTACCCATCCCCTTCAATCAACCACGCAGGTGGCTACAGAAGCACACCCACGCACAAGCAGAGAACTGGTGGTCCTTGGCACCGGGCTGCAGGCAGTCCAAGGAAGCTATGCCATCACTAGATGGCAAGCTAACCAAAAAATTACTACGCCTGGACAGGAAAGGCCTGCGCCTGATGACGGGGACCATCACGGGACACTGCTCACTAAACAAACATTTCCACACGATAGGCATAACGGACAGCCCCCTGTGCAGAGCTTGCATGGAGGCTGATGAAACCGTCGCGCATGTGCTCTTTGAGTGCACAGGCGTCACCCAGATCAGATCGCAAACCCTCGGGACACCCAGATCGTACACAGATGTTCTCAACAGACCAGGAGACTTAATAAGCTTCTGGAGGGAGGTGGGCTGGTTGGAATAACCACCGACGGCCGCCATGGCCCACGCACAATGGTCCACTTGCAGGACTAAGTGCGGAAACCAAACCCGTAACATAGAACATAGAAGACGGCGACAAAGCGGATTTGTGTAACATTTCATCGAGCAAGATAAACGCAGTACACGCGACCAGCATATCCGACTTTTCAGACGCTCGGTTCACCTTCTCGACGAAGACTAAAAAGTAAATAGAAAGGACTGTTACAAGTAAATGCGTACTCGCCGTGAGCAGAACACCGTGTCGAGCATTCGTAGGAACGATACATTCCCAAGTAGCACAGAAGGGGTTATAGTAGTAGGCTGCTAGGTAACGTTAGTACTATAAGCTGTACAATCAATCAGTACAAGAGCAGTATAGCATGCTATGCCGCTCTTATACCTCTTAAATGGGCACAAATAATGCAGCTTTAAGTTCACAAAACTGAATAGTGGAAGAATAGTGGCATTACAATAGCAATTTAAGAGGTAACAGTAGTGTAAAAAGCTGATTTAAGCGAGCCAATGTGATTGTTTAGGCAGGCTAGAGCATCATTGGATGGAACAAGTGACCTATCAAATCGTAGTTTATACATAGTTTGGTGTCCAAATTCTACGTTAAAAGGAGTTTAGTTCACATGTCCTCCAAATAATATCTAAAATAATTTTGTCATCCGCGCCGTAACGCACCGCATACCGCACGTTCGCCATTATACAAATTAATTTTGGATAATCTTAATATACAGCGGTGTAAGCTACTTTTGTTTTTTAGTCGTTAATTGTATTAAATATTAATGGTAATGCAAGTTTACTGTCAAAGTAGGTACATATTTAGTGTTAAAATTTTCACGCGCCCTAAAAATAATTCATTTTTAATACTTAAATAAAAAATATTGCATCGGTGACGATAAAAATCATATTCATATTTCCCTTTTTTATGTTATTTAATTGTAGTTTGGTTGTTTATTTCTACATTATGTAAATGAAAAAGCCATAAAAATTCTTTATAAGTGTTAAAATCAAAGTAAATAAACAATGTGTATTTAAATAGTTAAATTTATGTTATCATTATCAGTCATGTAAAATGGTGGCGTATAGGTACCAGCCATGTGAACCATTGAAACTCTAAATTAATGATGTTGACGGTACAGAGGTTCACATGTGTACCATTATACTGAAAATGTCAGTAAGTTATAGGTTTCGTGAACTCATATTTAGTTCTAGGCTATTGTTCTAATCTTTAATAGTTCACATAATCACTTTTACCGTTTATCAGAACTATAAAACCGGTACATAATTCGATTGTAAATTCTAAAAGTTTTAGAGATCCTAATTCAAATACGTTAAACTTAGCTACTTAGTCTACAGCCTACACCAGTGTGAACGGTCGATTTTTGAATGCATGATAAATTAATTTGTTAGACAGTATTATTTAGGTAGATAAGTACAATGAAAATGAAAATAATAAAATATATAAAACTTCAAGGTTAGGCTATTGTAATTTGACCGCTATCCCTTCCCTATTGCTATTGTGCTGCTGCTACCTGCTATTCGTGATTTATGAAGATACACATAAATACCTTAAGCGTTTTTGTGACCTATTAAAGTTCTTTCATACAGCACATTAACAAGGCTGATTAGCAGGATAAAGGTCTAAACATGTATTGTTTTTAGCATTCTAATACTCTAGATGTAAACCTCATTAAATCTTTTGCCTCCATTGACATTCACATGAACTCTATTATAATGCTAGCAATACTAAATGGCATGTGTAGTCCTTAAAGCAGCAATTGACGTATTTCGCTTCCGTTGAAATATTGTTATGCAGCTTGTAAAATGAAAGCTGTAAAAAAGCGTCGTATTCATCCTCTATAAGACCAAAAGTTACACAATAAGACATTATTACACTTTTAAAAATAAAGTATACAGTTTCTAGTAGTTTTCAATGCTTAAGGTTCACGTGTGGACTATATTAACTATTCACAAATTCTTGAAGCTCACATTTATACTAAATGTGAACAATTATAGCTGCCTTTGTGCTACTTGGGATTACGTGCTCGAGAAAATGCTCTAATGCTCTAGTATCTTTAAAAGTAAATACCTATTTAGTATTCGTGAGTGGTACCACATGTTAGACCGAATACAAAACGATATCAAGACAAAACGCCCGAATTCCAATTGTTATCAACATGTGTAAATTAATCAAGCGATTAAGACAAATTAATATTCATTGTGAAATGACACGTGAATTAATGATAAAATTCCGAGGGCGTGTGAATTGGCCGAGCAAAATCAAAATCAAAAGTCATTTATTCAAATTAGGCTGAGAATCAGCACTTTTTGAACGTCAAAATTACAAAAGACAGTCCCCCAAAAACGCCCGCCCTTCACCTTCCGCATCCGCCCGCCGCACCCGCCGCACCTATCACCTTCAGCATTGTATAAAGGTATGAGGAACAGGGAGTAAAGTTCACGTATCCTCCATAGAAAGGAGAGGATCCTCCGACCACCAGACGGATGTTGAATCTGGTGGGCAACTGCCCGCCGATTGATGTCGGGACGTTGTATATATGATACTTGCGCGGTGAACTCTGCGATGCAGGTTTTTTGTCATCAGTGTGATGCGTAGTTCGCATGCGGCGATGTAGATGCCGCCACAATTGTTTCTCGTTTTGTGGCTGCTGTAATGAAACCAACTACACCATAAAACATGCCTATGGCTTTCGGCAATAGTGTAGCTTTCTATCAGTGAGAGAATTTTTGTAATCAGACCAGTAGGTACTTCCAAGATTCCAAACAAACAAGCAATTTCACCTCATAAAATAGTATTTTAGATGATATTAACTTTTCTACGTTGTTCGGTGCCAAGTTATCAGTAAATTACAACCGTTCAAGTGATTAAACTAGCACGTGGTTATCAGGATGACCCAAATTCAGTAGGTACGCAATAGAACATACATATCTAAGTACACATCTTGGATTACAGTCATCCAGACGCCACCAACCACCTTGCGGAGATCGTCACACCACAAGGCCTGACGGGCCTAGCTTCCGTTAACCGATTCGCAGTCGCCACACGAAAGCGGTTAAGGCAAAAGGCGGTGAGGGCAAATGTAACGTTTTCAATCTTTGGGAAGCGGGGTTTGACTTGACAGTGTCAAAAACGCTCTCTATTAAAACACACCAACTTACTTTCATAAAAAAACGTTAAATTGCGGAATCTATGTCACCGGTCTTCTACGAAACCGTTTGATGGTGTGTATACATTATAACATTACATACCAATGCTCCTTGCGATGCTATCGTGGCGCTGTAGTAATCATCAGGGTTGGTGTACAGAAGTACCGTCAGTGCCGTTTGGTAGCCACAGGATGCCACACGCCGAGGATTTGCCAGGATAGGATCTTCTTTTTGACTGCAAAACAACAAAGAACTTAGGTTAAGTCAGGAGAATTCATTGTTAAGCAAATTAAGTAGGTACTAACTTAAATTGTCCATATACTCGAACAGGCTGGCAGAGACATCGACGCGCAAACTGAAACCATGACCTCAGCACATGATTCTACATGTTCCCCCTAGCGTAGAAATGTTTCGTCGGTTATCAAAAAAAAACCTGCCGTTTTATAGAAAAGTGTAATAGGTACCTACCTAATACTTAAATGTATGACAAAGCTATTTTTGTTTTTAATAACCGGGGGATTCAGAATCATGTGCTGAATCCATGGTAACGAGATGCGTGTGGATGTCCCTCACGCCACCCTGTCTAATCAAATCACAACTGTCATTCGTTGATTGTTGTATGAAATGGCTATAACACGGAAACTTGACGTAGGGCAGGGTGTCAATTCGCTTAACAATTGATATCCAGCGCAACCGCTGACCGAAAGAGCTAAAAGTGGTGGACTAAGTTTAAGTTTTTAGGGTTAGTCTCCATTCGTTCCAGGCGTATAACCCTCAGCTTATATAGCTAACCTAGGCTCAACTTCCGAGTCGCCATGACACGACTAGAAATCAAAACGTTCAATCAACTAATTTTTTTTTTGTTTGTTTTTTATGTCTGTGTGCTGGGAAAGGCCTCCCTACTCTTTCCACCTCTCTCTGTCCAGAGCTGCCAAGGACTAACTCCGTATGGGACTGCCGCGATGTCGTTTGCTATTAAGCGAGACCCACTGGGTCGTAAGTTTTGCCCATGCATTGATCGTCTGACATGCGGCAGATATGTCAATCAACCTAATAACACTGTAATTTTAAAGCATTGTAAAAGCCAATTAATTTTAAAAGAGTAACCGTTGAGTTTCTTGCCGGCTCTTCTCCTTAGGAAACGACTAATTGGGACCGTGCACCTAGCTTCTGACGGTTCATAAGTGCCCATGTACGCTTATGTGTCAATCAAATATTTTGATTGTTAACAGTATCTTATTCTTTTGCCTGCCTCTGTCTGATGTTACTTTGTGAATTGGATTTTTTTCCAATCTTCATAGTTAGAAGACAGAGAATGAGAGAGTATTCAGGGGAATACTTCTCACAAAATTATTTAATTTCACCAAATAATCTCTCTGTCTGATTAGTAAAATACTGGTATTCAGCTGCCTCCGGTTAGACTGGAAGCTGACCCCAACATAGTTGAGAAAGGGATAGGCAGATTAATTGATAGGGGTTAATTATTCTTTATTTCATCTAAGTACTTATATATTACATTTTTGTAAACAAAAAGATAATATTAATAATCTATGAATAATATCTATACTAATATTATAAAGAGGTAAAATTTGTTTGTTTGCTTGTATGTATGTAGGGAATAATCTCCGGAACTACCAAGCGGATTTGAAAAAATCTTTTTTCGTTTGATAGCCCAATTCTTAAGGAAGGTCATAGGCTATTTAACATCACGCTACGACCATTAGGAGACAAGCTAAAGGAAAAACACGCCAGACAGAACGCAAAGCGAAAACGAAGTAACCAGTTACTCGTAGCACGGACAAGCGATGGGATGCTACGCGATGTGGCAGGGCCGAAATTTCACGCGGACGAAGTCGCAGGCAGAAACTATCTAGTTCTAAAACATATTAGAAAATTCCCTGTATCTAATCGTTTTTGTCGGCACTACGGCCTATGTCAATTAATCAACTATCAATATAATTGGTATCTACTATTATAAACAACGAGACGATACCCTATCCATTACGATAAAATTATAGATTTTAACTTATTATGACTCCTGTCAGTAGACGAAAAACATCGTTTACGTAATAATTTTTATGGTTTACTAGTGATACGAAACTTCGCACGGAGGTCCAATGTACTGATGCATCAACATTTCGAAACATAAACATTTCTGTGGTGTATTTAAGTACCTAATAAATGTATCAACCTTCCGGAATAAATTCTCTAAATTATAGTGCCAACCGCATCAAAATCCGTTGCGTAGTTAAAAAGATCAACGCGTAGTTAAGAATAACAGCTTTTTACTAAATGCTTATGAAAGTACCTATATACGGAACTTATAAACAAAAAAACTATTTTTATTTTTTTGGTCTATCTGACTGATTGTCAGTTTCTTCTCGCTAATATCCGAAACGGCTGGGCCGATTTTGATGAAATTTGGTATGGGGATACTTTGAACCCTGGGGAAGAACATATGCTTACTTTTTATCGACATATCACACGGGCAAAGCTACGGGCTCCGGCAGACAGGCGAGACGCGACCGTAGAACAATTGCTATGAAAACTTCGTGGAAATTGATTTTCCAGAATCGCATCGCACCGAGCCTTTACTGCAATCGGAATCATACCTCACTACTGAATGTAGACCACGGGGGTTAGTTTTCCCAACTTTTCCAATCAGCTTGCATACTTCTTGAAGATTAATTTTAATCTCATGGATTAGATATAACGAGAGTCTACCTACAAAATAAACAGATAATCCTGAACTAGGTAAGACCTGTGATAAGAACTGACTGCAACGATACGCAGTAGTCAACCGCCATTTTAATCACATTTTACTGTGTAAAATTTAAATATCACTTAGTGTATAGACATTGTTATCACAGAATCCCAGATTAACTTTTAACTGATTAAGAACGAAAGCTACATGGATAGGAACAGCCTGCGTATCTTGAAACTGTTATACATACTATACCTAGGTACTGCTAACGATGATGTAACCAATATTTTGTAACACTCAATCAACTTAGTCTATCGCAGTCCACTGCTGCACATAGGCCTCTCCCATGCTGCGCCAAAACACCCTGTCTGCCTCCGCCTTCCGCATCCAGTCTGTCCCAGGCACGGTCCCAGTCGGTCCATCTAGCTGGGCACTACGCTTGGCGATACGTGGTCTCCCCTCCAGGACTCGTGTGCTTCAGTGGCCATCGGTCCTTCGACAAAACTTAACCAGCGCACTGCCACTTCTGCTTGCTTAGTCTGCAAGCTATGTCGGTAACTCCGGTTCATTTCCGTATAACTTCGTTTTTTTTTTCATTAATATTCTGATTGAAAGGAGTGTCCATGGAGTTTCTTGCCCATTCTTCTGCATAGGTACCTACGACGCTTTGAAAAGGTCAACTAACTTTATCTTTCTGACTGACTGACCCCGTGACAATTCAAAAGTGCCTGCAATTGAAATAAATGCTTTGAGTTTGAGTTTATCAAATAGGTACGCACGGCTACACATCAAGCTATACATAACCAGTATAAAGTGACTTCTGATTGTACGAAAAACCTATACAATGCGAGGTCAGGTAAAACTGGAAATGTATAGCTTGAGGTGTAGCCGTGTGTACTTAAGTGGTTATTTACAAGACCAAGAGCTGTATTATCAAAAATAACTAGGTAATTGTTCAGTTTAACTACACTTTTGAATTATCAAAGAACCGGTGGATAGTCAGAAAGTTGAAGTTAGTTGCCCATTCAAAAACGTAGATCTCTATGGAGGAGAACGGGCATGAAACTCCAAGGACACTCTTTTAAATCAAGATATTACACCACCCTGGTCATTGTTACTTGTATTATGTGAGAACAAAGTAAAAAAAAAAAAACAAAACAAAACAATTCAAGGTAACCCCTAGCAGTTAAATGATTACCCGTCTCAACTGAAGGTCCCGTTCACGAACATGAAACGTGGATAAGCCCCATCCAGCTCAACCATTTTGAAGGGAACCGAATGATCCAACACAAAGGGTAGGTAATGATATCAAGTGAAACCCACGAGATTGAGGAATTTTCCTATTAGATGCTTACTTTCATGTTCTTTCTATAGATAAAAGTTTTCCTAAAATCTATTGGGTTACTTAAAAAATATAATTATAATCTGGGCCACAGAACAATATTACTCCTAGCGCTACCCTGTAACTCCTGGGCCCTATAATGGCTGACAATACGATATACTTGTCAAAAAATGACTTATATAAAAATTACATTTATTGCCACATTTTCGCGACAGGTGCTGCATACAGCAAAAACTATGAAAAAAATTGTCAGATTGTCGGATTTCCATCTGTCACCTGTAGCCTGTTGGTTTTATTAAATAGGACCCTGGAAATGTCATAGAATATTTGTTATCAACCATACTACCTTTCAGGTAACCAACAGGACCTATCATCATTACAGAATTAGACAAATAACGACAGTTAATGTGTGATATTATTGAAATGACTGTACTTAAGG
This sequence comes from Apamea crenata, assembly GCA_949629185.1. Taxonomy (NCBI): domain Eukaryota; kingdom Metazoa; phylum Arthropoda; class Insecta; order Lepidoptera; family Noctuidae; genus Apamea; species Apamea crenata. The sequence continues at coordinate 21,561,383 of OX451351.1, forward strand.
TGGATGCTCTAAGGTAGCCCGCGAAATTCAAATATTCTTACGTTTATGGCAATTTGCTGGTCAGTACTAAGTTGTACTTTGATTAAAATATGATTCACGGTCGTAACAAATATGTATTTACAGAATTATAATCATTAAAGTCATCAACACAACTCTCTAAGATCAAGTAATCCTACTGAATGACTATTTCATTAAATCTTGACATATTAGGATTATGCTAACTTATCAAGTTGTATTACTAATTATTCTAATGATTATAATTCTGTAAATACATATTTGTTACGGCCGCGAATCATATTTTAATCAACGTACAACTTAGTACTGACCAGGAAATTGCAAAAAACTTAAGAAAATTTGAATTTCGCGGGCTACCTTGGAGAGTTGGAGCATCGGTTAATAGATTACCTGCTGAGTACATATCGTGAAATAACGGACTTTATTTTACGTTTATATCGAAATAACGAAAGGTTGATAACCGTTATTTGTCTAATGTTATAAAAAGTCTGGGAACCAAAGTTCCCAGCTGCATTTTAGCGGGAAATGGAGTATATAATTATGGTCAGCATTTTGTGCATACTTGGAGTATCACTCTCTATATATGTAACCGTGGCAAATAAGCCCATACCCCACTCGATTAAAAAAGGTTACCGCTGCCTATAGAGTAAGTATGGGTTCACCTTCGAATCTGACGAATCTTATTTACATACACGAAGTATGTAAATAAGAATTATTTTATTTATCTTTTCTATAGATTCGTTTATATTTTGTAAATGTGAGAACTAGTAGGCCTTGTAAACTGATTGCAGCGTTAGATACCTATGCGGTTAAAACCTTATGTCTGGTCATTAATCTTTTTAAACATAAATTCAAATTTTGTCATGACAAGCAAAAATATTTGATAGATATAAAAAATTCTCCGTTGCGGAGAAATCGAAATCAAAAAAGTCGATTCTCAGAATTTATGAGTTTTTTTTTATGTTAATAGAATCCTAGCACGAATATAAATATATTTCCAAGTAGCTGCTATTGTTAAACAGTCAATCAAATCGCCACACAATTTGTACGCGTGTTTCTTCGAATCTGGTACAGATGCCAGCACATCAAGCTACCCGAAACTGTCAAATTTTCCCAATCAACCTTGACTAATCTTGAACCGAATGTTTTAGTGATGTTGAAAATCTATTAAAGAAAATTGACAGATTGTAGTAGCTTGATGTGTTGGCGTCTGTACTTACATACTTTTCCTAATCCGCTCTCTCAGCGGAAGGCTTTTTAGGGTTCCGTACCTCGAAAGGAAAAAACGGAACCCTTATAGGATCACTTTGTTGTCCGCCCGTCCGTCTGTCTGTCAAGACCCTTTTTCTCAGTAACGCGTAGAGGTATCAAGCTGGAATTTATATCAAATACCTGACCCATAGAGCTGTGAAAAATATCAAACTTTTAAGCCAACGCAATCGAAAGATACAGCCGTTTATGCCGCAAATTTCCGCAAATTTTCGACACTCGCAAGCAAGGGAATCAAAACCTACAGGGTAAAAAAGGGGGGAAAAAAAGTTGTAACTAAGGACGCCCAAGCCGGGGTGCTTGGACAGGAAACTTCTCCAAGTGCCCGGGGACTGAAGTTCCCTTACGGATGCGTCCGGGGGGAAGGCCAGTCTCTGGGACGGTGTACCCTGGGGTGCGTGCAATGACTCCCCATTGGGCACTGTGGACTAAGGGGTCTCGTTGCCGGTATGCCAATATCCTGTCGGAGATACGCTCCAACGTGTGTTTCTCTGCGGAGTAAGAGCGGGTTCGGTGTGCACTAACTCGGCCGCCAGGCAGGCAGGAAGAAGTCTTCTTCTTCTGCCACCGTTAGTCTCGTAGCCCCGAAGATTGTCACGTTCATGTCTCTGACTTTTGACAGTGGTCGAGGGCCTTGGCTTAACCGCCCGGGCCGCGAGGTAGAAAACCTCTATAAAAAATCACCCCTAACCTCCAAGCGGCGGCGGCGGCGGCGGCGCACCTTGCGGGAGTTTGGTACCTTGACTAATGGGTACTCGTATCTAAATTAATCTATAGTGCGAACCATGTATTTTGAGAAGCTAAAAATTTTGTACTTGAACAACTATGGAAAAATATTTAAAAAATAAAAATCGCGAAGAGGAGGAGCACAAATTGACGGCACGGTTGGCGCAGTGGTTAAGCGATTGACTGCTGCGCTGCGTGTCGCGGGTTCGATTCCCGCACGGAACAAATATTTGTATGACCTACATGTATTTTGTTCCGAGTCTGGGTGTTTTTCTATCTATAATATGTATGTATTTACAAAAAAAAAAAAAAAAATGTATATAAGTAGTTTATCAGCCATCTTGTTACCATAACACAAGCATTAGGTTGCTTAGCTTGGGACAAATGGTGCTGTGTGAAATCTCCAGGGATAAATGCATAGTGGTAAGAACCTAAGGTTCATCCAGAAGCGCCCCAAATCGAGGGATGGCCAGGGGTCTTCCTCAGATGGCGGGTCGAGTTCGGCCCGCAGAAAAATTTGTCGACGGGATTGATTGGATTCATGGACCCCGCGTCCATGAATCCAATCAATCCAATTCGGAGCGGGTGGCTAGGTTTGCGGAGGTCATGGTAGCCGCGATCAAGGGCCTTGAAGGGGATTCTGAGTTCTGATTTAGGCCGTGGCCACGGTCTACAGCATCGCAGCGGAGGCCACCCACTTCGGGTCCCCGCCGGACGGATTATCCGAAATGCGGGCGGAGGTCGCCCGCTTGACAGCCGCCATGGAGCTTCTCCAAAAGGAGAATGAGGAGCTCCGAGTGGACCTGGCCGGTCTGCGAGCAGCTGGCCACTGGGAGGAGCTGCAGCAGGGGGCGCAGCATGGGCGGGGCGGGCCTGTACCTGCTGAGAATTGGGTTCTGACCCTGGTGCGGCAGGAACTGGCATACATGCGCATCAGGATCCGTCGCAGAGTCGTCGACAGAAGCAGGCGGGAGTGTGGATTTGTGCCCGGACTTAAAAATAATTGGTGAAATGTGGGTGTACTATTGGTACACTTCTGCCCAACCCTTCGCGGATTACAGGCTTGATCTTACGATAAGTTTGTATAACATAAGCCCCGATATTTTTGCTCCCAAGAGTATTCGGTCAATTTCGACTCTATAAGAAATAATAACTTGTTCTATACAGAGTGTGAGTGTGTTGGGTTAAACAAGGGACATACATAAAGGGAGTGTAGTAACTCCTCCAGAGGAGTACACACACATACCTGTGGCATGGCAGCTCAACTCTGCCTGAGACCAAACAAGCAATGAAATAAACACTAGAATAGCCAACAGCTGAAAGTATGTCCCTCGTTATCGCCAGTGTACACACCTATATTTTAGCAATACTTACGTTTTATAGTTATCATCGACCGCATAATAGTTGAAAGTACAGCAAAGACTGAGCAAGGTGAAAATTTGCTTGAACATGTCGTCACAGCGGTATACGGAGTTCTTCCACATGCATCGCTGCACCAGGTTGCTGCACGAAGACGCTGGAGACAGCTGGAACGGTAATCGTTACTTTCGTTATTTTACTCTCTTAAACATAGTCTATATGTTTAGGAGAGTAAAATAACGAAAGTAAAATTAGGTTGGTTGGTAGATACGTTATTAAAGAAAGTTGCGCTCAGCTTTTAACTTTGGCAAACAAAGTTATCAAAAAATGCATCGAATGACGCATACATATTAGGTAAAACTGGAATTCTTGGAATAAAACTTCTTAGATCGATAAATCATTGTGATCAAAGAAAAAAAATCATTGTGCCTCTAAGTTTCACGATTTCCTGAAATTGAACGAAAAGAAAACTGACTGAAAAAAACCGAAGGCTTTGTCGGGTAAAATCAGCGCTTTTGAATATTGCGCGGATACACATCCATAGAACTTAGAAGTAGGAAAGCTTAGCTTACCGCCGGCGGCAACCCCACCTAAACTTAACTCAAACTACCTTAACTGAAACTTACTGCCCAAGGGTAAATGGGCGTTTATTAATTTATACGATTAATTAAAAAAAAGTCCCTGTTTATCAAATCGAAATCAAAGAAGACAAAGTAATTTATCCAAACTAGGCTGAGATTCAGCACTTAAACTGTTCGAAATTATATTCAGTGAAAGTTCAAAACAAAAGTCTTAACCGCCCACCCTTCACCACTTCCTAGTGCTTTAGACGGGAAAAAAAAGTGGCTCTACAAACTCCTCAGCAGCACAGCTGTCTGTTCAGTTAGAAGACCTTGATTCTATACAATAGTAGAAATAGAGAGGAAGCTAGTACGAAAATCTGCAACTTCGATTAATTCGGCATAAATACACGGTTGGTTGTATAAACTGTGGGATAATGTCAACCCTAACATCAATAACAAAAGCTTATGATTTAATTGGAGATTAAAATAGCTGTACAATTCAAATACTTACTTTTAGAAATAAAGCCTCTATCGAAATGTTGTTTAGGTCCAATACAGTTTGCAGTATCTTTAAATCCTCCTTCTCATCGGCCTCAGCCGTGAAGGTTGAATACAGCAGTGGTACCAGTCGGAAAGTATCGAAAACAAAGTCTGCAGTAACATTTTCAGGAAGAGTCCTAAAAAATTAAAATTATAGTTACTTAATAAGGTACTTTTTAGAACAGAACAGATCATTTTAAATTGGGTTTAAGTGCATGCACGTGGTGAGACTTCTAAGTAAGGAAACTTTTCCAGCATGACAATCCAAGAGTTCTGTATCACTCTTCTAGATCCAATTGTTACATGATAGTTTCACAAGATGTTTGTCAAAGCTCTTCGACGTGTGTGACGGACACGACTATCGCCACATCGTCATCATCACTCTAAAATTACCCACTATGGGTATGGGCATCCTCGTATTTCTATCGGTTCCGTGCGTCCCTCGATAACACCCTTGACTTTTGTGATATCCTCGGCCCAAAACGCTTTTGAACTATCGCAACAAGTTATTGAATCTATCTTTCAGGTGCTGATAAGATGGCAGGTCATGAGGAAGTCAAGCATGTGATCTCGATTGTTTCAAGAGGTCCTGAAAGACCTGAATTGTTAGATGGAACACTTACAAATTGTTTGCTAACGTCCTTGCTGCCTTTCTGGAAACTATGTTCAAATCGCATATAGTAACAGCAGGGAATGGCACATCCCAAATTGCTCCTTGAGTGCTTTCTATAACCTGAAATGTCGAAGGTTGTGGTGTTGTTTACTAACACTTAGTTTTAAGGGCAATGTTACATTATGTTACTAACCCTAAATAAGTCGAATGAAGTTTTTGAATTTTTATTTTTAATTGGTAGGCCACATACAAATGATAGATGCTGTTTTGTTCTTGCGGATAAAACTAAAAATTAAAAAAATATATAAATCCCCATGAGAATAAAATTAGTTTGTAATACACCTAAATATTCAAAGGATTATATATTAACGTGATATCGATAATCATATCCCGTGTCATCGTAGAAAGCATACACAACTGATAAAAATCTTTAAAAATGCAATGATGATCGATTGCCTTTTTTGGCTCTAATCATTTTCGCAGCAGATAAGCTATGTTTTATGCCATCATTTTGAAGTTATACCTACGTATCTTTATTCACATAGCGACCATACATGCTCTGTGATAGCGACCACTACAGTCCGTTCATAGTTATTTTACCTCTGTCAGCAGCAACCTTACAGCAACCTTATTGTAACGAGAATAAAGTTCACAATGATTTTGACAGACTGGTCAGTGGCAGCAACCCAACAGCTGTGCGATTCTGTAACCATCTCACCGTGAAAACTTAGGTGAAGTGAGGGTGGAGTGAGCTGTCATTCCAAAACTAATGCTAAGGATTGACACTATTGACATTTGACTCACTCTAAGCTCACTTCACGTAACTTTTCACGGTGAGATTTTTACAGAATCGATCGGCAGCTCCATATACGAATGAGAATAAAGATCATTGTGATTTGGACATTGATGCAAAATCAGAGGTAAAATAACTGTGAAAGGACTATATTACAGATGCCAGCACATCAAGCTACAACAATCTGTCAAGTTTCTTTAATAGATTTTCTACTTTATCGCTAAAGCAGTAAAGGTTCACGGTTGATTGGGAAAATTTGACAGTTTCGGGTAGCTTGACTTAATTGCTTACAGTTGTACATATTGTAGGCAGGTGTGACAGCTTCATTGGGCAGACAGGCAAGCATGTTACTTGCAGCCAAATACTAAAGTTGTAAAAAAATAAAAGACCCGTTTTGACATTGACAGTTCTAGTCTATATATATGTTACCGGCCAAACCCGATTTTAGGATGAACTAGTTTCGCCTAGGCCAAACTAGTTTTCCCTACACTCGAAAAGTTATAGTTAAATCGAAAAAGCTAGATTAGGTTAGGTTAGAACTGTGACCACATAACGGCCAGAAACATATTTTTGAATGTAAAACCAAACCACACAGCCACAGCGCCACAGTGTCAGCACAACGAGCTCAGAAAGTCTCTGTTCTAATGATAAAGATCACGCTATACAAATCCGCAGTTTATCCAAAACTCGAGGTGCCGATCAATGCGTACGGTATGGTAACTACTCTATCTACGGATACACAGAAGAACTCACGGTTACTATGGGATTCCTTGCGTACCACTTGTATGCGGTGACCACGAAGTAAGCCGCAATAGCAACGCTGATCAACACGGCAACCGCCCAGCAGCACCTAAGTCGTGCAGAACCACTTCAGAATTAAGTACTTGAAGTAAAAGTAATAAACACGTAATCATCATCATCATCACCCACAGACCGACTTCATCCACTACTGGGCATAGGGGTCTCTTTACCCGTGCCAATCACCACACTCTTGGCCTTTTTTTCTCGTTTTTATTTTCAGTGTTTATCAGTGGACACCTGTATGTATCCACTGATAAACACTGAATATAAAACGAGAAAAAAAAGGCCGGTACAAAATATGTACAGGGTTACTGGTAACTCGACGTATTCCTGGCAGGACGTCATAGTAGGGTGAAAATGCTACAAATTAAGCCACCAAATGTTCTACCGAAGTTGAGTAGTTTTTGAGTTAGTAAGATTATTAGTTTTTTTATGAAAAATCCCAGATTAAATAATTTGAAGCTAATTTGAAAATTATCTACCTACGGAGCGACTGTACTCAAATTTATGTTATTATCATAGTTGATGCCGTAGCCAATCTTTGTTAGTAATTAAAAGTTCAAAACTGCCTAAAACCTTGGCAAATATCACTAATCAAACATTTAATTTTTTGTCATTTTTGCCATTACTTCAATCAAAATGTTGTCTTAGTACAAAAACAAAATACTACGACAGATGTACAACTTATTAGTAAAATATCCTTGTCCTGTCCTTCCTGTCCGTGGTATAGGTACCTAATTGCCTCGTTGGTCTCGTGGTTGCAAGCGCGACTGCTGAGCGTGTGGCCCTGGGTGCGATTCCCGGATCGGGCAAAGTGTTATTGGGTTTTCCATTAGGAATTTCTTAGTAACAGTCCGGAGTTTGGAAGTTGACGGTTTAATACCCCCGTGCTTCGGAAAGCACGTAAAGCCTTTGGTCCTGCGCCTGATCTCTCCCCGGTCGTGTCGGATTTCCGTCCCATCGGACTATGAGAGTAAAGGAACAAAGAGTGCACCTGCGTTTACGCACACACTTGTGCACTATAAAATCTCCTGCGTACCTGGCTAATCTCCGTTGAGATTGGCCACCGTGACTGAAATCGTTCGGGAAACTATTATTATTATATGCTAAACAGTTTGTGACAAATAGGACATCCTATTTGCCACAAACTGTTTAGCACATACCTGCAACTGCAACCTTCTAAGCCACATTTCACCCCATTTTGATGGACTGACTGGCCTCTACCTTCCTGGGAAAATGATGAATGCCCGAGCGCTCCCGCCCCCTGGCCAGAGGTAGTTAGAAGGTAGTTAGAAAACTGTGGACTTTTAGTCAGTCCTATCAATGAGGCCTATGTCCAGCAGTGGATCACCCATCCACGGACCAACCGCAGCAAGCGTAACTTAACCTGAGCAACCGCCCCGTGCGCCTGTTATTACTTAATAAGTATAAAATAACTAGCTACCTAGTCATCATTAGAAATATCAAGTAGTATACCTTTCACCATAATTGAAGTCTTCCATCACGATATATTTGTACCCGTGCAAATCCGTCCTCTTACAAAACTCCTCAAACTTCTTCATACAGAATGTTTTTCTTGATTGTTTCTTGTTACTATTATTTCTACTGTACAAAAATCTTCTATGCGTAATATTAGATTTCTCTGATGCGACCTGAACCATTTTTAAACCTTAGAGGAACTGTGTTTAGTAAAAATGTCCACACAATGTGAACAAGTGCTGTGGACTTGTGACACGAGCTAGTAATTATACAGCTAGATGATCTATCAAAGATAGCGCGACCACTTTCATAAATATTTAAGTATGTGCCTACCTACCCCAGGTCAGGGACGACACGGATTCATTAAGTTCAGTCAGCGTATTTAAGTGCATCAATTAATATTAAAAAAAACTACTGCGTGTTTTTATCGATTTTGGCGGCCTCTATTTAATTATGGGCCGATTTTTCCATTGCCAGCTAATTTTATCGGGGGATAATTTTGAATTTTTGACAGTTCTTCCATATAAAAACTGTCAGACGTCAATTTTATTCCACGAATAAAAATTATCTGTAGATTGAAAAATCAGCCCATAATCGAATTAGGGCTGATTTTTAATCATCTTCTTTGTAAACTAAGGTTAACTCTATGGTGTAGGTGGTAAAGAATAATTTTGACTATCTTGCATGCAACTAATGACTGGCAGGTACTTACAAAGCCACTATCACGATCAAAATCGTTTAACCTTGTTTTATGGGCTTTAATTATTCATCAAAAACTATTTAAAAAGAAATTAATCAACCATACGCGAGCTTTTATGGTAAATTAATTTTTATGGTAACTTATTCAGATATGAGATAAAATCTGTCAACTGGTACAGTCAATCACACCTCCTGCTATCAAGTTTGACGTTGACAGCGTTTATATCGGAGCAACGAAAGCGGTTTTCATAGTTCAATTGTTTCCAATTACTTGCGATTTACTGTACAAATCGCTGGTATGGAATGAATCCGTTCAGGTACTTTCAGGAAAAGCAATAAAAGAAAATTACTTAGATCAAATGCATTTATTTAATCTATTTTATCGTTGGTTCTTTGGGTCTTATTCCTTACAGGTTCTTGAAATAAACGGTTAACAAGTTTGAGAAGAGTAAACTCCACCAGCAGCAGAACAGTGATGGCTCATTGGAAACGGCCGTGGGTTCGAACCAACGACCGACAAATCGTATGATTTGTAGGTCGTAGGTTCAGGCACTTAATTTTGTGTAAATTATTACACCACCACTGCTCTCAAACCGGGGACGGAAAACATCATGAAAAAACATTCATGTTCTAGAACCAAAAATACGAAGACATCTGACATCAGCCAACCCACACTACGCCCGCGTGGTGGATCACTCACTAGAGAGGAGGCCTGGGGGTCTACTCCGAAGTGCAAAGTGCGAATATTCGGATCGGACCGACACATGGCCGAACCGAATATTATTGAAAAATGCGAAAAAGTTCGGATCGGCTCAGTTGGGTCGGGACCATAGTCAATATTCGAAAGAGTGTAGGAGTGTAGGATCGGAACCGACCGAATCAAATAGTAACTTCGTAGCAGGAAACGGCCGAACATTCGGCCGATACTACTTCTGAGTAGACCCGCTGGTTCCCAGCACTGGACACATTATAGAACACACACACACACTGGATACATTATTAAACTTTTTTCTTTCTTTTTTCTTTATAGGCTGATTATTCCATGTTTAGGCATACTAAACCCCACCACGCGTCCTACGAAATACAAATAACAATAAAAAACCCCAGCCAGTTTGTGATAGATGGCAACCATTCTTTCAATTACATATATAAAAATATTAGCGACCTATTAGCATAGGGCGACATTCCAAACCATCGAGATTTCTGTGGTATATGTAAGTTCAATATTAATGTATTATACACATAATTATTCCGGAATAAATGCTTTAAAAGTCTAAATGATGGTTTAAACTGCATCAAAATACATTGAGTAGTTATGAAAAAGTTAGCGCATTGTTCGCTCTATAAACTAGACTTATTTATCTATGTTTAAAAAATAACTCTAACTAAAAAACAATACCTTGATTTATAGAAATACATCGTAAATTGATTTAAAAAAAATTGTGAGCTATTATAATTTATAATTAATTATATATTCTTAACATCACATTATTGAAACGATGAAACCATTGTGTGTATCATAAAGTTTTCAAGCACCCATTGGTTTCAACGTTCAACAATCTATACAATACAAGTAAATAAAATTGAAGTGTCTGTTTGTAATGACAAAATAGCAGTTTTTTACTAAAATGCATATATTGTTTGTAATGTACACATACATATATACACGGTACATACAAACATAAAACTATTTTTAAAAAAATTATCTGTTGTCTGTCTGTTTGTTCCGACTAATCTCCGGGCGGGACCGACTTTGATGAAATTTGATATGGGGGCCTTGAACCCTGGGGCAGGACATAGGCTACGACGTACAACGCGGGCGAAGCCGCAGGCGGAAGCTGGTTTATTATATCCCTACTAATTATTGTAACTTGACTAAGGTCGAAGCTATCACATTGGCCTTAATCTTAAAGCACAAATAGACCACACCGTTTAATAACGTACAAATGACAAACAGATCAGTAGTGGCCCAGTGGTAACGGCCGCGACTTATGGGTTGTAGGTCGTAGGTTCGAACCCAGACAGGCGCATTACTTTGTGTATATTATTTCATCACCACTGCTCTCAAAACGGTGAAGGTAAACACCGTGAGGAAACCGGCATGTCCTAGAACCAAAAATTCGAAGACATGTGGCATCTACCAACCCGCACTGGGCCTACGTGGTAGATTAAGGCTCACTGATCTCACAGAAAGGAGGCCTCTGCCTTAGCAGTGGGAACATTACAGGCTGACTATGAAGTGACATTCAACCTTAGGGTGGTAAAGCTATTACGAGCTCGACTATACTTATTTCAAAGTGTAGCTACAGTAACTCATTGTTATGTAATACAAGAGAGAAAATAATTACTAATATTTACGCTCATAATATTGTATGCTCACATAAAATGGGGAATAAATTAGTCACTGTTGGATTCTCCGCGCAGACACATTCCGCCATTACATCCCCATTATTTACAATACATGCTTGAATTTCAAAGTCAATACAACACTTTTAGCTCGACATTATAGTCACATGGCGGCAGTAAATGTGACCCCAAGACCTGAGAGAGCAAATTTGTGAACAAACTGAACCAATTATATGGGATTTTTAATGAAAATATGTGGCAAGTAGCTTTATGAGAATAATTACCCTTTTTTTTGTTTTTTTGTTACCCTGTCTTACGGCTGGGCGAAGACCTCACCCAAATCATTCCAGAAACTCTTTTCCCGCACCACCACGAACCAGCTCTCGCGGAACGCCTCCAGATCATTTCGCCATCTCTTTCTGGGCACTTCCAGACTTTTGCCCAGGTTAGTCTAAATTGACTTGTGAAAAATTATGCTAAACCAGGCCCATGCGGAGATAGCGGGATGAGCTGGACTTCTTTAATAAAGATTGTTCCTTGGCAGCTCTGGACAGAGAGAGGTGGAAAGAGAGTAGGGATGCCTTTGCCCAGAAGAATCTTCATAATCTCTGAAAATTTCAGAATCTTTGATAATTCTCATGTTTTCAAACCACAAACTCAATTTCATCAAAATCCATTTTAAATTCCAGTGCACTGACATTTATTGGGGAAATAAAAAGGTTTAACTTCTTACAAATAGTCACTCACAAGCATGGTGGCAAAGTAATGTTATCAGCTAAGATACTGAATTTAAATACACATATGGTGACAATTTGCATCATAAGAATAATTAAGTTGATAACAATCTTAGAACACAAAATTATTTAACTATCAAATCCCGATCCCAAAATAAACAACAAAATAAATCGCATTTTTATAATATTGCACATTATTCCTAACTTAATTTCATGCTTTTTCTCGTCCGTAATTTAGTCACATAACCAATGTAAAAATATATAATTTGTAATACTCTAAGCTTCCCTTAAAACTTTATATAAATATATAAAAATGTTAACAGTGGCAACATAAAAATATATAATTTGTAATATAATACTCTAAGCTTCCCTTACAACTTTATGCAAATATATATATACAGGGTGGCAGGGACATCGACGCGCAAACTGTAACCATGAATTCAGCACTTGATTCTAGACCACCCTTGCGTACAAATTTTTCGTCGGTTATTAAAAAAAAACACAGTGCAATACCTACGCGGTCAAAATGTATGGAAGAGCAATTTTTTTTTAATAAGTAATCTAAGCTTCGCTTACAACTTTATATCTAACTATAAAAATTCAAATGTTGTCACAGTGACAATGTAAAATTACATAATTTGTATTGCTCTAAGCTACGCTTGCAACTTTATACAAATATATAAAAATTCAAATGTTGCCACATTGGCAATGTAAAATATATAATTTGTATTACTCTAAGCTTCGCTTACAACTTTATACAGATATATAAAAATGTTGTCACAGTGGAAATGTAAAGTTATATAATTTGTATTAATCTAAGCTATGCTTGCAACTTTATTCAAATATATAAAAATTCAAATGTTGCCACAGTGGCAATGTAAAAATATATAATTTGTATTACTCTAAGCTACGCCTACCATTATATCTATACAAAAATATTCAACTTTAACCAATAATAAGAAATTTCAGTTAAAATGGTGGGAGACGATGTCTAAGTATTGTATTAGTTATTTACAATATTTTTGTTTGTTTATTCATTTAAAAATATTGTTTTTCAAAACACAACATAGTAACTTATTGAATTATCTTTCTTTTTCAAATATTTAAATAGTTTTCAATCACCCGCACCATTTTACTTAAAACATACGAACTTAACGTAACGTATTTAACTTTCGTATTCTATTTTTACGTTGTGTTTATCATTACTTATTGAATTTGTTAAAATGTTCGATAAAATATGTCAGTTTGACTAGCACAACTCTAGATACTGCAACAGGCATGCAAAGCAAATGTACAGAATTATCCTTACACTAGGCGCGCGCAGCTTATAAAAATAGCAAAGGCACTCATTCGGAAGACTGAGTAGTATAAAACAGTACTGACATAATAATAAGTACATTTTTGTAAGATATCCTCAACATTAAAACATTTGGAATGCCAATATAATTATCACATACTTAATAATTTGTAACGTCTTTCAAAAAACCATATATATCACATTATTTAAGAAGATTGCTCACACTACATGCTCAGTCATACTTTGGAAGAAGTTCTTCTGGGTTGGTAAAGTTCTTGACAAAATGTGGCCATTCTTTTATAATGTCGTACAACTTGTCACCAGGACTGAGAGTAGAGGCTAGTTGCCGGTGCGCGAACAGTTTGTAGTCCTTAGCGAGTTTGCCGATCTCAACTCCCCTCTTTAGTAGCTTGAGACAGGCGTCAATTTGATTCTTCGGGGGCGGATCGTTATTGAATGTCCCGATGAAACTAATCCCGATGCTGTATCTGTTGTAGCCCAGCGTGTGCGCACCGACGAAATCCCAGCCGCGGCCGAAGTAAGCAGACCCGTCGCCCGCAACTAAGAAATTGTAGCCAATGTCGTCCCACTTTCTTGATTCAATGTGGAACATTTGTATGAGGCGCACTCGCAGAACGCATTCACTCTGGAATTATATCAAATAATATATATTAATTAAAATATATTTTTTTAAATATCAGACAACACCAACACATTTGTATTCTGTTTGATAAAATACAAAGGAAAAACCTTTAGTCAGGCATTGTCAAGGCCCTGTCTAGAATTGGAAACCATGTGGGGTGTTTTAACAGCAAGTTTTTTTTAAATTAAAGAAGTCATTTTGGAAATTTACAAAATAGAAAGATAAGAGGATAACACTAACCTGCATTGTGCAACTCTCGGTGGCTGTGTGGGATATAATGACCCAGGGCACGGGATGTCTGATCTTACCTAACGAGTTCTCTACCGGCTGAGCAAGCCAATCGGCTCTAGGTACTATCCTAAGATGATCTGGTGCTATCAACAATGAATTAGCTGAAAAATAACATTGAAATGTTAGCAACAGCCTACAACTTTATCATTGAAGCTACAAAAAAATTAAACTGATCATTTATTTATTTAAGTATTACAAGTAGACAGTTAAAAATGTACAGCACTGACTCACAATGCTATTTATTTACTCAAAAGTACTAAGTGCTCATTGGATCAGAGCACTTTAAAGTATCCTTGAGTTAACACTAGGACACTATGTGTGATAGTTAATTTGATCTATAAAATGATTGTACCTTTCTGAATAGGATTCATGTAGGGATTATAGTCATCAAGTATCGCTTCATAGTCCCTTTTTTTCCTACTCCTTGCAATATCTGTGACCACACTCTTTTCACCACCAGAGCCATCCAATGTTAGTAATGTATAAAACATCAACAGGAATGTTAATGTGGCCAACACAATTGTAAATATAATTAAGTTTAAGTTTTCATACAACAACCCCACCACCTTTGAGTAGTCTGAAATGATAATAGAATTATTGCGTCATTACTTTATTTATAGCCACGGCACGCCATTAAAATTGTGTTAGTAATAATGTGCAATACAATGCCTATAGACACACCTTATTTAAGGGAATTCCCTTATCCAACAAATATTTTAGGCACAGTTCGATTACCTTTTTGGTACAAGGACAAACTGATAACTTATCACATAAATCCCAAGGGACTTTTTGGTAAAAATTATTAATTGAATCAGAACATTGTGTTTTGATTTAACACACATTATTAATTTAAGACAATATTAATTTTTGTTACATTGTTTTACACAAACAAAAATCTTTTTCATGTGATAATTTATCTATCTCGGATTTCTTTGGTGAAACTGAACTTTTAAGGTGTACATATTAGAATTATTGGATATTGATTGCATAGTAAGGTGACTGATGTAGACGTAAATATTTTTTTCAGTGAAATGTTAAAGTCAGAGTCTTCACAAGCAATCATTGATGTTAGTCACTTTAGATGCACTCACATCGGCAATTAATTGCGCAATTTATTAGTGACGGCCCAGCAATACCAAGATTATATATGAATTGCCAAGAATTGCCCAATTTTAGTTGCCCATGTGAGTGCGACCATTAGCATGATCAAGAGAGGGAGAGACATAGTGGCATGAGCTTCAAACAAAGTGCTACCACTTACTTGATTTCCCAGTAGTATTATCTTCCTCTGACATTGACGGTGATGATGGTGATGATGGCGGACTATCATCTTGACTGGAATTGCTAAGTATTATTGACAATATTGCAAATATACCTCCAAGTATAACTATACATACTGCTGAAAATGTTATTTTGTGCCATCTCCTTAAATGAAACTTCTTGATAGCTGTAAAACGATATGGAGCACAATTAGTTGTTTGCAATTCATGGTGAAAATTCAAGAACTGTATCAGCCCTTTCAGGCAAAAGATAATTATTAACAAACTCAATATTATATTATGCTCAAATTGAATCTTTAGTGAACAAGCACAACCAGAATGATAAGACTAATTTTAACAGAATGATAAAAAATTATAAATCCAAATGAGAAAGTTAGGGCTGATTTTTCAATCATCTTGATAACTTTATTCAAAGAATAATTTTAACAGTTATTTTATACAAAACTGTCAGACGTCAATTTTGTTCCACAAATAAAAGTTATCTGGCGATGGAACAATCAAAACAGAAATTGTCAATCAATCAGTTTATTGAAATAAACTTTGCAGAGCAGAGGAGTTACAAATTCCTATACACATGGATCATGGATTGCATGAAATGTGAATCAATGCGAGTAATTAAAATTAACACTAAACAAAATTTTGTGGTAGTTTATAATATAAACTATTTTTTGTTGGACAAGCTTCAGTTTGTACTTGTGCAAAACTTAGGCCATGCGGCATACAACATTGTTCATCGTTGTCAATGTTGTTAAATACACATGAATGAGGGACATGCATGCATATGGACTCCATAATCCACACTTGAAGACTCCCATTAAGGCCATTGTACTTAGGGGGTCCTGGCTAACATATGCATATGGTGCAGAAGCTTCCTCGGGGCTCCACATGGTTCGCGAAGCAACCTCACTGTTCCAAAAATTTGTTCGCTTTGGGACACACATTCAGGAATGATGAGTGGTTTAAGGGGCATGCGTAAGTGGATAAGTAATTCCATGCTGAATGGAAGTGATGAGTACTAACAGCCTAATCAAAATCAAAAGTCATTTATTCAAATAAGGCTGAGAATCAACACTTTTTGAACGTCTAAATTACAAAAGACAGTCCCCCAAAAACGCCCACCCTTCAACCTTAATACTTAACTGACAAGCTCACGCAAGATGGGCAACAGTGCCATTGTGTTAGTTAGTGTCCATGTTCTATCAGTGGTTGTACTTACTATTGTCATTCTTTGACTCCTCCTGGTACTTCTGAACTGGAATATTTTCGTCGTCTGTTGTCACATATGAAGGGTTCTCTAATCCAGCAGCATTTTGAATCACTTGCTTGATAACAACAGGCCCATTAAAATAGGTGTTATTACCAATTATAACATTTTCAGAATGACTCACTGCGACATTACCAATGGGAGAACTGCTGGGCTTCACCACACTTGATGGGATGGTCGCGAGAGTATCTATCGTCCTTGAACTTTTGGTATTTGTCCTGTCATCATCGTCACTGTCGCTGTTCGACGTAACTATTTGAAAGTCTCCCAGCTCGCCTTCAACTTTGATACCAATTGACATCATAAGTACAATACTGTGCACATTTACATCATAAAATCTATCATTATTGTGCTATAAATTCTTTAATATTGCACTTTTTGTAACTTGTCTAACAACAGGAAAACATATTAAGCAGACCCACATTACCTTCGATGGCACAGATAAGGTGGTGAAAGTATTATCTAATGTCTAAAAAGTAACCAAGTATTTCCTTTCTTGTATTTCTTAAATTATTTTCCCCAAGTTTTAGCAATCAAGTTTCATCAACAACAGGATAAAAAATAACTTCATTTAGTTCAATCACTGACAAAGTGACAACAGTAACTGTACTGTAGTTCAATCTTTCACTTTCATTCCGTAAACACAACAATAAAGGCTTGATCACACGGTTGTAACATGTGTAAGTATGTAAAGACGCCAGCACATCAAGCTACTACAATCTGTCAAATTTCTTTAATAGATTTTCAACTTTGTCGCTGAAGTATTAAGGTTCAAGGTGGTTTGGGAAGATTTGACAGTTTCGGGTAGCTTGACCTGCTGGCGTCTGTACATACAACAAGAATCTTTTGGCCCGTAGCCAAAGTCAGAACTCACGCCACATCTTATTTTTTCAATACATTTCACAGAGTAGTCACATGAAATAGGTTTGTATTTGATGCATAATTTCACATAATCTGCTAGTGTCATAATGGTGACGGCAGTGCAGCGAGGTGAGCCGTCGAACTCTCGAATACATGTAGCATATAAATTATTAAATGGGTATATACTTAAATCTATGAAGGCCACATTCTAAAAATGAAAATCGTACTACAAAGTGTCTAGTATAAATATTTTTACTACTATACTAGTAGTGAGTCTGTCCGTACCTTTACGCAGGACTGTCAGTAACCTGTGGGTGGCGTATGTGTAGATGTGTACTACTTATTTATTTAGTCTGTGACTCTGTGCCTCTGTGGGTGTGGGGCTGTGGGCCTCTGTTGGATTTGTTTGGCAGATTTTTTGGCAACAAGTTACAAGACTTACAAGTATCAGATGCGAGATTTTGAAGATTTTACATGTAGTAATTATCTATCATTTTCACTGAATAGGACTAGTAAAATTTCAGAGGGTGGAACATTGTAAATTGTTCCATACAAAATTAATAGTGACTACGTTTACAAAAACCGCCATACAACGTGCAGGAAATTCAATACAATGGTAACCATTCATGAAGGGGAAATAATTTATAAGGAGATATATGGAACAGTTAGTAGACAAAGGATTTACGTGAAACCTCCAGGTAACCAAACATGTTGTATCAAAAAAAGTTGTTTATTTCTTAGTATTCTGTATTTATATTATTATTAATTTGTAAGACTTGAATGTCGTGTTTTCCACGTCATAATTATTTTGTTACAGACCAGTCAAACGTAGCAGTACTCGATAAAGAAAAATCCAATGATCTCGCCAATTTATTTGCGACAGTATTCCTCCCTCAAGGCTACCCGAACAGTGTAAGCAGAGACTATACAAACTACCAAATTTGGGATACAGCGCAAGCTTTCTGCAGCACAATTACTGGTAGGTTGAAGCTACCATCTGGCTGTTATAGGTGTTAACAGCATGCCATTTAAGTTATATAGGGTGCTTGCAACACTAAACTCGATTATTTCTTATCATTTTAGGACCCCGTCTAACATTTCATATCATTTCCATTTGTGTGGCTCCAATTGATTTCATTTCATAAGGTTTTGTGTGGTCAGTTTAAAATGAGACATAGAATCAATTTCCTTAACCTTTTGACTGCCAATCTACAAAACTACTCGTGCTTCACTCATATTATCAAACCAATTAAATATAAGCAGCTATAGAGGCTTTTTACTGTTGTTACTCTTTATGAAACTATCACCACCATTAGCTTAGTCTTAGGCCTGCATCTAAAGCCAAGGAACTGCTATTTTTATCATTTTGAACATAAGTCACAACCGGGTCCTCCTTATAGGGAAAGTGCCAGGGGAGTATTATTTTACAAAGAGGAATCCTTGGCAGCCCTGGACAGAGAGGGATGGGATGAAACATTCCTTTGCACTTCAGTGGGACAAAGCAGTCTCATCACTCTCATCTACACTAATAATAAAGCTGAAGAATTTGAAAAATTCTTTATGCAAATGCATAAAGAATATAACATCACGCTAGGTTGCTTAGCAGCCAGGCAAAAAGAAAAAGTCAGAAAGAATGCTTAGTGAAAATGAAGTAATAGCACAGGCAGGCAATGTGATGTGACGGGGTGGGTCAGGGTGCAAGAAATTTCACGCTGACGAAATCGCAGGCAGAAGCTAGTAAAAGATAAACAAACTTTGTGTCGTTCACACCAAAATGTATAGTTGGCCACCAACTGTAAGCGCCTTATTTCTTAATGTATAAAAAAACAACTTCAGCAGCCGACTGAGTCCGTTGACGAAAGTCGGCTAAACTGATTTATGCCAAAATGTACTAACCTCAACCTCAATCAAATCTACCACTATCTAAAATAAATTAAATGAATTTGGATAGCATAAAGCTATATGTCAAATCTACTGTTCTGTGAATTAGTTTGGATATGGTATACCACATTTTAAATATTAGAATAGTTTGATGTTATTAGCTACATTATTGACAATTTGTGGGTTTGTTCCTCTTAAAATGTAATTGAAGAATTAACTTTTTATTTTAGGTATCCTTGCTACACAAGAAGTCCTAAGAGGAGTGGGAGTTGGAGATAATACTGCAACACCGTTCGCAGCAACTGTTACCTGGGTCCTTAAAGATGGTTGTGGCCATTTGGGAAAGATATATTTTGCATATAGCCAGGGGTAAGCATAGGCGAATGAAACTTTATTACCTGAGATTGTGTCTGTATGGATTTCGTAAAACAAGGAAATCAGACTTTTTTTCAATGCTTGAGGAACATGTATTTTAAATTTCATATTTAAAATCTTAAGTAGTTTGGGCTGTGCATTGTCTTTAAGGGAACCTCTTTAAGCGGTTACAACAATATTAAAACATTTCACTTCAATATGTTTCCAGCACTCACCTAGATGCATACAGCAAGAAATGGAGACTATATGCGGACACCCTTAATGATGCAGCAATGTGCATAGAAATAGCTTTGCCAGCATTCAAGAATTACACCACATTCATTCTATGTATAAGCACTATTATGAAAGCTATTGTTGGAGTTGCTGGTTTGTATGTTTCTTATTGAAAAGTACCCACCTCGGCTGCGCAATGGTTTTTACGACTGGAAAAAATATCGAGATTTCTTTACTAAATGAAAGTTAAATGTTAATATATTATACACACACAAGCATACACACAACACACATACTGCACAATTCTCTATTGAAATCATTAAAGGACAATATGATGTTTGGACTTGGAAAGTAAGCATGACCTCCGAGTTGGTTTCGGAATTTCTTCTCAGGCATCAGTCAGCTAAGATATGCCGGTGCGATCTAGTTTTTAAAATATTGACGTGTAAAAGTGTCTTACATAAATAAATATTCCATTTCGTAGTAATTTTCAAGCTCTTGCATCCATTTAGAAAAAGCACAAATAAAATCCAGACCATGATATTTCAAGTTTCTAGCTCGCTTCGCTCGCACTTGTATTCTGTTAGTAATACAATTAAAGCAATAAATGCTCTAATTTCCGAGCTCGTTTCGCTCGCTTTGTTCGCTCGTCCATTCTCTTAGTGAAGTGACAATGGCAGCTTAACTACCCAAGACAGGATGCTATTCTTATTTCATTATACACTAGCTGACCCGGCGAACATCGTACCGCCTCAGAATCAATAAGAACGAATGTATGCGAAAATGAATTATCTTCATTCATTTTTTTTTTTCGTGAACTTTTCCCTTGTTTTAATAGTTATTCTGCTATTTATGGCGGAGACAAATCCAACAAATCATTAAAAATCGGTTCAGCTGTTCTTGACTTATATGGTGTAACTAACCCGACTTGGTTTTATTATAATTATTTTATATTATTTGTTTGCAGGCGGTGCAACCAGAGCAGCTATGACTCAACATCATGCCATAAGAAGTAACCTCGCAGATGTATCTGCCAAAGACTCCGCCCAAGAAACAGCTGTAAATCTCATCGCTTCCGTGGTTGCGCTGATGATCATCACAGTCTTCGGGTACTTACGTATATTTATAGACTTTTCGGTATTCCATAGACTTTCCGTTTATGTATCTTAAATTTTATGTTGGTTTAAAATTAACCACTGCTCAGCGAAGGTTTCCTATTGGAAGCTTCTTTTAAAGTGGGATTGTGGAGTAGAGGTCAAAAGTGAAGGATAAAAGTCATTTGCGTTACAAATATTTTCGAAATAACCCATCCTAACCTATCCCAGGTTAGGTTGGATTATTTCGAAAATAGTTGTTAAAATATCTGAAGCAGGGACTACACATAGGTTGTTAATGAATACAGTAATTATTTTTTCTTATATTAACGCCAAATTACTATTTTCAGGAGTTCTCTGATAATATTCGCAATAATGATAGTATTACACATCGTTTTTAATTACATGGCTGTGAGATCAGTTTGCCTGAGAACCTTCAATGAACCAAGATTTTTAGAAATTATTCAAAGGTATTTGACAGACGAAGTAATTGCAAAGCCATGTCTCGTCAACAGAAATGAGCCAATCTTAGCGTTGAACATGGGACGAATCCACTTAGGTAAGTCACCCTCACAAACGACACGCAATTTCACGTGAAAATTGGTGCTTTCCTGGAAATGGGTTATGTTACAGGTAATTTGCAACAATTTTGAACCCGGTAATCGGGGACAAATCAGGTTGTTTTCGAGTTGTCAAACTTCTTAAGATTTGTTTTGTAAATTTTTCACCTCTCAATCATAAACTGCTAATTGTGAGAAATCTCATCCACTGTTGATGTTAAGCTGACACTTTTCTGATACCTCATGAACGAATTAATCCTTCAAAAACCATGTTTTTTTTAAAGTGCCCGTACATTTGGATATTAAGCGTTGTATAGTTCATTATGAAAATTGCATCAAATTCTCTAGTTTATCGAGGTTTACTCAAAATAAAAGAATGCACTTGATGTACAAATTACAGGAATAACTTCCTTGTTTCTTCCCCCATTACTCCAATTTCGGGGCGTAGGCCTCCTTCGTTGCTTCTCCGTGGCTATTCGGGTCCATAGACGGTCGCAAGCGATACTGTAAGCACGAGGTCCTATGTTCGATTCCCAGGTTGGGCAAGGTGCTTTTTCTGACTGGAATTTCCCAATAGAAGTCTGTAGCCTGGATTTGCGCCCGGTTAATGGCAAAAGGCTCGCCCCCTATTTCATGGGACTTAAAAAAACAGTAATAGCGATATGTGCGTGTACTGTAGCCACTATAGGTACGGTACACGGTGTAGAGCTGTACCGTACACCTCTATCCAACCCTTCGGCGAAACAAAGTGTGATTATTATATTATATATATTATTTTCAGATAAAAATCTATGTGGATTCAAAATCATAATAGGAGATTCTATGAGAAATATTCTGGATAAGAAACCAAAAGCAGAATATATGAAAAATTTGAAAGGAGTTTACAGTTATAATGATTACATACTGGTCCCGTGTATACAAACTAGGAAGATATATGTGTTTCTGCGGGGTTCCGCCACGTCTGAGAGCACACTGTGCGCTTATTTTCATTCTATATTATATGGCATTATTATCTGCGCCATAAATGATTATGATTTGGTATGTTGATTATAAATATGTTTTATTTTCATTTCACTAACGTTTTGTTGGGTTGCATCTCAATATTTTTCGTACACATCTAGTCATTTTAATGAGAGCAGCGGTGGCCCAGTGGCAATGGCCGCGAATTACGAGTTATAGGAAAACATAGAAATAGGTGAAGGAAAACATCATGTGTAAACCGGCATGTCCAAGAACCACAAAATTCGAAGACATGTGACGTCTACCCGCACTGAGCCGGCGTGGTGGATTACGGCCCACTATCACTCACAGAGAGGAGGCCTGTGGCCCAGAATTGGGAACATTATAGGCTGATTATAATATCTATATTTAATATTTTTATTTGACATATAAAAGTAAAGTAAAATAAGTGTCAACCTGTATCTGTGATTTTTTTATGTCAAATAAAATATATTAAATTATGTATTTGACGGTATTGTTTTTTGATTACAGCCGATTTACAAGAATCCTGAAATTGTCTCGAAACCTTTTCCACTCATATGTGAAACTTTAAAAAAAGCAGAATGGAGTAGAGGAACAATAGAATATCCATGTGATGAAACATTTAAGTATGAACCTTCCATTGAACTCATGGAGTTTCTTAACAAAATTGTAGAAAAAGAATGGATTACAATAAAACCAGGGCTCAAACAAACTGGTAAGTAATTTATTGTTCCGTTTTACAATACAATCTAATAAAATTATATAAATACCTTTTGAGTAACAAAGGGTATTTATATGCTTTAAAAATCAATTTGAATAATTTATTTAATTTATATAATACGGACTCATTGCTGACGAGAGTCGCCACCGCGTCCCTTGCCGAAAGTGGCAGTCTTTTGCTCAGAATATTGCGCTTATGCCTTTTACAGTGTTATATTCTCTAAGCATCTATTTCAACCACAAAACAAACAAAATTTTAGCACCCTACGTTTTACGGCCAGGGAGGTAGCCCCCAATTACAATCAGCCTTTCACTTACTGAACATAATTATTGACCTTGTTGATCCCAAATTTGTTTAAAAAACACTGGCAGCCAAGGAGGTAACTTATCAGGGGTTTTAATTAAATTTCGATCTGGCTTGCAAACAGAGTGGTTTAAATGAAGGTTGTCTGCAAAGTTGGTTTACGGACGATAGTTTAACGTGACAACGTCATAACAAAACATTGATGAAATGATTGCAAACGGGCATGCGTACAATGAGCGTAACGGGACAATCTGTCATCTTTTTCGTGTATGCAGCCGGCGTTCGTCGATTTATTAGACGTTGTCACGTCAAAAGTAGTTCGAGGCCCGTGGAGGACCGCCTGGCGCCCCTGACGCCTTACTTCGCCAGTGCTAAACGTAAACATTGTTACAGGCTGGGACCTTAAGAAAAATCTCCTGGTAATTGACGAATGGCGAATATGTAATGCTAAACTTGTAGCCAAGGACGTGCTTCCCAGCGGAAGCGTTTTACACACAATGCCGTCGTATAACTTGATTAATTCTAGTGAAGAACTGTTCCGGCACTACAGCACTATTGAGGAACATGAAATGAAAACTTTTACAATTGAACCTGACACTGCATATTCTTCCGATCAAGGCGATGAAAAACTACTCTCTTCGCCTAGCAGCAGAGGAAATGTCTCTAGAAGAGATCTTGGGTCCAGAAGAGATCTTGGGTCCAAAAGAGATCTTGGGTCTAAAATAGATCTTGGGTCTAACAAAGATCTTGGTTCTAGAAGTAAACTTCAAAACAAAACTGGTTGAGTCAAATCCTTACATAATAATTATTATTATATAGATCGCAAAGTCTCTTTGCCTGTATGTGTTAGTGCGCCTAACTCGAGGAAACGAGAATCACTGATTCGATATATGTGTTTTATTTGATAAAACACTAAATGAAAACCTCATTCTATTTCTCTCATCTTCAAGCGATTGACGTATTTAAACAGATAGATGTTGGCGAGAGCGTGAAGCTCGTGCAATTCAAATTTTCTTAGGTTATTTTTACAATTTGCAGGTCAGTGACGGGTTTTATGTTTATACAGGGTGGAATTTTGTAATGCCACCTGAAGGGAAAGTACTCTTAATACTGTAGATAGAAAATTTTACTCAAAGAAAACATTCCTTTATTTTTGAACAGAACGAAAACTGCATTCAAAGATTTTCGAAAATTTGCTTTCTACACCCGGGAATCGAACCGACTAAAATCTGTAAAAAATTACACCCTGTACTTTTATTGCATTGATCGTTAGGATCAATTATAAGGATGAAATCTCTCTAACAAACTTGATAAGTAAAATTATAGGAAAACTATAAAATCTTAAATTATTTGCACGAAATGGGCTCCATTTTCTTGGATACACAAATGTATTCTTCTAACGAATTCATTTCTAGTTACCTCTCTCTAATAACGTGTTGTGGTGAATGTTATAAATCGTATTCTGAACTTCAACTCTCAACTCGTTTACATTCGCATAGAATAGAATACTCTTTATTGTACACCATACAAATTACAGAACATAAATATAAATATTTTTTTTACAAAGGGTGACACAATGGGCGATCTTATCGCTAAAATAAGCATAATGTAAATTTGATTTTTCACATATCCCCAAAAAAAAATCTAAAGTGGTGACATCTGGTGATCTCGCAGGCCATCTGATTGTGCCGTTTGTACCAATCCAGGTATTAATTACGCAATAAAAGTACAGGGTTTAATTTTTACAGATTTTAGTTGGTTCGATTCCCGGCTGTGGCAAGCGAATTTTTGAAAATCTTTGAATGCAGTTTTCTTTCTGTTAAAAAATAAAGGAATGTTTTCTTTGAGTAAAATTGTCTATCTACAGTATTAAGAGTACTTTCCCTTCAGGTGGCATTACAAAATTCCACCCTGTATATGACTAACTGTTGCCCGCGACTTCGTCTGCGATCCAGGATGAAAAGTAGCCTATGTCCTTCTCCAGATCATAGTCTACCCATGTGTCAAATTTCATCTAATTCCGTTCAGCAGTTTTCGCGTAAAAGCGTAATTCTTAAATTTTCTAATTTTCTGCGCAACTGTGTTAATTTTTTTTTTTCGTAAGAACCTTCTACAAAGTTTTTAAAAACTTAAAAAAAAATATGGTTGAAATCGGTAAAGACGTTCTCAAGTTATGGCGTGACCAAGGGAAATAGGGATTAATTTTTATATATTTAGATTCGCGACCGTAACAAATATTTGACGGCGGTACGTCATCGTACCGTTGTAAACAGCACGTGTACCGGACCGGTCAGGCGATGTCGCCATCCCCACCTCCCCCACTACTCAACTTGTTTGTGCTCGGACATAAAACGAGGCCGGGCGGAGCGATAGGGGCTTCTGTAGGAACGTCGAGTCGGTACCTCCGTCCTTGGTCGTCCCCCGGTAGGCCTCCCGCGAGTAACTAACTGGGGGTCTCACCTGGCGGGGACAGACCGCCGAGGTGTCGTGAAGAACGCGGCGCCGCGCCGTGAGTCGGCTTCGCGACGTGCCTACAGAAAAACACATAGCAATCACTCACATGGACGCGCGCGTTCAACAGGGCCATTGGCCATGTCACCAGCCACGACGAAGGGCCTGTGGTTATAGGGGCATTCTATTCTTGAGTTCGGTCCGATGCACGTTGTCATAGCGCCTAGAGTTGCTAATTATTGTGTTATAATCTTTTATTTAACAATTATTATAATGAATTAACTCACAGTTATAATGAATTAACTAAGTGAGTAAACCGAATAAAAGTCATTAATAACATATTTATTTATAAAATTATAATCATAAAAACCATCAATACAACTCTCTAAGTTCATATTAAACCCTATTGAATGACTATTTTTTCATGAAATCATGGCATTTGAAGCCAATTCTAACTTAGGATGTTTTTTGCTGATTGTAATGATTATAATTCTGTAAACGCCATATTTGTTACGGTCGCGAATCATATTTGAATCAACATACAACCTGACACTGACCTGCAAATTGCAAAAAAACGTAAGAAGATTTCGCTACCTTATCGCATCCCCCTTAATAAATAGGTAGGTACGTTTAAAACGCTACACGATTTTAGTTTGGCGCAAGCAGTCCTAAGTATTTGTTAATTCCCCTTTTACATGATGCAAGTTTCTTGGCTGTGGCTTAGAATAGAATTGATGCAACAAATGACTTGTATTGTCTATCGTCGTTTAGATGACGTAACTTTTACTGTAGTAACTGGTAATGGTAGAAAATAAAAATCGTCAACCAAAGGCAATTAAATCGCATCGTATGAATCGGGCATTATAGATTTTGATAAAATGTTATATTTTTTTTATAAGTTACCTTTATTTTTAGAGTTATATATATTTTATACTTTTTCCTGTCAAAAAAGGAGACCAGTCTGATATTTTCTAATTTACAGCCTTTGTTACCCTAAGGGCCTACCCCATGGCATGATTCAGCCACATTTCGCCAGTGATGGCTACCATCTAATAGTGGGTGAGCTTATCATTAATCGATCAGGAATTCTGACTGCCGGCTGGTATTAAGAATTTCCCATATTCGGCAGTCATTTTTACAGCAACAAGACAGAGAACTATGACTTTAGTTCAGTCAAAGTTTGTAGTGTTAAATCTGTTGAGTTTGAAAGTGATCTGGTGAATAAAAGTACAAAATAACGGTCAATCAAACAAGACATTCACATAAAAGCATATAGCATAGTAAATCAGGAAATATCTAAATGGCCTTTCTTTGGGTAAGTACCTGTTATTTTTCTCGGGACAACGCGGGCAATCATTGTACATTCCTATTTATTGTATTTAGTTTATGTAACTAATTGTTCAATTAAATGTTTAGAATCAGAATAATTCTAAGTAGGTATATTACATGCGTCTGAATAAAAATAATACCAACATAATTGTTTTATTAATCGCTGGTTCTATGTACTACCCCTAACATGTTATTTTTGGCTAATTATGCTTCAGTTTACAAAAAGGGTCTAGTGTTTGGAGCCTCTTTCAAGCAAACAATACCGAACTGTTTTAGTAGATTCCGCTTGTAGGGTTCACTCCTACTAGCTCAGAGGGGCAATTCTCGTAATTTTAAGAACGTTCACAGTCTGATCTCAGTGTCAAAATTACCTATAATTTCCCTACATTTTGACATTTGTTTGTCGCCGAGATGAGACTGCGAATAGATTTTGAGCGTTTTAAATTACGAGAATTGGCCTTCAGAAATACGCCACTATGATTATAGATTATACACTAAGTATATTTAGGATAGTGCTGCTGATTTATCAACCTTCTGTCATGGCTGAGACATAGGTAGTGTGTCATTTTATTATTGTGGATTTGTTATCTCATCCTACCTATTGTGTTTCTTCTGTATAAACTCCTGTGTGTGTATATATATATATGTACTAGCTTCTGCCCGCGGCTTCGCCCGCGTGGATGTCGGAAATTATCCCACGGGAACGTGTTAGCTGGATAAAAAGTATGTCCTTCCCCAGGATGCCATCTATCTCTTTGCCAAATCACAAGTTCAGCGGTTTAGGTGTGGAAATGTAACATACAGTTTCAAGTTTAAATCCTCCCCTTAAAAATCGAATTACCCCTTTTTACCCCGTCAAGGGTCAAGTTTCGACAACTTTATATACTTATTATTAATTATTTTCTGTCAAAAGTATTAATACTGAGTTTTGAGTTAATTGGACCGCTCACTCAATTACTTCCACACACACTTCACCCCTATATCCCCCTTTGAGGGGTAGTTTTAAAAAACTAACAATGATAAACTTTATTGCTTACTTAGGCGAGTATTAAAAACAAAAAATGGCAAACTTCATAATTTACTTAGATAAGTATTGGTGCCAAGTTTCAAGTTTATTAACGCAAGGAATAGGATTTTTCATACAAACAAAATCCCCCCATTTCACCCTCTTAGCTCTTAGGGGTAGAATATCGAAAAACCCTTTCTTAGTGGATACCTACTCTTCACGAAGAATACACCCTCCAAATTTCATGTCTCTAGGACCAGCGGTTTAGGCTGTGCGTTGATGTCTCAGTCAGTCAGTCAGGACTTTGAATTTTATATATATAGATATATCGTGCTGTGTACGGACATTATATTTTCATAACTTTACATTGACTTTTGTTTCTTGTTCGCCTGTACACTACCTACTCGAGCTAAACGCTCTTCCATAGTACAGCATATTATAGTAACAAAACGGTACTCTATATAAATAAAAATGAAATGTTCGTGGTAACAAAGTTCGTTGGCTATTTACCTACTGTTCTAAAATATTCGTAATAGTGCCAAAGTTTCTCAGAAAATGTTTCCTTTTTTCAATGGGGTTTTTGTATGAGTTATTGAAAATTGGACACGGCTGTCGCAGGAGGCTGTCGTATCTCAGCTTTGAGTTTCACATCTTGCCAGGAGTTCCCAGAGAAAATACAGAGCAGCGGTATCACCGGCGTTAGAGAAACTTGCATTATTGATATGCATGTTGCAATAATCATTAAAATATACCAGGAATAGTGTAGGACTCAATACGCTGTTTTGGGGAACGCCGCCTCAGCGTCTCCACTAGTCATTTCACTTACCCAGTGTCAAGTTCAGTTACTAAAGAAGTACTCAGTGCTGTAATTGCATCTCTAATGGATAAGCAGTGGGATACCTAGTAAATGAAATGTAATTAGATAGTGGCGCCGATTACCTTTTTCACAAACTAAACTAAATTTAGGTCCAGTGCATCTTTTTCTTTCTATTTCATTAAGAAAAGGACAGAAGATAAATATTAGTTTAGTCCTGTCAAATTAAGAAACTCCATAGACACTAGACGTGATTAAAAACATGGCTATTAAAAATATGTGAGGCGCTGACTAATTTGACATTGGCGCCGATTCCCTTGTTCACAAACTAAACAAGTTCAGTGCATCTTTTACTTTCTATTTCATTATAGGACAGAAGATAAATATTAGTTTATTCCTGTCACTCGGCACTCCGATTTTTTTATGTACGCGGATGACAAGAGACTCGCTCTTACATGGATCTATGTACCTAGTCTCAATGGTGCAAAAAAAAATAATTTAATTTGAACTCAAGGAAATGTTACCCCGTAAGTGTACAAGAACAAATAATCTTATAAAGGCAGGGCAGGGCATAAAGGCAGGTATACACTGGCTTGCAAAACTAAGTATCACACTTTTAAAATTGGAAGGACGAATAAAAACAATTTATCATCAGTACTTTACATGTAGGGGAGGTACCCTAAATAATTGTTTTTTCAACATTTTATTTTACCACTTTTTCGGCGTCATTAACGTGTACATTCATGCCAAATTACAACTTTCTAGTACCTACCAATAGTTTTTGAGCTAAGCCGCGGACAGACAGACAGACGGACATGGCGAAACTATCAGGGTTCCTAGTTGACTACGGAACCCTAAAAATGAAATAACATGTAAAACATACTTAAAAATGATAATTGAGTTTTTTGACACTAAGGTAAAAATGGCTATTTTAATTGTTTTATCTTTTTTTTAAGTTAAAAATTTTACTAATGTATAGTTTACTAGTTTCAAAGAAAGCTGATAATATTTGCTCTATAACATTTTTTTATTTTAAATCTCTAACTTCTAAAAAATTGAAATTTTAAAAGTGTAGTAGGTACTTAGTTTTGCAGGCCAGTGTATTAAAAATTGCAAAAAGGTTTTAAATGAATATCTACTTCAAATTGATTAGGTATGTTAACACAGAAAAGCTATTGGTTAGCCTATCATTAACACATACACACTATTCTTATTCACACACATCAGTCACATACACCAATTACATCAACATAAGGACCCAAGTAGATATTATGCATGACCTCGGAGTTGTTTGACCAAAAATTAACATTTACACCACGCTTAGAACACTTAACTATAAAAGCATCCAAAATTTTGAGTCGGCGCCAAACATTTAAAGGGGCCAAGTAAAATAATGGCAGCTTGATGGATGATCTGAGTTGATTTTTAATTTATTTATACGGAAAGAATGATTTTTTGCTTCTCGGTTTCTTTTTTCGTCAGATTTAATTTGTTGTTAAAGTTTTTTATTAGTAGGTAGGTACGTAGGTACTATGTAGGTATGTTTCTGGGGTTGTAGGTGTAAGTATTTGCTGCCGATAGTTTTGAAACTGATGGGTTGATGTAATTGTAGACGATCTAAGTTTTACGTCGTTTCGTATCGCCCCTATAGTTTTTTGTGGTATTAATTTATTGCTCTACGTTCGCGTTGGTCTCTGTCGACTAACTTGGATAAGCTGCATATTTGGGTATTTTTCTATCATTTTTATGTGGGTGGTGTCTGTGCGGTTCAAGGTAAGTGTTTTAGTCGGTATATCTAGTGCGGTCAATCGAAGGTAAGTGCGCAACTTGTGTGCGTGGACTTGTTCATTTCAGGTGTCCATCGTCTGCGTGTACTAGGAGCGTTTATACTGAGTGCAAGCTCAGAGTCAAGGTTAACTTTTTCACAACACTATCAGCAGAAGAAAAACTAGCACAAGAAAAAATACTAGCTTTTTTTTCATGTGCTAGTTTTGTCTTTTTGTGCTTTTTTAGTCAAAGGGATGCATGAAAACAATGACATAGGTAATCGCCGACGACTATTTATTTTTCTTGATTTGACTCATTTTTCTTGTGAAGATTATTATTCTTAACTTATTTAGGTACTAATTACACTTTTATGAATCAATACTGGACTTCATTGACGTAAGCATCCAGCTCTGCATCCAATTCTTCAGCTGTGGGCACGGGACGCCTGCCACGGCCTGCTCCGTATCCTTCACGGGTCCAAGTTCGGCCCCAACTACGGCGTACATAGCCACGTGAGCTACCAAAACTATGATAGCGGTATGCACCGCCTGTAAAAACAAAAGTGTTTAATTAAGTGTTATAAATGAGACATGTTTTATATGCAGGGTCACATTAAAGGAGAATGTCCTTGGGCTTTTACTCTAATAAGTCTGGCAATAAGCACTTTTTCAACGTCAAAATTACATAAGACAGTCCACCAAAACGCCCGCCCTACAACACTGTCAGAAGTGGCGCAACAAACTCCTCAGCACAGTTAGAAGAACTTGATTCTATACAATAGTAAGTAATTAACATTACTTACGAAATACAGAACATTAATTGCCATATGTTGACGTGTGCTAGCCACTTGCCAATACAACAAAACGTTGAAGCAAGCAGAAATAAATACTTAATAAAAATATTTTATTAAATGCAGATAAGATAGAAATAGGTCTGAAATTGCCAACATTATTTTATTACCCGATTTATATAGGTACCTGAAGGTAACAAAATAACAGCTAGGTACGGGCTACTGTCGATTACCTATATTACAAAGTATAAATAGAGATGCCCAGTAATCACCAGTGTTTTTAGACTTAATCATGTTAAAATTATGAACTACGTCACGAGGCGTTACATGTTTGAAGCCGAATAAACGACTAAGTACCTACATTTAGGCACACTAAGTACTATGCAAAAGATTTTCAGCTCTAAACGGGAACGAATTTAACGCGCGAGTCGTAGTTTATAGGTATGTTTGCAAAAAATTCACTCAGGGGACTTCAGAAACCGGGCATAGTTAGCATTCCTTAAAATTGGATAGTGTACACACGGCTACACATCAAGCTATACATAACCAGTATAAGCTGACTTCTGATTGTACGAAAAACCTACCTATACAATGCGAGGTCAGCTAAAACTGGAAATGTATAGCTTGATGTGTAGCCGTGTGTACTAAGCGCTTAAATTTGACAAGACTAAACTAGTAATAGCAAAACAAGTCGACAAAGATGAAACAAGTGGGTTCAAAAAAAGTTAGGTAAATAAATTAAAAGACCTAAACAGGTTGAGGAATATAAAACCGGTTGAATGCCGTAATTACAGAAACAATTAAAAAGCCGTTGTCGCACATTACATAATTATGTAGTTTAAACAACAAGGCGTATCAAAATCATTCAAAACTAGTGTTAGTACCATTAAACCATAGTAAACGTTGGTGGCGTATACTAAAAGATAAGCAATTAGTCTCCTACAACTAAATATATTGTATAATTTGTCAGTTTGTAATCAGTAATATATATTGCAATAAAAAAATTATAAAATAGCGTCACCGTGACGAGTAGGTAGGTAGGTAAGTACCTAATCCTATTAAAAATGTACCTACATATTCAGTTTATAATATTGTCTACTCCTATTTTTTAAGTTAGATTTACGTTTCTGATAAAAAAAATATATTCCGGTTTTCTGACATCACGGAAAAAAGTAGGTAGGTAGGTACATTTAAAAATTATTTCCCACGGACACGTCGCCGCGTCGTACGTATGTCGTACGTACTGCGTCGTAGCATCCGCCATTACCATAGATTTTAGTCCATTTACGAATGTTGTTACGTAAAAAAACGTTTCAGCATAGTGATACCAGACATCAAACTGAAAAACAACCACATGAAAAAGTAACTACGTAACAATTTGCTTTTTAGAGTAATGATATAATATAATATATCAAATATTTACGATACGCTGCATCGCAAAAACTAAAAATAGTTTAAAGTTTAGAAAATATTTATTTTCCAGCATATAATTCAGACGTAGGTATTTATTGTTTTCTTTTTCTGTGGTGACGAGAGTTATTTTATGCTATGAATGTTTCATGTTGGAATTGGTCATAATATGATGTGTTCTGCATAATGAAAGACCATTCTAAGTGTTACAAGGCATCATTGAGTGCCTCTCCACTGTCCAGAGATTAGGTACGATTTAACAAACGAACACCTTATTTTTTAAATAATAGTCATCATCATCATTCAACCAAAGAAGTCCATTGCTGCTCATACCTCTCATAGGGGACCGTAACATGTTTGGTAGAAGTCATGGGAATTCTCTCGATGCGAGAAGCACAGGACCAGTCAATAATAATCACTTCGTTTGTTGTTTTAAAAAACTAATTATCTATGTAATAACAAAGTCGGGTTAGTTACCATCATTTAAAACTCAAGAGCGTCGAGACCGATTTTTATGATCTTGGATTTGTTGGATTTTTCTCCGCCCCGAATAGCAGAATAACTAGGTATTAATACATCGGACATATTCACGAAAAAAAATTAAGATAAATAATTCATTTTCTCATACATTTTAAGGAACGGTATTATCGATGATTTCTCGAAAACGGATAGATTGATTTAGAAAAAAAAACTGAGTTCGTCTAGAAGTTTTCCGTGCATTGTACCTAAATATAATTATCACAAAAATCCGTACCTATACAACGCCATCTCTGATACATTACAGAAACCAAAAAGAAACAAAATGAGTAGGTACCTATATTTAATTCGGCTGTTATGTTAGCACCACATTTATTGATTCTAAGGCGGTACGAAGTTAGCAAGTAAGTTAAATATGATTCAATGTAAATTTTAGTTCGTAACTTCTTGTCATGCATGACACTTCCTTCTCAAACCTAACCGCAAAATTTAAAGTAGGTAATTATGATAAATAAATACTAACTCACGGAAATCAATGTACTTAAAACAAATAGTTTTCAATATAGGAAGGGCATTGAATTCTCCTCCAAATACAATAGCGTTTGGTTGTGTTGTGACAGCGAACTCTTCGTTTGGCACAGACGCCAGCACATCAAGCCACAATCTGTCAAATCAACTTTATCGCTAAAGCATTAGGGTTCAAGATTGATTGGGAAAATTTGACAGTTTCGGGTAGCTTGACCTGCTGACGTCGGCACAAGACGCCCTTTATTTAGAAGGATACTCCTTTGCTAGCGAAATTCCGCAGACGTGATGGATATCAGGATATCGTTAAAAAAAAAGGTTTTTTCTTGAGTCTATAGCCGCTGGCTGGTATACTTACAATAGGTTTAAATGAAATATATTACACATTAAATGAATCGTTTACTGGATTTATTTCTGTCATTCTTAATATAGGTACCTACTTAGGTATTTTTTTACTGCAAAATTAATACTAAATACCTACTACGTTAGATCCATAAACATGTGCGACTGTGTAAGTGCGTAGATATATTATTGTCTTAATTGAATGCGTACATTGTATAAGTACCTATCTCTGCTGTTGACCGCTGAAGAAGTCCTCGTCTTGAGCCAATCCTGGGTAACAGCAGCCAGGTCATGGTGGACTTAAGAACGGACTATCATAATTAAATGCGTACCTATATAAAATTTCTTGTCTGTACCTACCTACTATTGACAACCATGCAGCACTCGTGATTCAGACAATCTTTCTCCACGTTACGCCGGTTGAAGACTTATCTTAGCAGCAGTATGAATAAATTTGGCATTGCTTCAATAATGAACGCTCGTCAGTTCGTAGTCCGGGCCGAAGGTCTGCCACCACAACAATGTACGTGACGTGCTTAAGAGCCTCAATCGGCGCGAGAATTTCATGACATTATACAAAGCTAAAAAGATAGCGCGGTTCGAGAGGCCTCGCGCGTCTAAAGTTTATGCTGTTCTCAACTTATAAAAATATTTGGCTAATAATATATAGCAATCATTCTGCCTAGCCCTTTCCCAACTACGGCACCACATGTGACTGTTCCTAAATTACCCTAGGCTGATGAAATGTTCGTTTTTCCTAATTAAGTTAATATTCGGTGTAACCAGATGCAGCTGGATACAAATATTTTACTTGGTGCGATTGCCTACCTAACCTCTACAACCCAGTTACTGGGTAACACGAATCACGATACCCTTGGCAAGACTGATTACCAAGTCTCGGCCTATCTACGAATAACAGCTGGGACCAACGGCTTAACGTGCTTTCCGAGGCACAGAGGGGTTCGATATGTTATGAATGGTCACCCATCCACGTACCGAACTCTGCAAGCGTATCTTAACCTTCGACCGACCTGTCAGCTGTTCATTATCCACGAGCCCTTCAATCTCTCCTAATACCTACTATGAATGGTCTAAACAAAAAACTAACCAAACCAATTCTAGGTAAGGTGCTAAAATTATTGAGCTCGCTCTTGCAGCCCAGGGTCTCTTAAACTTTACTGCAATGTCGATAACTCTTATTTCTGTATGGTCAAAAGGAAATTTGTTATATCAGAAGTGGGGTGCTCTAGTTGTATTATTTTTGTAGTTATTCATATTCATACAAGAGCTCAACTGTCACTAATGACACCATTGCGTCGTGGTCATTCGCAGTGAACAGACGTGCTCGTTAGCAATATTTAATAATCACCTACTTTAAAAATAGTGACCTCCTTTAGTGCATTACCAACGTAATGCAACTGTAAATTTGCTTAGTGTGTAGTTTCAGTGAAAAATGGACACGAATTAGTAAAATTATAAAATGGATAACAGCCCCTCCTCGCCGTCGAAGACGACGTCGCGGAAGCCAGCCCTTGAGTCGGTCACGGCTGATGTTGTTTCAACGCCCGAGATTCAAAAATGGATGTCAGCCATTGAACAGCACTTAAGTGAAATTTGCGCTATTGCCGCGGATGGCAAACTCAACTCGGAGCAGAAAATGAAAATTTCTACCCTGTGCCGTAAAGTAGGATCTGGAACCTCACAAATGGCAGTCCTATACCAGTCGCTCAAGCAGAAAACCGTTCACGCGTATAACGCGGTTGATGCCCTTCAGGAAAAGTGCGACCTCACGGAACATATTTTGGAGCTCAAGCAGACGATTAAGGACTCTGGTTCTGCGGGAAATGCTTCGTTTGCCGATATGGTGAAGAAAGGAGCAAATGATTTCGTTCGACCAAACAATCTAAGCTCTGTAGCTATTTATCCTAACGATAAATTGAAGTCAAGCGACGAAACAAAAGACCTCGTGCAAAAAATCATTCGCCCTGATCAAATGAAGCTGCATGTACGTGGTGTCCGAAAGACCAAAAATGGAGGCGTTATTATTAGTACAGAGACCAAACATGATGCTGACAAACTCAAGCACGCAGTCCAGCTCTCTACATCCGGACTTACCGCCGACGAACCAAGCAAGCGCAAACCTCGGATTGTGGTTGTAGGTGTGCCGACTACTTTGGCTGAAACTGAAGTCTTCAGGTGCATTTATGAACAAAACGTAGCCGACAAGTTTCCAGCAACGCCTATGGAGTCCTTTTTGAGCGTGGTTAAATTAAGCCACAAATCTGGGAAAAAAGATGCGTCGACCTGTAATTACGTCATTGAAGTTACAGCCAATATACGTAAAGCCCTATTATCCCAATCAAGGCTTTTTATAAATTGGACGTCATGCCCTGTTAGGGACTTCACTCTGGTTACCAGATGCTACAAATGCCAACAATATGGTCATGCAGCAAAAACATGCAGAGAGCTGAAATCTACTTGTGGTCACTGCGGTGAAGAAGGACACCCGATGTCAGAGTGCGCGAAGAAAGTTGACACACCGAAATGTGCGACTTGCTCTCGCTTTAAAAAGCCCAATAACCACAAAACGGGAGATGCTGAGTGCCCTGCAAGGAAAATAGCGGAATACAGGTACATTAACTCCATCGACTACGAGGGCGCCTAGAGCGTCATGCTTAAGGCCAGACTTCCGTGATGAATGCCTGCTGCTAAGTCAGATAGACACTGCACTGGCCTACAAACACTCGATTTTTTTGATGTTTAAGCACATTAGTCGCCCGCAGCTCGAATAAACACATTGCCTCGAACGTGATTTAATTTTGTGCAACATTGACTTTAGCCCACTTACCAATTTCTGCTGACGCAAAATCAAATCATGTGTGTTTACCTACATTATAAAGTGCAAGAAACTATTTTACGCAAACTAAATAATTACGTATATAAGACTTTTTGTTATTTTAATCCTTAAGGTAAATAGTATTTAAGTAAACTAGGTATAAAATAACGAATTAATATTTTTTTGTCATTATATCAAGACTTCTTATGTTAAATATTGTTAAGAATTTTATTGTCCTACAATTACCATAAAGTATGCTCATGCCGCCTGTGATACAGGTTTATCCTAGTACAGGCATCTAACATTATTATACCTTTGTAAGTTATTTCTAAGACTTTATGTTAATATTTTACCAATTGAATACTGAATAAAATATTATTATTATTATTATTATTATTATTAATGAATGAGATTTTAAGCTTGCCTAACAGGCGAGGAGCTAAGTCATTGAAAAATTATGAATTCCAAAAACAGCATAGGTAGTGAAATACTAAATGTGGTCCCGACACTTATTACCTGACTGGACTATTTATTTATAGGTATGTATATACCTACATCAAAAATAACTTAACATAAAAAATACATCAAACACTACAAAATAATAAAATATACAATGGGCGGCCTTATCACTTTCTGCGATGTCTTCCTGGCAACCTTGGAATAGACAGTGATTTTTCTGGGCATAAAATGGAGCTGTCGTTTGGTACAAATACTAAATAAGTACCGACCTATACAATAGGTACGCTAAAAAAGATACACAGATATATACATATCCAAAATAATAGATACACAAATACATACATACTAAATATATAAGCAACGAAAAAAGAAGACTGCAGATGATGGCATTTACGCCAACAAGATCACAACGACAAGTTATAATAAACGACTGCATTGCACAACGAGCAGCCTGGGCAAAGGACTATGTGCCCCGCCCAGAAATAAATCCTGGACCCGCCCTTGCTACTAATGGGTAAACGCCCTGTCATGTGCAATGGCAATATATCTAGCAATGGTTTTACTTTACTGATAATCTGATCATTACAGTGCCTGCTAGCTGCTCGTCAAATTAAAAATCCGACTGCTAGACAGATGCTGTCATCTCTCTAGCAGCTAGACTTTTAAAGTACTAGCGAAAAAATGTTCTATTCTTCTTTCTGATTAACGTGTGATCCGGCTAACGCCCGGCGTTCACCGGTACCCGGTACCTGGGCCGGTGAGTATGAAATTGACTACCGAAGACAACTGAAACGAGTGACTATACTTCTGTGGCTGTAAATGCTACTAGAAACAGATAAACAGATCATGGTTACATCTAAAATGTCTATAAAATATCTTAACTTCGATTTGACAAAGATAAACTTTGCTAAACAGTGTAATCAATACTTATAAATTCAAGTCGCCCTAGAATTCAAAATAGTTTTTCAATCCGGTCTTCGGTTTACTTTTAAGATTCGGTTTATTTTTAGTTCTAATAATAATATTATATAGGCAGTGTACCTAATTACTTTGTAGTTTTTGAAGCCCGTCGGACTTATAAAAGTCCGTTCATTTGACATGATAAACTATTGTGCGTTTGAATTTAATCTGTAAGATTACACAAAACAAAAAAAAAAAATTGGTACCTAGTGGTGGTGGGTAGGTAGGTAGGTAGGTAAGTAGGTAGGTAGGTAGGTAGGTGGTAGGGTAGGTATAGGTAGGTAGAATAGGTACCTACTTAGAGAACCATTTTATTTTGCATCCTGTTGAAGAATACAAAGGGCTGATTTTTCAATAGTCAGATAACTTTTAACGGAGAAATAAATATTGCTGTTTGTTTATGTAAGTATAGAAATTATGTCAAACTAAAATAATTATTTTTCAGATAAAATTATGTGACTATTGAAAAATCAGCCCTAAGTTGTAAAACCATACCACCATTTTATCTAAAGTAGGTACCTATATGAGAGATCAGTAGGTATATGAAGTTTGAAGTAAGTCTTGTTAAATTTAATTCTATGCGTTAATTTTAGAAAGTCTGTACTTGGTATTGTTGATATCAAGATATCATATCTTACATACCAATATTATGTCTTTAGTATAGCGTCGAGAATTCGAGATATCTTGAAGATAAAAGGACGAATACACCAATGGTGTTACACTGGTTTATCTGAAAAGTAGTTTGAAGTCTTTCTTAACTAGTTCTGTACCTAAGGCTGTGCCCACTGTTGCTTAACTGTCTCTTGGTGGATATCCTCAAGATACCATATGGGTCGATATGGTTTTAACCAAGACAATGGCCAAGAATTTAGTTATTGTCTCGAAGACGTCCAGAATACCTTTGTAAGACATGACAAGTAGGTAGCTACTTGGGAGGCCGCTTTGTCAGGGCTCAGAGTGCGACGATGAGAAACGTATCAAGCTCCTATAGCAATGAAAGCTCTGCTGAACCAGAGAATGGAAACGCCATCAAGCCGCCGCCCTGGCAAAGACTTCCCTCAATGCGGAATTCAAAATAGGGGAAAATAACGAACTCCAACAGCTTAAGTGGGCTAACTGCTGACCTGACTAAAGACACCAGGCACGTGAGCTACAACCCCAAGCAAAGAACCCAACTAAACCACCATTAATAGATAATCAGGTATGGAATTGAGGATGTGAATAAGATAACACTGCTAATAGGAACAGCTGCAGATACATCTAAAATTATATACTTACAAAATAATGAACAGGAATTATAACAACTGATATTGAACTGTAGGTAGGTACAAAAAACGTTTTTACAAAAAAAAAAAACAACCGACTTCCAAAAACAACACTACTAATTGAAAAATAACTTTAATTTCGGAAGCCGGTGTCGTGGGTTCCGTATTTTCGAAGTCACCTTATTAAAACAAATATTTACCCAAGAAGAAAAAGAAGCCCAAGACGTCATAGGAATGTGACCTCTCCAAGCCATTTGATTGCGTCAGCCACGAAACCTTACTCTTGAAACTTGAGCATTACAGACTAGGTAAACTTGAACTCAGTTTAGTAAAATCTTATTTAAATGCTATACAACATAAAGTTCAAGTAAATGGTGGCAATTCACTCGGTTTAGTTGTAACAATGGGTGTACCAAAAGGCTTGATATTGGGTTCTTTCCTCTTTTTAGTATAATTATATTAATTGTCCTACCCCATTTGTAAAACCCCAAACTCAAAGTGTTATTTGCTGGCGATATTTCTCTAATTTTTAAAATTAATAGACGTGCATCAAATCTTTACGACGTAAATAACGCCCTACTGCAGATCCAAAATTGGTTCACCGGTAATAATTTAGTACCTATTAAATGAAAAAAAAAGTGCATAAGATTTTCTTTACCAAATGTAAAAAGTAGTAATTGTGAGATTATTCAGGAGAAACTAGAATTCATCGACAAAGCTGTTGTGCTGCCTCATTTAACATCCCTTACAGGACTGCTAAGTTCAGCAGCATATTATTATCTGTTGTGACAAAAATCCGTCAATTTACTTATGTAGATACCTACCTACTGCGAGGCTAGTCTATTTTAGTTAGGTACTTTGATAGTATTAAGTCGTACTGTATTTTACTATGCGGACGGGCTGCAGACATCAAATCTATTTTATTCTGCAGAAAAGAGCCTTCAGAGCCATATAATTATGTGGCAGGCGAGACTCTAAGGAACTGTTTAAAGATACTAACATCAGGGACGTTACCTTGTCAATATAACTTTGAAAACACTTTATTGGTCTCTATTTCTAGTGATAAATTAGTTTCGGTCTTTATTAATTTCATCACTAGAAATAGGGAACAATTAGTTCAACCAGGTTTCAGGCAAGTGTACTACGTGAGCTCGACAAATGGATGTGCGAATAACCCTTGTGTGACCAAACTGTACGCTTGCAGTTACCTCTGTCGTCAACGCGTGTCACTCGTGTGTACGCTCAATACCACCATAGGTACATCCTTCAACCAAATGAAACTATTTACAAAAGAACACTGGCCAAAAAAAAAGATTTTAAGAGTATTTCCTAAAATAGGTAGGTAATAGGACTGACAGAATCTATTTCTATTTTTTAGTACGACATCCGTATCCTCAATAAGGAATTTTCTAATTATCCTCAAACCCGATTATCTCGATATCCTCATCCGTTATAGGACATCGGCTACAACCCTACCATAGTCGTATCTCAATTATTCACAACAACAACAATAAGAATGATCGCCGGGTGTCAACACTGTCAATCAATGGCGAGTGTCGTTGACATGACTTCCATTGTCCGCAATCGAACAAAACGATGATATTGAGATTCATAAGACAAGAATCAAATACATAAGAACCCTGAAAACATAATTACATAACACTCCTTTTTTTGGGCAGATATCTACGTATTTATTTAAATAAATCACTTTAAATAACTTATCAGAAAAACGTGAGTAATTATAATCCTTGGTTACTAAGTCACTTCCAAGGTCCAAGTGACCAAGGAACTTATAGATATAAGATCTATAAGTTCCTTGGTCACTTCATATGCGAAATGCACCGACAATAGGTTCGTTCTGAACATATTATTCTAAATCGTCAGGTACGAATTGGCCATCCTTCTTTAGATATTGTATAAGACGCACAATGCAAGTAAAGCGCTTATTACACTATCCAATTTTAAGGAATGCTAACTAGGAAATCGTCAGATGTAATCGCAGTTAGAAAAGATTGGATCCAATTTAGTGTAAATTGGAGGTCCAATCGCACTACTTCCTAAATTGTATACAATCGTTCTTCACGTATGCGTCTGCATGCGTCGTCTGACCGATTTAGAATCCAATTTAGTGTAGTGTAATCAGTAGCTTCCGATTTCCTAG
The DNA here is from genome assembly GCA_949629185.1 of Apamea crenata. Lineage (NCBI taxonomy): Eukaryota > Metazoa > Arthropoda > Insecta > Lepidoptera > Noctuidae > Apamea > Apamea crenata. The sequence goes on from OX451351.1 coordinate 21,603,676, forward strand.
TTAGAGTGTTCCTAGTTAGCATTCCTTAAATAGGATAGTGTAATAAGCGCTTATGCAGCCAAGCATAATTATTATTATAAGTTGGGGGATTACAATTACATCCACAGAGTAGGTACATTATAATATACCTACTGACATTACATCACTGATAAAAATGCTTGGCTCAACGCTGGTCCTGCTCCACAAGGGCGCATTAACTAATTCATTAGCATTTGAAGAGACTGTTGGAGCTGCTGGAGATTTTAAAAACTATCTTTGCATTGTATAAATTCAATCTCGTAAGTATTGTACAATGGCATAGCAAATGTACATAAATTATAAAGCTACCATTACTGGGTATGTCTATCATTGACGTGAATGTGCCCTGACGGGTGAGTATGTCATGCTCACTGTCATGTCTCGCTGAAGGTGGATCATTTAGCTCCTTTTCAGAATGATTGAGCTGAATGGTGCTTATCCATGCGTGATGTTTGTAAACGGGCGACGTCAGTAGGGACTGGTCATCTCTTAGCTGCCATGACTTATTTTAATTTAATATTTGAATTGTTTTTTATTTATTATTTTATTAGACACTTTTAACATTCTGCATCATTATCAACATGCATAATTTCATCATGTGATGCAACTAATATTTCGATTTAAAAGAGTGTGCTTGGAGTTTCTTGCCCATTCTTCTCCATAGGTAGGTATCTACTACACTTTGGAATGGGCAACTAGCTTCACCTTTGACCAACCCCTTGACAATCCAAAAGTGCCTGTAATTGGTATATTTGAAATAAATGCGAGTTGAATATCAGTTGGTAGACTGCATCTCATCTGCTCATAGTCTACAAAGTTTCAACAAACAAAAAAACTACCACAAAGCATATGACAACATTTTAGTTTTCCATAATGTTAATGTAATGTTTTTCACAAACAAATGATAACTACCTCTATATATGTTTCCCCAAACTGGGCCACCATCGCTGCTGTTACCGCCAATTCCCCTCCTTAAATCATTTCCTAAGCTGGTATGAGCAAGTTCCGATGTTGCTAGTTTTACGTTCATTGGTTTTCCATCTAACGGCACCCCATTATATTGATTTATTGCTTTCCAAGCATCAGCTCTTCTCTGAAAAACTACATCAGCAGTGCCTAAAACAGAAGATGCAGCATGGTTGTAATTAGCAGTATATAGCCACTTAGAATAAGCCAAATAGACACACATTTAATGAGTGATGCTTACCTAAAGACCTTCCAGATCTATCATAATGTATGGCTGCACTTTTCAGACTGCCACATTCTGAAAACAGCATTCGTATGTCTGTACCACAGACTCCGAAATCCAGATTGGATATTAACAACTTAGTAGGACCAGTTGTGTCCGCAGGAACAAATTTGGTAACATTTGTCCGACTGTTCCATTCACCAAAGTTAATGAACCTATTATCATGTTGCCATACGCTGTTAACATCTCCCTGAAATAGGTGGTATCATTCAAAGAGCTTGCCGATTGGCCGTTCGAACATGATTTCACCGAAGTTTAATAGCATGGCATACAATTATTACAATACACAAATATTTGTAACAATATAAAATTTTACGATGTGTTATCACTATGTAAAATTTTATATTGTTACAAAAAAAAATATTGTCAATAAATAAAAGGACTTCAAATTCCTCAAAGCATTACCACTTGATTAATTTCTCCTATATTTTAATGAAAGTTCTCATGTTAACAATAACTGGCACACACTTGCATTGAGTTTAGTTAATTAGCTATCAATTAAGACAGTAATTAACACCACAGCAGACTTCCTTGTCTCCCATGCCTGTAGCTCGGAACCTTATAAAACACCATCCAGACTCCCAGTGAAGACAACACAGTGACACATTCCCACCAGGCTAAGTTAGCAATACCGTTAAATTTAATTATTTAGATTTATAAAAATTTATTTAGGTATTTTAGCATTAGCCTATCCACCATTTCTTCTTGTAATTGTTTAATGCATTTCGATAGCTTTTGATGGCTAACTTCTGGACAGTTTTTTTTCAGACGGAAATATTCCAGTTATCAAGAGTGAAAATATGATAATAGGCAGTGTTTATAACTGCTGTTAAACCCAAGATGTAATTTATCCATCTAAGTAATAATTTACCCTTCCGTAATAATGAGCTGATTTAGATATACCGCCACGGTTTCCTCCACGTACAAAGCTCCCCGTGCGGCCATAACTAAACCAACCACCAGCACCAGAACCTCCACGGCCGCCAGTGGCATATCTGGTGTCACTATATCTACGTCCAGCTCCTCTTCCACCTCTTGGAAACGCCATTTTGTTTGCTCTTATAATATCATCTAAAGACATTTCAATTTGGTCGCCCATATTGCTTGCTATTAGAATCTCTCTATTATTGTTATTTATTTTTACTTCGCGCGCGTCGATCGATGCGATGACAGAGAATAATCACAGATAAAGTAAACTAGTCGAAGACCGGAACTACCGGAAGACCGGAGTCTATGCCAGGGAGTCCACACAAGAGTTGGTCAGATAAACCACAGACTAACTAAACAGTCAAACTCGTCAATCTTCTGAGACTTTCGTAAGGTTGTAACGATTTTATTAAACAAAACGGTCAAGTGCATGTCGCACCACACACTGAAGGGTTCCGTAGTTGGGACCCCGTATTATTATAATACTCTTTGGTTGGGACTAATATTTTCACATAGTGCATAATGTTGTTGTGAACCGAAAATATCTCAAAACCTTTTGACTAAAGCCCGCGAATTATGTATGTATGTATTTAAAGAATTATAATCATTAAAAATCACCAACCAATACAACCCCCCTAATTCATAATTATAATCCTAATGATTAATTCATTAAATCGGCATTCAATAGGAATAGAGATATATGAACTTAGAGGGTTGTTTCAATTTTCATCGATTTAGCAGTAATTAATAGTCTCAAAGGAAAAATGACGAAATTATAAGGGTACGTTTTTGCCATTTGATTACGGAACTGAAGCTCGAACTCAAAGTATTTATTTCAATTAAACCAATTACAGGCACTTTTGAATTGTCAAGGGGTCGGTCGGTCAGTCAGAAAAATGAAGCTAGTTGCCCATTCCAAAGTGTAGTAGGTACTATGGAGAAGAACGGGCAAGAAACTCCATGGACACTCTTTTAAATCAGAATAATATGGTTACAAAGTATTGGTTACATCATTCATGTTAGAAATTATTATGCATGTGAGAACGATGCAGAACATTAAAAGCGTCCGTAATGAAAAGATAAAAAAAAACAATTCAAATATGAAATTAAATCAAAAATAACCCTATTACCCGCTTTTAGCAAGCGCGCTTGCGATGTGTGTCATTTGGATTGTATTATACAGAGTGGATATTTGAGATGGGGCAGTAAAGGCTCATTTTAATTAGTGGAGTCGATAGGGCTCGAATATTTCTGTAACGCATGCCATAAGGCATCGCATGCAGGGGACCGTTTTCAATAGGCAGTAAATAGGGTTCCCTGTTTATTGCGGTATAATGAGAACCTGCACCGCACGTTCGGCGGTTGGTTTGAAGGTTCATTTGGTATTTTGGTATTGTTTCTCCGCACGCTTTTTACCAGCCGATGAGTTTCATGGCTCGCTAGCCGAAGAAACATGAACTTAGGGGGTTGTATTGATGATTTAAATACATTCTTGTTACCTACGCTCGCGAATCATATTTTGTTCAAGATAAACCTGACACTGAGTGAATTGCAAGAAACGTAAGAGAATTTGAATTTCGCGGGCTAACTAGCAGAAAATAAAGACCGGCGGGTTATTTACGTAGTTGAGCAGACAAATTTTTCGAACATATGAAGCAATGGATTAGCAAAGATTTTCATCGCTTTCAAGGATGATCAGGGTAGTAGGCTACTGTAGGAAGTTCTTGCACTTAAGAATCAATTGTGCTAGGAAGGAAAGAAATAAACAGTTGTCAATATGCTTCAAAATGATTCAGATTGAGAGTGATAGTGTGTTACGCAATTAGGGTGACGGAGCAAAAAAAAATTTTTTTTAATAAGGGTACGTTTTTAACGAGTCTATTATTTTACAACTTCTACTCAATCTTGATAAAATTAGTTTTCTGATTAACGGTTATGTCCTCAATCTTTGCGCACATTACTAATAATTCAGTAGAATAATGAACAATGTTGTAGGCATAGAATAGACAAAAGCACTGCCCTAACTGCGAGAGCAGACCGTTATTTTCGTACGTCTATTGGTAATGCAAAAGAAACGAACGCGTTGCGCGCGCGCACTATTCATATGAACTGTATCCCCGCTTTTCATCCCCACAGGGGTGGAGTTTAAAAAATCGTTAGGGATGTATTCATAACTTGTCTCAAAGATTATTAATACTAATTTTCGAGTTAATCAAGCCATGCAGTAAAATCCTCCCCTGTAAAATTGACAACCCCTTTTCAACCCATTAGGGGTAGATTTTCGAAAAACCCTGATACATATTATTCTTTATTTTAGGTCTTAAGTATAAACACTGAATTTCGAGTAAATCGGACCGCGCATTCAATTTCTTCCACGAAAACTTCAACACCCCTATATCCCCCTTTGAGGGGTAGTTTAGAAAAACTTATAATGATAATAATATAAATAAATAATAAATCCCTGGACATTTCACACAGCACCATTTGTTGCTGATAAACTATAATAATAATAATAATAATATATTTATTCAAAAAATTGTAAGGCATGAAAATTAGTACAGTTTTGCTTAAATGTAAATTATATTCCTAAGACTTACGTGCCTGAACTAGGTAATCCTGTGTTTCAGGCGTGAAGAGCTAAAATAGTCTTTAAAAAAATAATAAATAATCAAAAGTTGACAATAGAAAAATAATTATAATTATGTTGAGTAGCATGACTCCTAGTTTCTAAATTTGATAATTACAATATTTGTATACCTATAATTACTTTAACACAGTTAGTAAATTCTCTGTTTCTTCGTAAGACATACTTTGGAGAGCCTCCTTGAGGATTCTCTTACAATTTGTATAGTTCAGAGAATAAATGTTTGCTTTTGAGTTTAGTCTATTATATAGGAGAGGTCCGAGGTACTGATAAAATTTGGCTATAAAAGCATGTTTTGTAGAATTTTGTGGACAAACTATATCTTTACGCCTTTTATTAGTATGACTAGTGCTGTAGGGTAGAGCTTTGTGTTGTTTTAATACAATGCCCATAATAAATAGCTGTCTAACTGTTAATACTTCACAAGATTTGTATAGGAGGTTAGTAGGAAAAAGGAAAGGGCGGGAAGTAGACACTTTGAGAATCGCCCTCTGAGCTCTCTCGATGGTTAGTAACAATGTTTTACCCACTCCACCCCATGTGGTAATACAGTAAGTTAAAATCGATTGACATAGAGCAAAGTAAACTTGTTTAACTATTTTTGGATCAGCAATACAGCGTAACTTTTTAAAAACAAATATTAACTTGCGAATTCTATTATTTAAAGCTTCTATATGTTGCTTGAACGAAAGTGTTTCATCTATTATAACACCAAGGTATTTTGTTGTATTTGCCATTTTAATGTTAGGACAAACACATTGGTTATTTGTGGGAATTGTGCAATAATGAGCATATAATGTCGAGGTAGTGCCAGTTGATGTTTGTTTGCGCATCGAAAACTTAATATAATTTGTCTTCTCTGCATTTAGTGTTAGTGAATTATGTTGAAGCCATTTATTAACAATATTGAATCCGTGTTGCGCAACCTTGTAGACATTTTTTTCTGAGTCAGCCGAAAATAGAAGGGCAGTGTCGTCAGCATAAGAAACAATTTGGCCGTGATCTAGACATAGATTACAAAGATCGTTTATGTATATCAAAAATAGTGTAGGCCCTAAAATACTTCCTTGGGGAACTCCGAAGGATGTGTTTTTTTTATCCTCGCTGAGAACATCTCCAATCCTTACACATTGGATACGATCTTCGAGATAACTCTTAAATAGTTTCAGCTGAGTGCCTCTGATACCTATGGTTTCAAGTTTGTGCAACAGAATAGGAATAGAAACCGTGTCAAAAGCTTTGGCGAGGTCCAGGAAGATTCCTACTGTGTGGTTACCATTATCAAGTTCTTGTGCTAGATAGTCAGTCAGATGGTGTACGGCATCGTCTGTTGACATTTTAGGCCTAAATCCAAACTGCCGCTGAGACAAAATTAATTTATCCTCCAAGTATTTGTAAAGCCTTTTATTTATAATTTTTTCTAATATTTTAGACAAAGAAGGCAGTAAAGAAATAGGTCTATAATTTGTGACTTGATCTTTACTGCCTGATTTATAAACGGGGACAACAACAGCTTTTTTTAGGCACTCGGGAAAAACACCTGCAGATAAACATTTTTGGAAAATATAAGTTAATGGCGGTACCAAAATGTGCCTGAACTGTTTAATAACTTTATTTGATATGTTATCCCAGCCAACTGCACAGTCGTCTTTCAAACTCTTAATTATCGTTTCTACCTCAGCCTCATCAGTGTCTAGTAATGCAAAGGATGATGAAATAGTGCTACACGTAAATGGTGTTGTTCTTGTTAAATATTGTGATTGGCCCCGAACTTTTTCAGCCAAACACTTTCCCACATTAACAAAGAAATTATTTGCTATGTTGGCAGTTGTTAACTGTGATGAGTGTGCTTGTAATAAACCTGAAGAAGCCTGATTTTGTTTCGTGTTATACGTTACACTTTTAATGAAATTCCAGATTTTTTTACTATTTGTACCAGCATTTTCTAGTGCAGTTTTATCGTAGTTGTTTTTTACTCTTTTTAGAAGATCATTACAAAAGTTACGATATCGTTTATACGACAGTTGCAAAATTAAATTATCTGGATGGGATTTAGCTTTCATATGCAGTTTATCTCTATTTTTCATACAGCGAATGAGTCCTGTCGTGATCCATGGTTTTATATTGTAGTTTTTGTTTTTTAGCCTTGATATGACAGTGTTCTTCTGAATTGCATGTTGTACATTTTTGATTAAGTATAACATACAAAACTGCGGATCAGCAGAATCGTAAACTGGGTCAAATTCGATATTACGTAAGTCTTCTTCGAGTTTATTTACGTTTAAACGCGAAATTGTGCGAGTGACTACTTTTGGTAATTTGCAATTTAAAATAAGTAGGTTAGCACTGTGATCGGTTATTGTTGAATTAGTTACAAGGGCAAGTGCGGGGAAATTCGACTTAAATATTATATGGTCCAAACAGGAGCCACTTTGATGTGTAGGAAGGGTGTGAGCGGGAAGCAAACCATGGAAAGCGCATAGGTTAAGGTATTCCTCAGCGGATGTGTCAGTACTTTCTGGAAGAATATTGATATTAATATCTCCAATTAAAATGGTATTTTTGAAAGATGATAGGTTCTGCAAGGTGTCGTTTAGAGAGTCGGTAAAATTGTTTATATTTCTAAAAGAGGGAGGTCGATATAAGGCAAGTATTGCTAATTCTGACCCAATTTTAACTAACAATCTGTTACAGTCGTGCATATTTGGTTCCTCGACAGACACATTGAGATGATTTCTTGCGTAAACTATCACCCCATCGTTCTGATTGTAATTTATAGTACTTTTATACATATTATATCCCGGAATTAGTGGTATGTTATATTGTTTGGAAAGCCAACATTCGGTTAAGACAATAACGTCACAGTTTATGTCTAGACGTTGTAGAAAAATGCAAAAATTGTCAAAATTCTTAAAAATACTGCGAATATTTTGGGTTAGTATGGTTAGTGGACTAGTATAGTTGTAGGAGGAGAGATATTGTTTACAGTGTTCAACGTCACAAACATGGGATTCAGATACAGAGAAATTATCTATGTCATTAATTAAATTATTAATCATAATTTTAACTAAATATAAAAAATAACAATAAAACTAACAATAACAAGGGCCAGAAAGATACGTAACTAACGGCGCTCTTAGGCGCCTCCATAATCAATAGAATTTATGTACCTCTTTTCAGCCATTAGTTTCGCTGGACAGTCAACGGCACTTGTCTTGTGATTGCTGGGTTTTTTGAAGTGCAAGCAAGTAGCGCATTTTGGTTCCTCAGCCCTCTTTGTGCATTCTTTAATGGAATGACCCTGATCACCACAGTGGCCACAGGTATATGTGGTCTCCCGACATGATTTGGCCGCATGTCCGTACTGCTGGCACATATAACAGCGAGTGACTAGAGTAAAGTCTCTCACAGGGCATGACGACCAATTCACAAACACTCTGTCTTTAGATATCAGGGCTTTGCGTATGTCTGCAGATACTTCTATTATATAATTACAGCTCTCAGCATCCTTCTTACCTGACTTATGGCTTAACTTAATGGAGGACAAAAAGGTCTCGAGACTGCAATCCTGAAGGTTCTCGGCTATATTCTGATGGAACAAACAAGTAAAAACTTCCTTCTCTTGCATGGACGAGGGCACTCCAATAACCACTACTCTAGGCTTCCTTTTTGGGGGCTCGTCTACTGTAAGGCCTGAATTTGATGACTGCATCGATTTTTTCACCTTCTCAATGTCGTCCCTTGTTTCAGTGCTGATAATGACACCACCATTCTTTGTCTTACGAAGTCCTCTTACCTGAAGCTTCATCTGCTCGGGGCATATAATTTTTTGGACAAGTGTTTTTGTCTCCTCACTTGACTTTAGTTTGTCGTTAGGGTATATGGCCACTGAGCTTAAATTTATTGGCTGTATATAATTATTGGTACCTTTTTTAACCATGTCAGCAAAGGAAGTTCCGGTAGCTGGTTTCACTGAAGCTCCGATTTTCAGCTTAAGGTCTTGCAGTTGCTGCGATAGATCAATTTGGTCTTCGAGTGTTTGGACAGTGGTGCGGGCCCGGACGGCATTCATCTTAAGGGACTGGTACTGAACGGCCATCTGCGATGTGCCGTGACTAACTTTTCGGCATAGGGTATTTATACGCAGTTTTTGCTCCATATTTAATTTGCCCTCTGCTGCAATAGAGCACACTTCGGTTAGGCACTGCTCAATGGATGACATCCAGTTCTGGATTTCCGGCGTCGATATCGCTTCTATCATGACATCATCTCTTTGGCTGGGCGGTTGAGGGTGACGTGCGGGTGCGGGCTCAGGTGCAGGTGCTGGTGCTGGTGCGGGCGCGGGTGTAGGAGGTGGGCTCCGAGCACATCTGCCACCCCGGCTGAAGGGACTGGTTGCCATTGTGATAAAAGTTATGTACTTCTTAATCACTACACATTTTCACACAGTAAACAATTTACACCTATTATGCCTACGTATGACACAGATTGTTTTACTACCGGATATTTGGTAGATCCAGGTCACGATTCAGCAAGTGTTTATTTATTTATTTTAATAAATCTTCGACACGTCTGTTCACAACAAGAGTGCAATTATTTCTATGAACTACCTAAATACAATTTTTTTTTTTATAATGATAAACTTTATTGGTTACATAAGCGAGTATTCATGCCAATTTTCAAGTTTATTACCCTTACGAATAAGATTTTTCATATAAATTGTATCTCCGCTTTTCACCCCGACAGGGGTGGATTTTTGAAAAATCTTTTGGGATGTGTTCATAACTTGACTCAAAGATTATTTATACCAATTTTCGAGTTAATCAAGCCACGCTGTAAAATCCTCCCCTGTAAAAGTGACTACCCCTTTTCAGCCCGTCAGGGGTAGAGTTTCAAAAAACCCTGATACACAATATTCTTTACTTTCAATTTTAGGTATAAATACTGAGTTTCGAGTAAATCGGACCGCGCGTTAAAATTCTTCCATACAAACTTTGAAACCCCCCAATCCCCTTTTAGGGGGTACTTTATGAAAACCGAAAATGGCCAACTTCATAATTTACTTAGATAAGTATTCGTGCCAAGTTTCAAGTTTATTAACTCATAAGTTTTTTCATACAAACGAAATCCCCCCATTTCACCCTCTTAGGGGTGGAATTTCGAAAAACTATTTCTTAGTGGATACCTATAACTCTTCACGAAGAATACACCATCCAAATTTCATGTCTCTAGGACCAGCGGTTTAGGCTGTGCATTGATGTCTCAGTCAGTCAGTCAGTCAGGAGGACTTTGAATTTTTTAGATATAGATTACTAAACATACTACCTTGCTCATTAGTTTATAAATTCGATTTCTTTTATTTTTTAAATTATCAAAATATATTACTGCTTGGCTAATTCACTGGCATTTGATTGAAATAAATGATAAATGATGACTTGAGGACATCTCGAATGGAAAGGGGGACAAAAATTAAAACGCAAAATACTACACCATACCACTTTATTTTAGTATTGTCAAATATTGTATCGTTTCGTTAAGATTTGATATCGTGACGTCGCACCGTCATTACAAGAAATGAACGTTCATACAAACTCGAAACACGTTCCAATCTAGTAAACAACTTTACATTAAAACATGTTCTCAAATACAACTCATATTGTGACAACAATAATCAGAGCCGTAAGAATGCGGAGACGTGTGACTACATTACTGTCTACGATATTAGTAAATGTTGCATTGGATATTAAATATTGCTTTTTATTTTAGGCTGCGTTTATAAATAATGTGATCCCTTTTAAGCATCTACATAACATACGTAAATACTTTGGTAAATTGAAATTAAATACAGTAAAACTAAAAGAATTGATTTAGAACGAAACTACTTAATTGTATCATGCAAAATATTGCTTACTCAGTACTTCTCTTAAGGCAGGCTTTACATTTACTACATTGCATTGGTTAAATAGCGAGTTTAGTTTGAAAATTTATGTTTAGTTCGCCAAGTAGCAAGTTGTTTTCAAACGTCCTAAAGGCGAGTTACGCTTCAAATATCAGTTTATCATTGTGTGTTACATTAAACTTCAAGTTTCTGACGGGGTGAGGAAGCCGCACGGGCGGGTTCACCTTCACTTGACTCACCAAACTATAGAATGTGTTTAAGTTTTACTACTTAATCGTCACGATGCTACTTGCCTGGAAAATGTGTCTTTCGTGTTTCGCAAGTTAACTCCTTACTGAACTAATGCATATGTAAATCCGCCTTTAGAACCAACGATGACAAATCACACCTATACCTACAGACCAACCATATGTTCCAAAACCTTTCATTATTGACCTACCATTGAACCTAGTGCAATAACACAATACTGAGTTAGCTGCAATTTTTGGAGTAATAATGCACATGATTTATAAATATTACGACAAAATGAATATCGCATTTGACCTAAGAAAACAGTATGTACAGATACTGTATATTCTCTATTAAGTTTCTACGTAAAACGACCTAAATAGTGTCTGACCGAGCCGAAACTGAATATTCGGCTCCTTTTCTAGTTTCGGCCGAAACCAAAACTTAGTTTGATTGACAATATTTTCTGACACCCAGCGTCTTTCGTGCGTTTTTAATAAATAATTCGATGAAGGGGTGATTATTCAACAGTCAGTTTCGTTTTACCCAAAGGAACTACGGTCGGACACTAGAGCTAAATTACCAAATTTCTATTTACTTTATTTCGTATTTCAGCAGCTACGTGGAATTCTCAGTTGAGTCACACCACCACTAAGTCAATTCGTCAAATTGAATGCCCTCCGATAATATACAAAAAAATGTTATCAAACTAATATAATACATAAAGTACAAAATACTAAACATTTATTTCCATAACAGAGATAAGTACACAATAGTATAAGTATATAAATTAAAATATACTCAACAACAATAATAATAAAAACAACGCAAATAAAAATGCATCAACAATAAATAAGATTTAAAAAAATGATTAATTTTGAAACATTAGTTTGGTAGAAAATCATTTAGATATCTCTAAAAAATTGACTATTGGTGTTAAGTGTGAATCAAACTGTTAGTACCTAGTTCCGTTCAGGGCATAATGCTGTGTCAATTAACTATACTTTGATTTTTAATTGTATTCAGTAACTTGACAGTCGGAGGATACCAATTTCTGACAAAAAAAATCGTGTTGTGAAAAAAAGAATGAGCGAAATTTAATGAACCTTACTTTATACTTAGTTTTTAAAACACATTGTATTTGTATAAAATATAACTTAAACAACGAGTAATCAACTAATGACCAATAAACTAAAATATTTTTACGCTTGACCATGTATATCTTAAAAATTAAAGCGTATTTTGTCTTACAATAAGGTAAGATTGGCAAAATTGAAATATTCCAATAGAACAATCACATTTTTCACCTATTCATTAATTCCACAAATTCGTTTTCTACCAACACTCTTATTGAACTGCAAGTTACTGAGTACGATTAAAAGTTGAAACACGTATTACGATCTAGCCTGAACGAATTAACTTAAGTTTTTGGGTGTGGTTACTTTCCATACAGCTTCATCAGTGAATCAGTGGTGAGTGACTTGGGTCGCTCGATGGGCAGCCCGAGGGCGCGCGACCAGATCAGCTGCGCGAGCACGCCCAGCGCGCGGGACACGCCGAACATCACGGTGTAGTAGTTCATCTCCTTCAGGCCGTAATACTGCACGCGAACAATAAATATTAGTCGTACGCTCTATATCACACATAATCAACGAAAAAATATAAAACATAGTTTTAATACCTGTAAGAGGACACCAGAGTGGGAGTCCACATTGGGCCACGGGTTCTTGACTTTGCCAAGCTCTGTTAGGATCGGGGGCACTACTTTGTAGACAGCGGCGACCAGTTTGAACATAGGGTCGTTGGGCAAATGCTTCAGGGCGAATGCACGCTGGCATGTGTACCTTTACAAAAATATTTGTTAAGAAATAGGTATGTAATGGAAAATACAAAATTTATAAGTCTCCTGCTAGAGTAGATAAAGGTCTTGTTACCTGGGGTCAGTCTTCCTGAGGACAGCGTGTCCGTAGCCAGGGACGACCTGTCCGGACTTGAGGGTCTTCCAGATGAACTCCTTCAGTCCTTCTTCGGTGAAGTCATCGCCAACTTGTTTACGCAGTTTCTCCAACCATATGAGTACCTGCACGTAATAGTTTACTATAGATAAAAGAGTGTTTGTAAGACTCTCCGACTGTCGCATAGACCAGACCAAACCGCTCAAGAATTTTTTTTGGTAGTAAACTTAGATTTTGGACAGATTATGATATTTGAATCCAATTCGAAATCCATGCAAACAAAGTCGCTGACAGAGTGCAAAGTGATAAATGAAGTACTGCATCTTTATTTAGTAGTTCTTTTGTAATTATAATCTTCACCAAATTGAGCACCACGTTTACATGAAAAAGAATCATGATAATCGGTTTATCTTTGACGAAATCACATGCTAGAACTATTAAATATAATAGTTGCTAGCCCCATAACACTGGGTCATGTAATCACTATCAACTGGAAAATTGCACTATATCTGCGTGTATAAATCATAAATAAGGTCATAGTTATCGCCTTCCGCGATCTATCGCAAATGACGACTGGAAGTGGATGTGCAATGACAAGGTCGTGAATGTACTTCCCTGCGTGTTTGTTATATCATGCCGTTTAAGGGACTACTCACACTTATTCAACTCTGTTCAGGTTTTGTCCATAGAAAACATCGATTTTGTATGGAATGCGTACGCATCCGTTCAGCTTTACGACCGCGTACGCATTCCATACAAAGTCGTTGTGTGTGAGTAGACCCTTAGAGTCGGAGGTATTTCAAGTTCAAAAGAGGTCCCGACGTGCTCAGAACCTGAACCTGCTGATAAAACATGCGGATAACGCAGTCGCGTTACCATTGAACTGTTCAGGCGAATTATTAGGGTATTCGTAACTTTATTGCCAATTTCTCCCGATAGGGGGCACCATTGCACTAGATAACAAAAAGGTTAGAGATCCTAATCATTTAAATCTATCTATATAATAGATAGATTTAAATAATTAGGATCTTTAGGAGGATCTTTTCTTTTTTAGGAGTTGATTTTTTTTCTTTTTATTATTTTTATTTGTTTTTTTATTTATTTTGTTCTTGTTATTTTTTTTAATTTAATTTAACGTGCTTTTTGGTCGTATGTTAAGTTATGGATCTATGGTCTGATAATAAAGATTTATTATTATTATTATATAATAACTAAAACTTAAATATTGTTTGTTTGTAAGAACATCACTTGCGAATGGCTAAACCAATATGGATATTTTTCTTCTTCTAAATTCATAGTATGTAGTCCGAATAAGGTTTATGGGGAAAGAAAAATTGGAAATATCGGGAAAAACTGTCCTTTTTTCTATGGAATATTAAATATTGAAATTTGGACAGGATAACGTCTGTCGGGTCAGCTAGTGTTAAATAATCTTAATATTTATGTACATTATAAGAGGGTAATATTATGATAGTTATAAGGCAAAGGCAGATAGGTTGTACCTTTATGCAGGATGACATTCATTAATTCAGTAAAAATGAATAACTTACACTTTACAGTAAACAAATATTCTGTGTTGAGTTCTGATTAATTTAGAGCTGAAGCCTGCTGAAGCTTAAGGATGTTTCACAGGTGAGCGTGTAAACATATTTTTAGTGCTTTTAACTATTGAAAGTATATAATATGTTAAGTAGTTCAATATCACAAAAAATAAACAAATCTGTTTGGAATACTAAACTTGTGTGCAGGTTTTTTAAACCTTTTTAACCTACAGTCATATTAACAGGGATGAACTGTAAGTCGAAAAATTTGCGCTTTTGACAATTAGATTTGTTAACGTGGTGTTTCAGCTTTGTGTAAGATTTCGAACACCATGGCATGGAAATATTTAATCAGTTCACGTATTTTATCGTAGCAAATGGTGCCCAAAACTAATCACGAGCTGCCTTACAACCGTCATTCAATAATTTATTCGTCGATGAAGTACTCTTTACAAACGAGAATATTATTATGTAGTACAAACCTCCTGGTTAGCCAGACCGTGCAGGGGTCCAGCGAGACCGTTGAGGCCAGCGGCAAATGAGAGGTAGGGGTCACTCAGAGCTGAAGCCACCAAGTGCGTGGTGTGGGCAGACACGTTGCCACCCTCGTGGTCACTGGACAAATAGGAACATAAATCAGCACATGCTTTCAAGGACTAGCTTTTAAAAAATAAAAATATGAATAATATAGCAGCTCAAAGTTTAATTTCACCACAACTAAAAGTTACGACGAATATCGAACGAATAATTTGCATGGACACTGAAAAACTTCACTCGGAAAATATTTAATTTATTATTTTAATTATACTACAGGGTCAAATCAAATTAGTTAGCGAAACTCCGCAGACATGTTGGGTATCGATCTAAACAACATAAAACAAAAACTAAAGTGCCTTATTCTGGATCTACCGCTGCCTGTGACTGTGACTTGAAGTATAAGTTGATAAAAATCTGTTTTTATTGTTCAGATATTGATCACGTCTGCGGATTTTCGCTGTTTAATTTAATTTGACCTTACATGGAATGGCTTGTTCAAACACAATTTAAGAAAAAATCGCTGTTAAGGTTAAGTGCATAATAGCATGCTTAATAAGGGAGACCAAGCGTACATTTATCATTAAATGTGTTTATTTTATAGGATTTAAATAAATTTCAAAGATAACAAGCATTTTAATCTGTATGGGTTATTTTTAGTATTTTACAACTGTGTATGTAGATGTACAGTGCAAATTGTTCCCGCGTGGTAGCGCTAAGTGGTTTAAACGCCCAAGTGCGATGCCACCACTTAGCGGTGACACGTGATAACTGTAGTTAAGGATCACAATAGTGCAAAAGCAGTGCTTTAGTGACACAATGTAAGGCACTTGAGATAACAAAGATATCGCGAAATTACATTCGTGACTTCGATCCAAATTGGAGCGAATATACATACATGGTTGGAGTTCACGGACAAAATTAAATTGAAATCTTTGCTCTCTCAAAGTACCAGAATAGGGCTTTAAAAAAGCGGAGCATAATAAAACCTTCAGGCTGTAAAAAGTATCTGACGAAAATATTTGGATTAGAAAACGTACATTTGGATACCAGTTTCTAGAGCCGTCACTTAGAAATTGAAGGCTTTGATTTGATTATTTTAATAATTAAACCCGAAATTATAATTTTATAAAGCACCTTAAATTTTTCGAATGACAATTTAAATTAATTTTAAAACCCAATTTTCATTGATGATTTTTAAATTTCAAGCTATAATTGACGGAAAAATCGGTGAGATATACCTGCAGATGAACCTGAATAGTTTTTGTTTACACTTTAATCACATACTTTTGGAACAGACATTAGTCGCAATGACTGAAAATACTGAAACCAGGAAGTATGTTCGCTGTAGGCTGAAATAGGACAAGTGCGAGCGAAGGTCATAACATAATGAGACATAATCTCGCATAGCTACAGATTAGTAACAAACATGCAACGCTAAAGACCATTTACTCAGTAGACGAGATAACAGCACATAGTTAATTTTAAAACATTAGTTACGTAATCCTCGTCTTACTGCTTACAACAACTGATGACGTAGTTTTCTAGACATCCAATAATGGTATTTTTACATGTTTTTTTAATAATAGTGTCGTTGGACTTTTCATTTATAACTGGAGCGCACAAATAATTGAAGGAGCACTTGAGCTAAACGTAGCGTGTTAAATAAACATGCACTAAAATTCGCACCTGGCAGTTATTACAAAACAAAATCACCGGAGAAAATTAATATTCGCAACATAGCTTAAAAGTGGGATGACTTACAAACTATTAGAGCTGAGATATTGTTTGAAGGTTCTTCCAAAAATGTCTGCGGTCAGACAGCGACCTTCTATCGCATGATGTTTTCATGCAATAATTAGAAGGTCACTGTCAAGTTATCATACTTTTTAAAGACATGCACACAGTGGTAAGAAGCACGTTATTATTATGTGCATTCTGAAGGCACATAATATGTTTACTCAATGATGGAAGAAGTTTCATTCGCTGGCGTGTTGAGTTGCGCAATCAGGAACATTTATAAGTTGGACACAATGCACACATTACAGAGCAAGGGAAGCCAAGATCAATAACAAAATTCATGCAAAATCATCGTTCGATATTCATCCTTCTTGTGTGGTCTGCCACTTATTTGGAGCGTAGAATTTAAAATTGTAATATTGTCAGGCCCGTATTAATAATTAAAATACTTTAGTTTGGGTTTCTCCCAAGTGTGGCTTTATTATCACAATGACGATTCATATTTATTTTAAAGTGAGGTTTCAATGGGGCTTATTAAAACGACCCTTTATATTACTTTGTTACCCACAGAACATAACATATAATTATTATGTAACTGGGCAACCTGTTATGTGGTCTTACCTGTGAATGGTGAGGTAAAGACGCATCAGCTCGACGAACTGAGGGTCGTCGAAGCCGAGCATGCTGCAGTAGTTGGCGGAGTAATCCTTGTTCTCATCAATGGCGCCGACGCCCTTGCCGTCACGGTAGGTGTTACGGAAGATGGTCGCAGCGATCACGGGCAGTTTGGCGATCAAGTTCATGGAGTCCTCGTATGCGTACTGTCACAGAATAGTTACATTGTATTCAAACCAGTAGAATTATTGCCTTTCAAAAAGTTACATTTGTGGTGTTTCTAAGTATCTATCATAATTATCATGACGCATAATTTTGGATTTGTTGTAACCTAAATTGATAGCTAAAACAACGTTCTATATCTTGTATCCGGCGTATATCAGTACCGATCGATGTAGCAAACCAGTTTTACGACATATTGATGTTAATATTCAACTACATACCTCCCAGTACTTGGTTTTGGGCACACCATCTGAGTAGGCTTTCGCGAAGGTTGACTCGCTGTTGAGGGCAGTGACGGCGGCCGAGAACTGTGACATGGGATGGAGCTTGGCCGGCAGGTTGTTGAGCATGGTGACGACGTGCGCTGGCAGCTCAGCCCTGAAACATTCATTTTTAGGGTCTCGTTAAAAACGGAACCCTTAAGTTGCGACTTCGGCTGTCTGTCGGATATTATAAGCGAAACCACTGAATCTGAAAATGGCGGCAAATGGAATGGTTTTTCCCAGACGAGCTCCAACACTAAAATACTCCACTAATACAATCTGTACATTTGTGACAAAAGTACTAAAAAACACGAATGAACTGTTTCAGTTCACATTATTTTGTATATATTATACATGATTATTTTGTACGTACTAAATGTGACACTACCTTGTCTTTAAATTTACATTCGGATCAAATTCACAGAAGGTCACAATTTCGTATGTATGTACAAACATCCTTTTCAACACGTAATATTGTACAATTAGTTGTCCAAATAATGACATGACATAATATTCTTTTATGTTAAAGAAGGAATTTGACTCACCTACGTGCCCATTCCTTGGACAGAGCATTTACTTGAGCATCAGTGGGGACTTCTCCTGTTACGAGGAGCCAGAACAGACCTTCGGGAAGAGGTTCAGTACCGCCCGGGGCCTTGGGCAGTTTCTGCTGGCATTCCGGGATGGACAGGCCGCGGAAACGGATACCCTCATCGGGGTCCAACAAGGAAACCTCCCACACCAGACCCTTGATACCACGCATACCACCATACATCTGTAGAGAACATAATATTTATTTTTAAGGACGCTTTATTGGTACTTACTTCATAAATGATTGGCTTTGACCTCGTAACACGTTATGATTTCTTGATCATAAGTGCAGACGACCCAGAAGATTGATTCGACATGCAGTTATTTATCAATCAATATTATTATTTAAAATCAAATAATATGACCTTCGTACTAAGCCTTCATAAGTTCATATAAATGGATATGTTAAGATAAAATATATGTGCAATCTTGAACTTCTCTCGAACTGTGTTCAATTCTAATTCAGTTCATTGACCGCCTGCTCGAATACTCTTTAAACGACTTTGTGTGTCACAGTAGTGAATATATTAACTATTCATATTATCAATTATAAAACCAACTCAAATATGCATACATCAAGACCGTCCTAGCACGCGCCAGTGATATTAACGTGGTGCTCGAAATAAGGAGGTTATCACTAATAAATATTGTTCAGTATTATTGACTTACCATATCAATGGTGACCTCTCCGACTTTGGTGTTGCCATATTTCTTACGGAACTCCTTAATCTGTGCTTGCTGCTGGGGGATTTTTTCGGCGAGGATGCTTTTGAGGTTGGTCGATTCCGAGCTCAAACCTCTTAGCAGAATTGATGCTGCCGGGCATATTTTCTGGATAGGACAAAACATTTTACGAATAAATTTTATATTCAAGTAGCCCGCGACTTCGTCTGCGTGTATTTTGTAATTCATATTTTTTTTATACAATATCTAGGATGAAAAGTAGCCATGTCTTTTTCCAGGTCCCAGGCTACTTGTCTCTGGTGTGGACGTGAAAAGGTAACATTCAGAAAGAGTTGTTTTCGCATTTATAAGATTATTAGTATGGATGTAATGTGCATAAATTACCAACATTGGTTTGATGTGAAACTTTGGACTCTATATTTTGATGTCGTTGACTTGAAATCGCAGGAATCGGTATCCGTCAACGATTATTTCAACTTTTCAAGTATGTAGTTAACAACAAGATTAACGAACAAGAAGAATTAAAGCGATCTTGTACAGACGCTAGCAGGTCAAGCTACCCGAAACTGTCAAATTTTTCCAATCAACCTTAACCTTAATGCTTTAGTGATAAAGTTGAAAATCTATTAAAGAAATTTGACAGATTGTAGTAGCTTGATGTGCTGGCGTCTGTACATGTGAAATATCATTCCTCCATTAGAAGTCACGTTACACATAAATGTGACTATTTATAAATACACATACAAATCGTCCAGGAAAAGTATGCGCTTCGGCAATAATCATCTATCTTCGGAAATACGAACGTGTGATGATGAGATTATAGATCTGTTGCATTCACCAATAAAGTGAAAATTTTATACAGACGCAATGATTGATCCCTTAACTAAGTACAAATCGCGGCCGTACAAACATTAGAGGCTTTGCGTCTGTGAGGGGTTACTCTGTGGCGCGAAGCTTATGCTATTTCGGAATCACAATCATTACCGAAGCCCATAACTTCTCTGGTTTAACTCCCAAGTAATAATTTAAAATAATTTAAATGTGTTGGTAAAACCGGCCAAGTGCTTGTCACACAGTGAAGGGTTCTGTAGTTGGGATGAATATTTACGCATGCACAGACTTATCGACCGCAAAAATAATTCTAATTTCATAGTATTTCTCTAAAAACTTTTAGCCACGAGATACCATGTATGGTAAATTTGTCGTAATTTCATTCCACCATTGTAGAATACACCTTTCCAATTTTCATCGCTATTATAGTGCAAATAGTCTCCTAACAACATGGCTGTGTCACATCCGGACAAATGGAAAGACGGACTTGTCGAAATTATAAGGGTTCCGGTTTTCTCATTTGGCTACTTTGGTAGTATCCAAATTACATTTTTTCTAAGGTTCGGTACTATGTGTACTTTTTTTAATCGAATTAGGATTATAAAAATATTTATAAACATATAAAAAAAATAATTAACGATAGGTGCTACTAAGAAAATCGTAACTTGTTAATTAAACGTAATTAAATCGCGCACGGCGCGCGGAACAACTAGTGCCAAAAAATACATCGCTTAGAATGTAAATGTAAAAACGACGATAAACCAATTTAGCAGAACAACCATTTAGAAGCAAATTCTATCAAACGTTTTGCAGTCAACAACTTGTTTGTCGTGCAATGTATTGTTGAAGCAGCAAACTAATTGCGTAACACACTATCAATCACAATATGAATCATTTTGAAGGATATTGCTAATACAATGCTTCATATGTTCGATAAATTCGTCTGCTCAACAACGTAAATAACGCATTGAATGTTATGAACTGTCAAAATGAAAGCCACTGTTGTAACATTTCGCAATTACCCCACAGTTTATTTGATGCAACCTAGTTCCGAAAAAAAAAACAAATCGAGCTCTAACAAAGCTGTTTCAGGAAGTGCTTGTTTATAAATAATTCGATGAGCGCAATCATAGCGGCGGCGATTCAATCAATAAGTGAACATCGTTGGGTCAGCACGGGTCAGAGTTTAACCTGATTGACATTATAAATCATATTAACGTCTTTAAACCCTTCAAAGCGATGATAGAGATACTAGAGCTGAGATGATCAATAAAATTAAGCAATTATATTCATGAGTTCATGACAAGCCGTGTGTCCGATCGGATTTTCCATCAGCAAAAATTTCGAATTTCCTTACAAACTTTCATCCCCTATTTGACCACTTTAGGGGATGAATTTTCGAAAATCCTTTAGTGCTTGCTTTAGTTATAAAAGGAACTATTATGCAAAGTTTCGTGCTTCTAGACCCAACGGTTTAGGCTGTGCGTCAGACATTTAATTAATTAATGAAGCTTTCGCCCGCGTGGAGGGCGGAAATAATCCCATGGGAACATACTACCGGAATAAAAAGTATCCTATGTCCACCCAGGTCATGGTCTACTCAAAATCATAAGTAATTTATTCAAATTAGGCTGAGAATCAGCACTTTTCGAACGTCAAAATTACAAAAGACAATCCCCCAAAACGCCCGCCCTTCACCACTTCCTAGTGCTATCGCTGGGAAGAAGTGGCGCAACAAACTCCCCAGCAGCTTACTTTTGTACCTAAAGGTAACACAGACAGATTAACTTTTGCAATTAATTGGAAGTATCAATGGCCTTCAATCCTTACGTGTTAGTTTTGCTGTTGAAACTGATAACATGATAAAAAAAAACTAATGAAGTCGTTAATGTGATGCGGTGTTTCTATGACAGAATTACTACAATCGCACATTTTTATGGTAAACCTGTTAGTAGGTAAGTACCCTAGTTAGCAAGAAATAGAATGCGGTAAATTGAATACTCATGCTTATGAGTAGTAATTAGCATCAGTTTCGAGTGTTTCAACAGCGAATAAGACACCAGAATGCGGGCATCCCCATTGTCGCGCTTGTAATCTACAGCGAACGAGGACATGGCGCATGCTCAGTAAGGTCAGTGGAAATAAGGCCAGACAATTACGTAAACGGAATCGGATAGGGAAAAGAACGTTTTTTCCTCGAAGAAACTGACAAATCCTAGTTTTGAATAGTGGGGACCTATAAGGAAAATTGAAACGTTTAATATAAATACTAAAGAGAGGCTTAGCGAGGCCAGCTCGTTACATTTTAATTTGTTGTCTCGCAATTCGGTGTACGGATATTAAATGGAAGGCCCTTCTATGACTTCCTAAAGTACCAACGACATTCACGGTCATGAAACACGAACCGTTCGCGTGGTGTCATTTTTTGTTATTTTGCCAAAAAGCGGAACGTGTCCAGAATTTTTTTCGAATAAAAATTGGGAAATTATTTAAATTCAACAGGCAGCTGATTTCAATTCAAAGAAAGACATATTATTCAGGGCTCGTCGCAAATGTTTAAACGTTCGTAATACTGAATTCTAAAACTTGAACGATGTTGCGCTTGCGAACGCAGAATTTTTGCCGACAAATTCCTTGTTTGTCAAGAAGGTTGTGACAACAATAAAATTAATCCAGTACCCGAGGCCTCTTACCTCGGAACCCGGGAAAACGAATGATACAAAATTATGCAAGCTGTATCATATTTCCTAAATCTGAATGCTATGGTTTAATTAGTTGTGAGGTGACAACTGTGTAATGCGGTTGATATCGATACCAGGTCTAGGAAGTTTCGCTAGCTAATTTAATTTAACCTTGTAGATGTGCAGGTATTATGCAAACGTAGAGTAACTAGTGTTATGAGTTGAGACGTCGATAGTTGAGAACACTTGAGAAATGAGTTTTTTTCAAGGATACGTGATCGTCTATCGAGCACTATTTTTTATCGAAGGCCTGAGCATTAATTATGATACTGACACTTTTTTAGGATCCCGTAGCCAAATGGCACAAAAGGAAACCTTATAATTTTGCCATGTCCGTCCGTCCGGATTAGGGCTTCCAATAGCGGCATCCCAGTATTGGTTAATACAGTCCCACGACGTAAAACTGATGCTTGGGTAGCGTCAGAGAAGAAAATAACCGCCCCACGACCCCCCCCCCCCACTCGGACCGCGCCTGGTAGGAGTAGTGTAGGAATAGGGTAGGAGTAGTGTAGAAGTAGAGTAGGAGTAGTGTAGGAGTAGGCTAGAAGTAGAGTAGGGGTAGGGTAGGGGGTAGGACACCACGCGAACGAAGTAGCGCCGGGCAGCTAGAAATAATTTAAATGTCAAAACAACGTTTGCCGGGTCAGCTAGTAAACAATTAAAGAGCTGCGAGTTATTAGAGCTTCTAGGAAAATGACACTAGGTTAATTACTAAGTACTTATAATAAAAGGTTTCCTAGCAATGATGTAAGCACTAAACAGTGTTGTACATTCTTTAATGCTAAGTAAATTAAGATGACTATTAGTGTTAGTTAATTAACTAGAGTACAAGGTTGTTACCTGCCTAATTTTTTTTTACATAAATCTGACATACAAATTATGTAGGTACCTGGGTATTACGGATGCAGTTCCGTTCCGCAGGCCTGAGCTCGTTTATAAAATCAGGTTTTAGCCATCAAAGTCTAAAAGCGTCGAGACCTACCTACGCGATGAGTTTAACATAAAAAAAGAAACGAAACTTTGTTTAATTATTCAGCCTTCTTTAAGTAGGTAGTAAATGACGACATAGAATCGTCGAGAGGAAATTCAGCGGCTTAACAAAGTTAACCTTCATTGTGAATAAAAGACGGCCGAAAGAAAATCTACTTTATTCCCTAGCATGTAATAAAATATTATAAGACTAGGTAAGCCCCAAACTAGGAATTCACGGTTTCACATCAAGCCATACATTTCCAGTTTTAGCCGACCTCGCATTGTATAGGTTTTACTTACAATCAGAAGTCAGCATACTGGTTATGTATAGCTTGATGTGTAGCCGTGCGTACCTAGTTTCAGGATTAATAGGCTTACGGTTGAATTACTAAAAACTAAGCGGATTTATTAAAAGCCCTACCGTGATGGTCATCGATTCAAAACAAGGTCAAACGGTTGTCTTTATCGCTAAAAATATTATAAGTTAATTATAAAATCATTGGTTACCGCACTATAAAATAAGCTTCCGCGTACCTGAGGTGAAGCACCACAAGTGGATGAAATTAGGCGGTTGAACAAGTTGTTACGGGAGCCGACTTTTTCTTTCTATTTACCACTTAACGAGCATCTCCCTGCAGGGTGTAACCTTTCGTGACCCACTTGGAAGTCTCTGAACCGTCTCAGGACACAAGTGGGAAGATGTAAGTCTAACCTGGTAAAGTGGGGCTACCTTGACGGAACGGCAGCAGGGTGTGATTGTGGAGCTATGTCGCAAACCATGCTCCACCTTCTATCCTGTCCTCTGTGTCCCAAAACATGCAGTCAACGTGACCTATGCGCTGCCACCGACAACGCCTTGGATGTGGCCAAGTTTTGGGCCAACAAGATTGAAAACACAGTCGTACCAGCGACACAAAGAATTACATAATACATTTTCTCATTAAGAACCATATTGCATTAAGTATACGTTATTATTATTTAAAAACCGCCATTCACACAATAAGCCATTACTGGCTATATGCTTGGCATGCATTGAAATATTTCCATCATTCATTCATTAACTGAATTCTTATTTATGAAAAGTGAATTTATCGATATTATTATTGGGAAATGCATAAATTCGTATCGTTATTGTAAAATAATCGCTAAAGAGTAATAGGTAGCTACTAGGATTGCTTAATACAATTACTAGACTTTTGCGATGAACAGCAGATGTTAGCATTTTACTTAGAGCAAGTTAACACACTTGTCACCAGGTTTCAGTCTTGCAAATAAACATATTTTCTTTGATAGAGGCCAAAGATCAGTAATAAGTAATAACTTTGTACTTTATACGGACGTCCTATTAGATAAGATTGATCTGATAGCAGTGGTAATTTGTAATCAAAGAGACGTACATCGATAGGTAGTAATTAAAATTTTGATGATACTATTTGATGATGATTAACAGATTGATGTATTTAGGTACTGCCCTCCATTTATATGCCTACATATCATCATCATTCTCCTGCCCTTATCCCAATTCATTTGGGGTCGGCGCAACATGTCTATTTCTTCCATACTTCTCTATTTGTCGTCATGTTGGTAGTCACCCCCTTTCATACTCAAACTTTCCTCACATTTACTTACATGCCTACACGTACTACATACAAGCTGTTGTTTTGCATCCTCGTCAAATTTCAGGAGGCTGTTATGAAAGACATAAATAATCAAATAAAACGATCCCTGGTAAATAATGAATACATACTTGTTTTTTTTAGTTTGACAGTATTTCAGAATACACCACTTTCAAACAACAGAATCGTGTTATGGTATCGTATAGGCGGCAGCGTTTTTATTTGTGTGCAAAAGTGCAGTTACAGTGGGGTGTCAAACAGGCCGCGTTTTAAAATGAATGTCCCACACAAGACGTCGATTTCCAAAAATTAGAAAAAAAAATCCTACTTATTTTATTATTGATTCGTGTCGAGAATCAGTAGCATAGTTACTCCTTGAATTTGACGAGGATGCAAGACGACACCTTCATACCTACAAAACTAAAACCTCCCTAAAAATAAAAATGATTTACTTTTTGTAGAGTTCAATTTTACTCACGCGTTATCAAAATTCCTTATCTGTGTCACGTAGACTTTATTACAATGAAGCCAAGTTGTAATTTATCACATAGACTTATATATAACTGACGCGTGATAACACCTAGCTACCTAGGCATGCGATTTCGTAAATTTCCCAAGCCATTTTTACGCTATGTATCGGTTTGAGATGCATTCGTATTGAGTTTGTAAATCATTATTTCAAACTAGGCAGTCGTAGTTTTTGTTAAACCACTAGAAGCCATAGCTCAACGCAACCTTGAACATGTGCGTCATCGTAACCAACGTTCTTCGCTGTTTTTTTTTTAGATCCGCGTTATGTACTCTATGATTTGTTTTCGTTAGTTTTCCAAAATAAACCAATTCTAGTCTGCATAATGTATAATTGTAGAGGATTATGTGAACGATATAACTAACATGTGCCTATAATAATCGTGAACATTTGGGCGTGTGCCCGCTGCGAGCGCGGGTTGACCTGCATGGTTATCTTTAGAGTTGGGGCATAGCAGAGGACACGCATCGTGAATGTCATTGCGAGGATTTCTGTTACATAGTTTACTGATAACGATATCGCGTCACGACGCCATCCACATCGATAAATACAAGCTTATGTTCCGGACCGAGAATGTGTGGCAACACATTCGAACAGTCGACAGAACGAACTTACACTACCTAGTTATGTAAATCAGACTCGTGTAGAACAATAGTATGTCACCTGACATTGTAAAGTCAAGTGTTATTCCCGATTATGTCATGAGACGGTACGAATCACTATATCTGTGGTACGAATAGTGCTACCTCGTACGAGTTTGACGTGTGGCGCGTGTGCTCGCTCAATGAGCGGCTCGTGATAACACAGTTATGCTAAAATTTGCGTATGAAGTAATAATTGTTATCATGCTAGTATCTCAACGTGACTGCGGAGGCGCAGAAACGCGCGCAACACAGCGAGTGACATCGGTTATCACGCCAACAAGCGCCACCGTGCGTGACACTGACATAGATTGACCAAGGCCATTGCCACATACTTAGTGCAAATCTCACATGACTATACTACATATTTCCCTAGCGGATCAATCATTACAGTTAAGAAGTTAAATTCAGTACTTTCTAAAAACTGTCATATTTTTATATTGTCTCAGTGATAAGATTAAGATAACAGTGTGTGCAACAGAATCAGCTACAATATAATTATCTTGACACTTACTTAGCACAAGAACAAATTATGTAACCATAGATATAGTGGCAGGTGATAATTTTCCGTAAACAAATTAGTTTTAATGTGGACAAGAAGTTAGTTAAGAGTTAACAGGGCAGGGTAGGTCACAATCAAATCAGGAATATTATTTTATGTTTAAAGAATCTGTTAATTTCTTGTACCATGTTGTCTGAAGGCTTTATAAAAACTTAATTGATGAGGATAAGTTATTTTGGTACCAAATTAAATTAAACCGGGTAGTTGATTAGAAAAAACATTGTTTAGACATAATAAATATAATTGTTATCCTGGTAAGTGTATGAATGACGACTCTCCTCTTTTTTGCAATAACACCTGCTATGCTAGCCCTGCGAATATAGCTGAACACTGGTCAAAACTGATAGAATTTGGAATCATCAATACAACAAAGTGTATGATTAATAAATAATTATCATTTGCATAGGTTCACAAGCAAGGGAATATCAAAGAAATAGGTGTAATTTAAATACCAATAAATTAACTAACGAGTCATGAATGTTGAAGATGATAGGACCTCATTGTGCATACTATACCAAAATTAAATAGATTGAATAGAATGTAAGTCATAATGTTCTATTGAAGTTTAGTAAGTATAATATTTTAAATATTGGCATTTATTAGAGTTTGCACACATTATGCAGTCATTTCGGCATGTGTCAGGCAAACCTTTACTGTGCGAATTTAATTTAAAACAAATGAAAAATTATTCAACCATATAATTTTAATCACCTCAACTGCAAATGAACATCCAGTGAATTGAATTTATTTAGATAAAAACAAAATACCACACACTCATTGAGTGATTAATCATGACATCAAGAACTACATATTTAAACTAAAAAAAATTAAATATAGCAAATAAGTTCTATAGGAGATGTAGGTGGCCTAAAAGGATTTTTTTAGAAATTCCTCCCATAAGGAGGTTTAATAGGGGGTCAAAGTTTGTATGGAAGTGTTTGTAAACATTGAGGAGTTTTGTACTCTATCTCTGAAGTTCTTCATGAGATCCTCACAAAATTATTTTATGACTAGACTGAATAATATACTCTTCAAATTAAAAATTAATCATTCAATTCAGTGTAGAAATGTGGGATATATGAGGTAACATACATAGAATAGATTATGGGGCTCCTGCTTATCTTGTAGTTAATTTAAGTAGTAAAATGTTAGACAATGTTTAATAAATCTTTAGAATACTAATATTAAAAATGCGAAATTCTATCTGCCTGGTACCTTTTCACGCCTTGACAGCTTGAACGAATTTGGATTGGCACACGGATAGACCTTAACCTGGGTTAGGTTATACGATACATTTGAACCCGGTAGTACGATCCCGTGGGATGATTTCTGACCTCCACGCGGGTGAAGACGCGGGCAAGAAGCATTATGTATTGTTTTATTCATATTAATTTATTGCGTTGTATAATGTCTAAAAGATGTTTAAAAAAGGCTTTTAGCTGCTAGCTTTAAACCAATTAGGGACCCTGTAAGGGCACAGCAACAGGATAATAAAAAAATAAAATAACACATGACCGGAATTTCCCGCTGGAAATCTGCATGCCCTTTGCTACTGACAGTATACCGGTCGTGTCGTAAATGACGAATAATAATATTTATTAACTGCGGCAATTAATAGGTACTTTATGATATCGGAATATACAGACTACCGGGATGCAATGCAACATACCTGCAGTTATTCCCAAAATAGTTTTCATTCACATTACATAACTTCGAAGCCAAAATGTGGGCAAGAAGGTTATAAAAAGTTTACAAAATATATAACATGCAACATTATTAGATAACACTTTGAATTATATAGAAGATTATATCAGTATATTTACCTGCACTTCTGGCAATAGAGATGAATATCTGAATAGAGCCATTTTCGAACCCACCGAGCGCTTGCTACCAGATACAACTACACCTTGCCCGCGATCGATCGCATTCGCAAGTGATGGAAATTGTAATGTTGGCTGAAGCCTGACTTGGCTACTTAACAATCTTGCCAACTTACTAAAATGAGGGAGATCGTGCCACAGGACATAGACTATAAAATACCGCTTTTTTTCAAAGAATTTATAGAAAAAAAAATAGAAGTACACAATTCGGAAAAAAGCTTATTCTCGAACCAACTTGCCGTAACTTGTAGATACCACCTACGAAGCAATTAATTAGCGAAAATTAATGAATTATGTAGCGAATTATGTTATAAATAAAATAAACGATTTTTAACTAAGACAAGTCCGCCAAGAGTCTATTTCCATTCAAATTTTCTTGCGTTTTGCCATTTGCAGAGTAGGTATAAGTATGTACAATATCTTGCAGGAAGGCAATGTTTGTGGTTCAATATAATTATTAAGATTGGCATCCGTAACAAATGAATTATGAACGTATTTACAGCATAAAGGCGCGTCCCCACTAGGGCCGCGCGGTTCCGTTAGGCCAGGCATAGTGGCCGAGTCTCGTGAGTGTGGATTTGAGCGAAGGATTGACCCGCGCGGCCGGCCTCGCTCAAGCCGCAGTTTGTCGGTCTACTTCAAAGAAAGCGCGGCTTTGAGTAGTGGGGATGGGACGCGCGGCCGGTCAATGAGCTTGTGACCGCCACTACACTGAATTGTAATTGTATGCGTGTCAAAATGGAGTGGATTGACAAACAAACTCTCTATTAATTTATTTAAAACAACTCCAGTCCCATAACATCAGGCGCTCCCGATAGCGCCCGGTGCTATGGGACTGGAGTGGTTTTTTATTAAAATAAATACTAAAGTAATGATGCCCCTGATGGAGTTTGCTACATGCTTATTACTATAAATGCTGCTGAAGGTAAAAGCACTTCTTCGTAAATCTCGAACTCACAACTGCGCAAGGTGGGCTGAGAGCCTCTTTTATTGAGCTACAGCAACAGCAAATTCACTCAGGGGTTTTTATCGTAAGCATCTCACTTCTGCTGTTTGGTTTATTTACCATAGTACTTACATACATAAATGTGCTAATTTTACACGTCACTGTTTATTCAGTATTCATTTATTCAATAACAATTTTTACATCGTGTCTGAATTTTTTTATCTAAATACTTAAGAAACATCATGCATGCAATCTATACTTAAATATTATTATCCAAATTAAATTAAAATCAGAAAGATATAAAAAATTATGTCCTATGTCAATTCATAAATTTATGTCAAAAAAAAAAGTAAAAGTTAATAATAATAAGTAAGTAGTTATTAATAATAATAAGTGAGTGGTTGACCAAAAAGGGACCTGGAGGGATTGGAAACCGTTAATTTTTTTTTTGAATTTTTTAATCTAATTAATAAAAAAATTTAATAAAATTTAAAATTTACTCGAAATCAATTATTTTACCTTGAGGTCCCTTTTTGGTCAACCACTCCCAGTATTCATAAAATTCAATATGATTCAATAAAATTTTAAATTAGTTACTATAACGAGTATCGATACTAAATTTTATACGAGTTTTACTAGTTATCGCGTTTGGATCATCCTACTAATATTATAAATGCGAAAGTTTGTATGTATGGATGTATGGATGTTTGTTACTCTTTCACGCAAAAACTACTGAACAGATTTTGACGAAATTTAGCACACAGATAGTTTATAACCAGGATTAACATATAGGATACTTTTTATCCCGACATTCCCACGGGATCGAAACTTATGCGGGTGAAACCGCGGGGCGCAGCTAGTACCTAATATTATGAAGTCATTGTAACAGAAAAAGATCACTGCGCATTCAATCTTGGATACCACGCTGTGCAGCGCGGATTCTGTTGATTTGCCTATGGAGTACGCATGCTGTTGTTTGTGGAGTGGTTTTGCCCTAAGGGGACCGTCTCGGATGTGTCGATCACATAGTCTCTCAAACTATATTTTATTATTTACTGTGAAATTTTGCCGCCCCCCAAAAAGTGCCGCTCGGGACGGGCCGCCCCCCCGCCCCCACTCACCGCCACTGGACAATCTGGACATAACGATATTTCAAATTCTGAATCATATTTCACTCCTAGTTGTATAAGCAAAAGTATGTATAGAATAACGCGGTGTCTCCATGTTTTTCCCTTTTCCTATCTCAATGATTAAATCCCAGACTCAAAGATAAGTATGTCTAAATGTATTTATATTTTTATAATTACAATTTTTTTTTTGTTACCAGACTCATCTCTTTTATAAGAAATCGGCGCCCCCGGTGCTATGTCTGGTACCGGCTTAATAGTAGACAAATGTCAGCAGTCAGACTGTCAGATTGAGTTATCTCTTATCTCATCAAGTCATCACATCATTGCTCCATAGTAAAAAGTACTCTGTGCATTGCTCATTGTGTCCATTGTCTGCAGTTCTGCTTCTGCACTGTAATACTATAAATTCCATACTGAATGACACACCCCTGCGCCGCCCTCGCGGTTTGTGCTTGTTCCCGGCCTGCACACTTGCACAGCCAGCCGCACAGAGTACTGAGTACATTCAATATTGCCGGTCGCGGTCGTCGGTGTTGTGAACTCGCTGATTACGGCCGTTGGCTCATATTTTGCTGTGCAAAATAATGTAAAACAACAGTATAGGGCTACACATCGACCAAATTACATTGCATTGAAAAAATGCGGTTCCTTACATTAGCATGTTTGTTATTTTTATGTTACGCGGCCTATGGCGCTAAACATTTTAAGCTCGGTAGAGGCAAAGGCGGCAACTTAGGAGCTCCTGGAGGATATAACGGTGAACAACTACCTCCAGCACAATGGTTCAAGCAAAAATTGGATCACTCAAGTCCATCTGATTTAAGATCTTGGAAGCAGGTACCTATCTACTTTAAAAATAATAATTATTGAGTATGCAAATGATTGCAGAGCATTTTTTAGAGAGTATTTTTTTAATGATTGATTCAATCAATAATCCTAGTTAGAACCATGTAGCTTATCTGAACTGTAGAGGTCACACCCACATCACACATGATTGCGGAGCTTAGGAGAATACTTTCTATAGGATTGACTAAATCATTACGCCTAGTTAGAATAATGTAGCTTATCTATACTGTCTAGGGGTCACTTAAACAACACACAATGGTTAATCAAAATCTAAAGAAACCTACAGTACTTTTATTGAAATTGTGTTAGAATAACTCTTTAATGTTTTATCTTTTACACACAATTGTGGAACATAAGGCTCGCGCATGCTTAGTTTTCAAGGAGGGACAACTTATAATAATAGAAATCTCATTTAACCACAGTCCAGCATTTTAGGTGTTGTAATCATGATTATTTTGTTTTAGCGCTATTTCGTAAATGACAGTTTCTATGACTTTAACAAACAAGGGCCTGTGTTTTTGATGATTGGTGGTGAAGGACCCGCTGATGCAAGGTGGATGGTTAAAGGGGCTTGGATTGATTATGCCAAGAAGTTCAACGCTCTTTGCATCAATCTAGAACATCGTTACTATGGGGAGAGTCATCCTACAGAGTAAGAGTTTGTAACATTACCTTCCGCTTGTTAAAGTAGCACACTATTATTCCACATCTTTTTACTTTTTCCACAACAAGCCCGTCATTGCTGGTTGTAAATAAAATATGGGAAGTATCCTAAATAGTAACTGGTAATTGCCAATTTCATTTAGTCCTTTGTACAGAGTTAAATTATGATAAAATAAAGGCCAGAAAACTAATTTGTTCACCTCTAACATACCTGGCCGTTGTTCATTTATTACTTATTATTTTTGCATGATCAACATATTGACATAACATTTTCATCTTTTTCTTGATTTTAGTAGTTATCATTAAAGTAGAAAATTCTGTATTGTTAATTGGTGTTTTTCATTTACAGAGACATCAGTGTCAAAAACTTACAGTACTTGTCATCGTACCAAGCTCTGGCAGATTTGGCAAACTTTATTAATGCTATGAACAATAGATATAAACTACAGAGACATGTTCGGTGGATAGCCTTTGGTGGATCATACCCTGGCTCTTTAGCAGCCTGGCTAAGACTAAAGTATCCACATCTTGTCCATGCTGCAGTGTCTTCCAGTGGACCATTGTTGGCCAAAGTTAATTTTATGGGTGAGTTATCTTTTTATCTCAAGTTTAAATCATGTGTTGATAATTTTTTTTGTTTACTTTCGCTGTCCCACTTCTGGGTTTGCCCAGAAGTGGCACCTCCCTCCACTCTTTTCATTAAGTACACATCTTTCGCGACCTCCTTTCATTAAGTACAATTTCAGAATACTACGAGGTTGTTGTTGATGCATTGCGTGAAAAAACTCGTGGAGAAGAGTGTGTGACTGAACTTAAAACAGCGCATAACCAGATAACAACTATGATGCAGACTCAGCCAAATATTGTTGAAAAGGAATTCAGGTAAAAGCTGTTTACACATTACACAGGTTTTAAAGAATGTTTCATACCAAAATTAAATATTTTACTTTGTAATTTTTTACAGAGTGTGTAAGCCTTTTGAAGGTGCATCCGAAAATGATATAAAAAATTTCTACAACTCGATCGCTGATGACTTTGCTGACTTGGTCCAATATAATGAGGATAATAGGATAAGCGCAGATATTAAATACAAGAACCTTACTATCAATACGGTGAGGAATCTTCCTTCCTTCATTCCTTCTCTACATTGTCTTCTTTTGAATCTCGTGCTTTAATATAAAGGGAAGTGGAACTTATATTTGGTTAATCAAGCTGTCACAGATAAATACAAGAATATATTTTAATCCATGCTAATATTATAAATGAGTGATAAATCTGTCCTTCCTTCCTTTCTTATCCTTTTCATTTGGATTTGGAAGTAATACAATAGACTTGGATTTTTGCCACACAGATAGACCGTACCATGATCCGGGTTAGGACATAGGATACTTTTTATCTCAGTAATACGCTCCCGTGGGCGGCCGTGGGATAATTTCCGACCTCCAAAAGCTACTAATTTATAAACATTGTTTCTAGGTGTGTAATATGTTAACATCTCCTGGATCTGAACCTGCATTCAAGAAGCTTGCAGCTTTCAACTCTATCATTCTGGACAAAAACAATCAAACATGTCTCGACTACAGCTATGACAACATGATTCAAGAATTGAGGAATATGTCTTGGGGCTCAGAAGGAGGTTTGTAAGCACTATTTTTTAAATATTTTAACTGGAGTGGGGTTAAGTGCATACTGCAAATATCTGTTCTTTTCGAGTTTATGGGTATGCTGCATGTGCAGATGTTAGTATGAGTAACTCCGCGGTAACCTGAGGGTTTAGCAGCTACAATTTATAAAACATAAAAATAAGAAATATACAAAACTTATAGACAATATTGCAGTACCTACACAATGCTATTGACATTATGATAAAGATATGTCGTAGAAATATCCTTACCAGTCAAGACATTTATTAGTCCAGTTCAGATCTTATGATTTGGTTTCTTTATTTACGATTTTTAACAACACAATAGTGGTGTACATGACGCCGTAACATAGACTTAGTAACTACGAGTAGCGGAATTCTGGGCCGAGGCCCGAGAATGCTATGAACACACTAAGAAGGTTACTTAATGCCATAATATATTTTCTGTTTATTCCAGCTCGTCAATGGATGTATCAAACCTGCACGGAGTTTGGATTCTATCAGACTTCTTCAGGGGAAGTTGAAGTGTTTGGCAATCATTTCACACTTGATTTCTTTATCCAACAATGTGAAGACGTTTTCGGTAAAAAGTATGTATCTCGCATTACTATCCTTAAACTTTCTAGAGTATTCAAGAGGTGATTTGTGTCAGGATGGTTGTTAATCTAACATAAATGGCTAAATGAATGAATTGACACGAGAAATACATGCTTTAGTATCCCAGAGGAAGTATTTCATGCATTTCGGTGAATCCAAGTGTAACAGCAATTAAAGCTAAAAACAAGCAAAAAACACTATAATGAGTTCAAGACTATTTATTAATCTTTTAAATCTAATTGTATTCCAGGTACAATGCTGAATTTGTAGCTGCATCTGCAGATTGGACCAATAGCAACTACGGGGCTATGGATATTGCAGTGTCTCGAGTGGTGTTCGTTCACGGCTCTGTAGATCCTTGGCATGCTTTAGGAATCACTAAAACTCAAGACAATGATGCACCTGCTATTTATATTAAAGGTTAGTTGTATATTGATATATTCATTCATTTATCAAAGAATGGCATGATGTTATGTTATCAAAGAATGCTATCAATAATTATGAGTCATCATTGACTGGCTCACATGGGCTCACAGCATTGTTTTAGTGTTACCAGTCTGTATTAAATTATGTTTTATTATCTCATATCATTGTTTGAAACAATTTTGTTTTATGTTGTCCTTTGAATTCAATTCTGCTGATGATGTTTTGATGTTTCTATTCCTGGGAACGTTTTCTCTATGTATGAGTATGACACAATGAGCGAAACCGCGAAGAACGCGAGGTGGGCGTGAGTAGATATGGAATTGACGTTGTTACGATGTAAGGTATCATTGAGTAGTCATGGTGAATTAGGGCCCTGTGCAATTAAACTAAAAAGTACTCAAAAGGTGGAGCGAAGTTTCATCATCATTCTCCAATTTACTTGGGGTTGGCGCAACATGTCTCTGTCTTATGTGTAGATAAGAATATATTATAATAATAATAAATAAAATTAAAATAATTGATGAAATTAAGGAGTTTAGGCGGAGGAGCTCACACAGACAGACCTGAAAACCGACTTAATTTATAATATGTACAGATGAGGTAGTGAATTTGAGAGCAGGAACCGCATAGGTAGTTTATTTGGTTTAACTATAAAGACATTTTATTTCTCAAAAAAAGAACATTACAGTTCACTTACATAGTGAGAAATGTATAGAAAATCTATATATTATATAAAATTCAAAGTCCTGACTGACTGACTGACTGACTGAGACATCAACGCACAGCCTAAACCGCTGGTCCTAGAGACATGAAATTTGGAGGGTGTATTCTTCGTGAAGAGTAGGTATCCACTAAGAAAGGGTTTTTCGAAATTCCACCCCTAAGAGGGTGAAATGGGGGATTTTGTTTGTATGAAAAATCTTATTCCTTGAGTTAATAAACTTGAAACTTGGCACGAATACTTATCTAAGTAAATTATGAAGTTGGACATTTTTTGTTTTTATTAAACTACCCCCTAAAAGGGGATTGGGGGGTTTCAAAGTTTGTATGGAAGAATTTTAGCGCGCGGTCCGATTTAATCGAAACTTAGTATTTATACCTAAAATTGAAAGGAAAGAATAATGTGTATCAGGGTTTTTCGAAAATCTACCCCTGACAGCCTGAAATGGGGTAGTCAATTTTACAGGGAAGGATTTTACAGTGTGTCTTGATTAACTCGAAAATTGGTGTAAATAATCTTTGAGTACACATCCCAAATGATTTTTCAAAATTCCACCCCTGTGGGGTGAAAAGCGGGGATAAAGTTTATATGAAAAATCTTATTCGTTAGGTTAATAATCTTGAAAATTGGCATGAATACTCGCAGTTTATCCTTATTAGTTTTTCAAAACTACCCCTCAAAGGGGATATAGGGGTGTTAAAGTTTGTGTGGAAGAATTTGAACGCGCGGTCCGACTAACTCGAAAATCAGTGTTTATACTTAAGACCAAAAATAAAGAATAACATGTATCAGGATTTTTCGAAAATCTACCCTAACGGGTTAAAAAGGGGTAGTTAATTTTACAGGGGAGGATTATAATAAGTGGCTTCATTAATTAGAAAATTGGTATAAATAATCTTTGAGTCAAGTTATGAATAAGTATCCCAAACGATTTTTTAAAATTCCACCCCTGTGGGGGTGAAAAGCGGGGATACAGTTTATATGAAAAATCTTATTAATTTATTAATAAACTTGAAACTTGGCAACAATACTTGCCTAAGTAAGTAATAAAGTTTATCATTATAAGTTTTTCAAAACTACCCCTTAAAGGGGTGTTGAAGTTTGTGTGGAAGAAATTGAATGCGCGGTCCGATTAACTCGAAACTCAGTATTGATACTTTTGACAGAAAATAATTAATAATAAGTATGTAAAGTTGTCAAAAATTTACCCCTGACGGGGCAAAAAGGGGTAATTCGGTTTTTAGGGGAGGATTTGAACTTGAAACTGTATGTTACATTTTCACGCCTAAACCACTGAACTTCTGATTTGGCAAAGAGATAGATGGCATCCTGGGGAAGGACATAATTTTTATCCTGGTAGCACGTTCCCGTGGGATAACTTCCGACATCCACGCGGGCGAAGCCGCGGGCAGAAGCTAGTATACCTATAATAAAAGTGGATACAGTCTCTGTGATCACATACAGTTATACAAAACAACAGAATTAAAATATTCAATACCTAGGTGACATTCGGTGTTAGTATTTCGTTCTAACGTATTCTTCTAGAGCTTTTTTATGTGTATACCATTACCATCTGTTACTGTTAAACACATCATCAGATATTTCATTATAAAGTTTTGCTCCCTCTTATAGTATGTTTTTCCTACCATAGTTAGTCCTAGGTTTTCTATTTTGTCTCGTCGTCTTGCGTTATATGTGCATGTTTTCTTTTTAAAGTTAAGTTGTGAATGTGTGTCTTGTGTTATGATTATTGCTCAATATTAGTCTACATTTTAAAGATATTCATTTATTTAAAAAAAATTGCAGACAAAAGGTACACAGGCGGACTTAATGTCTTAGGTATTCTCTACCAGTCAACCAAGGGTGGTGAAGAGATTAGATGGCAGATTCTTTGGTTGAGAGGAACAATGATAAAAAACAGCTTAATGAGTTATTTACTAATATATAATGTGTTTGTTACAGGTACAGCACATTGCGCAAACATGTATCCGCAGAGTGAGAATGATTCCAGTGACTTGATTGAAGCTCGAGTAGAGATTGAGCAGTATC
This sequence comes from Apamea crenata, assembly GCA_949629185.1. Lineage (NCBI taxonomy): Eukaryota > Metazoa > Arthropoda > Insecta > Lepidoptera > Noctuidae > Apamea > Apamea crenata. The sequence continues at coordinate 21,641,578 of OX451351.1, forward strand.
TTGCCGGCTGGTTAGGACACCCTTAACATGCGTTTTTTGTTCCTAAGCTGAACAGAATCTCCATGCATCTTTCAACAAAAGATATGCAATCATTAAAAACACATTTATTGTTTAAAATGTTCACTGAAATTGTTCTGTCACTCAGTATAATGAGTCAAAACTAGATGACATTATTGTAACATTCCCGTAGCACCTTTATTTTATTATGAAATAATGTTTAGGTAGGTTTCATGTCCAACTGATAGCCTGTTAGTGGCCAGCTGCGTGGTGCTTCAACCCATTCCCTGTCCCATGAACCACATATGGTTCAGGTTGATTATTTAACTATTGTGTCTACTTTGTGGACAGTCAGTGTTAAGCTCAATATTATAATGTAGTTAACGAGAGGATAAGACAAAATCTACGGTGCATTTATACATATTTTGGGCCTTAGTGATAGATTTTACCTAAGATTCTTAGTATTGGATTGTCCACATGTGTGAATTAAGAATTAAGTCATTCATATCAAAGACACGGTATACTATTTAACCAAGTTATCTTTAGATATTGGGTTATTAGTTTAAACCTAATAAATATCTTTAAACACGTAAATAATATAACGTAGCTCATATTGTGGTAAAAATATTTATCTACTGTAGTGCACTGATGGAATTATTTGTGCAGAACTCTTCTAAAATCTCAAGTTGTCATTAAACAATATAATCAATGGGTAAGCAATAAACATTGTTGTTCCGTGTCATATAGTATGTGCACTCTAATAGTCTTTATTCATGTGTAGAAGTAGTCCGCACACCTGTTTGTATTTACCATGACTGGTGATACTCGTATGTAAGTCAATCAATAGAATTACATATTAAAAAAAAAAATGTACTTAAATCTTTAAATAAAACAACCAAGATTAAAATACTTAATAGGAATTATTTAATAAGGAACAAAGATTTTATTTGACTTATATCTATGTTTATAACCAACTTACAATTACAACAAAAAAAAGTTCAGCGGAATAATAAATAATATTTATTCGATATGCTGCTACACTCCTTGGTCCATCTAATCGAACATCATACTGTTGCATTATGTATAAATAAAATAATAAATTTAATTTCTAATATCATTAAGTTATCACAAAGGGAGGTGCAATGCATGAAATATTTTCATCACCGGATGCATTCAACAACCATTTTTATGAAAATAGTTATAACATGAGCATGAGCTGTAAGACAGCTCATGTTATAAATATTTTTTTATCTTTATTATTGTTATGTCAGTCTACGTTACTAACATATAATTATCTCTTTGAGCAATTATTGTGAAGTAGATTATTATTATGAAGTTCCTCAACAGTGATTTATAATACCAACTTATTCGTTATAATTTAACTTAAATAATAAATGTTTTGAACATACTAGTTGATACTAAGTAGTTGTTTTATTTTAGTGTTATGATGATGAAGTTGATATTCTTCTTTCTCCTTCTTTTTCATATAGCGGTTCTAATGGTCTGCCCCTCAACATAATCTCCATAGTACTGGAAACAGGCATTTTACACAAAATTTTAATGTATTTATTGAAGGAGTAGTTTATCAAAGGAGTTAATAGGGTGCTCTTCCGAAGGCAACCGCAAAAAACAAGCGGCAACGTCGCCTAATCGACAATGACGACAGACCGCAGCGACAGCTATGTGAACAGAACCCAGCAATGCATAAATATGTAAGCTGTCATGCCCTTTATGCCTGGAGGCTTTTATTTGGGTAGTAAGTTTTTATTTACATTTTAACTAATTAATTTTTAGCTTGAGTACGTATAGGATTGGCGTGGCTAGCTGACATAATTATGGCAAATAATTTAATTTTATGTTTGTAATGATAATTACTTAACATAGGTACCTAGTATTGTATACAATCATGTATTTTCTAACTGAACAGACAGCTGTGCTGCTGGGGAGTTTGTTGCGCCACTTCTTCTTCCCAGCGATAGCACTAGAAAGTGGTGAAAGGCGCGTTTTTGGGGGACTGTCTTTTGTAATTCTGACGTTCAAAATGTGCTGATTCTCAGCCTAATTTGAATAAATGACTTTTGATTTTGATTTCGACAAGACATGCCGCAGTTTTAATTCCAACTGTCACTACTTCGATTTCTCTTCAGTATCGTGATAGTCATTTGTCTAACAAAAAAATACGTCTTCAGCTAGGGAATGCAATCTTTTCGAGATTCAATCTCGTTCAAGACCTCGAGACTGGGCGCGCGCGGCATTTCTGGCCAACGTCGCAAGTTTTTGCATAGAAACTAGTCTTGTCGCTGCAGTCTGTTATTGCGGTTGGGCGACGTTGCCGGTTGCGGTCGCCTTCGGCAGAGTACCTTTAACATGGTATCAACTGGCTGTAATAACTCCTCATTTGGATGACTTGGCACTGGCACCCGGGTAAACCATAGTCACTCCCCCCCCCCCGGGGGATTCCCGCATTGTCGAGGCGGGGGGCTTTGTAGCCGTGGCTTGAAGGACCACGGTGAAGCTAAGAGGAACCCGAGCGGGGGCCGCTCGTCAGGGCTTTGCGGCCAAGCCAACGACGTAGCGGCCAGCGGGTAGGTTGCGGTGCCGCTTGGGCGACATCTCAACCTAGCTGAGGTGGGCCGCGATGTCCCCCGTGTGGGAGACATCGCGGCTCGCGGCTGAGGATTGGAGGCCGCGGCGGGAGAGGAGTGTCGGTGTTACGTTGCCGCTCTCCCTATCCTCTGCGGCCGTAGCCTCCCCACACTGGGGGGCATGTGGGGCCCGCCAGTCAGGCGGGCGTGGGGGCCAGCAGGCAACGGGTGCGGGGGCACCGTTGCCTGTATCGCACAGGCCTCCACCAGTGTGGGACGGGAATGGCCAGGTGTTCCCGGCCCATGGCATGCGGGCGCGCGTGGGAGGGTTGTGGAAGTAAAGGCTAAGCCGGTTTCCCAA